>BRXU01000007.1:3600000-4200000 GCA_030267565.1 Pleodorina starrii | reverse complement strand
TTCTGCTGCCCCTCCTGCTGCTGCGCCAGCTTCCGCTCAAGCGACTCTAGCTCATGCGCGACCTGCGAAGGGATGTAAGACAAAAAGAGAGGAAATTTGCAGGTTTTGGACCCCTCTGGGCCCCGACCGGGGGACTTGCACTAGCGCGCGCCCTGAGAGGCGCAGAGCCCTGGATCGCGTGCATCCGTCTGAGCGCCGTGTCAGGGCATGGTGCAGGGTGGTATAGGGTGCCTTCTGCCCTCCAGTGCAACGAACCGTGCACGGCCGCGGCCCAGGGACGACCCCAGCACGCCCGCACGCGAGCCCACGGCACCGCACCTCCTCAAACTCCCGCCGGGCGTCGGAGACCTCCCTGCGAGGAAGCGAGGATGGGGGCCGAAGTGGGGCTTCTGGGAGGGCTGCGGTTGCCTTGTGCGCTTGCGTCTCGGTGTGCATCTTGATGGAGTCCGCGGGGTAGGGCTTCAGCCGCACTGGCCGGAAGGCCACAGGGCCGCAACTTGCGAGCCGCTGCTGCGATGGATTGACTTTTCAACGTCGCTCCCGGCATTGCGTCCATCATGACCCGTCATAGCTTTATCGCGAAACCAGACCCCAGATTCGGCCTGACCCGACCAAACCAGAACCGACCAGGCCGTTTCAGATACCGACAGAACCACCCGACCAACAGACACAGACCGTAATCAGACCGTTGCCGGCTCAGACACAGGCCGGCACCAGAGCCGTAACTATGGCGCCCTTACTTTCGCGCCGTCTCCAGCGCGGCGCTCGCCTCCGTTGTGCCCTGGTGGCGCCCCGCGAGTTGCTCTGCCAGGGCGTCCACGTGGAGCGCTTGGACCGAGCCATGGGAGCCCTGGACCGGGGTACCGTAAGAGAGGGAGGGGTACCGTAGCACAGTGGAACCGCAGCGAGGGAGAACGTGAGCGTAAGCGAGGCGGCGTTGGCAAACGGACCCCGCGAGGGCGATGAGGAAGGAAGGAAGGACGTGGAGGGTCGATGGGTGGTAGGTGCACAAGCGCCCGCCAACGCACACGCGCCAACACGCTATCGCGTAAGCATACACGCGCGCGCGCGGGCTCGCGTGCCTCACCTCCACGCGCCCCAGCCGCACCACCGCCGGCGGCTTGCGCCGACCGTCCGCGCGCCACACGCCCTCCGCCGCCAGCCTCGTGAGCAGCTCATCAATGGCGGCGTTGGACTGCGCGCACACCAGCACCCGGCACCGCGGCTGGTTCGCAAAGTCAAAGGCGTCCAGCGCCTCCTTAGGGGCCGCCGGACCCGCCAGGCGCCCCGCAGCCGGGCCGCCGGCGGCGGCGCCGCCACCGCCGCTCCCGATTGCCGGCGGCCCCGGCGGCTGCACCGTCTCCGCTGACGCCGACCGCCGCAGCTGCTTGGCCGGCGGCGGCGCGTACGGGTCGCGGGTCGGCGCCGCATCGCCGCCGCCAGCAGCGCCTTCCTCCGACGGTCCTGCCGCCGCAGCGGCGGCGGCGGCCTTCGCCGCCTCGTACCGCTTGGCCGCCGAGGATTTCTTCAGCGGACCGGTGGCGGCGGGCCCAGCAGCCGCCGGCACCGGCGCCGCGGCCTTTCCGCGGCGCGCCGTCGCGGAGCCACCGGCGCGCCCGGCTCGGCTGCCGCCGGCGACGGTACCGGCGTCACCGTCGGCGATGTTGTCGTACTTTGTGGGAACGCCTGCCGCCAGCGCGGCCTTGTAATCTGCGATGTCTTTCCGCGCCACCAGTACGGAGATAACACCCATGATGCCGGAAGTCTTTCCAGTGCCCGGCGGGCCCTGCGGCGCAAACCCCAGGCACCGACCGAACATGGCGCTCGGAACGAATACCGCCGCATGCAACATAACGTGACGGCCTTCAGGGACCGCAACTATCCGCGTACTCATACTGCCGGAAGGGGGTGGAGAGACGGTGCGCAGCTCTTTAGTGTGCCCGCCCAGGCTTTGTCGTACTATGTCAAACTGTCGTACCTGTACTAGGGTGAAGAACGACGCGTCCAGGGCAGCCAGGATGGCCTGTCGCTGCGAATCGTTGAAGGCGGCAGCCAGGCCCGTTTTGAGCGGCGGCGGCAGGCAGGCGGCATCCCATGAGGCGGCGGCGGCGGTGGCGGCGGAGGAGGTGGCGGAGGGCTTGGGTTCGAGGAGGAAGCGCACGGTGGGGTCGTGCAGTCGGGGCAGGTTGCAGAGCGCCTGAGGGAGTGGGGCCCGGCGGACCCGGGGGGCATGCCAGCTTGCTGATCAGGTTCGGGGAGGACAGGTACACAACGCGCGGAGCTGCTACGCGGCGAGGTTAGTCAGGGCGCCGCGGATGTCCCGGCGTGGCGTATCGGGCGCAGTCCCAGATCTAGAATCCAGATCCAGGCACGTCCCGTGCAGGCGTTCCAGCAGCCACACCGTACCCAGGCACGTGTCTCTCTCGCCACCATCCCCCCCCAGCCTCCTCTGCCCCAACCGCTAGCACCCGCTCCGGCCCCGGCGCGGGTTGTCAGTCCCTCCGCCCTCCGTCCACCGACCTCACCGCGAACTCCCGAAAGTGCGGCACCAGCGAGTGCAGCACGGTGAGGTGCCACACGCTGCGCGGCAGCATCACGCCGTCCAGACGGGGAGCCGCGGGGCCGATGCCGTCAGAGGGCGGGTTCAGGCAGGCCTGCGCAGGAGGAGCAGGAGCAGGCCCAGGAGCACGGGCGGGGGCAGCGCAGCGGCCGTGACATTCCAGGCGAGCGTGCGCCAAGCTGTGATGCACGCCAAAGCCAGCCCAACGGAAGGCGGCCGCAGCACAAAAGTCCGGGGTCTGGACGACAACCGCCGGGTGGGCTGGGTCCTGGGTGATGCTTGCGCGCTGCTGCGTTGCTAACCCAGCCACCCGCCCACCCCGGACCCGCCCGCGTTCCCAGTCTCTTGCCCAGAGTCCTGCCGCTATTGCGTCGCTGCCTCCTCCGTCCGCCCTGCCTGCATTGTGACCGCCCAGCCGCCCTCCTCCGCCGCCACCTCGCCCACCACCGCCAACAGGCAGGGCGCCGACGGGCGGGCCACCGCTGCGGCGCTGGACAGCGGCCGCCGCGTCAGCAATACCAGGTCCTCCTGGCGGCACACAAGAGGCAAAGGGGCGGAGGTAGCGTGGGCCTTGCGAACAAAAGTGAAAACCGAAGCTGGAACACAGTACCGCAGTAGAGCTGTACTGGTAGAAGGGTGGGCGTGCGGTCTACGGGTCGGTTTTGCGATCCGCCACGGTAACCAGCCGTGCACGCAATGCTTGGCGGCCCCGACTCAACACCCCGACCCGCGGCCCCGCCGTCCCCATCCGCGCCACACCTTCGTGCCCTTGCTGTCCCCTCTCTCCTCCTCCCACCCACCGTCCTGCACATGTCCCGCTGCGCGCCCTCCCGGTTCTCCACCCGCAGCGTGACAGCGTGCAGGTCGTCCGTCCGCGACAGCGTCACCACCTCGCCCTTCACGTTGGGTGGCGGCCCGCCTCCCCCGCCCGCCAACTCCTCCACGCTACTGCGCACCGCCGCCGCCAGCTCCTCCAACAGAAGGGCCCTGCGTTAGACGGGCCGGATGCGCCGGACAGACAGGACAAGAGGGGTCGAGGTCAAAGCCCATCATGGTATACATCACCAGAGCCTGAAGGCAAAACGTATTGGAGGTTGGCGCAAACAGCCGGGCGCAGGTTTACCTACCAGCACCAACAAGCGGGATAAGCCGGGCCGGGTCATAGCTGGGTGGTCCGGAGCGGACAGAGCAATGACCCGTGGGTCGGTGTCGTGTTGTGTGAGATGCATGCGTGCCAGCTGCCCGGCACGGCGCCGGGGAACGGCAGCACGCCATCTCAGCCGTCGCGGTGGGTCGGTGCCCTACACAACTCGTTCACTAATAAATGTGCGCGACGAGAAACAGGTAACGCGGCTCGCTGGCAGCAGCACAAACCCACCCACCCACCTAAAGGTGTTTGTGTAGTGCTCCAGGGAGAGGAAGCTGACCGGCACCGCCATGCGTTTCAGCAGAGCGCTGTGGGTGGTCAGGCCCGCGTCACGACGCGGCGCCCCGCCACCGTCGCCGCCGCCTGCTGCCAGCCCCGGCAGCAGCACATCCATGGGCAGCTGAATCACCTGCCGCACAACCTGGTTCATGTGCAGTACCGGCAGCAGCGGCGGCAGGGGCTTTGGCGCATTGGCGGCCGCCCCCCGGGGCCCCCCAGCCTCCAGATGCACCACCCCGCGCGCGCGTGGCGCAGCGGCGAGGCCCGCAGCCGCCATCAGCCCCAGGCCCAGTCGCGGCCGCAGCGGCGCCGCCGCGCCGGCCGCCGGCGCCGCTCCGAACAGTGAGTCCTCGTCGTCGATGACCAGGACGCCCGCGCTGGCGGTGGCCGGCGGCGGCGGCGCCGCCGCCGGTTTCCCGGCGGCGGCGGCGGCTGCCGCCGCCTCGGCTGCGCGCTGCTGCTGGTGCTTGGCCCTGCAAGGACGCGCGAGAGGCATAGTCAGCGCAGCGAATGGGTGCCGAGTCGCAACCTCCTGCGCTACGGCGGTTGGTTTCAATACTTACCGGAGGCTCGGCGGCGGCTGCTGCAGCAGCGGATCGGGCGCCGGCATAGCGGCGGCGCCGCCCCCACCGCTTCCGCCACCACCACCGCCCACAGCCCAGCCTTTGCTCCTCGCGCCGCCCTCCAGACCTCCACCACCGCCCCCGCCCCCGCCGCCGCCGCCGCCTCCACCCCGCCCCAGCAGCTCCTTTCGCCACTTGTCCGCCTTGCCGGTGTTCTGCGGCCGGCCCGCCTGCGGCTGGCCCTTGGTCAGCCACCCGCCGCCGCTACCCCCGCCCGCTGCACTCCCACTCGCTGCCGCTCCCTGCCACTGCTCTGGCCACCAGTCCGGCCGGTCACGATCCGCTGGCGCCGCCGCTGCTGCTGCTGCTGCTGCTGGCGCTGTCGTCGCCGCTGCCCCACGCGCCTTCGCCTTGGCCTTGCGACGGCGGGGCTGCAACTCGCTGTCTTCGCCTCCGCCGCCGCCGCCGGCGGCTGCCGCCGCCGCCTGCTTGAGCTTGTTGATGGTTCGCCACGATCCCGGCAGGTCGAGGCCTCCGACGCGGGTGGCGCCGGCGGCGCCGCCGGCGGCGGACCGCGCCGAGTGGGCGGTGCGGACGAGCGCCGCCCTGCACCCGGCCCGATGGGCACCCGGATTTGGTTGCCCCGGTCGGGGAACGAGGATGAGACCGCAGCGGCGGGCCGCAGCGGCCGGGGAGGGAGGGAGCGCGGGAGGGTCGGGAGGGACGTGGTGGGGCTTGGGGGACACAACAAGGCAAATGGGTTGGCTGTCAACGGGAGGGTTATGCTTGCAAAGCCCCGGTCAAGTAATAACAAAGGGACGGTGCTGGCCCTGCCGTTTGCGTGCGTGAAGCGGCGGTGAGTTCCGATGCTGTTGGGGCACTCGTTTGCCGCAGAGAAGGAACGGCAGCCACCCGGGAGTCTTGGTGAAGGCCTTTCCCGCTGGCGGGCCAGGCGGCCATGCAAGCGCAAAGGCTTTCTGTTGCTCGCCCTTTCTCTAGCCTTGACCTCGGGTCTGACCTGAACGCCGAATTTGTTACTACCGTATCCTAGGGCAAACATGAGAGACTTACTCCAGGGCCTTGATGGTATCGAAGACGCTGGCCTTGTCCGCAGCGGCCTTTCCGGCGCCACTGCTGCTGCCAGGCGCCGTCGCTGTCGGCCCTGGCTTTGGCGCAGGAACTGCTGCGGCCGCTGCAGAGGAACCGCCAGCTGAGGCGACGCTGGCCGCAGTGCCGAGCTGCGGCTCCGCCGCTGGCGCCTCTGGCCGGGCGAACGGGTTGTTGGCGTTGCCGCCGGTGGCGCTGGCGGCGGCGGCGCGGCGCAGCGCCGCTGCCGCCGCCATCGTCGCCGCCGGCGCGGCACTGCGGCCCGCCAACGCGGCAGCTGCGCCGGCCTGCGGCTGACGCTGCTGCTGAAGCACGGCGCCGTCGCCGGCCAGTCCCTCACCGGTGGCGTCAGCCTCCGGCACCGCCTCCTCCTCGTCCACCGGCACCTCCTCCCACTCCAGCCCCTCCATGCCGTCGCCCTCCTCCTGCGCCTCTCCTTCCTCCTCCTCCTCTTCCTCCTCCTCCTCCTCGTCATCGGTCAGGGTTAAATCGACAACGACGGCCGGCGGCGAAGGAGATTTGGCCGTGCCGGCAGGCTCGTGGTGGGTGGAGGTGCCGTCGACTGGTGGGGCCTGCAGCGGCTGCGCCGCAACATATGTGGCGGCAGCGGCAGCGGCGCCGCTGGCGGTGGCGGTGATGGAGGCGCCGCGAGAGGGCAGGTTGGCCAGCGGCTGACGGGAAGCCGTCGCCAGGTTGCCTGGATAGGGTTTTAGGGTTTTGGGGTGGTGGTGTGGGCCGTCGGGTGGAGGGATGGACTCGCGGTGTTGAGGCTCCCGCACGCACAATGACACGTGAAAGGCATTTCACCATATTTACCAATTGTTGCAATGGCCCCATCGTTGCGGCACACAATCCATTCACACATTGACACATTCACAGTGTTGCGAGCCATGCCCCCTCCGCCCCCACCCCCACAGCACCCGGGGCAGCCTGGCCCCACCTGGCGCCACCTCGGGGAACAGCTCCGCCAGCCTCATCCTCAGCTCCCCGGACAGCGCCTCGTTGCGCGGGGACAGCGCCTCGCGGGCGGCCGACAGCACGTCCTGGAGGGAGGGAAGCCGGTGGGGGTAGTGTATGACTGTCCAAGTAGGCCGTGGGGGCATTGGGGGAGGGGGCAACAGCCGATTGGATACTGTGGAAAGCGAGCGACGCGACGCGACACGACACGACACGATGCATCGGCGGCAGGGGCATGCGAGGGGGAATGGATGGATGGTTCCAAGCCCCGGGACGCAAGCGGGAGACCCTGACTGCTTTCCGTTTCTTCCTCACCTGGCGGCCACCAGGCTGCACTTCCTTCCTGCAGACTTCCTTCCTGCACCACTAAACACACACACACAGCTCGGCCCACCTGCGGCAGCGGCCCGCTATCTCGCACGGTGCCCATCATGAGCTCCAGGGAGCCCACCAACGCCGCGCAGCTGCCCCGGGGGCCGCCCGCGGCGGACGCCAGCGCCGGCACCCAGCGCAGCGACGCGGGCAGCCAGGCGCGCATCAGGCGCGGCGCGGGGGCACGGCCCTCGGGGGCCTGCGGGCGGGTGGCAGCAGGCGACAGGATGTGAGAGGAGGTGCGCGGCAGCGCGGCGTGACGCGGGAACGAGAGCTGACCACCGCCGCTGACCGTCCCAGACCCGGCCAACACTCCCCAGTCGCGACCGCGACCAGCAGCTAAGCACCGCCTCCCAGCCCGAACCAACGGCTCTACAGCGAATTAGTGCTGAGCGTGTCCCCTCCCGCTTTGGACTGTCATACCCTCCCCTTCCCCGCCACCACACACGCTCTGCCCACCGCCCACCGCCCACGCTGCACGGCCCCGCCATCCCCTTCCAATTGAGCCCAGGTCTCACCACCAGCAGGAAGTACCAGCAGATGGGCAGCAGCGCCACCAAGGGGCCCAGGCAGGGCCGGCAGTCGGAGCGCTCACGGAAGGCGGTCAGGCCCTGAGCGGACCAGGGAGGGAGGGAGGGAATTGGGAGGGGAGGCCAGCGGAGGTATGACACCGCATCGAAAGGCTGGGCCGGCGGTGACGTTGCGTGGTGTGGTGTGTGATGTGGTGTGGTGGCATAAATCCTTTTCCGGTTATAGTAGTCGTGTACGCGCCTGTACGCGCACGCACGCGCACCTGCTCGAGGATCTGGATCATGAGGGCCCAGGTGCAGTGCGCCAGAGAGAAGGCACCCGCGTCCAGGTGCCGGTGCTTGTCGCAGGCGCGGAGCACCGCCTGCGGGTGGGAGCGAGAGGGCAGGGGGGAGAAGGACGACATACGGTCTTTTTGAGCGTGCAGGCGCCTCGCCAACCCTTTCCGCCATCAAACAGCAGAAAAGCCAGCGTGTTTCGCCCCACACAAGTCCGCACATTACGGTGCCCACGCTCACCTGCAAGCACACCAGTGTCGGCGCCAAGCGACTGCTGCTCATGAGCTGCGGGAAGGGGGGCGGCGACAGAGGCGCAGGCGAGCGGAGCGGAGCGGAGCGAGTGGGCGTGAGGGTTTCCACCACATCTGAGCCGACGCCGGTCGCGGCAACGGTCGTAGCCCAAGCAGGGCCGGCATGCCCGCGCCGCAATGAAGCCTCCTTCGGGGCCGGCTGCCCTCAGTCCGTAATCCCGCCCTCCCAGTCCCGGCCTTTCCGGTCCCGCCAAATAGCCGAGATCCGAACCCAAATCCAGGCCCCGACCAGCCCGCCGCCCCGCCGCCGACCCTCCGGTGCCGCCGACCCAACGAGGCGGCGGCTGCAGGTCACAAGCATGCTACGCCCGAAGTACCGGTATGGCGTGCTCCGCTCTCCCGGATAGTCTCGCTGCGATTCCTTTCTAAGCCACCGCGGCGCCGCTTCGCCACTGCCGCCTCAGGCCTCACTTACCTTCTCCACGGGCCTCACGGCAGCGAGCTCCCGCAGCACCGCGTCGCACGTGTTGAGCACCACAGCCGAGTGGTCCAGGGAGGCCAGCAGCCAGCCCTCCTGCAGCGCCAGCTCCAGCGGGCCGTGGCAGCCGCCCTCGGCAGCCGCCACCGACCGCGCCTCGCGCACGCGCTCGGGCATCAGGAAGTGCAGCACCAGCGCGTCCTCAGCGGCGGACCTGGAGGGAAGAAGAAGGTTGGGAGGTTTGGCACACCGAGGCGGGCACGGCGCGGCGCAGCGCGGGAGAAGCGACAAAGGCACAGTAGGTCGTACATACTGTAAGGACCATCCATACGCATTCCCCGGCGCCTCCGGTTCACCCCAGGCTTCACATCCTCACACGCATGACATCCAGCCCCTGGGGCTGGCCCCGGCCCGGCCCGACTCCACCCACCGAAGCTCCGCGTGCGGTCCGCACACCAGCCGCAGCAGCGCCCCCAGCGCGGCGCCCTCCGCCCGGGACGCCACGTCGCGCGCCACCGCGTCCGGCGGAGGCATGCCGGGGCGCTGCGTCGGCGGCAGCGGCGCCAGCGGGCAGCCCGGCAGGCGGTCCGCGGCGATGCCCAGCACGTGCGCCTCGCTGGCGGCGCGTTGCAGGTGGATCACTGCGCAGTGAAAGGGAAGCGGAACCCGTGGAGGCGGCGGGCGGGGGGAGCCGGAGGCGGTGGGTATGTTTTTGGGTGCATTCCAAAATGGGCACTGGTTGCAGTAATAAGGTGGAAATGGGGGAGGCGGAGGACGGCGGACGGCGGAATGGAACTACGCTACCGTGGCAGTGACGTCGGGCCAAGCACGCGTGAGGATGACGGGGGCAAACTAATACAACTGGGGCAGCGAAGGAGAAGGCGACGGCGGCGGCGACCAGGCGGCGGAGGTCACGCAACCGGCAGGTGAGGCGAGGCGAGGCCGGCCCCCTGCCCCTGCCAGTCCCATGCCTGTACCAGTCCCGGCAAAGCCACCGGCGACATGGGTCGGCTGCCCACCTGCCGCCTGGCGCAGCTGCCTGAGCAGGAGGCCGGGGGAGTGCCTCACGGCCACCGCACAGGTGTTGGCGCCTTCCGGGCGCGGCCGCACCGGCCACTGGGCGGCGGCTAGGAAGGACGCCGAGGACGCTGACGATGATGATGACACGTGCGACAGGGTCAGCTCGGCGAAGTCGCCTGCGGGGTGTGGTGGGCCGGCGGTGAGAATCGCGCGGATGCATCAGGCCTTTGCGGGCGCACGGTAGAAGCAGGCCTATTTGGGTTTGGTGGCAAAACGGCTGCTGCGGCGGCGGCGGCGGGGCGCAGCGGCCATGCGCAACATGCGGAAACGACAATTCGGGCACTCAATCAGGGATTTTCGCAGTCAGGTTCGAAAAGTGACCGCAAGTCGTCCTGCCCCTCAACGCCCGAGCCCTGCTCATTTAGCGGCTCCATGCCGCAGCTTTGGGGCCCCAAGCCTCACCCTTCCAGCCGCCGGCCGCGGCAGCGACCCGTGGGTCATCGTCCGCTCCTGGCGGCTCCTCCAGCTCCGCGCAGTGTCCCGCCGCCAGGATCAGCGCCAGCGCTACAGCCGGGTGCGGGCAGCCTGCTACTGCCAGGTACGCCGCAGGGGTGCAGCAGTACCCGTCCAACTGCTCCAGAGCCCGCTCGCACGCGGCGGTGGCGGCGGCTGCAGCCGCGGCGGTGCCGTCGGCTGCGCCGGCGGCGGCGGCCGCGAGCGCCATGCCGGCGCGGACGTCGTCATAAGGATTATAAAGCGCCTCTACGACACCGCCGCAGATGCGACGCGGCGCGGCGGCGGCGCCGTAGAGCCGGGAAGAGTCCAGCACGGCCGCAAGCGCCGTCGCGTCTGCCTGGGGGGCGGTGCGGGGCGGGTGCACCGCCCTGGCTGGTTTCGGGGCCCAAAGCACTACAGAAAAGGCAACCGACCCAAATCCTTGCTAGCGAACACTTAATCAAATAACCTTCGCATGGGGCACTAGTGTTACAGCCGACCCACAAACTGATTAACGACGCACAACACGCCAACCGCTCAAACATACTTCATCATTGCCAACTAGAAAACATACCTGCAACACCATGCACAGCACGTCCGCCGCCGCCTCCACCATCCTCGCCTCCAACCCCCCAGTGGCGCCCACCGGCGGCGTCGGGGGCGCCGCCGCCGCGCCCGCCAGCGTCATCAACGCCTGGCTGGCGGTCTGGCCGTACAGGTCCGACGCGAACGCAGGCGCCCAGCGACCCGCCGGCCCGCATGCCAGCACCGCGCCGCTGAAGGAGCCCAGCGCTGCGGCAGTACGGCATAGCTGGTTGTACGGTGCGCCGCCGCCGTATTGCAGAAAGGCGACGTCGCGCGCGAGGAAGGCGACCAGGCGGCGGAGGTCGCGCAACGGCGTGGCATGGTCGCGCGCGAGGGCGGCCAGCAGGAGGCCGCACAGGTCGATGATCGACTGTGAATGCGGCGGCAGCGAGGACGGGGAGGGAGGCGGAACGGGAGGCGGCAGGGAGCAGGTGAGGCAGGTGGCAATGAGACGACGGGTCCGAGGAGGGGTTGAGTGGAAAGGCAGGTCGGCTCCAGGCGAGCACAGAGCGATTGCGGTGCGTGAAGCAGAAGGAAGGCCGGGAAGGACACAGGGGTCCAGGGCGGGGCAGCGCCAAACAGCGCAGGGACATGGGGGGCTCTGCCCGTGTCTTCGTGATCGGCTCGCTTGCTTTGCAACCTCCGGCCGGCTGTGATGACGTCCCTTTGGCTTGCAGTGCAGAACACAGCTGATCGCCTCCGGGGTTACGGTAACACGGCAGAAGCCCACCTTGTGCAGCGAAGGGTCGGCGGTGCAGGCCGCCGCATCGCTCAGCGCCGCCACCAGCGCGCCCACGCCGTCCACCTCGTCGCCGCCGTCACCGCCGCCGGCGGCACTGGCGCCGCCAGCCGCCCTGCCGCCTACCGCCGCGGCGCATGCCGCCCGAAGGCTTTCGCCCGGCAGCCGCCGAGCCAGCTGCAGCAGGCAGCCCAACAGGTGACGGAACGCCGGCGCCAGTGCAGTTGCCGCCAGCGCGGCAGCGGTGGGAGTGGCGGCCTGGCGCCACGCCAGGACGTGTTCCAGCAGCGCCACCGGCAGATCCGGCAATGCCGCAATCCCCGCCTCAAGCGCCGGCGGCTGCAGCGCCTGAAGCAGCACTTTCAGACCCAGTAGGAGCGAATCCAGCGGCTGCACGAACCGCGCCCGGCCGCCAGGGCCCCGGTCCGCGGCTGCGGCCGCGGCGCCGGAGGTGGAGGCGGTCCCGGGCTCCGACTTGACGGCGGCAGCCGAGGAGTCCGGCGGCGGTACAGCCTGCCGTACACGTAGTGCCCATTGGGCCAGTACGGAATCCAGCTGCGCTGACTGCGCCTCCTCCCAGGTCGCTATGGGGCCGAGGTGCTGGATGGCGGGGAGGACCTGGAAGGTTGGACGGGCGACGGGGCGTTGCGGCATGGTGCGGTGTTCAGCTACTGGTGACTTTGCAGGACAGGGACTTTGCGGAACTGGGTCGCCGCTGAACCTCCGCGGCGCGGTGCAGCTGCCGCATCGCCTTCCCCAAGAGCAGCGAGTGCTGGCTCCAATCGCCTGTGCTTCCTCCGTCAGGAAACCCTTGGGGCATTCCCCTCCTCTCGTGTCCTCCAGCTGCCAAACCGGCCCGTGCGCCCGTCCCATCCACAGCGCCATGCAACGCCCATTTCTCCTGGCTTAGGCTTACCTGCCCAACACCCTGCAGGCCCCATACGGCATCCCCGAACAACCCCTGCATCCTCACGGCTTCTCCCGCCGCCATCGCGCCGCGCCCCCGCCGCTCTCACTTACCAACGCCCGCACCGCTTGGTCCGGGTGCGCTGCAAGCAGGTACAGCCCTGGGTAGCGGCCACCGTCCGCCAGCTCCGCCGACAGGGACTGTTCGCGGGACAGCGTCAGCAGCGCCGCCGCCAGGCGCGATACCACCTCGGCGTCGGCCATCAGCGGCGGGTGGGAGAGCGCCTCGAAGAGGCCCAGCACCAGCTGTGCGTGCGCATGGGCGTTTGGGTACGGGTTGCGGGGAGGAGGCGGAGCCGAAGGACGGGGGAAGCCCAGGGGCTCAGGATGTGGCGTGGGCTGAAGGTTGCGGGGAGGACCGGCGGCGGCTTGCGCGTGAAGTGCCAAGTGGTAGCCATCGCGCAGCGCAAACTACAACGGTAATATAACTATCTCGCAACTTGGCGCGGCCCTGCAAGAGTAATATCTGACACTGCCGCGCAGTGGAACATCTTCCGCTCCACGGCGGCTGTCATCCTCAGGGGCTTGCAAGAACACCGGGCGGATCGTAGGGTACGCCAGGGCATGTAACGGGCGGTATGGGCATGGGGAGCAGCTGCATGTTGTGTGGCGGCATGGTGACTGTACCACCACTTCACTGAGGCCCCCGCCGGCGCGGACTGGCGTACCTCCTGCGACGGGGCTGCTAGCCGATCGGCCTGCTGCATCTCCCGCTCACCCGCCTCCAGCCAACCTGCCACCCGCTCCGCGTCCCTGCGCGCCATCACCTCCAGCAGGAGCCCCATCTGGGGGAGGCAATGGGGCCGGTGCGCAGTACGACTGCCGTACGTTTACCAGGGAACAAAGTACGTCATCCCGAGTGTGCCGGTGTGCGATCTGCTCGCCGCCGGAAGCCGTGCCATAGGTGGAGCACTTTCGCGTGGCGAAGATGGGAGGCTGCGCGACAGGGCACGCAGCATACATAGGTAGGCACGCGTCCGTGTGTTGGACGGGTTTTTAAAAACAAAGCGGCCGCCGACCCTGTGCCGACCAGTGTAGCTCCGGAACTAAACCATCAGCCAAAGCCAGAGAGTTGCCAGGCTTCTCCCCACTTTTCGCTGTGCGCGCCCATTGGCTGACCTGGGGGCTGACGGGCGCGGCGGCGAAGGACGCCTGTGCTGTCCGGTACTGCCTGATGCACTGCGCGCATCCTGAGAGCTGACGGGAGGTCTCGTCCCATATGAGCTTCACCACGGGCTGGGACTCGTACGAAAGCACCTCGGACAGCGCTTGAGCAACTGCAGGCCAGGGCAGGGCAGCAAAGGGCATGGTAGGGCTGTGTCGTCCGCGGGTGTAAGAACGGCCAGGAGTGCCGGATGGTGGGCGGCTCCGGGAGACTGCTGACGGCTGCACGCCGACAAGCCCCAGGCGCCATCCAATCCACACCGTAACCCAAGGTGAGGGTCCCTGCGTCCCACGATGCCGGACGGCGCACCGCGCCGCAGCCATTACCTCGCGTGTGTGAGCACCACCAGTGGTCAGTTTTCCTCAGGTACTCGTACGCCGCCTTGTACCAGCCCTACAAGCTCCATGGCATCCATCAATATACTTTCGTCGATGCAACCTTCCATAGAAGCTTTGATTCATGTCATCTACCTGTCTAGCCTTCTTGTCCTTACTCGCGAGGACAACATCCAACTGTTGGATGAGGGCCTCTTCCTCTGATGAAGAGACCATGCGTAAGAATGTGGTAAGCGTGATTTACACCCTAACATGCGTTTGCTCCGCACATTTCCTGGCAGTCCAGCATCGCAGACGCCAAATCGTATAGCTGCTGACTTTAGCACCCCCAACCTACAGAGACAAGCGGACCTCTTCTAGCTACGACAATAAAATATGAATTCGCTTATCGGGCTTTGCTATGTACACTGTTTCCGCCGCATGCCGACCACGCACAGCACATGTACGTCAGTTCGTGTTGGCTATTTGCTCCAGGAGGGCTCGCCCAGCGCCAGCACGCGCAGCATGGCTTGCAAACGAGTCCAATATATAGATTATGGTGGGCTGATTTTAACAAGCTGTGTTGATCACAAAGCTGTAGAAAGTTTACATAGCTTTGGGGCCATGACTTCGCCAAAATGTGTGCCAAGCGGCCAACTGCCAAGCTTCGGGCAAGGACATCAAAAAACGAATGTCTAAGCCGTATTGAATAAAAAATACTTGCAGTCTTGCTCAATTGGCAGCCTGGCTCGATGCACGAACAAGCAACCACCGGCACCCGTTATCCGGCAACCAACACTTCAGGATGGCCCACTGGCGGCCGCTTTGATGGCTTCTATTGCAGTTCGCGCCGGGCAATCCGGATTCGGGGGCGGAGCACCCGTGAAGGTATAGCCCGAAGCCGCAGGCGGTTGGCGTTAATGCCTGCAAGTACGCCCTCCGACCCCTGAAGGCCCGCACCCCACAAATTTGCACCCCGCAAAAAATCTTGAGAGCTCTTCAACAAATCGCTTCCTCTTGAAGTCATACGCTCACAAGTCAGCACGTCCGGCTACGTGCCGTCAGTGCACGTCCACATGCATAAAATGAAATGCGGATCACGGCACAATGTGCACGTCACACCGCGACGTGATCCGCATTTCATTGCGTACCAGCAGGGTCGGGTCCAACAGCCTGTCCATGTAAGGCCTGAAGTGGCAGACACATTCATAAAAAGAAATCACGGCCCTGTTCCCCAGGGGGGCCAGTCGTGTTCTACAAGTTCCACACGGTTACCATTACATAGCTCACGAATAAAGCTGCGACATGAAGAATGACAACAAATAACAACAACTGCAGCCACACCTGGCCGGAGTAGAATGAGAGAACAGGCGATACGGTTCTGGCCACCACAGCAGCGTGCCGACCACCCACGGGGTAACGGCCCTGTACCGGCGCTTTGCACCGCACCACTCGCGACCGCTTCGCCCGCGCCAACCGCCCCGGGGATGGCCCCAAGCCGCAGGACAAGTTCCGCACCCCATGCATCCAGCGCGCAAGGAGCGCCTGATATAGCAATGACCCCAACAGCTGTGCATGGACGCATTTGTACAGCGCCCTCACCCAAGCAGAGCCCGCGCACGACCCAAGGTGCCTAGCTGCGCTGCACTGTACCAGCAGCAGCCCGCGGCGGCAGTGCATAGCGCTACAACGTTGCGTTCAGCTCGAGCAGATGGAGCAGCGCTTTCTGCGCCAGCATCCGGCGGTTGAGGATGCCGGATGTCTTGTTGACGACCGTGTCGATGACCGGGGACAGCGTCTCGTTTGCCGCGTTCACGGTGGCGTTGAGGATCGCCGACGCTCCCTCCTGGACCTTCTTCCTGTTGGGTTTGATTATCTTGATCACGATAATCGCCACCACGCCAAGCACCGTCAATAACAGCAGGAACGCAATGCACCTGCGCACGAGGGGGTGCAAATGGTTCACTGAAGGTTCTAGCCTGAGCGCGCCCAGCTCCAAGACGGTGCACGCGACCGCATAGGTGCGACGAAAAATGCGCGCCGCCTCGATGGCAGCAAAGCACCACATTCTCTTGGGGGCAACTGAATTGCTCGCCCAACAGGATGCAACGTAGCGCCGTGCCGTTGGGGCCGTGGGCTAGGTCGCTAGCGGATACCGTGGGCTAGGTCTCTAACCCGTACCCATGCAACCACGGACAAGTTGTCGCCATGCTCCCAGCCCGCCCGCCCGCGTGCGCCGTGCTGGCTCACTTGTCCGTAAGGAGGCCGCGCGTAATGTCACGGATGACCTGCGACGCCTTCTTCATCGTGAACTCGATCTCGTTGAGGTCGTCCACAATCTTCTCCATTTTCTTCGTTTGTGCGTCTAGCGTACCCGCAATCTGCAAGCCGCAAAGGTCGAGGAAGAAAACGACACTGACGCAATTGCTCGGGTTGTTCCAGCTGTACAGGGGCCCTGGGCCAGGAATGGCTGCAGGGTCGCTGGGACGGCAGACCCTGAGGCTTTCGTCAAGAGCCCGCCCATCCAGGCGTCTCATGCGATCTGGGTTACATGCGATCTGGGTTACATGCGATCTGGGTTACCAACGTGCGCATTTGGACGTGCAGCTCAGCGCCACGCATATGGCCCCAACAGCCCGGCGCCAGGACAGCGCATACCATGAGGACGATGCTCACCTCCACGCCGATCTGCTTTGTCTCTTCGGCGGTCCGCTGCGCCAGGTCCAGCGTCTTGTCGATTTCTCCAATATCCTTTCGCCCCTTGGTCATGAGCTGCTGCATCGACATCCCTGTGCATCAGGCGTGGCCGCGCCAGAAAGCCCGAAGGAAATGAGCAGTTGTTCAACCCCCAGTGTACGGCACCCGTAGTAACACGATGCGGCCTGCCACGTTCAGAAACGCTTTCACCCTGACCCCAAATCCCCTGCAACCCTCTCCAGTGCGCGCCCGCACACCGAGCCGGCACGCCCCTTACTCGCCCAACACTTACCATCAAGCCCCATTTCAATTTCACCGCCCCCGGCACCGTTCAGGAGGTCGCCCTTGCTGCCTTCAGCCTGCGCAAACGCCTTTTTCATCTCAATGAACCCGTTGAGCTCGGCCGCCATGGTCCGTTTCCGCGCGGCAAGCTCGCTGGCAGGCATGTTGTCCGCACGCGCTTCCCGCTCGAAGTCCTTGATGAGCCTGAAGCGAAGGCAGCGGATGTCCATATGAGCGGCCACAAGCCGCGCCGTGCCCAAAACACTAGCTTCCCCCTTGGGACGGTCCCATACTACGCCTCCAGGTCGCTGCCGCACGCTTAACGACTGACTTACGTCTTTGCCTCTTTTAGCTTTGACGTGATGTCCTTAATTTGTGCATGAATTCGTTCTGGCTTCGACGTCTTATGCAGCTTCTTGAAGGCGCGGTCCAGCTCCTTGAAAATTCGCTCGCACTGCTCCTCATACTCCGTGCGCTCGAAGACTATCTCCTCTTCGGCAACGAGAGGAGTCTCCTCCTTGCCACCCTTGGCTGCTTTGGGAGGCATGACTCCGCTATTTACACCGCAGGCAACTTATTCAGAAGTTGAATAGGAGCTGCAGACACTTATGCTGTGTCACATGCCTAGCCTTCATGGCGAGTATAACTCCTGTAAACAGTTTGGCCACTCACGGGGAGCGATGCAAATGGAGAGCGCAAGGAGAACTTTTAAGAAAGTTGTGAGTCAATATAGGAAAGCCACTTGGATATTGTCACCTCAGGATATAAATATTATTACAGCTTGAAAGTTAGCTAGGATGTTGCGTTGTGGTAAAAACTCTCCGGAGGTTTACTATGACTCAACTTCACTCGACTACGGCAGCGGGACGAGCAAACTCCGAGACCCCAGACCCGGGATTTCCTGGTCATCTGTCCATAATTAAAGTATAATCTTATTGCGGAGAAGTTTAACCATCTGCTAGCCATGGCCAATAATCCAGACGAACGCCGAGCTGAGCTTCTCGTAAACCTGCCAGACGACTCCGACGAGGACGAGGACGGAGGCCCTGCTCCGGCCCCAGGCCAGCCGCGCCGAGATCGCTTGGAGAGAATTGCCCTGTTTGACTTCTTGAGGCTTGTTGCGGGCGGCCGTGAGCCCCAGCCCGGCTACAGGACCGTCGCGGACCTTGTAGCCCATCTCAAGGCGAACGAGACACTTACCAGGTGCCTAAGCTCTGCCGGAAGCGCCCCCCAAGCACCTTCACATATATGAACGTCAGACGGACGCGTTGCTTGCTGCGTCGCGGTCCTTGTAGCCGTCAGCTGCAACGTTATCCCCCTGGACGCAACATACCCGATCCATAATTACCTGCATCGCTCAGGCTGCTGGCGCCATGACGCGCTTTCTGACCGCCATCCATGTTCCAATTGGGCATCTGCCATTACGATTCGCCCGCAGTCGGCCGCCTGTGCCAGCTGCCCACCGCAGCCTTCGCTACCCCCTCGGCACCCCGCTCCCGCCCGTTCAACCTTTGTTCCACGCGCAACAACATACACACATACACATATACACATACACGCCCTGTTCCCCCCGTGCGCAGCGACGCCGTGTCCCGCGCCATGCTGGCCTGCCCTCGCGACCTATTCGTGCCGCCGGCGCACCGCGGCGAGGCGCTGGCGGACCGACCTATCCGCGTGGAGGTGGCGGGCTTCAACATCTCCGCGCCGCACGTGCAGGCCGTGTCGCTGCAGGCGCTGGCGCTGGAGCCGGGGGAGAGGTGGGTGCAAATTCAGGGGGCATTACCAGTCCAACACCACAACCGCCACAAACCGCCCCACAACCGCCGTGGCCCTGCCGCCCGCCGCGGTCACGGTCCCATCTCCCATGCCGTGTCCCATGCTCCCCCGCAGGGTGCTGGATGTGGGTTGCGGCTGCGGCATCGTCACCGCCTACGCGGCGTACCTGGTGGGCGAGTGTGTGTATCCTTATCCTTCAAAAACGTATTCTTCAATAAAGTCAATACAATAAACCTGTGTGGGTTGCTTCTGCGAGATGCCTTTTCGGAATGCCTTTGCGGGAATTCTTTTGCATTCAAGGTAACCCCAGTCCCAATCGTTGCGTGCTCACTCGTCGTGCTCGTTCCCGCGGGCCCCCCCCCTCGGTGCTGGCGAGACGGTGACGTGCGCTGCACACATGACCCGTGGGTCGGTCGCTGGCGGCACGCTTAGTCCCCTCCCCTGTCAGCTTACATATCAGATATCACGCTTTTTCACTATCTCGGTCAGTCTGACAGCTCGTTTTGGCTGGCCAATACACCACGCTCACCCGGGCCGCTCGTCCCGGGCCGTTCTACTTACCCCCGGCTGACAGGCGGGTTCCAGTGGCGAGGTGGTGGGCATCGACATCCGGGACGCCGCCATCTCCATGACCACCGCCAACCTGCAGCGACTGAGGGCACAGAAGGAAGAGTGAGTGGGCGAGCGGGAGCGGGATTGGGGGGCTTGGGAGTCGGAGGGCGGCAGGGACAGGAAGGCGAGCTGCAGCTGCGGAAGGGCGAGGAGGGTATCAAGGAGGGAGGGAAGGCGCCTTGTTTTGCCCTCCCGCCTCGCTTTCGCTTTCGCCTCCGTCAGCCAGTCAGCCAGCCAGCGGCCTTGCCTGCCGTATCAAGACTGCCTTCTATTTGCGCCAACCCAGCCTCGCTCACCTCCCAAGGCTCTCCCTGGTAGCCCCGCCCAACGCCCAACGCCCCTCTCCCTCACCCCCCGGGTGTGTTACCGGCATCTGCTGATCTCCTCTCCGCCCCCCGCCTCGCCCTCGCCACCATCTCCATTCCGGTACTCCTCCTGATGTCCTGGGCTGCGTTCGCCTTCGTCAGCCAGCTCATCGTCTTGCCTACCGCTACTCCTCCTTCTACCCTTCTTTCTTCCCCCCCAACCCCCGCCTGCCGCTGCGCTGCTGGTCCCGCAGCTTCTGCGAGGTGGCTGCGCCCGTGCGTGTGGAGCTGCACAACGTGTTCGTGCCGCTGCAGCGCTACCGGGGCCGATACGACGCGATTCACGTGGGGGGCGCCATGCAGGAGAGCCGCCTGGGGGCCCTCCTGGAGCTGCTGGGACCCAAGTGAGGGGGCGGGGCGCGGAGGGGGACGTGGACGTGGGGAGGGGCTGGAGGGCGGGGCGCGGTGGAGTGGCGTGGCGTGGGGTGGTTTTGTGTGGGAGGTCTGCGGCGCCGGGCGGGAGGCTGTGGGACTTGGCGCAGGGAAAGGGGGAAATGCGTGCACGGAGTCAAGGCCACACAAACGGTTTGGACACGCCCTCTCCAGTCCCCACCGCCTCTTCCGCCGCCGCCAATGTCGTGGTGGATGACATGCTCGTGCCTCTTTTCGCTGCTGCTGCTGTTGCCCTTGTTGTGGGCCCTACGCTGCACAGGGGCGGTCGCATCGTGGCTCCAGTGTCAAACGAGCTGCGCCTGGTGACCAAGTGAGGAGGGAGGGGGGGCGGGGGGTGTGGCTGGTGTGGTGGTTTGGTGACCCCGCGGAGGAGGAGCGGGGCAGATGGAAGCCCCTGCTCATTCCCTCACCCCGCCCCGCCTCGCGCCGCCCCACCCGGGTACTTTCCTGCGGTTCTTCTTTCTTATCCCACTCTTACCCCCCGGCGTCGTATCGCACGGCAGGTACCCCGACGGCAGCGTACGGCAGCGGATGCTCAGCCAGGTCAGCTTCAGCGAGCTGGAGGTGAGACCCACGGGTCGGTGGTGCGAGGCTTGGAAGTACGGCACATACTCCCACGGATCTTGGGGTTTGGGGACGCGGTGGCGCTCGGGCGGGCCCTCTTAAAAACCCCTTCAAAGAAGTCTGGATTGAGTGCCGATCGGCGTCCTCGTTGATACCAGCGCACCCTTTCTGAAACCCCAATGCGGCCCCCTCTTGAATTTCAGTGGAACCCAGTGCCACCCTGCGCGACCCAAATGACACTCAACGCTCTCCTTCCCTCCTGCCAGCTGGGTAACCTCCACTTAGGTAATGACTGCCCGACCGCCAAATGCCGCCCACCTCCCATCCCCGTCTCCAGGTGCCTCGGGACGTGGATGTGGTTCGCGCACTGCTGCAGGAGCAGGCGGACGAGGCGCGGTGAGTGGCCTGGCTGCCTGCCTGCCTGACTGACTGGCTGGCTGACCGAGCCTACAGTGATTGCGAGGATCGCTCAATGCGTCGTGACTGAGGGCGCCGCCTCCCTGCGACACAGTACCACCGCAGCATTCCAGCCTCACCCCTGACCCCTCCTCGCCTGCCTCAGCGCTGCCAGCAGTTTGGGCTGTCCTACCTTCCTGTCCTACCTCCCTGCCTCCTGCAATCAGGGCCAACGACGCGTCGCACTCCTAACCGCCCTGCCTCCCTACCCCGCAGCCCCGCAGCCGGACACCGGTTTACTGCCACATTTTACCTCATGTTCTCCCTTCCTTCTCAAGACCTCAACTCCTCCCTCCCTCCCGCCCTCTCTGTCCTTCAGGCGGGTGGAGGTGCCGCCCTCCACCTTCGCATCCGACCTGGCACACCTGGCGGCGCCAGGGGTGGACCTGGCGTCGGAGGCCGAGGCAGCGGCGGCGCCGCCACAGGGGCCAGGTCCGGGCGCGGGGCCGTCGACGTCGTCGTCCGCGGCGGCGGCGGCGGCTGCGGCCCCGGACGCGGCCTCCTCCCGACGCGGCAGCAACGGTGTTAGGTGCGCGTTGCGGCGCGGGGATGCCCGGGAGAAAGGGAGGGAGGGAAGCTGTTGGAGGCACTGCTGCGGCAGCGCTGGACGCAGCGCCCTCTGCTGGCTCGTTGCCTGGTAGAGCGGCAACTGGTCCTTCGCGACCCCGATTCCTCGCGGCAACGGGCTCGATTCCTCGCGGCAACGGGCTCGATTCCTCGCGGCAACGGGCTCGATTCGTCGCGGCAACGGGCTCGATTCGTCGCGGCAACGGGCTCGATTCCTCGCGGCAACGGGCTCGATTCCTCGCGGCAACGGGCTCGATTCGTCGCGGCAACGGGCTCGATTCCTCGCGGCAACGGGCTCGATTCCTCGCGGCAACGGGCTCGATTCGTCGCGGCTTCTCGCGGCAACGGGCTCGATTCCTCGCGGCAACGGGCTCGATTCGTCGCGGCAACGGGCTCGATTCGTCGCGGCAACGGGCTCGATTCCTCGCGGCAACGGGCTCGATTCGTCGCGGCAACGGGCTCGATTCCTCGCGGCAACGGGCTCGATTCGTCGCGGCAACGGGCTCGATTCGTCGCGGCATGACATGAATCTCACATGATACGGTAGTCTCTGATTACGCAATGATGGTGCGCATTCGCGCACTGATTCATGTTCTGGTCCGGCCCAGGTTGCGCAGCTTCACCTCCCTGGCCAACGCCCACATGGCCCCCGCCACCCTGCCGCCCGCGCACCGGCCCAGCGGCAGGGAAGGCAGCCGGGGAGCGCACGCGACTGCAGCCGCAGCGGACGCCGAGCCTCCTGCCGCGGAGAGGGGCGCCTCCGCTGCTGCTGGCGGCGCGGCGGCGGGCGGGGGAGGCTGGGGCTGGCAGTGGGAGCGGGCGGCGGCGGCGGCGCAGCGGCCGCCGCTGCAGCGGCGGAGGCACGGAGCCGACAACGCGGCGAGGGCCGTGGAGGCGGGGCGGATGGAGGTGGATGGTCATGGGGACGCGGATGCAGATGCGGGTGAAAAGGTTCCGCTGCTGGAGACGATGGGAGAGGCCGCGGCGGCGCCGGCGGGTGAGTGGGTTTCGGAACGGAGCGGAGCGGAGCGCCAGTTCTTGATACTTTTAAGAGCGCACAGTCCCGTGGAGCGGTTGGGCGTTTTATTTTGCTTTCGTGACCCACGGGTCAGTGTGCTGCCCATGGACGCACGCAGGGCCCATCGAGGCGGAGCCGGACGAGGCGGCGGCGGCCGGACCACCGGTGACGGGCGCGGAGCAGCGCGAAGGCGGCGGCGGCGGTGACGGCGCCGCCGCCGACAGCTTGTCGTACCTCGCCGGCGTCGCCGACGTGCTGGCGCTGGGCCCGACGGATTGCGAGCTGGAGGGCGCGAGCTGGCGCTTGCCCGCTCACAAGGCGGTGCTGCAAGGTGCGCAGCGTGCGTGGGGAGGTACCGGTAGTTGAGTTACGCACGTTGCGTGCAGCATGAGGAGGAAGTACCGCAGAGCGCGCACCTTCCAGCCGGTCAAACGTGGTCGCATGACGCGAGTAAGTGCGCTAGTAACAGCAGAGCGTGCCGTTGGGCTCTTGTTGAATGGAGAAGGATTGTGAAGAAGCGGTGAAAGCAGTAGAACAAAGACGCTCGATGTGCCCCCCGCCTCTCCAGCCCGCCGCCGCGGCCCCCATCCTTAGCCCCCGCCCCCCCCCCCCCCGTCCTCTCTGTCCTTCCGGGCCCGCTGCTCCGCACCGCAGCCCGCTGCGAGCTGCTGCGGGCGCACATGGGCAGCGGCATGCGCGACAGCGACTCGACGCGGTACCTGGTTCCGGAGGCGGTGGAGCGGCGGGACGCGGTGGAGGCCTTCCTGCACTACGTCTACAAGGTGCCGCCGTGAACCGTTCGGGGGGTAGAAAAAAATACCGCAGCGGAGACGGAGACGGCGTTAGCGTTCGGGGGGGGTAGCGGGGTACCTCTAGGGGCAAGGGGCGTGCAACCAGGGGCAAGGGGCGTGCATCAGTCCCAACTCCTAAGAGGCAAGCGGAAAGGCTGACAACTGTGGTGTAGATGTGTATTGTAAAGGAACTCACGAGCAGCAGCGAAGGTGTGCTGCTGTGCTGCCGTTTCTCCGCTCTGTTGACCGTTGACCGTCGCACGCGCCGGCCGGCGATGGTCCGCTGGCCGCAGGACCGCCTGCCCGACGAGCTGGGCAGCGAGGTGGTGCCGCAGCTGCTGCACGCGGGCATCTACTTTGGCTGCAACAGGCGAGTCATGGGAGTGTCACGCATGTGTGTGAGGCTCTCTGAGGCTGCGGAGCCCGTGCGCGAGGGGGTGGCGCGTGGCTGGGAGAAGCTGAGCGCGGCGACAGGACGGGACGCATATCGGCCCTGTGTGTCAGTCACCTCCCCTCCACTTCACGACACATACACACTCACAGACACACACGTGTAAGCACTCGGCACGCCCATCCCTGCCCTCCTGCCTTTTCCTCTCCCCTGCTCTGCACTGCGTGTGTCTCTTCCCTTCTCCCCTTCTTCCCTTCTTCCCAGGTTGGTCCGGCTGTGCGAGGCGCTGCTGGCGCAAGGGCTGATGGCGGCATCGGGCGGCGCCTCCGGGTCGGCCTCCTCCGCCGGTGCGGGGGACTCCGCCTCTTCCGGCGGCGTGGCTTCCCCCTCCGAGGCCGAGGAGCTGGCTGCGGCGGTGGGATCCGCGGGGCCGCTGCTGGCGCTGGCGGACGAGGGCGGTCTGGACCAGCTGAGGAGGGTGGCGCTCAACTTCGTGAGTGGGACCGGGCGGGGCGGGGCGGGGAGGGGCGGGGCGGTGGATGAAGAAAGGAAAACCCGCAGCGAAGCAGGCAGCCGAGTCGGCCCTAGCGAACGGGCCTAGCAATACCTCCCAAACTCCACTTTCCCGCCTTCGCGGCTGTACCGGTATCTTTTTTTTTTGAGGTTCTTCGAAGGCCCGTCACGTCGCGTCCCGTCGCGCCATGTTTTTTGCCCCCTGTCCCTGTCCTGGCTCAGGTTCTGGACCACTTTCCCGCCGTGTCTGCCACGGAGGGCTACTGCCACCTGCCGCGGCCGCTGGTGGATGCGGTGGCGGCGGAGGCGGTGGGGCGCTACGAGGCGCTGCTGCAGCAGCTGGAGCGACTGAGCGCGCAGCAGCCGCAGGGCATGAGGGACTACTAGGGCACTGGACGCGCCCGGAACTCGTTCGGGTGGTCGGGGGCGGGGACGGCGACGGTGGGTTTTTTGGGTGTTTTTTTGGCAAACGGGGCCTCGGGCGAGGAGCGGGAGCGGTTGTCGGAGTTGCACCTGCACGACTCATACTGGTTGCTGCAGGGTTGTTGTGCAGGAACGGGTTCGGGTTTGGGGTTGACTGGGGTCAGGGACGCAGGAGGCCGCGGCGGAGGGTTGTCCAGTAGCAGCTGCGACTTCTGCGGGTTCGGGGGTGTGAGGGCCAAATGGAACGGACTGGGTTGGACGAGACGGGGGCCTGGGCTGGGCTGGGCTGGGCTGGGGAGATTGGCGTTGTGTTCGTTCGTTTGTACACGTGGTGTGGTGCGGTGCGGTGCGGTGCGGGCTGCTGCCGCAGCTGCGCTGCACGCATCGGCCTGCCGGCCGCGTGTTGTATATTGAAGGCAGGGCGCCTGCCGCAGGCCGCGACCAGTGTCTCGCGTGCTGCGCTGCCCCTGGTGTGTGGTGCATGTTGCTGTTGCATGTCGCAGCAGCAGGTGCTGCTGCTGCTGCTGCAGATGCTTCGATGTCCAGGGTTGCTCATGCGCAAATGATGGGCTTTTCGCAAAACGGTGAAGGCCAGCCGTGGCGCGCCGCATGAGGGCCCGTTGTAGAGTACCGTATCTCAAAATATGATGAATGCTCTGAGAACTTTGACAGCCGGTCCGGAATGGCGGTTCATTGTGCGATTCGAAGCGGAAACTGTGTGTGCGAAATGGAAGTCTGTTCTGTCAAATGTGTGCGTTTCGGGGTTGCGGCCCCCGGCTGTTCCGTATCTGGCGTGCTCATCAGCACTTACCAGCACAGCGCAACCTTTCTAGTTTTCTTCCGTATCCTGCATTCCGTGTCCTGCATATTAGTTGGACAGATGAATTGAGCAAGCACGGCCTGGATCCATTCCATTATGATATGGATCTCGTGTGCACCAGACGTCTTTTGGAATCTGGATCTGAGATCCACGAGCCCGAAAAGGCTGTTGATGGCTGTATCTAGGCTCTCGAGGGAACGGAAGGGGCCGGTGTACGCTTTGGGGCCGCCAGGAGCTCGCGGTGCCGTACAAATAAGTACTTGTGACGACCCCTTACATTGCTTTTGAGACGGTGCTGGCAATGGCGCTGTTGGTATTGGTAGTGAGGACGCAATGTATGCGGAGGAAAAGGTTCAAGAAAGGTGCGGTGCCTATATCGTCGTTGGCGGGTGATTGACCCGCGGGTCAGCGGCAACCGCCCACAGCCACGAAAAGATGGCCAAGAGACGAAGAGAGACGGCTCGTGGTCTTTTTAAAAGCCCAACATGGAAGCTTCTCAATCTGTTTCCTTCGTGATGTAATGTGCTGAGTTTGCATGTTCCGTCCACAAGGTGCGAGAGAGGCGTGTTTCCCATACTGCACGTGCAGCCTTCCCTCCTTCCTCTGTAGATTTGGGCCTAGTATATATCTCGTGTATGGTCCGTGTTTAATACGGCCGTGTATGGAACATTATGCGAATAGTCTGTTATCCTGCCGTGTAGACACGGCCATGTATGAAGTCCGTGTATACATGGCTGGACTATACATGGGCGCGTGTATATAGCACGTGTAACATGGCGTATATAGCCCGGCATATATAAATACATATAGACTTTATAGCCCGTAAGCTCTTCGGTTGGTTACCTCAGGGTTTGCTTAACTCTCCCAACACAGGGGGTCCCTGATGTATGGTGGTGAAA
The DNA here is from genome assembly GCA_030267565.1 of Pleodorina starrii. Classification (NCBI taxonomy): domain Eukaryota; kingdom Viridiplantae; phylum Chlorophyta; class Chlorophyceae; order Chlamydomonadales; family Volvocaceae; genus Pleodorina; species Pleodorina starrii. Next base: position 4,173,629 of record BRXU01000007.1, on the reverse strand, counting down.
ACCACCGTCTGCGATAAGTTCCGCTCAGCTTGGGGGCCTATCCATACGTAGAATTGAAGTGCCGCTACGTGGAGCCACGATGTGCCAGCCACGACAATACATGTTCAGGAAGTCCACGCCAGGCCGCTAGCTCCAAGCTGCTCGCCATCCAGGCTGCCGAAGTATGTGTCCCAGCCTCAACTTGCAGTCTGCGAGTTGCAATCATCAATAGGACAAGGCAAGCAACAGCTGTACTCACTTACTTGAAAGAGCTATTCAACCAATTCAAGTGAGCCGCTTACACCCGCCCGGTCCTCTCACTCCCGGCCGCTGCTAGCACCACGCCATGGCACAACAAGTCCAGGTAGTCCACGCCAGGCCGCTAGCTCCAAGCTGCTCCTCGTCCAGGCCGCCTGAGCGGGTGTCCCGGCGTCTACCTGCAGCCTGTGAGTTGCAATTAGAATCAAAAGGACAAGGTTTAGCCGCCGTTCTCCATATCTGGTCAGAACATGTCATGGAGTGGAACAAAACAAAGCAGTACGAGTAACAGTGGGATTCCACGCGTATTTGCTCAGACAATTGCGTGGTCATGTCCATCTATGAATAGCTGCCTAAGTGACCAAAGCTGCTGGGGCACATATCACGAACCGATACAAGGCCAGGCAGTTATGTGAATACCTTTTATGATAAGTGCGCGGGAACAGCGCTGGAGAATGCGTGCCGTACTATTTTCCAAAATAGTACGACCTACAAGCGCACCGGTCCCTCACCACGGTCGGCACTCCCGAATGAGTTTCGCTGCCGGCTAGTTCTGCATAAAGTTAAAATGAATCTTGACAAGGCGTTGCTGCTTCTCGACAAGACACAGTGGTCGGTCAGGCCGAGCTGAATGAGCTGAGTGCGCGGGAACAGCGCTGGAGAATGCGTGCCGTACTATTTTCCAAAATAGTACGACCTACAAGCGCACCGGTCCCTCACCACGGTCGGCACTCCCGAATGAGTTTCGCTGCCGGCTAGTTCTGCATAAAGTCAAAATGAATCTTGACAAGGCGTTGCTGCTTCTCGACAAGACACAGTGGTCGGTCAGGCCGAGCTGAATGAGCTGAGTGCGCTGCTGGAGAATGCGTGCCGTACTATTTTCCAAAATAGTACGACCTACAAGCGCACCGGTCCCTCACCACTGTCGGCACTCCCGAATGAGTTTCGCTGCCGGCTAGTTCTGCATAAAGTCAACATGGATCTTGACAAGGCGCTGCTGCTTCTCGACAAGACACAGTGATCGGTCAGGCCGAACTTCCGAAAGCCATGCCGCACAACTTTAGTACAATCAATATGCAAACAATGAGCGCGATGAGACCGCCATCGAGGGCTTGGCGTACTCTGAGAACGAGCTCTCGCGCGATGAGGCCGACCTCGGCGCGTCGGGTTCCATTATGGGCAACGACGCTCGCAGGCTTCGTCCTAAGGGTTTAAAATCGTGCTGGAGTGATATGACATGGGCGCTTTGACGTTACCGCCTCAAAACATACTGTAGTGTGTACGGACCTCGCGCTAACAGAGATAACATCCCCAAACAGCCCTCAGCCCATGTAAATTGGGATCCGATTGGGCCTGCCACTTGACATTTACCGTAAACGTGAGGTAACGTAACGTGTCATGTAAATTGGCTATTAGGACCGCACCAGACCGAACTACCGTCGCAATGACTGTGTTTACGTATTACCGTATGTATTAACATATTATTATAAACGTAGTAATGTCCAGTACTCGGGGGCAGTTGGCAGTGGGTTCTGAGGGCGCGGCATGGCCGTTTGTTGCGCTCGTCGACAACATATCACCCACCCGGCCCCGGGCGCCGCCGATCTGTGTGTTGCCTCGTCGCCTAGGCTCTTCCCCACCCCCTTACATCGCCCCACCCCTCCCCCCGGGGATGCTGTCGTTGAGCTGGGGGTGTGGCGCCCCACACCCTGTCGCCCCAGCTGGGACAGGGGCCGCTTGTGACAAAGGCCCGCGGGGATCCGCTGCTGGTGGCTGCGGCGCCGCTGCTGGTGGCTGCGGCACCGCTGCTGGCGGGGCGGGCGCCGTTGCTGGTGGTGACACCGCTGCCTTGACCAATCCAAAGGGGCGAGGGGAGAGGGGTGGCAGCGTTGCCGGTGATTGCAGTACAGCACTTCTGAAGCGGCAGCTGTGGGCGCCGCACGCCATGCCTCTGAGTAGCCCTGCGTCCCATAGCAGCGCACGGGCAGCGGGTTGTGCGTCCTGTGCGCTTGTTGTTGCCTGGTGTACGGCCGTTTGCACGGTGTAACCCAATTACATATCGATTTGTTCTTGCCACTTGCGCTTCCAAGGTCCTTTTGTGCGTCCGGGTTAACGAACTCACCCTTTTGCAATAGAACTTTTCTACGCAATGTCATTACTAATTACATACATGCAAACGCTAACAATGAAAACATAAATTTGACGGTTGCTTACTAGTGCTTCTGCGGCCGACCATGGCGGGATCGGAGCTCAACAAGGTCCTTCAGAGCGGAGCGGGCTTCTATAACCCACCGGTGGTAGATCAGCTTGTGGCTCAGCAACGCCGTGGCATTCTCGCGGCGCTGATCGGCGTCCCGGCGCACGTGTTGGCCGGCCACCGACGTCACCTGGAAGGGCAACACAACCGACATGCCCGCCTACGTCGTGCTCGCGAAGTCACGCGTTATCGTCCTCATCTTCGGGCAGCTGCCACGTCGGCTATCACCTCCGCCTCGCGCGATGAGCCGCCTCTCAGAGAGGACGTTTGCACCATGTACTTGGCAGAGATTAATGCGTGGGATAAAATAGAAAAATTGAAAGCTCTGAACCAGCATATACAATTCAAGGTGGAGCAGGCGCGTGAGCGCAGTGCGCAGCTGCAACAGCAGCAGCTGCGGCGGCGCCAACCGGCTACCAGCAGCGGCGCGTCTGGCTCAGCGGCAATCGCGGAAGGGACGGGAACGGGTGACGCCCCAGTTGATGAACGGCATGTGGCGGCATTCCGGCTGCGGCTGGACGCAGCCTTGTTGCAGTTCGACGTGTACGACATGGCCGCGAAGCTGCTGGCAGCGCGCGCAGCTGCGGAGTCTGGCAACGTCCCTGCCAGCGGCTCGCCGCCCTCGGCAGTGGACTCCGTGTTCCTGATCCTCAACAATCAGGTACGCGGCACCCTCGAGTAGTCTGAACAATCCAACCGACAGCCGGCATTCGGGTGCTGTGCCATTTGGCTTGGCCCTCCTCTCCCCTATCCATCACTTTGGGCAAGCGTGACGCGACGCGGCGCCTTCTGCTCTCCGACCCAAATCATCTATCCTCCACCGCCACAGCCAGCCCACACAAGCTTGCCTGGTTCCAATCACATGCCGCGTTTACCTCGCGCCCTGAGCCCGGGTCCCTGCTCTTCCCTGCCCTCCACCCGCCCGGCACCCGCCGAAACACAGCACGCGCGCGCGTGCGCGCCTGTCCTTCCGCCCTCCCGCACCTGTCCTCCAGGCCCCGGCCAAGGCCCAGGATCGCCCCGCAGCAGCGACCGCCGCCGCCTCCTCGCCGCGGGACGATGCCGCAGCCGCCGCCGCCACTTTCGCCGCCTCCATTGCGGACTGGGATGCGGGGCTGCCGAATCGGGCGCTGTCGCTGTTTGAATGGCTGATGGAGGCGGTAGTCGAGGCGGGGGACCCGGTTGATGGCAGCGGCGCCGTTGACTGTGGCGACGGGGTGCGCTGGATGACGACGGCGGCGCGGCAACGGAAGCTGAAGGATCATGCGATGGTGCTTGTGGACGCGCTGATTCGCTACTGCGGTACGGCAGTACGGCAGCAACTCGTGGGGGACTTGAGGGGCGGGGAGGGCCTGCGGTGGCCCGATGACTCTTGGCGCGCGTTTGGTTGACGGGACATGTTTGTGGTGGTGGTGGCATCTATTGAGCAAGGAATGAGGTGCGGGCGGGAGGGCGGGGGCGGCAGTGCTTTCCGTCCGTTGCGGCGCCGTACACACGCACACACACGGCGTCCCTTCCCCCGCCAATGAACCGGCCCCCCGCGCATGTACCCCTCAGCCGCTCAGCCGCGCACCTTCCCGCCGCCTCGATGCGTGCGTGCCCACTTGCCGCTGCCGTCCGCTGTCGCTGCTTGGCTGCTGCTGCCGCCTGCTTGCACCGCCAGGCGGCCCCGCCCTCCTGGTTTCGGAGCTCTTGGGCGTGGCCCACCTGCTGTACCGGATCAAGGTGAGGCGGGCGGCGCCTTTCTGTCTGTCTGTCTGTCTGTCTGTCTGCCTATCTTGGCTGACTGGCTTACTGAATGGCCGAAGGGATAGACGGATGGCGTTCACGTTCCTATGTGTGAGTGAGTGAGTGTGTGAGCGTGTCAGTAGGCTGACGCGGGTTGTGCTTTGCTTTACGGAAGTAGCTGTGGTTCGGAATGGAGGCGCCGACCCAGCCGAGCCAAAACCCCAACCGCGGCCCTCTCTCCCCCCGCCCGGCGGCCCTCCCCAAAACCCAACTCCGCAGTCGACCTTTGCAGACGAGGCCCTCAAATCGTATGTGGCATCGTTCGCCCGCGAAGGCAGTCACGACTACGACCGCGGTCGCGGCCGCGCGGCGGCGAGGGCCGGACCGGCAGCGCCGGCGGCCCCGCCCGGCCCATCCATCCTGACCTCCGCTGCCGTGTTAAGCCGCTTGGCGCGGCGGGCGGCGCTGACGTCGCCGCCGTTGTTCCCGCTGCGCTATCGGCGGTTCCTGGCTTGGCCAGCAGACTTATTGTTGATGTCTGGAAAAGAAGCGGCGGCGCCGCCGATGCTGGTCCGCTTGTCCATGGCGCCGGTAGGACGAGCGCTGGCGCAAGCGACTGCCAGGATACGGATTCAAGACGGGCGAAACCGCCTGTTGACGCAGTTGACGGCGGCGGCGGAGGAGGAGCTGGCGGTGCGGCAGCGGAGGATGCGGGCGCTGGTGGCTGGTTCTGGTTCTGGCGGTGGAGGCGGAGGTGGTGGAGGTGGTGGCGCTTCGCGCAGCCGCCACTCGCGGAAGCAACGACAGCAGCGGAAGGGGCAGCAGCGACAGCGGGACGGCGACGACGGGAGCGAGAGCGACGGGGGCGGCCGCGGCATTTCAAATGTCTCGCCCCAGTACCAAATGTACGTTGAGTCATCTCACGGCCTGGCGTGCCGCCTCGTGGAGGTGCTGCCGGAGGTGGTGCAGCAGGTCTGGGCGGCGGCGACGGCAGGGGGGCGCGGCAGCGGCGGCGACGAGGACGAGGACGAGGAGGACGAGGGTGGCGGCAGCGGCCATCTGGTTCTGCTGCGCAGCGGCTTTGCCGACGGGCTGGAGGTCCGGCGGCGGTTGGTCAAGCTGTTGATGGATGTGGAGTGCGGGGTGAGTGCAGCGGTTGGCGGTTGGGAGCGGTTGGGAGCGGGAATGGGCTACAGCCGGTGGATTTGGCTCAGGGATTGCTCAGGGATATGTGGGCGCTGCGGAGCTGGTGGAGGGGCTGTGGACCCATGTGGGGCGTTCAGGGCTGAGGGTCCGAAGCTCCTTCGCAGAAGCTGATGGCTAGAGTAGTGTCTCAACCCTGCCTGGCACATTGGTACCGTTCGTTCATATTACTGGGCTTTGTGATTTGGGTCTTGTAGGGGCACGGCAATGGCGGCGTGTGGGTCAGCAGTTCGAATCGCACGCACACACACGCACACAACCCCTTCCTTTTTGCTCTGTGGCCCCCGGGAATTAGTTATACACACACGCACGCACACGCACGTACACGAACGCACATAAACGCACACTAGCGCGCGCAACAAGGAGCGCATCCTGCGACGCCTTCCCTCCGGCCCTCCTGCCCCCGGTATGCAGCGGACCAGGCGTATGGCGGTGGCGGGCGCTGAAGCGTGCGCGTACTCGCTCGTCGCCATCGCCGCCTTGGGGCGACTGGGCTTGGCGACGAGATTTGCGATGGAACGCATCCGCGACAGCGACGACGGCGGCGGCGGCGGCGGCGCCGAGGTGACGGAGCTGCTGGAGGGGCGCAGCGGCGGTGCGGTTTCGGAGCCGTTGCTGTTGGGCCCCGTGGCCCTCCAGGTGTCTCCGGAGCCGCTGCAGAAGCTGCCGGACCGGCACGGATTCGAAGCCGGCTCACTGCTTGGGTACCAGGTGAGGAGCTTCGGCGGTGGTGGTGGCGGCGGCGGTGGTGGTGGTGGTGGTGGTGGGGAGGCGCGCTTGTGTCTTGGGCCCGGATCTGGATTTGGCAACCTTTGATAATCAGTGTGACGGCTTGAAAGAAAGTGCAACCGCTTTCGGTTTCGGTTTCGGAGGGCATATCGAATACCGGTAGAGCAGGCGACGTTAAAGAGCAGGAGAATATGCTACCGTATGTCGTGGTACGGCAAGACCAGCCGGCCAGCCGGCGAGGCGGTGAGGGTTGTGCGGGCGGGCAGGACGGGCGGGCAGGTCGGAGAGCCGACGTGGTTGACGTGGGGCAGTTGTGTGACAATGTGACACACCCTGATCGCAGCGCGCTGCACGTGTACGACACAGGGCAGACAGACGCTCTTTTTGTACGACAAACACGTGTGCAGGAGCAGCGAGTTGGCGACGACGACTCCGCGCCCGCTGTGCCCTTCGCCACCGCCGCCGACGGCCACACCGCCACCGGTGACGCCGACGCTGTCGTACAGCTGGAGCTCCGTCCCGCCAGCCCCGTGCATTGGGACCGGTGCCAAGAGGTGTACGGCTGCCAGACTCAAACGGGCGTTTACATCCTCGGATACGAGCTGGATGGGTGAGTGCCGCACGAGTGTGTGCGTGTGCGTGTGTGTTGACATGTGCGTGTTCGTATGTGTGTGCGTGTGTGTGTGCGTGTAATTACGTGTCCTGTTTTCCAGTGCTTGTTGGCTGCCGGCCAGACACACTCGGGGTTCGTCGTGCCTCTTCCGCTCATTGACGTCCTGCTGCTGCTGCTGTCGCCGCCTCGTCCCCTGCTGACGTACCGTACTTGTACGGCAGGGATACCGATTGGGATGCCATGCGGGAGCTTCAACAGCGGCTGGACTGGGGCGGTGGGGCGGTGGTCAAGATGTTGCCAGGCCCGGATTCCCGGCCTGATGTGGCGCTGCGTGTGTTGGCCCGGGTGAGTGGCCCACTGGCCCGGCGGTGCGGTGCGATGCGAGTGCACGATGACGACTGGACGAGGACCGAGGAGCGAAGTAGACCCGGCGAACGACCTGGGCGAACAGGGGCACTGCACAAGACCCGGTGGTACCGGCATGTAGTACTGACATTACGATAGCTTGGGTAACCTGTGCACACTCTCTGTCGCCTGTAGTACGGGGAGCGCGCGGGGCATGGCGGGACGCACCCGACACCGCTCGCCTCCTTCTCCTTCTTCGCACCCCGCGGTTTCATCCCCCTTCCTTCCCGCGCCGCAGTCACTGTTGCGACATCCCCACGTGCCAGCGCAACTGAGGCTGTGCCCTGTGCCCTGGGCCCTCTTTATCGTCACTCCCGCCCCCTCCTCACACCCACCCCGACCTCCTTCCCGCAGTGCCGCGCCCGGATGCTGAGCCGCGGCCGGGACTTCGTCGTCGTCCCCATGCTGCCCGCGCATAGGGCCCATGTGGCCAAGCAATCGGACTCGTTGGCCGCCGTGGAGCGGCAGTTGATGGGGGTGCTCGTGGAGACATCGACCGCCCAGGCGGGGAGGACCACCTCCGAAGGCCGCACTGGCGGAGCCGCCGAAGGCAGAGCCGGCGTGGGGACGAGGACGGGGGCAGCGGCGGCGGCGGCAGCGGAGATGGAGGAGGTGGCGGCGGGGCGCGACGGAGGCGGCAGTCGCGCCGGCGCTTCAGCGGCCGCGGCAGCAGCAGTCGGCAGGGGCGAGGCCGTGACGGAGGGCGGGCGCGAGGAGGAGGAGGAGGAGGACCTCATCCCCGACCTGGTGAAGCCCGACCCAGGCCCGCCCACCCGCAGCCACCGGCGCAGCAACAGCGGCGGCAGCAGCAGCTTCAGCGGCCTCGGCGCTTTGCTCGGCCTGAACGGCGGCGGCGGCAACAGTCGCAATGGTGGCTGCAAGGACAGTGACGACAGCAGCCGCGACGACGACGATGCCGCCGCCGCGGCGCCGGCGTCGGCGGCTGCCGCCGCCGCGGCGCTGCCGACCGCAAACCCGGCAGCGGCCGCCGCACGTCCCGTGCATCGCCTCACGACGCACTGGCGGCGTCGGCGCGCCTTCGTGATCAACCAGGCCCTATGCCACTGGATGGGCCTTATTGGATCCGAGTACGTCCACCGGTGCTGGATCCTGGATCCCCCGGCGGAGGATGACGTGGACCTGAGCGGCGAACACGGCACGTGGGACGCGACAAAGGTGGACGACGCCGCGGCGATGATAGACGCTCTGCTGAATCCGCGTGGCGCTAAAAAGGCTATACGGCAGCTGGTTGCGGAGCGGCTGGTGCTTGTCGTACTGGAGTGCCGACCGGGCCGGCCCGACCTGCTGGTCCAGCAGCCGCAGGGCGGAGGCGGAGGCAGGTGAGGAGCCGCTGCCGCCTCGCGCGGCGGTGGCAGCGGCAGCGGCGGTGGCGCCGTCAGCGGAGGCGGGCGGAGGGTCCGTCCCGAGTACAGCAGCAGCCCTTTTGGGCAGCTCATCGGGGCAGCCTTGGGGCGCGGCCTCTGGACCGGACCGTGGGGGGAATGGGAATGGGAGCGCCGAGTGGTGGTGGTGGTGTGCATATGCGTGTATCGCTTACGTGCAGAGTGTGCGAGTGTGGAGATGCGAGGTGCAGGATGGCAAGGCGAGAGTCGTGACCTCGTGGGCGGGGTGGGGGAAAGAACTGCGTTTTTCGGTTGGGTTGGGGTTGGGCCGCATGGAGAGTAGAGGGTAGGCGGCAGCATTGGAGCGCAGGAGAGGCGGGAGCGAGAGCGGCAGGGCGGGTGGGCATAAATGCAGCTGGGGAGGGGCGACGGGGGCACAGGAGGGAGGGCCAGTGGCAGCAGAGTCCCATGGGTGCAGAGAGGAGACGGAGAGCAGACGTGGCACAGCCGGACGGTGGTGAGAAAGAAGATAACCTGATCGCAGCGAAGGAACGGAGCCGGACGGTGCGCCGGTCGGTGCGACGCAGGCGCCAAGGGAGCGCAACCCCCACACATGCACGCACGCGTATGACAGCAGGGGCATTCCGTACACAAAAGGATACGGTACACGGCACCAATAACGACCATTGTTACAGTTGGTAATCCTCACGAATGAAAAGTGATGCATCCACTGTGTGGGGGGTTGCAAAGTCATCAGCAAAGTCAGCGTGACGCGTAGTCGAAACAAAACTGCCGCGCCGTGGCCCTGCCGCCCAAGTCGTCCGTGGCCTTCGTCCCAAGGTACGGAGGTACGGCGGTGCGATGGTCCTTCGGGGGGAACTCCTTTAGGAGCACGGCGGAGGAGCACGAGCTGTTGCCGCTGTCCGCCCGGGCCTCCGCCCTCAGCTGCCACCCGGGTAGGCCGACCCGTCAACAACTCATTCCCCCGCCCGCAACCGCAAAGCAGCGACAGAGCCGGTCCAGGCGGTCTCCGGATCAGGTGAGTAGGTAGGTAGGTGAGTAGGTAGGTAGGTGTGTAGGTAGGTAGGTATATACACAGCGCGCACGCCTGGTGTGTCAAGAGAGTAACGTGTCCTGGTTGAAGCGTCCGGGGCTGCACCGCACCGCGCCGGACAGCGCGGAGGGGAATCGGGCGGGCGGGCGGCTCCGGCCGTCGGGCGTGGGGCCCTCCTGCACGCCTGCTGTCCATCAGGCTGGCGCCTAGCCGAAGATGGTGTACTCGCCGTACTTCTTCTCCGGATCGTAGATCTGGATTCGGGACCACAGATCAAGGTGCGGGGGAGGGGGGAAGCTCGCGGGCTGGGCCTCTCGAGGGAGATACCGTAGCAGGACCGACCGACCGGACGGGCGGGAGGGCGGGCGGGTGTCTACAGGGTTTGCAGGGTGGCGAGATTCCCAACCCGCAGATCGGCCCCCGCCATCACCCCCCCAACGTCCTCCCTTTTCGACGCGACGTGATGCTCCGTTCGTTTTCAGCCGATACCCACCACGCACCTCCCCAGGCCCGACCACACCCCCCCATCCATCCATCCATCTATGCATCCTTTCGCTGAGATATCTTTTCTTAGTACCCCCCGTAGTCCGAAGCCCCCCGCGCACCCCGCGTGTTGCACCTCCCTCACCTCCCAGCGGCTGGCGGGGAAGATGTGTTTGTTCTTGTCGTACCAGTGCCGTTCCACCACCTGGAAGAAGCCGTCGTACAGTGCGGCGGGGGGGATGGTAAAAGTGACCCAATGCGAACAGTAAGAACCCGTGGGGTGTGCGTGTCTGTGGGGGGTATTGAGAGGGGAACCGCCCCGCCTCCCGCCTCCCACCTTGCCCGCGTGCGAGTCCTGCTTCTCCTGTGTGGCATCGTTGGTGACGCGGATGTCCTCCCGCACGCTGAAGTCGAACAGCGGACCCGACTTGCCGCGGGCCTTATTGATGATCAGGTCGTAAAAGGTGTGGTGGTGCGGCATGATGAGATCTTCCTGGGGGGGGGTGGCGGGACCGGCACACAGGGCGGGTGAGGAGGGGCCGAGGGGCGGGGGCAGGGTAGCGGCACGGGGGGATCAGCTTCAGCTTCCGGTGAGGCGAGGCGAGGGGCAGCGGGCATGGGGACAGCGGGGCAAGCCACGCACAGAATCGTCCTGTCGAGTATCCGTGGCGCCACCCGAACACCCTGTCTCCTGACGGCAATCGAGAGTCGCGTCGGCTTTCGCAGGCAGTTGCCGTACTGCACAGTGCCGTACAGCCGTACTCGTGTGCCGTACTACCGTGTTGTAGTACTACCTTGATGTACATGAGGTTGTCCATGCCCACGTGGCGCAGCTCCCGGAACTCGGGCGCCAGTTGTTCGCGGACGGCCTTCAGGAAGAGGCCGATGGAGTCGCCCTTCTTGATGGTGATGTTGCGACTGGGTGGGGTCGGGGGGCGGGGCAGATAGGGGGGCAGAGAAGGACAGTTCGGGATGGGGGTTGCGTCGGGGGTGGGTCCAGATGGGGTAGAGCGGGAGGTGCAGCAGGTGCAGCGGCCTCCGGCTGCTCTGCCCTGCCCCGCCCGTCTCCCCCCGCCAGCCGAGTGGCTCCCTCAGCCACTCACCGGTGACCCGTGCCGTTCCAGTAGGAGTAGGTGATGGTGAGCGGCTCCGCCTTGATCGCATCCTGCGCCAGCTGCCACTCCTTCCGCAGCGCAGCCCGCATCTCCGCCTCCAACCGCTCACGGTCCCTGCCGGTGCCAGGTTCGAGGGGCGGGGTTGGGGAAACGTACCGGTACAGGCGCGACTGCAGCGGCGCAACGGAGAGGACGGACGGCAGCAGCCGCAGCGGCAGCCACAGCGGCAGCAGCAGCCAGCTCGCCGGCCAGCCGGTGGGTCCGATGGTTACGGCACAGTACAGTACTGTAGTCGATTTGTTGTCGGGTGCACCCGGGTGCGCCAAACAGCTGCGGGCACGCAACGCAGCCCCCACTAACTAGGACGGACGCCCACCCACACGCCCAGTGCCCCCAGGGCAGACCGACACCTGACACCTGACACCCAGCAGCGATCAGCCCAGCAGCCCAGCAGCCAGCAGGCCGCCGCCCCGACCCACTTGTCGGGCAGGAAGTCTGTCGCCACGGTGGGGTCCTTCCCGAACTTTCCAAACTTTCGCCGCTTGGACGCCGCCAGCGCCCGCGCCTCCCCATCGCTGCCATTCCCACTGCCGTTGCCGTTGCCGCTGCTGCCCGCCGGCTCCTCGCTCCCCGCGCGCCCCTCGACCGCCTCGCTCGCGCCCGCGGGCGCCGGCGCAGCCGCCGCCGCGGCGGCGGCCGGCTCGGCCGGCGCCGGCGCAGCCGGCGCAGCCGCCCGCGCCCAGGCGGGCAGGAACTTGGAGGCTGCGGGCGGCGGCGCGGAGCGCCGCCCCGCCTCCTCGCCCTCGCCCTCCGCCTCCTCCCCGCCGTCTTCCTCGACCAGGAAGCTGAGTTTGGGTTTGCGCGCCTCCTTCTCCCGCTTGCGCTTCTCCCGCTCCCGGCTGGCCGCGTCCTCATCCGCCTCGGCCTTGCGCCGGTGCTCCTCCTCCAGACTGCGCGGGGACACAATGTGGGCGGTGTGTGTGGGCGTGTGCGTGGGCACATGTGCGTGCGCGCGTGTAGGTGAACGTGTGTGCACGAGGAAAAGGGGGGTGGTGTTTCAGAAGACTGGCTGACAGAGCAGCTGAAGGCGCGTGGTGAGCGAAGCGCCCCCTCATTGCTCTCAGCTACCGACTAGAGCTGCGTTACTGATTCCCGTCGCCTAATTCCTCTTCAGCCCCATCCCCACACCCCTCGCACCGCTCCTGTAGAGTTGTCCGCTTCTGGATGAACTCCGCCTTGGTGACTAGGCCCACGGTTTCGTTCTTGAAGGCGTGCTCCAGCGCCTGTTACGCGACCGCGACCGGGACCACGACAGGGAAGTGAGGAGGTCAAGCCACGCCGGGACGGGGGGTGGGATGCTGGTGGCCGTGTAGGTAGGATGCAGCCGCAGGCGGTTCGCGTTTGCTGGTGGTGGGTAACGGCCGAAAAGAAGTGTATGTGGTGGTGGGTAGTGGTGCTCAGGGGCACGTCACTGCATCCTGTTGGGGTTTGTGGTGGTGGGAGGTGGGGTTATGAGCCAGTGGCCCAGCGCCAGGCTACACGGACTGGTGAACCCGGCTTTGTACCCTGCTGCCCTCCCCGCCGGCAAGCAGAATTTCTTCCTTTTCAGCAAGCTTTTTCGAGCCTCCATGCGAAAATGCAGGGTGTCCCCCGCAGTCGCACCGACCCAACACCCTCGGCCTTCGACCCCCGCCTCGCGCACCTCCTCGGTGGACGCGCCGAACTGCCTCAGCCCAGCGGCGTCAGCCTGGTCCTTCGTCTGCTTTTGCATTTGTTCGAATTTCTTCCGTTGCTCCTCGCGCTGCTTCTCCATGCGACGGATGCGCTGCACATCTTCGCCCGTTCCCACATAGCCGTTGTTGAACATTTTAGGGCCAGCCGGGCCCCTCCAGCGGGGAGCGCGCCTGTCAAGGCTGATAGAACAAGGTCGCAACGAGAGACTTCGTTTTCCAAGTGCGGTGCGTCAATGGAAGCCCTTGCTTTACAGCGTAAGAGATGTGACAGATAGGCACCTTGGAAGAACTACGAAGGAGTATGTAATGTATAGTAATGGAATGGTCTTCACTCTTCTGCTGACTCAAGGACCGTTTGTTCGCTGTACAATGTGCCGTACCCCGACAAGGCAGGAGGACACGAGGACTGGATGAGGAGCTCTAATGGTACCGGCAGCTGATGGCGACAATAGCACTCTTCTCTTCGTCTCATTGGCCATCAGTGGTATGTCTAATTGATAGCAGTACCACTTGCAGTCTCGGGACTTAGCTCTATGAAGCGTGCTAGTTCGGAATTTCCAGACAGTTGTGTCGTGACATCACAGGCTTTTTAATACATAGATCTAGTACTATCCATCAAACATATCATCCGCGTTGTAAAGACGACGCCGCTCTGAGGGCACCACCTTTCTGGTTGGAGCCGGCTCGGCTGCTGTTAATCGCTTCGCCTCCTGTGTGCTGGCTATCCAGGTGATTGATCACGAAACGATCGTCGAACTGGATTCTTGCCCCGAGAGCACCGAGAGCACAATGCTGCGTCGCCACCGCGTAATTTGAATTTTTCCCCTTTCGCCGCGGCCACAAACAGCCAGTGGCTGCACGCTGATCTGCGGAGCGCCTGACCACAGCGCAGTTCATGCCGGGCGCCACTGAGCACCGCCGGCTGCGCAGCAGTCAGACAATGTCTGGCGACGATGGCGCCGCCGGCACCGGCACCGCCACCGGCTGGGCCATCCTCGAGCGGGACACCTTTGCCGCCGTCGTCGCCCTCCTGGAGCCTCGTGAAGTGGCGGCCCTGGCGTGCACCTGCCGCTACGCCCGCGGCGTGGCGCGAGACAACGCGATGTGGGCCCCGCTGCTGGCTCGCCATTTCGGCCTGAACGTCCAGGCCCCGGACAACGCGCCGCTCGTCACCCTGTTCCGCACACTGTACGGCGCCTGCCAAGCCACCGCCGGCGCAGCTGCCGGCGGCAGCAGGGGCGGCTCTTGCGGACCGCTGGCAGCGGGGGCGGTGCAGTTCGAGGGCCTGTACACGGATGGTGGCATGGACATGGACGACCCGGCCTTCTGGGTAGGTCGGGCTATTTGACATCATGAAGGGACTCGCCGGTGTGTTGTTCGGGTTGATCCATGGCAGGGGAGCGCCAACCGTTACCCATCGATTGGCGTTGCGTTTCCACGCACGGCTACCGGTACGGGATTGTACGGCAAGGGCCGGAACCCCTGTCCATGGCCGGTAGGACCGACGTGCGATGTCGTCCCCATTGCCCCAATTTCCGTCGCCAATCGCCTCCTCCTGCTTTCCGCATCCTGTCCTGCATGGCTTGATGTGCGTGATACCGTGTAAGATGAAAGGGGTCTGGACGGGGTCATATTGCGAAGAGCACGTAGAAAGCCTAATGTCCGGTAGCGATCCGTGCCCTCCCCCTCGTTGCCTCCCGCAGGCCGGCAACGTCTTCCAGCCCAACGGCTGGGCCATCTACTGCAGCCGCGCCGGCAGCAACGTGCACTGCATCGCCCTTCTCAAGGTGGGTGGGGATCGCCCGGCACCTGTCCCTGTCCCCGCACCTGCCCCAGCCCCTGCGATACCGGCATGACTACTCTGCCCACTGTCCCCCGCCCTTCGCCGTCCCCGCCGAGCCTTCGGGTGGCTGCCCGACCACCAGCTCGCTACCATTTCGCCACCCTGACACGACCACTTGCCACCTCGCCCCTGTCCCCTTACACCGCCGCTTCCTCCCTCCCTCCCTCCACCGCAGGCTGTCCGACCTGAAGACCCCTTCACCAACGCACACCGGCAGCAACTCATCTCCGTCGCCTCCGAGGTGGGCTGGCTGCTGTTCCTGGGCCGCGTGCCCTCCCGCATCCTGCGCCGACACCTCTCAGCCGCCGCCGCCACCAACTCCCAGGCCGCACAGGTACGTGCCATCCAACAACCGACAACTGACAACCGACATGTGCGTGGTCGTGTCATCCGTCAACAATCCATGCATCGCAGGCGTCGCTCCGCCCTCCGCCCTTGCTCGCATACCACTTCCGATACTGCTACCGCGCGCCCTCGACCTCCCTCGACCCTTCCACCCCACCCACCGACCCACGCACCTACCCCAACGTCCCGCCTCCTTTCCTTCGCTGCAGTTCGTCCTTCTGACCATTCCATTCCAGCAGGCCGGGTCTGCTGGGGGATGCCTGATTAAACAAAACAACCAAGACGTCGTAAAATTGAAATGCCTCCCTCCCTCCCTCCCTCCCCTTTTCCCGACCCACCCGCCCACGCGCCCTTCCCAACAGGCCGGCTGGGGTCAGTGCGCCCGCCTGCGTGCCGCCATGCGCCGATCTCTGTCCCATTGGAGCACTCACGGCCTGGAGCGCCTCGTCTGGCAGCTGGCGCTCAATTACATGGGGCTCCGAAACCCACAGCTGCAGCAGCAGCAGTTGCAGGTGGGTCCCGCAGGAGCCGGAGCCGGAGACGCCGCCGGCGGGGCGGCAATGGGGCTGGAGATGCAGCTGATGCTGCAGCTTCTGCCGCCGGATGCGCGCAGTGAGGCGCTGCAGAGCCTGGGGCTGGCCCCCCCGGCGGCGCTGGCGGAGCCGCCCGCGCATGAGGGCGCTGCGCAGGCGCCGGACGGCGTAGGAGCAGGCGGCGGGCTGCCGGTGCCTGCTCAAAGCGCGTCGCCGCAGCAGCGGCAGCAGCAGCAGCTGACGCTGCCGGATCAGCAGGGGCGGCAGCCGGGTCAATTCGGGCAGCTGGCGGCGCCGAGCGCGGCGTTGCGGAAGCCGGAGGGCGAGCGGCTCCATCCTCGGCGGCCTCCGCGCCAGCCGCAGCCGCTGCCGCCGCGCCTGGCGGCGTTGCTCCAGGACATTGTGCTCAAGCGCAGCGTCAGCGGCAACCGGGGCCTGGTGGGGCTGGCCGGCGCCCTGGAGCCGGGAGACGAGGGGCAGGGGGAGGGGGAGGGGGAGGGGGGCGGGCTGCAGGTGTGGACGCGCTCGGCGCCGGAGTTCCTGCGTAGCGCCGCCCTGAGTCACACCGCAGGTACGGATGTGCAAATTTGGTTGGCTGGCTGGCTGGGTGGGTGGAAGGATTGGCGTGCGCTCTCTGAAATCGCGGAGTGGGAATGCGCTAGGGTCCGACCCATGGGTCATCGCCGGGCCATCGGCAGTTTGGCGCCCCCGACCCCATCGGCAGCCGGCGCGTTGTCCGCCTGTCTGTCCGCTGGAACACCTCCCAAGCCGCCTTAGCCTTTTTTCCATCAACGAGCCAAACGACGCTTGCTGGCCCGCGACATCGTTTTGGGTCGGCCACAAACATGCCAACGCACCGACACAACGCCCCGCTGTTTTTCCCGGACTGACCCATGGGTCATTGCAGCGGTCATCGACGGCATCACCGTGTCCCGCACCGGGGAGTTCACGTGTCCGGTGGCGTGCGGGGCGGTGTTCCTGGCGCAGCGGAGCCCGGCGGCCGGGCTGCAGCGGGTTCGCGCCGGCATCGCCGCCGCCACCGCGGCACTCGGGCAGATGATGATGCCCGGAGGCGACGGCGGCGGCGGCGGCGCGGCTGAGAGCGAAGCCGATGCGGAACAGGTGCGGAACCGGCGGATGAAGCAGGCGTGCAGGGAGCTGAATGAGCACGAGGCCGCGGAGAAGGAGCTCGCTCGGCGGGAGTTCGAGGAGATGGTACGGCAGCCGTACGTGCAGGCGCTGTCGGACCTGACGAGCCTGGCGGCGGTGGAGGCGGCGGCGGCGGCGGGGCTGCTGCCGCCGGTAGCGGCGCGGGGGAGCTGCCCTGGCGCGGGCGAGTGGGTGGAGTTTGAGAGGCCGCCGCCGCCGGCGTCGCTGGGCCAGCAGCTGGCAGGGCTGGCGGCGCCGCCACCGCTGCCGCCCTCGGCTGTGCATCCGGGGCCTTCCGGGTCGTGTGCGGCGGCGGCCGGCAGCGGAGAGGGAGAGGGTGCGGGCTGCGGGGGACCGGCGCCGGGGCCGGCGGCGTCGGAGGGCGGTGAAGGCATCTTTTGGCCGGTGGTGTGGTTCAGGTGGGTGGGTGGGTCATCTGGGACAGGCATTTTTGGCCACGAGGGGAACGGGGAGGAACGGGGAGCAGCCGCCAGTCCCCGACTGATGGGCCTTCAAACAGGTTAGGAATCATCCACACATGCTGGGCGTGCGCATGGGCCGCATGGGTCGCATGGTTTATTCTTCTTCGGCTACCCACAGCGGTGCTTTACGGCAATAGTTGCACCAGCCTCCCCAGCAGTGGAGACGGGCTTGAGGCTTCCGCCTACACGGACCCGTACAGTTACGCCCGACCCTGCCGTTCCACTGTACTGCACTGTACTGCTCATGTCGTACAGGTTCTTTCCGCACGACGGCCTCGGCGACGAGGCTGACCAGGGCATGGCGCTGCCGCCGGTGCTGCCGCCGCCGCCGCCGCCGCCGCTGGACGAGCAGGATCCGGTTCTTGATGGCGGCCCGGAGGGCGCCGCCGGCGGCGGCGACGGCGCCGCCGCCGCTGCCATGGACGCCAGCGACCACTCCGGCAGCGGCAGCGACGATGGCGATGGTGACGGCGCCGCCGGCAGGGACGACGATGGCGGCGGCCTTTTTGCCAGCCTCGATTGGAGCGACGGAGAGGGCGGTGGCAATGGCGGCGGCGAGGGCGTGGGCGAGGGTGCTGAGGAGCAGGGCGGAGAGGGCGAGGACTTGCAGGGGGAGGAGGACGGGAGCAGCAGCGAGACCCTCCACAGCAGCAGCAGCGCCAGCAGCGACAGCGATGGAGGCGATGGAGGCGACGGCGACGGAGGTGCCGGCGGCGAAGGGATGGACGGGGGCCTGCCCGGCCTCGACACCGACACGGAAGATTGGGAGAACGAGTTGGACTTTCTGTACGGCATCGAGGGCCAGCCGTACTCATACACGGCGACTGCCCGCCAGGCGTCCAGCGACGAGGACGATGAGATGGCCGCTGCAGTACATCCGTACGGCGGCGCCGATGCGGAAGGCGGCGGCGGCGCCGCCGGGCCGGGGCCCTCCAGCGGAGGCGGCCGCGCCGCCGCTGCCGCCGCCGGTACTTCCGGCAGCGTTGCGGCGGGCCCTGGGCGCGAGCCGCGCGGCCGTGGCAACGGCGAACCGGCGCCGCTTCATCTCGGTCCGGGGCGGGATGAGCACCCGTCTCCTTCGACACACCCGCGGGACCGACAGCTCGCCTCGGCGGCCGACGTTGAAGGTGGCAGCGCTGCGGTCGCCGGCGCGGACCTCGGTGCTGCCGGGCCCAGTGCTCCGGCGGCGCCGGGCGCTGGCACTGGTGCGGGGTCTGGAGCGGATGGGGGCGCCGGGACGTCGACTGGCGGCGGCGCCGCCGCCACCGCAGATGCGTCGTACGGCAGTGCGGGCGAGTTCCTCACTGGTGTGCCGGTGTTGACGTGGCTCAACCACCTGACGAGGCCCAACGTGGCGGGGGTGAGTGCCGTACCGTGTCGTACATTGTCGTACCGTGCCGGGTTTCGGTTGGATTTCCAGCTTCTGGTGGCGGATGGTGGTGCGGTCGCGCCGGGGACCCGTTTGTGCGCGTGAGTGTGAGGTCTTGGTTCCGAGGACCCAGTGCCCGGCGGTCGCGGCTCGCAGTCTGTCGCCTTAACCCTGTCTGCTGCTGCTGCTGTTCCGCGACTGCCAACCGCTAACCGCCAACTGTCATGTGTGCGGAGGGCTCTGGGGTGTGGGCATCTGCGCATGTGCCTGGAGCGCCGACGATGTGTGTGCGCTTCTCAAGGCCGCCCGCAGGCACCGCAAGCCTCCTGTCCTCGCCCATCCCCGCCCCGCCCTGCGGCTATCGCCCTCCTTCGGTTCGTCCACTTCCACATCCACAGGGGGTACTGGCCCTGGTGGCTGACGCGGCGGGCGTGCAGGCGCTGCGCCACACATTCCAAGACGTGCAGACGGCCCTCCAGCCCGGCGCCCGAGTCCCCGCGTCCGCCACGACCCCACCGCCAGAAGCCGCACCACCGCAACAACAGGGCGCCGGCGAGGAGCAAGACCACCAGCAGAAGCTGCAGCAGCAGAAGCTCGCCCTCGCGGCGGCTTGGCCTCCTGCTACAGCCGCTGAGGGGGGCGCTACAGCGGCGGTGGTCGGCCCGGCAGATGGGGCGCGTGCGCCTGCGGCGGCGGAGCCGGCGGAGCCGGCAGCGGCAGCAGCGGCGGCGGCAGGTCCAAAGGGGCGGCAGGCGCCGTTGGCGGTACTGCTGCCGCCGGGGGAGTCGGCAGAGCACGCCTTCGAGGGGATGGAGCCAGTGCCGCCGCTGCTGGCGCCGCCGCTGCTGCCCTCCCCGCCGCAGCAGCAGCGGGAGCAGGGGCTGCGGCGGCCGCAGGCCGCCGCAGGCGAAGCCGGCCCGGCCTCGGCGCCGGCGGCTGCTCGGCCGCCGTCGGGTCACTTGTGCATGGCTCTTCGTCAGCGCTGGGCGGGCAATGCGGTGGTGTTCAAGATGATTGCGCCGGAGGATCGCAGTGCGGCGTTTGGTGAGGAGCCGGACACGCCGCCCAACATCGATGTGCAGTTCCTGGCGCTACGCGGTGTGGCGCTGGCGCTGAGGAGCCCGCTGCGGCTGCTGCCGAGCAGATGAGGAGACGAGGGGCTGGCTGACTGGCTGGCTGGCTGGGCGTGTATGTATCTGTGTATGTGTGTGCAGCGGGCTGTGGGGTCCCAAAAGATGGAACGGAGCTGCAGTCGTGCGGTGTGCGGGAGGGGGCATTGGCTGCGAGGGGAGAGGGTCGCCACCGGGGGATTGGCGACGCCGCGCGTGGGCCGGTTTGAAAAGGTTTAGGTGGATCAGGTCCGGCGCGGCGGTTATGGTAAAGGCGGTACCGCGGGTGAGGACTGCCGCTCGGGGCCACGGGGGTGCCAGGAGCGCGGGAGTTCGGCGGCCGTCGGGAGGTTGGGTGCTGGTCCGGCTTCTTAGGGTTTCCAATGTGCTCGCGCACAGGCGCTGAGGGAAGGGTCGAAGAAGAAGGCGCGGATGCGAATATAGATGTAAAAGGAGTAGAGAGTGGAGGAGCATGAGGGGCGGACTGGTAGATTATGAATTTGGGCCAACGTATATGATATTTAATGTATATTGAACACCGAAACGAAAGCTGCCCTGTCCGCCGCATCCACCCCGACCGCCAGCCCCCCGACCCCAAGCGTCCCGCAGCTTGCCCCGTCTCCGAGGCAGCTAGGGCTGCCGCAGCGGTACTCACCATCCCCGCGAACAGGCGGCTGAGGCACTGCATCAGGTCCGTCAGTCCGCACCATCAGCCGCACCACCGCTGCCACCGTCGACGAAATCACCAGCGGGGCGTCCACGGACTGAAGAGCGAGCCGAGGCAGCAGTTCCACACCTGCCTCCGTCCAGGCTATCACCAACCCTTTGCCACCAGAACTCGTAACCAGGGGTTTCTGTAAATACCTGCGAATCCGTACCACCTGTGCGGCCTATAGCTGTCCAACTAGCGCAACGGCAGAGCCTTTCGACACCTGCGCACACCCGTTTGAGCCGAGGCTTCCCCATCGACACGCCTGCCCAGCCGCGTGCACACCCGGAACGCCACACCCAGCTCCAGACCGAAGGGCAAAAGCCAGATACAGCATAAGGCCGGACGAATCGTCGAGTCGATCCCAAGCCCGGCTAGTGTTCCTGCCCGCGCGCCGCTGGCGACCAGTTATCGAACGTGTTAAGGAGTGCCCTGGTTGGGTTTGAGCGCCGCTGGCACGCTTTGGTTGTAGGGTTATGTCCGTGGCTGGTCAGACCGCGCCGTCTGCGCTAGCCTGCTTTCCTGCCGTCTGTCGTCTGCCGTGTGCGCCTGGCGCTGCGTCGTGGGAATGCGCCCTCGGCGCTGTTTTCGGGTCTACCGGCGCAAGGCTTCGAGCCGCTGCGCGTGACTGCGTGGCTGCGCTCTGCCTGGCTTGTGCTGTCGTGAGCAGCTCCAGGCAGCCCCTCCTGCAGTGTAAGAGGCCCAACCCAGCACGACTCGTTGCGCCGCCGTCACCGTTTAGCCACTCGCCACACCGTTGCCACTTATGGGCCGTAACGACTACAGTTCAGAACGCCGGTCAGTGGCCTCCCCACGACGACTTAGTGTCAACGGCGACTTTGGTAAATGTATCCGCATTTTTTAACGGTGTCTAGATGGCCCGTTTGATTTCGCGTGCATACCCGCTTACCCGGTGAAACGCGATGTTGCGGTTCACGGAAAACCGAATGCTCGTACGCCGCTCGTCCGTTCTCCGGTTCTCGAACCTTTTGTCGATCGCGCATACTTCCACTATACATTGACGTTGTTTCAGCCCCATATACATTAATAGAATAGAAGCACAATGCAGCTGTCAGCGGCACGCCAGTCTTGCGGGGCTCGCACCCGTGCGCCCCAGCCTCGCGCGGCAGGCGTCCGGCCGGTGCATGCAGCTCGTGTGCTTGTGAACCGGCGTCGCATTGTTTCTCGGGCGGCTGAGGTACAGGTGCTGATCAAATCCAACCTCGCACCGCAATCACTTTTGCGCTGAGGTGGCACCTTCGCTCAGCTTCGGCAATTCAACGTCGCGTAGGATGCTCCTGCTGAGGCTGCTGAGGCACCGGCGCTCTCGCCCCTTGATCGGGCGAAGAAGGCTCTGGAGGACGGCTCCTTGGATAAGGAGGAGCTGGTGAGCACGCTCCGCAGCAGATTAGACTTGCTACATGGTTGATATGTTCGAATTTATAAGCTTTTGGCATGTTGGAGCTGATCAATCGGCGACCCAGTTGGTGTCTTCCGTGGCGATTGACGTTGCGCCGACAAGTGGTGGTTTTTTTGCTGACCGGCTGTCCCGAACACTTTTCCGGCCCTCACTTTCGTTTCGATGCGTCACAGACCAGCTGCTTAGCTGGGCTGGAGTCCGAAATGGAGCGGCTGCGCTCGGCTGCGTCGGCCGCGGACGAGCGCGCCTCCGCCCTGGAGTCGACTGTCAGCAACATGAAGGACCAGTACGTCCGCCTGACAGCCGACTTCGAGAACTTCCGCCGCCGCACGGTGCGCTGCTGGGGGCTGGCCCGGCCGCGCCGGGAGTGTCCCCATTGCAAACCCTCAAAACGCCCGCTCCCGCTCCTGGCTGCCCCGCTGCCCAGAACACCCCCGCACCCACCCGCCCCGCCAAGCCGCTCGCCCCTCTCCCACAGACCCAACGAACTGTGATTCCTCGCGTCCTGTACAGCACACACACATGACTCCAATCCACTCGTTCCAACCCCGTATGTCTCCACGAGCCCCACAAGCCTGCCGCCATGCTTCGGCCGTTGACGCCGTGACTCCTGCCCGCCGCACCCCACATCTTGCTCCTTCCCGCGCTGCTTGTCTCCTCCCCGCCTCCCCGCTCTGCGGTTTCCTCTCTTGTCATATTCCCGCGCTGCCGTTCGTCCTCCTTTTCCCTCCTTTCTCCCACCTTCAGAGAGAGGAGAACGCCCAGCTGACGGACAACGTCCGTGGGGATGTGATCAAGGAGCTGCTGCCCATTGTGGACAACTTTGAGCTGGCGCGGACCCAGGTGGGGAGGGGGTGATGGTGGGTTGTGGTGGCGGGGGGATGCCGGGAGGCGGGCGGGCGGGTGGCTCACGGGACGTGCGTCAGGGTCATGAGGTGGCGCGCGGGCCGTCGCCTGGTGGGGCTGGTGTGCACAGCACAGCACACAGAGGCACGCGGGGGCACAGCGCGACGCAGCGCGATTCGGAGATGTATGGCTTGTTTGGGGAAGGGGCGCGAGGGCTCCGGGGCGCTTTTGTGTGAGCCCCGTTTGCTGTTGCGCCGCTGTCGACTGTCGAGCCGAGGGCCGTGCGCTGGGGTGGGGCGGAGAGGCGAGTCTTTGTTGCTGGAGGTCGCACGCCTCTGTCGCTGGCGCAGCAGCGCGCTCGGGGTTGGGTGGCTGGCGGCGTTGGGGACTGTGAAGGCCTCGGGGCGACCGGATGCTGCACTACCGTACTGGACTGGGCAGTGGGAAAGAGGGCAAAAGGAACTGAAGGCGCAATGAAGTCATCATACCAGTGTGTATTGCTGTGGGGAGCTGCCGGGCTCCTCCGGGCCGCACAACAAACACCCTGGCTGCGGCGCCCTTCCGTCTGCTTGCCAGTCAGTCAGTCAGTCCGTCAGTCAGAGTCAGTCAGCCTGTCTGTCTGTCTGTGGGCAGCACGGTCTGGTCGCGGGGGCGCTGAGCGGAGGGAGGGCTGCAGGGGTCGCAGCTGCGGCTCCGGGGGGGGGGGGGTCTCCCGCCGCCACTGGCCACCCGCCCAGCGGCTGCCCCCGCAACACACCAGTGGCACTGCCAGGAGTAGTCAGGCACTCGATAACGCCCCTACGGGCCCCCCCACACGTAGTTGCGCGACACCACGCGCACTCTGAACCCCACCCGGGCCCGCACGTGCTGACGGCCGGGGGGGTGACGGCCGGGAGTGGTTTCGCGAGATGACCCGCGGCGAGCGGCGTGTGGCGTATGGGGTCGGCACCACTCTGGGGAGCGGCGTGTGGGGTCGGCACCCCTGAAGCGTCCCACTTGGAGTGGTGTCTCCCCCTGCCCTGCCTTGGTTTCTTTCGTCACTGTCGCTGTGTTGCGCGCCGCCGTTTCAACTTCCGGTGCTCCCGCAGGTGAAGACGGAGACGGAGGGCGAGGCCAAGATCAACAACTCGTACCAGGTGGGCTTGGGGACCACGAAGCGCCTAGGCGAGGGAACGGAGCCGGGGGCGGGGGGCGGGGGGTACTCGCGGGTTTGGGGCTCGGCCTCATCATCCTTCTCAAAGTCATCCTGGCGCATATGGCGCA
Organism: Pleodorina starrii; assembly: GCA_030267565.1. Taxonomy (NCBI): domain Eukaryota; kingdom Viridiplantae; phylum Chlorophyta; class Chlorophyceae; order Chlamydomonadales; family Volvocaceae; genus Pleodorina; species Pleodorina starrii. The sequence goes on along the minus strand of BRXU01000007.1, from coordinate 4,149,661 downwards.
CAGCTGCGCAGGGCGCAGCACTTTCCATCGCGTCAGTGCAGCGCGATCTTCCCCATCCCCACTTCCACGCCCACGCCGCTTTACCCCACACCCACCGCTGGGTCTTGGGTCCGTTCGCTGACGCCGTTCTCCGCCCCTCCGCTGCGGCATCTCCTTCATCTCACCACTACCACTTCATCTCACCACTACCACCACCCCCACTACCCCCTCAGGGCCTGTACAAGCAGATGGTGGACATGATGCGGTCTCTGGGTGTGGAGGCGGTGCCCACCACGGGTACCCCCTTCGACCCCAACATCCACGATGCCATCATGCGCGAGCCCTCCAGCTCCCACCCCGACGGCACCGTGCTGCAGGAGTTCCGAAAGGGCTTCAGCATCGGAGGAAAGCTGGTGCGGCCAGCCATGGTCAAGGTGGGTGGGCCGACAGACTGGCTGGCTGGCTGGCTGCGCGCGGGCGGGTGCCGTGGGTGGTTGGGGTTTTAGTGGGGCGCGGGGGGTGCCATGCGTCGTTGGGTGGGTGCGTAGTTTTCTGGATTTATCGAGCAAGGGCTAAGGGGCCGGGTCAAAAGTGCGACCTTTCTGGCGCTGCTGGATATCTGCGTCCATTCCTAATCTCTGACGACATTCGTAATCTCTGATGAGCTGACATTTGCTAAACCTGGCTTGCTTTGCCTGGACCGACACGCTTTGCTTTGTGTACGGCTGCCGCTTGACAGGTGTCGTACACGGAGGAGGGCCCCGCCAACAGCTCGGAGGAGTGAGGAGATGTGGGCCGCACCCTAGGAGGAGGAGGCGCGCATAGGAGACCGTAGCTCTTTCGATGCGATTAGGGGGCCGGAGCGAAGGAAGGAGAGTTGAGGCGGCTCGCATAGCAACGTCAGCTAGGTTCGGAGTTGGACGGATCGCGGGACGCGACGATGGTTGCCTGGATTGATGGCCACCATAATATAATACGACCACCACCGCTGCCCAGGCGTGGGCTTATGGCTTTGTGCGCGTCGGTGTGCTTCTCACTCGCGCGGCCGCGCGCCCACTACCGAGTGGACCGGAACCACCGCCTGAAAATTCCATGATACGCTTTATTGACCGACTTGTCACTCGTTAGTTCACGTGGTAAAAGGGTGTGGGGTTGGTAAACAGTGCGTTGAGTTTCTCGCCAGTATGTACGGACGGACCCCGCACGCAGCACGCCTGGCCTGGAGGCGCCGGGGTGCGTGTGCCTGTAGATCAACGACGGACGGACGGACGTGGCGACGATGCGCCGCCGCACACGGATGCGGCTATGAAGGACCCACGCGTCAACACGTGGTGAACATGGTGTATGGAACACTTGTAAGTTCAGCTTGGATCTTCGAATATGACGAACCAGGACAAAAGCAGCCGAAGCACGGGCTTCATCGGGCTATCATTGCCACACCTGATGCTGCGACTTGCGAGCAATGCGAGTTACAAAAGTCCGTGGCGGGTAACCAGCCGCCAAACAAGCCGCGTGGGACCGTAGCTACCCCAAGCCGCGGCCGTCCAAACCTGTCTAGCAGCACGCAAGCACCTCACGCCCATGCACTCCTGCCTAATTGCGAGATGATCAAATGCTCGGCATACGCCTTCAACGCTGCATTCCGCACAACGCAGCCTCGACCCCGACACTCCGAAAGCTGAACCCCGACACCCAACCCCGTTAACCCATTACCCCCTTTGCATGAAACAAGACGCTCCTCGTTGTCCTCCTCCTTGGAAATCCCTCTTCTTCACGGCTTAACGAGGTCAGGGAGTTCCTCGTTGTCCGAGTCCTCACCCTCGCCCTCCCCGCCCGCGCCCTCATCCTCCCCGCCGAAGTTGCTGAAGTCCATGCCGCCGAGGCCGCCCATCCCGCCCATGCCTCCCATCATCCCGCCCATCCCACCCATGCCTCCCATCATCCCGCCCATTCCCCCCATGCCGCCCATTCCCCCCATCATGCCGCCCATGCCGCCCATTCCGCCCATGCCGCCGAAGCTGGAGAAGTCCATCCCTGCAGATCCAGAACAGATGGGGCCGGGCCGCAGTGTGAAAACGGACTTGATAGACGCCTTGCGTCATACCGACAGTCTGCGTCAATGGTAATACGCTATAATAAGCTATATACAGGTTTTAAAGCGGTGCTGTATGCGGAGTGTCGGAGGGGGGGGCGGCCAAAGGTGAGTGCCCGCTGGAATGCCGAAGAGGAGGTCGGGACCGCGGCTGGGCCGCAACAAGACGAAGTGCTTGACGACGAAGATGCACTTACCGCTGAAGTCGGCTTCGGGCTTCTCCTCCTCCTCGTCCTCGTCGACCCACTTGTCCCAGTCGCACTTGATGTGCGAGAGGTGTCGGCCCGAGTCCTTTGTCAGGCGCGGCCAGTGCCCCGAATCTTTTTTCTTGATGATCATGAAGATATTCCGGGGCGTAATGCTGACTTTGCTGTCCTCCGAGCTAGCGTCCACCGGCGCGTTGAAGGTAAGATCTAGGGAATACTCGTTCTGCTCAGTGCCTGCTTTCCCCTTGAATGAAAGCGTCTCATCCTTGAGGTCATAGGTCTGATCCTTCACGTCCTGGACATCTATCGTTACGTAGAGCTTGTCCGAGCGTTGCGCCCAGAGGACGGTGGGAACCCGAGACATCTTCAGGAGTTGTGTTGCCGATGCTTCACGGCACGAAGTAAGCAACACTGCAACGCAGCGCTGTCGATATCGATATGGACTGCGTGTGAATGGGCGCGCACTTTGGCGGTTCCAGAAGCGGCGCCTCCCGTACCGTTACGACGACTCGTTCCCTTTCCCCTTGGCGCCTTGCTCATATGCTGCGGAAATCATTTCATTGTACTACATATGCATGTATCATAAGCCATGCCATCACGCACAAGTTGCAAAGACTGCGTATGTCGGCCGACACCGGCACCGGCATCAAGAAGCGCCCGCTCGCTGGCCCCGGTTTCAGTTCGTGCCCTGCTCAATTGGACACGAACGATCCATTTGCCGATCAATGACCAGCCGTCAAAGCAGAGCTTCCGATAGAGGCCTTCCGCGTCCAACACAGGTACCCAGACGTGCTCCCGCGGCCGTGCGGGTAAACCGGTGAAGCCAACAGACCTCATCCCTATCTCTCGCCAAAGAGTCAAGGGCAGCTCAAATGAAACACATCCACAATCCTCGTTCGGGCAGGTTACCGTCCACTTCTGTGTACCATTTGTCAGGTCAGCAGAGCGGCGCTGCAGCGTCCGAAGAGCACAGGGGACTCCGTCTCGAGCATGCCTACTAAAAGAGCCGCACGATCTCGTTACCACATTGGGCATACAACTGTTTCGCACCCTTGACATGCGTTGCGCAAGTGACCGGCGTGCGGCGTCAAAACAAGCTGCCTTCTTGCTGCCGTACGGCCGGCCGCGCAGTCTCGACTCTCGAGCTTGCAACCATACAACGCGGCGGCAGTCCTTTTGTGTAGAAACATGTGAGTCTGAAGTCACTCGATGCGCCTAGGGGCAGAACAGGCAGGCGTCGTCCCCTCACTCCTCAGCCCGCCCTCTTTGCACAAGAGCTCCCGTAAGCCCCTCCCGCCCATCCCTCACTCCTTTCACTTTTTGCTCGTCCCAAAGCCACCGAAGCCCATCAGCGCCAGCATGTCAGGGTCTGCGTCGCCCCCGTCCGCATCCCCTCCCGCTCCTCCAACCGCCGCCGCCTCCGCCGCCTTGCGCCGCCTCTTCTCCCGCTTCTCCTCCCGCTCCTTGGCCTCGGCGCTGGCCGCAGCGTCGAAGCCGTCGGGCACATACTCCTCCGGCGGCGGGCTCTTGCGGCTCTTGAGCTCCTCAAACTTGTTTTTCACCTGCTCCAGCGTTGATTTCTCCACGCGCATGCTCATGCCCAGCGCGCGGTTGTGCCACTTTCCGTTGATATGGTCCAGGTAGCTCTGCGAGTCGCGCAGCACGCAGTTGCAAACATTGCAGAACCAGCCGGCCTGCTGGTTGAGCGGCGTGTTGAACCCAACGACCTGGGTCTTGCCCAGGCGCGAGGTCAGGTCGATCTGATAGTCGCGCTGTCGCAGCGAGGACCGTTCTACGATTAGGCCCTGGTGCAGCGGATCGCGCTCGAGGCGCTTTCGCCGACGGATCTCCGCCGCCGTCTCCTCGCGATCTTCGTCATCCGCGTCGGCCCTCGCCGCCTTCGCAGCCTTCTCCTTCTCCTCTGCTTTCTGGCGGAACTCCTCTTTATCCCACGTGCGGCGGGCCGTGTTATCGACGCCCGCCGCCCGCTTAGGCGCTAGCAGCTTGCTCATGGCTGCGGCTGGAGCAGAGCCGCCTGGGAGCTGGTTGGGGGCTGCTTCCGCGTCTCCGTACAGGCCTCCTAGCCCTGTCTCCACTGACGACCTGCTCCGCTCGGTTGGCTCGCTGCTGCTGCTTACGTTGTCTCGTCACTGCGAGGAAGGTGTTTTACACGCTGCCATGCGCCTGCAGCAGTGTCAAGGAAACCTATTTTCAGATGGTTGTTGTCTGCGACGCCTATCGAGTAAGCGACGCAGCATGATGCCGAGCCAATGCTAATAGAGGGCTGTGGCTCCAAGTTGCACGACGTGCAGTTCTTATGGTAAGTCGTAAAGGCGACAGCAGCCCGCGACTCACAGGTTAATCTGCGGTTACCGGTATGCTGAGGGTAAAAGCGATACTGTTCGGTTGAAATTTGTGATAAGGAATGAGTATGGTCACAAAGCAGAAATTTGCGACAAGGACGTGGTACAGGTCAGCGAGTTTCGCAGGCGTGAAGACAAAGTTGGAGATAGATCCTGTAACGCTGGACTTACGAAATAGTGTTGCTTTTGATTATATTACGTGCATACAGGTTCTACAAAATTCAGGTTGTCGGACTGAGCCGCACTTGTTCACGACAACTGGTTCCAGGCTGAATCGAGGCACCTGCATGTGTGCATGACCCTTCTGCAAGCGCGGGCGCCGCTGATGTCAATCTTGTTTACCTAGGCAGATATACTTTTATGCGTTAATTATCACATCTTCGATCTCATATGCCGCGGGCCTGCCCAATTGACAGCCAGCGTTGTAAGGGCTCGCCATATGTCCCACGCACCACAGACAACGCAGTCTTGGGCTGTTGATATGCTTGTGACATAATCCTAGCCTCGCCCTCAGGGCGCCAGTTGGGTTTTGAGCTCTTTATAGAAGGCGGTCGGTTAGGAGCCCGCTGGCGCCATGGAGGCCGATAGAGCTACGGAGAACATCTCCTGGATTGTCCATTTGCAAAGGCACTTGGAGACGACTAGCCCGGATGATCCTGTGTTCGCAGCAGAACGGAAGCGGCTTGTTGACCATCTTCAAGCGAACCCCTGCTCGGCGCAAGCATGGGCGCAATTTTTGATGCATGAAGAAGCTGCAGCGTTGCGAGGAAACACGGGCCGTTCAACGAAAGGCAACCCGGGGCTTCGGGCTCTTTTCCGATGCGCAGCCGAGCTGGTGCCGCGGGAGCACGGACAGGCGTCAGAACCATACACGTACTTGTGGATTGGTCATGCGCGCTATATCTGGTAAATTTATGCCGGACTGGTTGGCAGCTGGGCCTAGTTGGTAACCCGAGCGGGAATCTGCGCTTGTCGCAGGTACCGGCACCAGGACGAGGGGCGAGATGTGTTTAAGGCGATAAAAAACCGGCAGTACCCTCACAAGGGTGCGCTGGTCTATTACGAGTGGGCGCTGCTGGAGTCCGAGGCCGGCAACACCTGCAAGGCGGTGTCCGTCCTGGAGAAGGGAATCAAGGACGGTGCCGAGCCTCGCAGGTGTGGACAGTTCAGGACAGCCGGGCCGGGGATTCTGCTCGATGAACCAGCAAGTATGAACCGCAAGTATGAACCGCCTCAAGGCAGGGGTGGCATGGGGGTCGTGTTTAAAGAACCAGCATCAGCAAGAATTGTCATGGGTTTGCGCTTGACGCTTGTTCGGGGTGGGGCATCTGCTGCGAAGCCTTCTCAGGCCAAGTCATACCGCGTGCTTAGTAATGCCTTGGCGGTTTGCAATGCAGCATGCTGGAGGGGCTGCTGGCGCGTTGGCAGTGTGCGCCGGGCGAGGGCGGCGCCGCAGGTGGCAACCGTGGCGAGCAGGCCGTGACGGCGGTGCAAGAGCGGAAGGTGCATTTCCAGGACGCAGCAGCGCTTGCTGCCTCCAGCCTGACAGGTAGGGCCGTGTGCCGTCTTTGAGGACTTTTCTGAATCTTGTGCCTGTCGATGTGTCTTGCATTGTGGCCCCGTTTGCCCGACCCACTTCTGATGTATGGCATGAAGACGCGGCGTGACGCTCGGCGAAATCGCTGCCCGGGGATTGGCACTAGCCATGCGCGCTAAGCGTCTCCGCGATCCGCCCTGAACACATTAGGTAGAACTGAAAGGTTGCCCGAACCTAACCAACCGTGCAGATGGCGCTGCATCCTTCCGTCGTGTTGCGCCCTCGACCCCCGGCGTTCACCTCAAGGTCCACGACCCCAGCTGCAGCTTGACGTGCAGCTCTGGGGGTGGAAGTTCCATAAGCAAATCCAGCACTGCCATGCTGCCAGCAGACCTGAGCCTGGGGTTTACCGGCCATCAGCACACGGGTTGTGTGCCCAGCAAAAGCCATGTGTCGTACCAGAGCCAGGCCTACGAGGACGACACCATGAGCTGCAGGTCTGGGGAGGAAAACCGGACGCAGGGCTCGCTTGGTAGCGGAACTAGTTTGCGCACCGGGACTGGTGGTAGCGGCAACACGGGCACAGTCACCATGCCCGCGGGCATTGCGTCCACCCTTAACTTGGCAGCGGGAGCGGCGGCAGTGGCAGCACTGGGCAATGGCGCGTCCGGTGGAAGCTCCATGACCGGCAACAACACTGGCAACATGAGTCTTGGCCTGCGGCGCTTTGGCATGAAGGGCAAAGCTGTACGTGTCACCAACGAAGGGAAGTCCGGCGCAGCGCAGTCGGAGGGCGTCAGCCCTACGCTCGTTGGCGGCGCGTCGCCTACGACGCTGGCGTGCAACACCGCAGCTGCGCTCAGCACCGTACCGGACGTGAGTCAGCAGCCGGCTGAGGTGGCCCAGGTGGCGCGGCCCGCGGCCTCCTTTGGGGCTGCACGCGCGACTGCTGCTGCAACCTGCAGAGGCTTTGCTCCCGCGCAATCTGCCACTGTAGCGGAAGCGCAGGCCTTGGATGACTCCGATGAGGCGGCCACTCGGAAACGGCGAGCAGCAGCAGAAGCGGCGATGTCTCCTGCCCGCTTCGTGGCGTCCGTCGTGCTGCAGGAGGAGGGTATGAAGCGTCGCCAGTCCCCCGACAACGCGCTGGCGGCGTGCGAGCCGGTGGCCTCGAGCTCCCACGTGATGCGCTGCGTCAGCGCTGCAGCCAGCGCTGGTGGCAGCCTTGCAGCACGCGACGGCGACCGGCAGCATCAATCGTACTCGGATCTCGGCAGGTGCAGTTCCGCAGTAGCGGCAACAGCCCCGTCAGAGAAGGCGCTTCTGCACACCTCGGAGCAAGGTGGCGCCGCCGCCGCCGCCTCCAGCTTCGCAGCCGCCGGCTTGGGCGCGCGGCCGATGCCGCATCTCGCCCCGCATCTAGCCCCTACTCCCGCAGCTGTATCACAGTGCGATAGCGCCATGGGCCCACACTCAGCTGTCTTCGCGTCGGTTGGCGCCGGGCAGGCTGGTGTGCCATCCACCGTGGAGCGGTCCTTTGGCGGCAACACTGCGCCTAGCCACGTGCGAGGCGCTGATGCCCAGGTGCCGGCGTGCGCGGATGAGAACATGGTCCCAGTGGAGGCGTCGGCGGCGTCCGCGGGCCCCGCGCCTATGGTCATGGACGAAAACCAGGCGCCAACGCCCCACGCGGTGAAGTCTGCCAAGCAAACGCCGCCCGTCCTCGCCAGTGCGTCGGCGGCACAGCACCATAGTCAGCTTCCGGACAACCGAGAGCCGCTCAGGTACGTTCAGCGCAGGGTTTGGGCAGTGGAGGCCGGATGCTTGGCATTGCTTTGCCACGCTGGGTTTGTCCCGGTTTGGGTTGCAGGTAATCTGGGACGGACAAACCAACGCGAGAGTCCCATGGCAACGCCGCAAATCCTGCCAATTACTGTACCCGACTCGGTCCGCGTCATTATCACCTCCACACCGCAGGCCTGTCGGGTACGCGGCTTCCAGGCCAGCCCACTCTGCAAATGCAACCGTCGCTGCGCACCAGCCGCAGCAGCTTACACAGCAGCCTGTGGCGCACGTCCCCCAGCCGCAGCAGCAGCAGCAGGCGGCGGGCAACTGGCCGGAGCGACTGGAGCATCGGCAGACTAGGGTTATAGAGAACGAGACGTACGTGTACGTGCACGGTATACGGTACCAGAAGCTTGACCTAGCTGGGAAGGGCGGTAGCAGCAAAGTGTACAAGGTATGTGCGAGGGTGGTGGGTGGATGCGTGCGTGCGCCTGTGAGGGGGCTGTGAGGGGACTGCTACCTTGGGGCGCTGTGTGCTTATCTTTGCCTGCCCCCCATGCACAGGTCGTGCTAGTCTTTTGAGCCCAGAGCCCAAACGTTCTCCGTATTGGCTTGGCATCGCACGCCCAGTCACATTTCACAAGACCTGTTATGAAGCTCATGATACGATAACGTACACAGGCATGCGAAGCACAACCCTAAATAATCCGCCACGAGTGACGCGTTTCTACCTCGCCTTGCCGCGCGTGTGGTGGACGCCTCCGGGAACTAGGTGCTGGGCCCCAATCGCGTCATTTACGCCCTCAAGCGCGTGCGGTTCCAGAACAAGGACAACGAGGTAAGCGCCCCTCTTTAGCGTGACTATCCATTAGGACGAAGTGCGCGCGGATGCACAGCGCACGGGAAGGGCCAAAGGGGGCTTTTCAGGTCTGTACCGACGGGGCATGCAGCTCGTGCTGACCTACCCTGATGAGCAGCGCCCGCCAGCTTTTGCTGCGGCTGTTTTCGGAGATTACCCCATCGCGTTGCGGCATTCGGAAATTGTGCTACACCTATCTGCAGGCGGTCAAGGGTTTCGTCGAGGAGATCACGCTTCTGCGCCAGCTGCGCAACAAACCAAACATCATTCAACTCGTGGACTCTCAGGTCGGTTCCATGGCGCCAGCTGTTTTCCATCCCACGCGTGTGCGGACAGTGCGCTAGTTAGGGCCTGAGGAGGCCCTGGATAACACGTAGACCTGGCGTCGTAAACTTGTACCCCTGTTAGTGCAGCTGGATACAATGCGGAGTGGACATAAACCGTAGCGGACGCAAGCGTCTGCAGACTGCGGCCGCATCAGCGCGTTCCATTGCGTTGAGGCCCCGCACGGACACGCTGCTGATCTGACTGCAGGTGTTCCAGGGCGAGGGCCCAAACGGCGTCGGCTTCGTGTACATGGTCCTGGAGTACGGCGACATCGATCTGGCCAAGCTGCTGTACAGCCACGAGGAGGCCCGCCGCCGCGCCATCGCCGTCGGCAGCAGCAGCGGCGATCCGGACAGCGCCGCCGCGGCCAACGTCGGCGGCGCGGATGCCGACGGTTTCCAGGAAATCGACGGTAACTTCATTCGGCTGTACTGGCAGCAGATGCTGCGGGCGGTCAAGTGCATTCACGACGCGCGGATCGTGCACGCGGACCTCAAGCCCGCGAACTTCATGTTGGTCCAGGGCCAGCTGAAGCTCATCGATTTCGGCATCGCCAAGGCCATCCAGGGCGACACGACGTCCATTAACCGCGAATCGCAGGTACGGTAACGCGGCGATGCCTTTCCGCATGGCGCGCCGTCGCGTGGCTGCCGCTGCAGCGCGCGCGTGGAGGTCATAGCATGCCTCCACTCGTCGGCGGCAGGGAAATGCGTGTTGGGCTGATGAAGGGCCGTAGTTTGTGTGTGTGCGTTGCTTACGGACCCCTCTCGCACGCGTCCCGCAACTGTGCAGGTCGGCACGCTCAACTACATGTCGCCCGAGGCTATCCAGGGCGGCAGCCAGAACCCCCTGGGAGGCCCGCCGCTCAAGGTCGGCCGACCGTCCGACGTCTGGAGCCTCGGTTGCATCCTTTACCAGATGTGAGTTGGTTACAGAGGCGCTGCTGTGCTTAGTAGGGGTCGTGAAACGCATCGTGAGGTAAAGGGGGGCAGGGCTTGGACGGCACGCCGCTTTCCTTGGCGTATGATCGTGCAGTGGGCGACCTCGCCCAGCACTTGCACCTTGTCGTGCTCAAAAGGAGTCACAATCTCACTGGCTGCTGGATTTCCCCGCGTTCACAACACACACATGCACATACAGGATCTACGGGCGGACCCCCTTTGCCGACCTGGCCTTCGTCCCCAAGATGAGCGCCATCTGCAATCCGGACTACCAGGTTCCCATGCCTGGCTGTGGAGAGCCCGACGCCGTCGACTGCATCCGCAGGTGCGGCTGCGCATTGGGCCGACTGGCGGACACATTGGCCGGCATGCGCACGTCGCGCCTATACCGCGTATCTCAATTAGGAGCACAAGGCCTGAACCGGCGGCTAGTGCATCTCTTGAGATTGCGTGGAAATGGCGCTTGCTGTGTCGCTGCGTGCCCCCCAGGTGCTTGGACCGGAACCCCAAGACCCGCATCTCACTACAGGAGTTGCTGGACCACCCTTTCCTGCACCCGAACCGGCGCAAACACCAGCTGCAGCAGCCGGTGGAACAGCCGCCACCCGTGCAAAGCGCCGGGCCGTCGGGGATGGGGAGCCTGACGGAGGAGCAGATCAAGGCAATTCTGCAGGTGGGCGCGATGCTTCCATGCGAATTTCCTTGCTTTTGCACTGCGCGCCTGAACGCATTGGCGCTCAGAGGCTGCCCACCTGTCGCTAAGCTTTCCGCTCCTCTGCGGCCATTGTTGCCCCACAGCTGGGCGTTGGTGGCGGAGGCTCCGCGGACCTGGACTCCATCGCGCGTCGGGTCATGCAGCAGCTGAATGGCGGCGAGGGTGTCATGGCGGCGGCAGCAGCCGTAAACGCGGCAGCTCCGCCGCCGCCGCCACCACCACCACCACCGCCGCCTTTGTTTCATGCAAGCGCGCCGCGGGCACCACCACCGCCGCCGCCGCCTCCACCGCCGCCACCAATGCAGCAGGTGGGAGCACCTCGCGCACCGCCGCCTGGGCCCCCACCGTCAGCTGGTCTGGCGGATCCCGCCTCTCGGCCAGCAGCGCAGCAACGACCATTTCCCGTAGGACCGGCAGCACGGAGCAACAACGCACCCGGTGGCATGGGCGATATCGCGGCAATGGCCGCGGCCGCCGCTGCAAGACGGTGAGGCTGTTCACTCGGGAGGGGAGGGTATGCCCGATCAAGGCTGCGGCTCAGGACTTGGTTGTATGGGGGTCTGGCCCTGCAAAACTTGTCTTGCAGAGTTCGCAGGTCCTGTCTGGTTCGGCGTCTGGGATTCACCTAGGTTTCCTGATCACCAGCTGACGACTTTATCGTCGCCTTTCTGTCCTTGCTTGTTGCAGCGCGATGAAGCCGCCAGGAGAGCCGCAGGATAAGGCCAAACCCGCGGCACAGCTGCCACGCTCAGCCGCGTTGCCTGGCTGCCCGCCGCCCGGCGGCAACGGCTTCCTGCCCCTCGCGGGTGCGGAGCTCCATGCCGCTATCCTGCAGCAGCGGGCTCAGCTCCGTCCTGTGCAAGAGCAGCACGCACCGCCGGTAAACGGCGGGACCAGCAGCGCGACGGCGGGGACTGGCTTTCAGGCGAGCCACCACAAGGCCGGTGGCAGCAGGCAGCAGCCGACGTCGTCGGGCGAGGCTGAGGGCGGCCTGGAGGCTGTCCTGCGACGAGGCCTGGAGCGCTTCCATTTCAGCGACAGCGGCGGCGACACGCACGGGAACACGGACTTCATTGAGGCGGCCATGACGGCCGCGCGCAGGGAAGGGTAGCGCGCTCATAGCGACGGCGTCTCGCAGTTAGGCTAGGCGGGATGTGGGGAAGGGTTGGCGTAGCGAACGCCTATGTGCCGCCGGGCGGTAGTGTTGTGGGTCGGTGCCGCCTTCGTGGGTCGGCTGGGTCGTGCACTATCAGGCACAATACGGAGCGGACGCGTGGTGACGACAGGGCAAGAGTGACACTCGGAATGCGTGAGCTGTAGGCTCTTGTAACCTCTGCAACAGCATACGGAACGCTACTTGCATATGGGCATATGGGGCGGTAGGATAGCTTGCTTGGGTACCGGGCTCTGCGCATGGGACTGGCATGAGATTGTCGAGACGGAACAGATCAAGGTCTGGGCCACTCTCCTCCCACTCTTTTTTATCTTCAATGCACAATCTCACGTTCTGAGTGCTGAGTCCTGATAACATATACACCCCTACCCATCGGGGTGTTCTTGTCCAACTGGCATGTGTGAGTTTTGTGAGTGTCGAACGAAATGTGTGCTGTTGTATGCGCACACTGGCGAGCGCTGCGACTTGCAAATGGACGGAAATGCCACTTCGCCGCGGTGGCACAATTTGTGTTTGAAGGGACAGTCGCTGAGCCATAATGCCGGTCCTGGTATGATTCCATGCTGGTGGGTCATGAACTTGATTGTATAATGTTCGTGTTCCGTAGTGGAGGCTGTCCACGGCAAATTCTGGTCTTGCCAGTCGCGGCCTGCGGGTGTTGGCAGATGACACCGAGCATGGAGAAACAAAACCGCTGCAACGGCAGCAAAACCCTTCTTCGGATGGTGTTACTTTTGACTGGGCCCCGTGCTAATATGTAATTGGTTGGGAGCGTGCAACATGCAATTTCAGCTGCACAGCTGCGGAGACTGTAACATAAGCAAAGTGATGCCGTTGCGTACGACAACCGCCGGGAACCGTTCCGGGCTTTCGGAAGGATTGATTAAGCTTGCCTAAACACGCCTTCAGCAATTCTTAAAACATTTCCATTGATGCCCTTTAGTTCCCACCATGCAGATGCAACCACCCTTAGAAAAACTCACGCGACTTTGGCGCGAAGTATTAGAAAGTCGGCCGGCAACTGCATCCGGGGCTGACCTGCGACTCGCAGCCGAGATTGATCAATATGCCAATTCGCTGAATACGATAGCCCCTGGCGTGCTGGGCGGAATGCCGATGGCGTTTCCGCCTGCCGTCCGCGGCGAGATGGCTATGACAAAAGAGAGTACTTTGAACGCTCTTCACGTTGTCCGTCTCGTGATCGACCTTGGCGTCGTCACGGCGGCCGTGGAAGCAGTGTCTGCTGGCCAGCGGGCCCTGCAGTCGGGCAAGGCTTCCCTCAGTACCCGAGCAGCGGCCGTCATCGCATTAGAGGTCCTCGGCTTCGGAGCCGGTGCGACCCAGATTCTCCTCTTCGGCATCAAGAGCGGCGCGTTGGGGCCTGTCAGCAGCACCAGACGCGGCCGGACTAAGAGCGACAGGCAGCGCGCGCTGGACACCGCGAACGCCTCAATCCTGCAGCTCTGCAAGGACAAGGCGCTCCAGGCCGCGGCGTCGCTCCTGTCAACCGTCACCGCGCAGCGTGCGGCGCGGCACGGCGCCGACGCGCGCAGTTACTCCATACCCTGGGGTTCGGGGGGCGGCGGCTCCTCCCGCTGCAACACCGCATTCCACTGCAACGCCGTCCAGATCGCGAGCGACCTGGGCACCGTCATCCAATGCGCTCTGACGTTAATGTACGGCGCCGTGGCTGCCGTGTACGACCTTGCGATGGGCGCCGGCGAGAATGACGGCCGCGGCGCCGTGGTGGCGGCCCTGCTTTCCGAGCTGGAGCAGTCCCGGATGCTTGACGTGGCGGCGGCGACGCTACTGGCCACGCCGCCGCCGCCGCCCTCGTTCGACGTGTCGCTGATCGCGCCGCTCCTGGCTCGGGCTACCTCCGCCCTGGCCTGCAGCACCTCCCGGCTCGCGTCCCTGGCCTACGAAGCCGGCGTGTACGACCCGGATTCGTCGGCTGATTCCGCCTCTGACGACGACGACGACGCCGGCAGCGGCGACCGCGACGCCGTCGGCGCCTGGGCTGGAACCAGGCACCCTGAGACGCTCGGCCGGCTTTGCAAACTAATCGTCCAGCCCTCCCTGGCGCGAATGCAGCGCGCGCTGCTGGAGCGGTTCTGTCGCAACGGCGGCGGCGACGGAGCCGTCGCACGCGAAGATTCCACCTCCGTCGGCGGAAGCGGCTGGCCGCTGATGGACGAGATGCGACTGGACTCGGAGCTCAGTACGATGCACGACAACGACGACGCCACTGACCCGTCGGCCGCGTCGGGCCACGTCATTGCGCTGCTCATCTTGGCGCTTCCGGCGCTTACCACCTGGGCGGCGATTTCGACGACGCCGGCACTGCACGGCCGTCTGCCGGCCTACCTAGACGAGCAGCTCTACCGCGCGCTGTGCGCCATAATGCGGCTGAACGACGGCAAGGGCGACGCCGCGCGCGGCTTCGGGCGGCCGTTCGACATCCACTCGACCAACCCGCTGCTCCGGCGGATGTGGGAGTGCAACCCCGGCTTGGGGAACCGCTGCCTCGAGCTGTCGACGAAGCGCGACGAGCCGATGCGGCTGAACGTAACGCCCACGTCATTGTCGGTTATGACGCGGCTGCTGGGGGTCCAGGCGCGACTGGCGCTGGCGACGCGGCAGCTGCCGCCGGCGACGGGGGGCCAGCGATGGATGGTGTTGCTGGCGCATGCGCTGTCGTTTTGGAGGCATGCACAGTTCATCGCAGGTGAGGCGGTGGGCAGCGGACGACTCGGGGGCGCGGAGGCGTGTGCGTGTGCGTGGTGGTCTCAGGGCCGCCCATCATACGACTGCCTTTGAGAATTGAGACGCGGTGTGCTCCGGAACTCATTTCGGTAACCTCCCGCCCGTTCTTGGTGCGCACGACATCGCCCAACGCATCTTTGCTGCTGCGCCACCTCTCGGGCTCGCCGTCACGCTCTCCCGCGCTGTCTCGTCTCGTCCCCTCCCGCAGGCTGGAACGCACTGGGCGGGGCCGCCAGGGACGACGCCATCCGGCGGCTCGCACGCGCCGAGGTGCTGCCCGCCCTAGAGCTAGTCCTCCGCCTCTCCATCCCCCACGCGGAGATCCATGACCTTTTGGGGGAAGTCTTGCCAGCCGCCAACACGATAATCCGACTCTTCATGCTCCCGATCCTCCAAGTACAGGCGGAAAATGGCGGTGGCGGTGACGGTGGCGGTGGCTGCGGCGCCGGGGACGCGACTGCCGGTGCGTCCGACCCACGGGTCAACCTGGGCCTGCTCCTCACGCTAAGCAAGGCGGCGGGGCGCCTGGCGCGCCAGCTGGACGACACGACCGCCGCCGCCGCCGCGCACGGGTTCTCCAGGCGCGCCGGCGCCGCGGACGTCGTGTACGGCAACCTAAACCGGCTGCGCCACTGCGCGTTCCTGCCATTCAGCGTCTTCGTGGATTTCTCTCGCGGCGTCGGGCCGCTGGGCTACGAGGCCGGCCTGGCGCGCCTCGCGGCGCGGCCGGAGGTGGTGGCGGTTTCGGAGCTGGCGGCGAGGTCCGCGATCATTGCCGTACGGTCGTACCTCGCCAGCATGGAGGCCGAGCAGCGCGTGACGCACCGCCGCGGCGGGACTTGCGCCTTCAGCGACAACCCCGCCCGCCGGCGGCAGCTTGCAAAGGCGCTGGAGTTTGCGCCGGCGTGCGTCACCGCCGTGGCGGCGATGGGCCCGGCGATCGTTCCGACGCAGGAGCTGCTGGCGTTGCGGCCGCAGCAGCTGCTGGCAGACTGCTGCAGCCTGACGCTGGACTGGGCACGCGTTTGCGACGCGGATCCGCCGTCGGCGCCGTCGCGGCGCGGCGGGCCGCACATCAGCAACCCAGTCCTCGCGGCCATGGTCGGCCCGGATCCCGACGGCCGCCGCGGCCTTTCCGGCGAGAGGTTCTATGCGAACCGGGCCACCGCCCAACTCCTCACTGCGCTCCTGGCGCTGGCGGCCCGGGAGGACACCGCGCAGCACATGTGCGAGTGGCTGGGCGGCGGCGGTACGGCGGCGGCGGCGCCGCCGCCGCTCCGGCAGTCGCTCCGGCAGCTGCTCGACGGCGCGCCGGAATGGTTGCTGTCGCAGGGCGTGCTGCACCAGAGGACGCAGATGGAGACGTTGATGGAGGCGGCCGCGGCGGCGGCGGCGCTGCGCGCCGCCGCGCGCACCTGCCTGTTGGATGAGCACCAGTTGAGCTTGGCGACTAGTTTTGTCATGGGGCCGCTCGTGGGAATGTCAATGGACGCCGCGGCGTTGCGCCGCTGCCCCGGGTTTGCGAGCATGCAGGCGATGCCGCTGGCGGGCTTGCCGCCGGCGGAGGACGCGCGCGGCGAGCGCATCGTGCCGGCGCCGCCGCCACCGGGCGAGCTGAAGCGCTGCGCGTTCGTCAAGGTGTGCGGCAACCCGCGCTGCGACAACTTCGAGGGGCCCTGCGAGGAGAGCCTGAGCCTGAAGAAGTGCGGTCGCTGCAAGGCGGTGCGGTACTGCGGGGCGGCCTGCCAGCAGCAGCACTGGCCCGAGCACAAGAAGATCTGCCAGCTGCTGAGGTGCTGAAGGCGACCGACGGACGGACGCAACGGAGGCCTGGAGGCGCGGCCTGGGCACAGATGAGGCGACCGGGATGTGTAGTGGGCGTCGAAGGTGCCGACGCAATCGCGACGTGGCCTGAGGCGGCGCGCGCGGCTGCCTCAGGCGGAGGGCGGGATGGCGACGGAGGCTCGGCCAGGCGGGAGAGTGGGATAGCGTGTTAGTGGGGGCCTTCAGCGCTGGACGGAAGGCGTTGCGTGTGTGCGTGCGTGTGCGTGCGTGTGTATGTATGTACCGGAACATGGCAGAGTCGCGGTTAGGGAGGCGGCTCGTGGGGCACCTGCAGGCGGATGCGCTGCATGGTGGCACGGCGGGAGGATAGATTGGGCAGGCAGGCCAGGCAGGGCAGACAGACAACCGGGCGGGCAAGCAGACAGGCAAGTGGGCAGGCAGTCAGGCAGACGGGTGAAAGGTGTCCTTTATTCTTTGCGATACGGTGTTCTTCGCGAGCAGCAAGCGGGCGAATGACGAGCCGTTGGCGGCTACCGTATTGCAGGTTTGATCTCGGGGCTGTGTTTCGTCTTGTCGCAGGCCGCGAGGTGTGTTGACAGAGATGGGGGACTTCCGGGCCTCCAACAGCTTGGCCCGTTTGGGCACGGCGCACACAGATGAGCCCACATGATCATAAACGGGGCATTGATGGGACGACCATCGCCGTACCATAGACACGACGACAGATGTAGGTAAGAGTAATCGGGGTTGCGGGTTTGGCGATTGCGCGCGGCGCGAAGGGTATAGTGCAGCTTTGCGGAAGATCTTGCTGCGGGGCTGTGGGCTTGAGTCAGAAGGAGGGGATGGACGGTGCGGTGCGGGGTGGCGCGTTCTTCGCTGTCGGCGTATGGTGCATACGGAACCCATTGGGAAGTGGGAACCACGCGGAAATTGCGTTTCGCGAACTGTTTGGCAGCTGCCTGGCAGGATGTGGTGCAGGCGAACTCGCTTCAGAAAGGTAACGGTTTGGCGACGGTTGGGAGTTTGCGAAATGCGGTACACGCTGTGCATAACACCTGGTAAGAGATGTAACAGGGTACACTCTGCCAAACATGCTCTTGTCGGCGCCCAGCCCATTCATAAAGCTAGGCGGGATCATATCGCCCGGAGGTACATGATTAATGGCGTGAGCTGTACGGAGCTCTACGAAGTCCGACGCCGGTAATGCTTTTCTTGTCTAAACAGCACTCCCCGAAACTTTGTCATGGTGAAACAGGAGGACATAATTCCCTCTAACCTCATTCGGCATCAAGTAGACAGATGGCATGTCATGTGGGCGTGCGCGCGTGCCATGTGCCGCCCAAGTTGCCGTACCGTACATGTGTCATTTTGGCGCGATGACGGTCAAAGGTCCTTTGTCCGTGATTAGTGTTTAAGCAAATGATGCTCGAAACCCCATCGCCAGCGTTTTACTGATAAGTCCCGCTGTCTGTGTCAACCGAAGTCTCCCTTTGAACAATTCTTACTTTGAGGTTGCTTCGTTTCGTCGACACGAACAAATCTTAGGACACTTAATATGGACAACGCAGGGACAGAGAAGCCAGAAACGGATATCGACCTGCCCAGGGCTCTGATAAAGCGCATAGTCAAGACGAAGCTAACCGCGCTAGCCGGCGATGACAACAAGGATTTCGGGATTAGCAAGGATGCCCTAACGGCGTTGTCAGAAAGCACAAAAGTCTTTATCAGCCTCATCGCGTCGACAGCGAACGACATTTGCCAGGAGAAGCGACGGTAAGGTTAATTAACAAGAAAATGCCTTTTGTGCAATGGAGTTGCCCAATTGCAAATTGCGTGGCATGGCCTGTTGGATTCGCGGTCCTTGGCGAGGCGATTTCCCGCCAGCTGAGTGTTCTGGGCGCAAAACCCTCCCCCCCAATGAAACCCCCAGATCCACCGTCAACGCCGACGATGTCTTCAACGCTCTCCAGGACCTGGATTTCCCGGAGCTCGTCGGACCGCTGAAAGAGCAGCTGGAGGCCTTCAAGGAGGCCGTCAAAGAGCGGAACAAAAACCGGCCGTCCAAGAAGCGCAAGAACACGGTCGACCCGCAGCAGCTGGTGCCGCGGAACGCCAGGCAGCAGCTGCAGCAGCAGCACCAGGCGGACCTGCAGCACGAGGAGGCCGCGGATGCCGACGCCGACGCCGTCGGAGGCGTCGGCCTGGAGGCGGGGCCGAGCGACGTTGGCGGCGACCCAGATGAGATCGGCCCGGACGCCGCCGGCCTGGACGTCCTGGGAGGCCCGGGCGACGACGACGGGCTGGTCGGGCTGGGGATGGGCATGGGGCTGGGCCTGGGCGACGGCGACGCGGGCGGGCTAGGGGACCCGACGGATGTGGGCGTGGAGATGGAGGATATGCTGGTAGACGCCCCGCCATGAACTGAGGCGCGGCCGGCCGCGGCGGAGCGACGGCTGGGCACACGAGGAGGGCGCTGCGCCGGAGGGAGGGGGGGGGCAGCAGAGGGGCCTTGGCGTGCCTTCGCGGTGTGATCAACGAAACCGGCGGCGCAAGGCTGTCGCTTCGGTGCCTTGGCTTCGCAAGCCTTGAGGACCGGCGTCGAGGTCTTCCTTGGCCGCGCATACAGCGCCTCCCGTGCCGACCCTGGGGGTGAGGAGGAGAGCGTTCGCTGCTGTGCTGCGAGATCTGAGTCAAGGGGCTCCGGCAGCTGTGGCCAGGGACGCATTGAGCGGATGGCTCATGCCAACGGGCGTGCTGCCCTGTACCGGTAAGTCAGTCTAGAAGATTCCTTTGTTCGGCAGTGATGATATACGTATGTCGAAGGCCCTCACCTCCCTGCCTTGGCCAGGGCCCTGGCGGCCCTGGCACCTTCCCGGCGTGTGAGAGCGGTCGACCAGCGGGTGGATGAAGCGATTGGTCGAGCAACGGGCGATTGTTTGGATCAGGGTTATGTTTCGACGGACGCAGCAAAGGTTGAGGCGGACTGTGCGCCGACGTTACCAGTTGTTGAATCCGGAAGCAGGTCCTTTGCGCAGAGCGACGGGAGGTTCGAGAAGTGCCCGCGCGGTGTGGGGCACGCGGCACGGGCTGTTGCGCGCGTCTGACCGCAGGACTGTGCAGCAGGGGGGGGGAGATGGAAAGGCCGACGCCTGCCTGTCCGAGAACGGGGGCTCGTTTCCGTCCCTGGCATCGCGCTGCCAGCCGTGTAAGGGCTGCATGTGGCCTGAACTTTCGTTCGCATGATTTCAGGGGAGATCAGGGGAGATCCGTTTGTCTCGGCGTATGTGCGGCTTTCTGATGGCGCACGCAACCGCGCCTGGGAAGCTGAATGCCCCTCCTAACCCAACCCAACCCCACCTGTTGCTGCTGATGCTGTTGCTCCACAACAAAGCCTCCGGTCCTCAGCGCAACCCCGCTCCGCCCCGCACCGGTGCCGGTCCTCCTGCTCACTCCACCCTCACCCCAATCCAACGACCCTTCAACTCAGAGCAGTCCTGGGCAATCTTTCTGGGGATCCCTCTGGAGTCCACTGTAGCGACCAACTGATAAACCAACTGTAACTAACTGCAACTACCTCAAGGAGCGCAACATGCATGCAGGCCCACCTCCAACCAGCAACACCCCACCCACCCCACCCCACCAGACATCATGGCTGCCCCTTCCGACGGCGCCAAAAGCCCGTCAAGGGTCTCCAATACCGAGATATACCAGTATCCCGCATCAGCCCGAACGCCACCTCCGGCCTCTCTCCCACCACACACACACCCCAAACAACATTCCTCATTGGCCCTCTGTCCCACCTCTGCTCTCACCACCGCCGCTGGGCGGCTCACACAACGATACAAGACGCAACGTTGTTCGCTTCACCTTCAAGCCCCTCCCCTCCAAACCCAGATGGCACACTCGCCCTCACGCCAGCAGCCTGCCCCGAACATGCCCCCAACATGCAGTGACACGCGCAGACGTTTTCTGCCTGGCCGCTTGCCAGCTTTCTCAACCTCGAGGCTGCCTCAACGCTGCTCTCGCTGCGCAACCAACCTCCTCATCCTCTGCAAACATCGGCCTCCTGGCATCCTCCGCGACCATGTCGAATCAAACTTCCGTCCTCCCGCTCTCTCCAACTTCATCCTGCCTTTTCACTGTCATTAAAAGGTGAGCGGCGGGCCCTGGGAGCCCAACCGCTCGCAGCCACACTCCAGCAGGCATCGCCCCGTACTTGTTGCCCTACAGTGTACTACACCCGTACATCTCGGGCGCCTGTACCTCCCGCTTCCGACCGCCGCTGCGGGCTGGTGTCCGTGAGGGTCTCACTGCCCGCCAGACTCGGTGAACCGTGTTCGGCAATCGACGCCATGACGGGGCCGCCGCCGCCGCCAGACCCGCCGCCGCCGCCAGGCCCGTCGCCGCCGTCACCGGCGGATTCGCCGTCAGCTGCCGTCGGCCCGGCCGGTTGGCCCTGCCATGACGGCCTGTAGCCGCCGCCGCTGCTGCCGGTACTGTACCATCTATGGTAGTTGTACGGCCGGGAGCCGTACCCAGAATTTCCGTCGTCGCGCTGCTGCTGCTGTTGCGGCGGCGGCAGGGCTCCGCCCCAGGCGGCGGCAGCGGCTCGGGAGGGACTGAACGGCGGTGTACGATCCGTACGATCCTCCGACTGTCGCATGTCGAGCACCACCGCCCCCTCCGGAATCACATCGGAAATCTCAAAACCCGCCGCGACGCCGCCGCCGCCGTCGCCGTCGCCGCTGCCGGAAGGACGATCCCCGGCCGCGACCTCGTACCTGCTGCCGTAAATTGCCGGCGCCGTACCAGGTCTTCCGCCGGCGCCGGCGCCGCCGCTGCTGCCGTAGCTGGCGCGGCCCATGTTCACGGGGGGCTCCTGCGGCGGAGATTCCGAGCCGCGGTGCCGTTGCTGCTGCTGCTGCTGTTGGTAGCCGTGGCCGTGGCCATGACTGTAGAAGGCATGGAGCCGCGCGCCGGAGGCGGCGGCGGCGGCGCCGCCGCCACCGCCGGCGCGTGGCGCCTGCGGCGCCGCCATCGTTCGGGCGTGGTGCGGGTGGTGGCTATGGTGGTGGCCGCCGCCGCCGCCGCCGCCGGCGACGGTGGGGATGGACGGATCGCGGCTTGGGCCGTGCGAGGTGGCGGCGGACGGGCCCTGTGAGCCGCGGTGGTGCCCGTGCCCGTGGCTCTGGTTTCGGAGCGGCAGTTGCGCCGAGGCGGCGTGACTCGCCGAGTGGTGGTGGTGGTGGTGGCCGCCCGATGGCTGGTGGTGGTAGTGGTGGTGATGGCCGTGACTGCCGTACTGATAGCCGACGCCGTACGTCTGGGAATGGTGCAGCCGCCGCGGCGACGGCAGCGACACCCGCTCCCGCTGCCCGCCGACGCCGCCGACGCCACGGTGGCTCCCGCCACCGCGGCGGCTACCGCCGCCGCCGCCGCCGCGGCGCACGCGCAGCAGCGCCGCTACGCCCTCGTCATCGCACAGATCCTCCGGCGCCTCCGGGACCGCCTGCTCGTCGGGCCGCGGATCCAGATCCGCGTCGCGCCACTTCTCTGGATCCGGCTCGCCGTCCTCGCCGTACAGATCTCGATCCAGATCCAGCTCCGCGTCGACGTTGCTGCCGTCTGACGCCTCCGCCACGTCATCCATGCTCAGTGCCGCCGCCAGCTCGGAGTGGGTGAGCAGCCGGGAGGCCAGCAGTCGTACAGTGGCCGACAGCTTCTGATCGATGATGTCCATTTTGGACTCGAGCGCCTCCACGCGGAGGCGCGTCTCCTGCGCGAGCGCAATTGACAGATAGATAGATAGATAGATAGACTGATAGATAGATAGACAGACAGATTGATGGATGGATACACAGATACCGGTAGATGGATAGACAGAAAATTGTGGCGGCGGCGCAAACGATACCAATAAAACAGCTAGCACGGCGTGTACGGCTCCGGACGCTTCCGGCTTTTTCGGGCGCATCCAGCGACCTCCGGCGCCGTCCGCGGAATACGGTAGGTCAGGGAAGCGTGGATGGGCGAGGGCGAGGCGGGCACACACACACACTCGGCTCCCCTTCCATAAACATACACACACATACAGACACATCCACGTAACTCCTCCCTCCCAGCCCCCGCACCTGCTGTGCGTTCATGAGACTGGACTGCAGGGTGCTCATTCCGCTCCACACCGAGTTGAGGTTGATCTCGTAGGTGGAGCGCGGACTGATTTTGAGCACGTGAACAAAGTGGGGGAACCAGGCGGGACGCATCAGCCAGCGAGGCAGCGTGCTCTCAAGCTCGTCGATCACCTAAAGGGGTGCGGGACGAGGGGTCGGGGAGGGAGGGTGGAGGGCGTGGAGGCAGGTGGAAGTGGAGGGCGTAGAGGGGATGCATGGGTAATGATGCAGGTGCTGGTGCTGGTGTTGGTAACAGTGCATAAGAGGCAGGGGCTGAAGGAAAAGGAGGTGAGTAGCAAGGAGGAGGAAGATCCCGGGCTCCCATTAAACCCTAAAACCTCTAATCCTGAACCCCAAACCATCAAACTTCTTAAACTCTAAAACTCTAAAACCCTAAAACCGCGCCCACCTCCGCCTTGTAGATGAGGTATCGGAGCCCCTCGTCGGCGCTGACGCGCGCAAACGCCGCCGTCATGAGCGCGATCATGATGTTGAGCAGCAGTACGGCAACCATCAGCTCGTACGCCATGAACAGGACCATTGCCAGGATGGGGTGCGTGGAGCTGCGGCCGTAGGGCGGGGGGTTGGGGTTTTGGGGGCCGGGGTGACAAATCGTGTTTTTCGGGGTCGAGGGGGAGGGGGCCGCGAGCGGGGAGGACAGAATGACGGTCCCTCAGATCTCGCATCGCATCCCTTCATTCACTGGGTTTCACTGGATTACGTAATCATGAGGCCCCTTGACACTCCATCCCTGGCGCAAACCGCACTCACGCACGCACCCTTGTCGTACCCTTGTTGCACCAAGGACATCTCCAACCATTTCCAAAGCATGTATGTATGTTTGTTTGTTTGTTTGTTTGTTACACACATACACACACTTGTGTACGACATGCCGTACCCACTCACTTGTACAGCACCGAGTAATCAAACATCTGCAGCATGTAGGCGAACATGGAGGCGAACGAGTGCCACAGCGTGGAGAAGTCCGCAAAGTTGTCCCGGTCCTGACTGCGAGTCAGAGGGGGGGGGTCCAGGGGGGGAAGGAGAGGTTCCGGCGGCAAAGAAGGAGAAGAACAAGGCAAAGAAGAAGAATTAGAAGGGCGCAAACCGTGCAGCGGAGGCCAAATGGGTTCGGGAGGGCAACAGGGCTCCGGAGGGCAAACTGGGGTCCGAGGGCTAACGCCCACCGCCTCCCCGCCCACCGCCTCCCCGCCCACCGCCTCACCGGAATAGGCAGTAGAAGGCGAACGCAAATCCCATCATGACCAGCCCCACGAATGTGAGGAAGGTTCTCAGCTCCGAGAGCACCATTCGGATGGTGTCGTTGAAGCCGCCGCGAGTGGGAGTCAGCACACTGCGGGGGGCAGGAGGGGAGGGGTAGGAGGGGTAGGAGGGGTAGGAGGGGTAGGAGGGGTAGGAGGGGTAGGAGGGGTAGGAGGGGCAGGAGGAGGAGGAGGCGAGGCGGGGAGATGAGGAGGAGAAGGAGGCGGGGGGTGGTGAAGAGAGGAGAGACGACCGCAGAGATCAGAAACCGAAGGGGAGGTTGAGGAGGGGAGGGGTCACCGAACGACACAACAACGCGACGGCGCAACGACTCACCGCGCGTAGTAGTGCAGTTTGCTCCACAGCAGCACATGTTGCAGAGCCAGCGCCCCACTGAATGCCGCGGAGGCGGGCAGCGAGCCGCAGCGCAGATGTACGAACCAGATCGCAACCGCCAAGCCGTACGACGCCACGTCAGCCAGGTTGAACAGGTTGAGCCAGGCCAGGCTGGAGCGGGGGGGGAGGGGGAGGGTGTGCGTGTGGAGGGGGGAGGGGAGAGGGAAGGGGGCAAAGGCACACACAGACCGGACATGTTGGGTTAGGTACAGGCGCGGCGACGCGGCCGGAAGGAGCAGGGGGGGCGACGTACAAACATATTCGAAGGATTGAGGGACTCGGCCTCTGCTGCCCAGCCCCGAGCAACCATCTGGAAACACGTCCTCATCTACATCTACATCAACATCGACATCTACATCAACGGGCGCCCCCAAACGCTCTCAGCGCCGCCGCCGACGCCGCGAGGTCCCACAGCTCCCCCCCCCGCCCTCCACCCCGCACCCCTCCCCTGCCGGCTTACGGCACGGCACGGCACGGCACAAACACCATTAAACATGGTCGCCGCGACGCGCGCCCTCACCCCTGTACGACAACAGTACACAGCTCCATGTAGGCGAACGGCAGCATCGCCGCCACCGCTGCCGTACTGGTCACCAGCTGCGCAAAGCCCCGCGGCGACCCCAACAGCCCCCACAGCGCCCTCCAGTCCCACGGATTCCACAACCGCTCAGCCGGGCAACCCTCCTCCTCCTCGTAAATACCGCCGCCGCCGCCGAAGGCGGCGGCGGCGGCGGCGGCTTCGCCGCCGCCGCCGGCGCGCAGCGCCGCCGTCGCCGCCTGTACGACGCTGCTGAGCAGTCTCATCACCGGCAGGCCGGCTCCGCCGCCGCCGGAGGCGGCGGCGGCGGCTGGCGCGAACTGGAAGGGCGGCGCCGCCGCCGCCGCCGCCGCTGCCTCTTCGTCGTTGTCGGGTGTGTCCGCTCCGTCCTCCAGGAGGAGTGAGAAGGCGGAGAAGGCCGCGAGCCAGGCGGCGTAGAAGACGAACTCGGCCATCAGAAAGTGGCGTGCCCAGGTGTTCCATTTGTGGGATATGACGGCCTGACTCGCGGCACCCGGAAGGCGAGCGGGGGGAGCGGCACCGGGAGGCGAAGGGGAGGGGGAGGGGGAGGGGGGACACGGGAAGGCGACAACAGATGAGAGTGACATACACCCTGAAAACACCTACAACCCCTAAAACCCTAAAACCCTAACGCAAGACACTTCTCCCCGTTCCCTGGTTCCTCCCTTACCTGGTTCCTCCCTCCCTGGTTCCTCCTCCCTCCCTCCCTCCCTCGTCCCTCCCTCCCCTCACCTGCACCGCCGGCAGCGCAAACACGGTGGGCGGGCAGCCGTGCACTCTCAGCCGCGCCAACAGCGGCCTCAACAGACCCGCATGACCGGGCGCCGCCGCGTCGTACAGATTCACCACATGAGCCTCCACCGTCAGTGTGGACGTCCAGCCGGTGCCCTGTGCCGTACCGTGTCACACACACACCGTGCCGTACGCAGTACGGCAAAACACACAGCAGTCAGTACATGCGTGCATGCGTCTTCCCCAGATTTCCGTTCATCGAGCAGCGGCAGTTATGCGCGTCTGTTGTTGCGGACAGAACGGGAAACAGCGGTGGCGGTGGCGGTGCTGCCCCGGGCGGACTCCCCGACTTCCCGACTCGCTGCCGGCCTCATTCCTCCACCCGCACCTTGCCTCCTCACACCCACCCACCCACTGAGCCCCGCCCCCATGCCCCCCCGCCCCCCACCTGCACTTTGCCCCCCTCGCTGAGCCGCTCCATCCAAATGTCCCTCAGCCCCGGAGGCTCCGCGTGTTCATCACCCATCGCCAGGAAGGGCTCGCTGCCAAAGGCCTTGAGCACCAGCCCGTCAGCAACCTCGAACTCCACAAGCTTCACCACGCCTGTTGGCGGTTAGCGGTTGGCGGTTCGGGTCAGAGTTTTGTGTCGGCTGTTGGGCAGGTGTTGTAATGGCACCCTGGCATCCTGAGAGTCAGTCAGTCAGTCAGTCAGGCAGGCAGGCAGGCAGTCAAGAGGAGTGTCGTAAAGAAGGCGCGAGGAGAAGAAGCGACGACAGATCGGCGGCGGACTGACGGGACCTGGAAGGGGTCATGCGCCCGTCCCGGCTGCGCCGTACCGCGCCCCTTTTGCCGTACCTTCCTCCTCGATGAACTGCAGTACATCCCGCGGCTTCGCCTCCAGCAGCTCCTGAACCTCGTACGTTTCGGCCTCGTCCACGTGCCCCCCGCCGCCGTCGCCCTCGCCGCCGCCGCCGCGCCCCTCGCCCTCCTCGCCGCCCTCCCCGCCGCCGCCCTCGCCGCCGCCGCCGCCCTCCCTGCCGCCGCCGCCGTCATCGTCGCCCTGCGCCGGCGGCTGCGTCAGCAGCGGCCGCAGCAGAGACCCGCCCTCCAGATCGTCAAGCGCGCGCAAGTCATCCAGGATGTCTGGATGGATGTTGTTCATGACGCCGCCGCTGGCTTCCTCGCCGCGCCGCAAGCCGCCGCCGCGGTGCGTGGACGGCGCGGCGAAGGAGCGGTGGGAGGTCGCGACATTGAGGGTGTAGGCCGGGTTGAGGGGCGCGGCGGCGCAGGCCGCCGCCAGCGCCGCGCCGTCGAGAGCGCCGTACAAGTGATGCGACGGCAGGCCGCGTGCGCTGCCGGGGGAGGCCCGGGAGCGGGGGCGGGAGATGGGGGAGGCAGAGCGGGAGGAGGCGGGGGAGCCGGAGGGGGAGGGCGAGGGGGAGACGGAGAGGGAGTGCGGCGGGGAGGCGGAGGCGGCACGGGGCGGGGCGCGGGCTGGTGGGCTGGAGGCGGTGACGTGGATGCCGGTGGGCGGCCGGCTGGGGGAGCTTGAGGCCGCCGCCGCCACCAGAGGCTGCGAGTGGCGGCGCTGGTTTCGGTGCTCCTGGTGACGGCGGTGGTGGTGGTGGTGGTGGTGGGGACGGGGGGGCGGCACGGCGGACGGTGGCGGTTGAGCGGCGGTGCCACCGCCGCCCTCGGATGGGGCGGCACCTTGGTCGCTCTGCGAGACCGAGGAAGATGCTTGCGCCTCTGGATCCTCGAACGCGCTGTGGAGGTGCGACGGGTGAAGTGGTCCATGCCGACCGGGCTCCTCCATGACCAAGCCCCAGCTGCGACTTCCGGATGCCGCAGCCGAGCGCGAAAGCTTTCTTCTTTATGTACCAATCGACGATTCACATCAGCAGTTTCTGAAACGTGGCGATCAGCGACCGTCTGTGACCCTTCGCTTAATGGAAACGTAAGCTGCCCCCGTGGGCGGGCTTACCACCAGCGCGACCTAGTCGATCTATAAATTGCTGTGCGAGTCAACAATTGCCACTTCGTGTTCGTCGGAAGAGGTTCCAGTGCCGGAAGGCGCGAAATCCTAACTCGAGCCTAGAAAAAAGCCCTATTGCGGCCAGGGCTTGTGTCCGTTATGAAATATATATTATCGTTAAAAACAACGTGTGAGCTTTACTGCATCGTATGACCCCAGGAAAGGAGGATAGACGTTGGCACCAATGGATCCTGGCCTCATATGCTGAAACGGCCAGGCATCTGGATGGTAAACACAAACGCCTGGATTTCCCAATATACTAAATCACGCCAGGACACCTATAGGTGCAGCGGCAGATTGTGCCGCCGCCGACCCACGGGCCTCAAAACAGCGGCGACCACACAGACATAGAGGTATGCGTTTCAAGGCCGCACCATCGCTACACAAGTCTGCTGCAATGGCTTCGACTGGACTGGCTGCTGCTTCTGGGCCGGGCTTGGCCGGGCACGAAAAAGTGTTCAACAGGCGTTGCCACCTGTATGACCAATCGGCAGGCAGGCTTCATTGGCATTTTCTCATGGAAGCTCAGGCGTAATTTTGGTGGCTGGCGATTACCGGACACCCTGCCACGCGCACGCACGTGCACCTTGATGCATTTATAATAACTGCGAGAGGTATCTGGTAGAAGACAGCTCGGTGCCGTTTATATAAATGCATATCCCTTACGCGGCAGCCACTGCTGTCAGATGCAACTTCAGGGTTGGGGTTTGGGACATTCCAAATCGGGGACACGTGCACCAGTGCCGACAGGTGCCGACTTGCCGAACTACTGCCCGTCAGTGAACGCAAACCGCATACGCAACAGTATGATTTGACGCGCTTCATTGTATAATATTTTTATGGTAATTTTCAAGACGTGACTTGACGCAATGCGGGGACTGATGCTTGTCAGTTAATTACCGGAATCCACGTGGTAGAACGCACAGGGCCTTCCTAGGATGCCCACAACTGCTCACAGTATATGTAATTTAATTATCACCTTCGTAAGCTTAGATTTCATCCTGCACACGGCTTCGGGCTATGGCATGGAGGGACAAGAGAACAGCTTCCCCCTTCTGTAACGTCTTTGCAGGCGGCTGGGAGGGCGCCACTCGGGGCTCCCTCACCGACCACTTTCTCGATTTCCCGGAGGCGCACTCCGCCACCGCGTCGATATTCTCGTGTCTGCTGGCCTGCAGCGCGCAAGCCTATTCCTGAAGGGCACGCCGCACTTCCCCAAGCACGGGTGCAGGGACGTGCGCCTTGCGAGTGGTCATCTCAGAACTGCGGGGGAGGCGACCCTCAAAGAAGCCGAGCCTGCCATCCGGGGGGGAGGGGGAGGGGGGAGAGGACCGCCCGACCGCCACCTGCTGCCGCTGCTAGCCTGCTGCCCAGTGTAGACGAACATTGTACCATACAGTGTACGGTGTGTTGGATCCTTCGGGGCTTGGCATACGGTAATCGTATACGGTATACGAATACGGTATACGAAATACGACAACCGGAGCCAAAGGGAGACGACGGGCGAGGGCGACTGAACGGCCCGGACGACCTTCCTCGTCCTCCCGGGCCCCCCTGTGACTCGGCCAAGCGGTGGATGGAGGGGTGGTGTGCCTGGATGGGCGACGTGGGCGAAAGGCCAACGTGGGACAGCCCCTGACCGCGGCGCCCGGGCCACTGTGTCCCTGGCCCCCCCCTACCGCAGAGCGGCTCTGCCCTACCGGGAGTCCGGTCCGAGGGTCGGGTCCGGACTGGACTGGACGGGACTGGACTCCGGAGCCCAGTGTAGCCAGTACCGGGCTGCCCGACCCGCGGCTTGTGTGTGTATACCGGTACGCCGACCGTGTTGAGCCTCACGCTCCGAAACCCCCCCTGCGCTGCCCTCTGCCCACTTCACATCCGCTGCAGCCCAGCTCACGCCCAGCCGCCCAAATACCGTGCTGCCCGACCGGTGCATTTAGGGCCAGCCGTGCTGCCACCGCATCGCATCGCGTCATTATCACCGCATTGCATATTCACATCGCGTCGCGTCATCCGCAAGCCGAACAAACAAACCAACTACCGGTACCTGCCTGCCTGCCGACGCCAGTGGATGGCGGCCGCTGCCATCACAGTACCAATGCTACCCTACCCTACCCTACCCTACCCTACCGGGAATCTGGAGCCCTTCGGAATGTGGGGGAGAGGTGTTTACCACCGTAACAGCCGTACCGCGACGTCCGCGCGTCTACCCCAATTGCGACATCACACAGCGCGCCTACCGGTATCCGCGACCGCCCAGGGCCCCGGGCCCGGACGACTGCAGCCACCAACGAAGCGGCGGAAGAGTCCGCTCGCGCACCGACTCGTAGCCCCCCCCCCACACACACGCCAGGGAGGGTGCTGACCGAGGCGAATTCGAGACACGCCCAGCGGTCTCGGACGCCGGCATGCGACCCTTCAATACCCGCCGTTGACGCAACGCACCAAATATCCACCCAAGGTACGGTAGTGAATCACACAATCCTCCCTCCCCATAGGATAGGTCGCGTAGGACCCCTAGGCCGCCCCCCGAGCCCTTGGTCGCCTAGGAGCCCAAGGGCGTATGTAAACCACGTATGCAGGCAATCTCAGCGAGAAGCTGCCCGATCACCAGCCACCCCCAACCAGCGGCGCTCCCCCGTCAGCCGCACTGCCGACACCGCACTACCGCCAGCCGCACTGGTATCCGACACTGTTGCGCAAACGTTCCTGTTCACGACCCGCGGGTCCGTCCAGGCTGGACGTGGGATGCCGTACGAATGCGCACGGCGGCGCCTGCGGCCCCCCAAAGTGGCATGCCTCCTGCCGCCGCCACCGCCACCCGCCGGTCTACGCCGTGTAAGACGTGCCGTAGAACGGGCGCCGCCTCGTCAGGCCGTTACCGCCACCGCCGCCATGCACAACACCATGCACACACATGACCATGCACACCATGACATGCACTTGGGAGCGGAGGAAGGGTGGGGAGCAGAGCTGGTCTCCAGCGCCCTGCGCCGGTGCCTCTGCTTCACTGCCCCTGCTTCGCCCCCTCGCAGTACCCCGCCCCGCCTCTCCTCTCCTCTTCCCCCCTCACGCGGCCCTGCTCTCTGCCGCTGTCTGTCCGCATCCGCTACGGTTGGTCGCCGAACAACGCGCAGACGCACTCCGTCTTCGCATCCGTCTAAAGCTAAAAAGCGCAGCTACTGAGTCAGTGCACCGCCAGCCACCGACGAACCGCACATGGCGCCGGCGGTGGATTCGCGGGTTGGCGGCACACCACATACCGCACACCGCAACACCGCTGCAGGAGAACGGCTGCAGAGAGGCTGGCGGGTTGCGACCCCGCCGCCGCGGCGGCGTACCGCACTGCAGCTGCAGCTGTAGCTGCCTGCCGAGGGTGCCGTTTGCAGCAAGCGCGAAAAACCACAAACCACTCATCACCCAGGCGAACATCACCGCAGCTGCAGCAGCCTACGGCTGACGGCCTCCGACTGCGCGGTCGTCTTCGCCTCCGCCCCCGCCTCCGTCGCCGCGTGCAGCTTCAGCTGGTGCCCCACCTCCACGCCGTGCGCCTTGGCCACCGCATCGGGCCGGCAGCACCAACGCACTGCCAGGCCCGCCACGGCGGTCTCGAAGTCGGCACCGACCCGCGGGTCACTCCACCCGGCGAACGCCAGGCGCGGGTTGGCAAAGTGGAGCCGCTTGGGGGGCTGCGGTGGTGTGGCGGTTTGGGGTTCTTTTTGCTGCTGGGGCTCCAGGAAGGGCTTGAGGGCGGCGAGGAGGGCGTCGGATTTGAGGCCGGCGGGGATGGTGAGGGTGTCGCCGTCGCGGAGGGCCGCGGAGACGCCGCGGCGCGCCACGACCACGAGCGGCCGCTCCTGCGGGAGGTGGAGGAGGTGGAGGTGGAGGAGGTGACGGCGGACGGTGTGTGCGTGGGTGAGCGCGCATAGAAACTTACACATATAAACACACGCAAACGCACATGCACACGGCCGGAAACACAGCCCCTCCCCACCCGTCCGTTCGCTAACGCCGTCTCCGTTCCTCCGCTGCGGTATCTTCTTTTCCATCCCCACCCTGCCCAGCCCTGCCCAGCCCTGCTCAGCCCTGCCCTGTCCCGCATCCTCGCAGCCGGTCTCTCCCCACCTTGACCTCCGGCGGCGTTCGCTCGTTGTCCAGGAAGGAGAACTCCCGGAAGGCGATGTGCCGGCCGCTGACGTTGAGCGCCGCCAGCGCGTCCATGCTGAACACGTAGTCGGCGGGGCAGGCGGGAGACAGCGGGAAGCGAGTGTGCGGCTCACCGGGCAGGCGGCACTGCGGGTTCTCAAACCAGTTCTGAATGCAAAAGCACTTCATCTGAGGGCGGGGGGTAGCGGGGTAGCGGGGGTAGCGGGCGAGGGGTAGCGCGTGTGGGGGTTGCGTGGGGAGGGAGGGAGGGAGGGGTTGCTATCTCGCTTAGACAGTTGCAAGACGGGAGTGGGCATGCCTCGGGAGTGGGCATGCACCCAAGCACCCAGCCACCCAGCCACAGCGCCTCCGTTCCACCAATGCGGCGGCCTCATCTTTACTACCACGCCCGCCCACCCGCCCACCCGCAGAACTCTTCCCTTCTCACGTACCTTTGGCAGTACGACGGTGCGCTGCAGCAGCGCCGCCAGCGCCAGTCCGTGCCACGTGTCGGTCAGTTGGCTGTCCAGGGCCCTCAGGTGCGTCTGGACCATGGCCTCAGTGTCCGTCCAATTGTTGAAGTCGGCCGGCTCCTGACGGCGGGCAGCGGACACAGAGGGGCAGGCGGGGCAGCGGGAACATGGGAGAGGGACCATGGCTTGGGGACCATGGCTTAGGGACCATGGCTTAGGTAACATGGGAGAGGGAACATGGGAGAGGGAACAGGGAAGGAGAATAGGTTTTGTAGGAAGGGCGGTGACTCGAGCGGGGGGATCCCGGCTGGCCCTCTCTCTCCCTTCCCCTCTCCTCTCCTCTCCTCCTGATCCCGGGAGCCCAAGAGCAAGCCAGCTCGGCGACGCACCTCAATCTCCGTCACGTCGTACGACAGGAACAGCCCGTCGGAATGGTACGACGGCGGGTCGATGTAGTACCTGCGAGCATGCACCGTGAGCGTCCGATAGGGAGTCCGGCGGGGCGGGGCGGGGCTACGTGGCGAGAGGCATTCGTGCCGTGGGCAGAGAGGATCAGGAGCGCTCCTGCCTCCTCAGCCAAATCGCCGGCGCCCCTCAGTCTGTCCTCTCCGCTGCACAGGAAAGTGCACCGGAAGCAGCCGCGCACAGCAAACTGCTCTCTCCCCTCCGCCCCTCCGCCCTCAGCTCTGATGCTCTGTCGGTGCCCGCCCTCCCGCCCTCCGCCCTCCCGCGGGCCCCCCCGCTCCGGCCTCACATCTGCTCGCGCATGCGGTTGATCTTGCCGGCGTTGCCTCCCCACACCCACACGAAGTGCACCTCGAACGGCTGCAAGCCGTGCAGCTGCGGGCGGGTGGGTGGGTGGGTGCGTCGGATCAGCGCCAGGTCGTGCGAATGGGCGGGGTGGGTGGGTGGGTCGTTGCGTCGGACAAGCGGCGGCGGAGGCGGATAGGTGCTCCTCGGCGGCGAGGTCAGCGCCAACGGATCCTTGGGAGCACGACGGGTAGGTGGGTGGGTGGATGAAGTGCGTCGTGGGCGGGTGTGAGGGCCCATCCGCCCATCCCCCATCGGCCCTCCCTTCCACAAGAGGCCTACCAACCCGCCGCCCGCGTGCCACCGCCGCCGCTGTCAGCCCCGCAAACCAGCCACCCACCCACCCACCCCCGGTGCCCTACCTTGTGTATCTGGTTGATGCAGTGCGAGTAGCCGTTCTGGAAGAGAGTGGCGGGCAGCTGGGAAAGCGCCGTCTTGCCGTCAACCACCTTGGTCACCCGCCGCCCGGGATCCACGTCCTGTCGGGGGGGGGCGGGGGGGGTGACGTTAGGGTTCACGTTGGGGTTAACACGCAGATGGGGGTGGGATGGGGTTAACAAACCACAGCCCGTAAAAGCAGGCTGAGGCTGGACTGGCTGGCATACGGAACCGAAAAGATGTATAAAGAAATGATGGGAGAGCAGACCCACGGGTCACAGTCTCACTGACCCACCTGGCCTCCCTCCTTGAGGTAGTTGTACAGCCCGTCCTGGTCGTGGAAGCCGGAGCGCTGCATCTCGGCACGGATGTCGTACCACTTGTCGATCAGCGCCCGACCGCCGGGGGTCTGCCGCAGGAAGTACACGCCTGCGCGCGAGTGAGTGTGCCAACCCCGGGGGAGGCAGCGGGGGCAGCGGGTGGGGGAGGGGAGGAGGTTTGAGGAGGAGCGCTGGGCGCGAGGGCGAGGTCTGCGGGCGGCAGGTGGGGTGAACGAACATGGGCGCCTCCCCTGGAGTGAAGCGGACGCATGACTCACCGCTCACCATTCGTGGGTCGACCGAGGCATGCCACTCACCGCCCCAACCACCGACCCGCACGCACGCACGCACGCACGCGCTCCGCCCAGCCCCTCACACCCGTCTTCGTGACGTGGCGCATGTGTTCCCACCTGTGTTCATGTAGTGGTGGGTGCTGACCCCCACCTCCGGTCCGTCGTCGCCGATGGGGTTCTGGGTGGTGATGGGGTCCATGGACACCCAGTAGTCCGGGGCGGTGTACTTGCTGAGGTACGACATGGTACGACATGGTACGGCAGGTTGGGTGAGGGGGGGCGCCAGGCGGGGCGGGGGGAAATGTTATACGCACATGCGGCCACATACATAACGCGTGATGCACATGTGTGGTACATGTGCATGGCAGGTGGGGAATCGTGCATATCCAGGCGGTGGTGTGGTGTGGGGAGCGTGCACGGTGTGTATATTGGTGGTGTCTGGTGGCGGCGGCCTGGGCCCCGCGGCGGCAGACCGGGGCAAACAGGGCAGAGACACCAGGACCGCCATCAAAGGCGACGCGCAGATGACAGACAGAAGGTACAGGGAGCGTCCCTCCCTGCCCCGCCCCGGCAAAGGATGACTCCAGGAGGAGGAGCGCCCTTTGCCCCCCTCCCCCAAAAACGAACTTCGCCCCGGCGCCCGGCCCCTTTCGTTGCGGGTCGCACTTTTCTATCTATCCGCCCGCTCCCCTCTCCCCCACAACCCACAGACACCAACGCACACAAGGAAGTGCTCCAGCGGGTTCCGGAGCCACACCACATCCAGATCCGAGTTGATGACGTGGAAGCCCAGGTGGTGCACGTGGCGTACGACAAGCACCTTTTGCCACGTGTGCAGCTGCCAGCTGCGGCTGCCCCACTTGAAGACTGCGGGCATGGGCGAAGAGGCGGAGGAGGAGATGGAGGAAGAGGAAGATGACGTGCAAAAGGAGGATGTGCAGGTGCAGGGGGCGGAGGGAGAGGAGGCAGGCCGGCTGGCCGCCACACGCAGCGCCGGCGGTTCCCCCCGGGGGGACCGGAGGCGGCCCTCCCGGCGGGTTTCAGGCGGCGGCGGCAGCGCTCGTCGTGTAACAAGTTCTATGGTTCTAGTAGTACACTAAACGGCATCAAAATAATGTAGTTGGTGTAGTAGGACAGAAACGACAGCGAGACCCAACCTGCCCCCAACCTGCCTCCCTCTAAACCCTAAAACCCTAAACCCACCTGCCGCGGTGTCGTCGATCTCGTTCTCGTGCACCAGGAAGCAGTGGTCGGCCCCATGGGACCGGACCAGCCGGGCGGTCTCGTTGTCCGCCACGGCCAGGACCTGCGCACGGCAAAAGTACGGCGGATCGATATACGGCGGCCCAGCTCCTCAAAAGCAAACAAATCCCTCGCTGCGGTGCTCGCTCCCGCTCCAAACGCGGGCTGTGGGCTGCCGCTGCCCCGCTCCTCGGGGGGCTGGCCGCCGCCCATCAGTTGCCGCGGACACACCACACCCGTCACGTCGTCTCACACGCGGGTTAGGTGCTGCCCCTGAAGGCCCCAGGACGCCTCACAGTCCACCTCGCAGCACACGTCGGAGCCAGGCGCTCACCCTCATCTGCATCCTCGCGCGGCGCTCGCTTTCCCGCATCCCGCCCCTGCCCCACTCACCCAGTACTTGATGCCCGCCTGCCGCACGTGGTGCAGCCAGGTGGGTCCAAAGTTGCGGAACATGACCGAGTTGGTGAACGTCAGCAGCACCGTGTTGTTCTGAGACCACTGCTCCAACAGCTCACGACTCAGAACGCCGCAAGCGTCCGCCGGCACAACCACGCCCGCCGCCGCCGCAGCCGCGGCCGCCACCGCGCCGGATTCGGCTTCCGGCTTCACCTTCGGCTGATGCTGCTGCTGTTGCTTCTGTGGAAGCTGCTTCTCCTTTGCCTCCGGCTTCTCCTGCGTCTGCTCCTTCGTCTGTTGCTGCTGCGTCTGCGTCTGCTGCGTCTGTGTTCCTTGCGTCTGCTGGGGCTGCTGCTTGTCCATCGTCCGTAGGTCCACATCGTGATCGGCGTTGTAGTCGTCGGCGTCCGGATCCACGTCCACGTACAGGTCGCTGCTGTCGCCGTCGCCGTCGTCGTCGTAGTCCGTGACCTCATCCACCTCCTCCGGATTGGACTCATCGGCAGCAGAGCCGGCAGCGGCGGCATCACCGGCTGCGGCGGTGGCAGATGCGGCAGCGCTGCTGGCGGCGGTGGCGGCGGCGGCCTTGCTGGCGGCGGCTGCGGCGCCGTCGGCGCCGCCGTCGGCCGCGGCGGCGGTGGTAGTGGCGGCGCCGTCACCCTCCTGGTCGGACTCGTACATCTCGTCCAGGTCTCCTGGAGTGTCGTTCTGCGCGCCGTCGTCGTCCTTATCCCCCTTATCAATCGGATGGTCGTTAGCTGCCCCGTCGTCGTCCTTGTCGCCCTTGTCAATCGGCTCATCGTTGGCCGAACCGTCATCATCTTTCTCACCCTTATCAATCGGTTCGTCATTCGCCGCGCCATCATCGTCCTTGTCACCCTTGTCAATCGGCTCATCATTCGCCGCGCCGTCATCGTCCTTGTCGCCCTTATCTATTGGCTCATCGTTAGCCGCCCCATCATCGTCCTTGTCACCCTTATCGATGGGCTCGTCATTGGTTGCGCCGTCGTCGTCCTTATCACCTTTATCAATTGGCTGATCATTTGCTGACCCGTCGTCGTCCCGGTCTCCTTTGTCAAACGGTTGGTCATTCGCTGCGCCGTCGTCGTCCTTATCTCCCTTGTCGATCGGCTGGTCATTGGCCGCCCCATCGTAGTCCTTCTCACCCTTGTCGATTGGGTCGTCGTTCCCAGCCCCGTCGTCGTCGTCCTCACCAACGGCGGCAGCGGCGCCGTCATCCTCACTGCCGTACTCGTCGTCCATGTCGCCGAGGCCTAGCTCGCTCGAGGCCGCGCCAGCGGCCCCGCCGCCGGCGGCAACGCCGCGGCTGGCGCCCGCTCCCGCCGCTGCGCCATCTGTTGCGCCCACTTCTATTCCCTCCCGGCGCAGCACGACCGGTTCGCTTGTGGATGTCTGAGGCGGAGGAGAATGTCCGTTGCGAGGGGAGATAAGGGGGGGAAATGTTGTGGTGCTCAGGAGGGCCCTCGGCAAAACAGGGAAGGTCGGGAGCTGTCGGGGCACATGGGACATGTAAGCTGGGTGACAAAGCAGAGCGGGAAGAGCGGAAGGGCGGTGATTGGGGCGAGAGTAAGGGAGGTCGGGAGGGTAGGTTTCAGGCGGGGGAGGAGCCGGCTTGGGAGGGGAGAAGCAGGGCTGGGCAGGGTAGGGCTGTGCAGGACAGGGAAGACGAACCAGCTGGATCGCGGGAGGGAGATGCTGTGTGCTGGTATCGGCGGCACCGTAGAGACGCCGCATCACTCGCGGGGACGGGGCGTCAGGCCAGGGGGTGCGCGGGCGGTCATTTGGGCCGCCATCAGGCGTGGGCGACCGGCCATCGGGCTGCCAGGTGTCGTGCAAGCGTACGGGGGTTCAGCGACTTCCGCCGACCGGCCCACCTTGACTGATGCACGGTGCAGGTTGTTGACGTGGGAGAAGTGGACGACGGTCATGATGCCCACAAAAGTCACCACGAGCCCCAGGGACACAAGCGCCAGCGCACTCAGCCGCGACCGTCGGGATCCTGGCGGGTGAGGTGCAGGCCCGCCCGTCTTGCCAGCCTCATGATCACCTTCAGCTATAGATCTATAGCCGATGTGTTTACGCCGGTGGTCCATTTTAGCGTCGTGGCCTAGGCGGACGCTGACTGGGCACGGAGACTGCTACGTCATTTTTAAACTGAGTTACACAAGAAACCGTCAATTGTGTCTAAAGCATTACTTGTATACGCTTGTCCTTGATATTACTCAGCTCCTGTGTTTGCTTGCAACTTCGCTTGCAAGTTTCAGAGCAACATACTCCTCCAGTCTCCAGTGCATTGCTTCATCGAAGCCAATTACGATGTCATACGCAATACTGTCTTTCTAAATTATAAACTGTAGCCTTGCAATCTAAAATGCGTAGAGTAGATCGGGCTCGTATTTCTCTTTACGACCGGAAGAACTGTTGTGGACCGTTGTCGAAGGTTGCAGGCAGGCAGGGGTTGCGGACTACTATTCATAGACCTCGTGCCATTTTACACGATTCTAGTTTTGCTCGTGCGAGAGCTTCGACTGTTGATCGAACCATGGCGAGTCGCGAATTACGGAAACTCTGTGTATTCTGCGGCGCTAGCACTGGTACTGATCCCGTATATATGGCGTCCGCCAAAGAGCTTGGGGAGCACTTTGTCAGAGAGAATATAGGTCTCGTCTACGGCGGTGAGTGGGTTAGGCGCATAACCTTGCCGCCTTCCCGGGCTGACCGCAATTGTGACGAACCAATTGTAACGAACCGCAGCTGGCGGTGAAGGGCGGTTATGCACAGCCTGGGGAAACTCGTCCCTTGCGGCACCGAACCTGCTGGCCCTAATACAAGCTCCTCCGTCTCCCCCCTTCCTACTCGCCGCTGACTGCTAGTCAACGTCCCGCAACCCTTATCTGTGACTCACCCACAACCCTCCCCCTTCCCGGTCACTTGGCCCCTTGGCGCTCACCCTTGGTGTCGCCGTGCCGGCCCGATGATGACGACGGTGGCGGCGTCGGCGGCGGCGGCGGTGACTGACGCCTGTGACGGCGGTTACGGTGACTCCTGCTGCTCGTCCCCCTGTACGGACAGGCGGCACTGTGGGCCTTATGGGCGAGATTGCTCGGACCGTCCAGTCAGGACTGGGCGATGACGGCGTCATGGGGGTGCTTCCAGAGGCCCTTGCCCCGCGGGAGGTGCGCTGTCAAGGGGGGAAGGGGCGGAGGGCTGTCTGAAGGGCGGAGGGCTGTCTGAACAGCAGTCCAAATATGGCATGTGGATTGGGTATTTACGGGGAATACGTGTATGTTGACCGACAAGGGACGCGGATGGCGCGGTGCTTGGCTGCGGCCCACAACCCCAAGATCTCCAACCTCGAACTGCCAACTGCCAACAGGTATCGGGCGCACTGATTGGCAGGACCCACATCGTCGCGGACATGCACACGCGCAAGGTTAGTGCGGGTGCCCACCAACTTGGCGCTACAACCCTGCAGTCGTGATGGAAGGGGGGTGCACGTGACTGCGGGGGCGCCAACCGCGCAGGGGAGTGGGGCAGAGGGACGCAATGAGGATGTGTGTGTGTGTGCCGTGTGCCGTGTGCAGGATTGAGGCGCCGCCATCACCATATACTGTGAGGGCGCGGACGGCACCACCCCCACCTCCCCTCTCCCACTCGCAGACGACCCGCACATCACTCACCTCCACACAACGCTGGAAGCCCCGGAAGCTGCCCCCAACTACCCCCCAGCTTACCCCAACTACCCCCCAACTACCCCCCAGCTTACCCCAACTACCCCCCAGCTTACCCCAGCTAACACCAGCTTACACCAGCTTACACCAGCTAACACCAGCTAACACCAGCTTACACCAGCTTACACCAGCTTACACCAGCTTGCCTCTTTGGACGGTCATACTCTACCCCAACCCCTACCCCCACCCGCCTCCCTCCGCCCCCCGCCCGGCAGGCGATGATGGCCCAGCACGCGGATGGCTTCATCGCGATGCCGGGTACGTACGTACGTACGTGGATGCGCGCGTGCCCCTTGGCCCCCTCTCACGCGCAGGCACGCATGCGCACGCAGGCCAGCGCATGCGGCTTTCGAAAGGAGCAAGCCTCACCCAAGACTCTTTCCAGCCCCGCCCTGCCGCCTCCTCGCCTTGGCCACGACACCTAACTCCCGCCCCACCCTGTCAGTCAGCAAGGCACCTTGGCTGTTTGGACTTGTTTCTCTCTTTCATTGCCGCGCCCCGACCTGTTTTGCCCCGGCCCGACCTGATTTGTTCTTTTGTTGCCCCGGCCCGACCTGGTTTCTTCTCTTCCTTGGGGCGGGGTCCGGTGTGGTGCGGTTTGCGGTCAGGTGGCTTGGGCACTCTGGAGGAGCTGCTGGAGGTGCTGACCTGGCAGCAGCTGGGCTTCCACTCCAAGCCGGTGGCGCTACTCAACGTCAACGGATTCTTCGACCCGCTGCTGGAGTTCTTCCAACACGCGGTCAAGCAGGCAGGTGGTGGGGCCAGCGGAGGAGGAGGAGGCCGTGGGGCCAGCGGAGGAGGAGGAGGCCGTGGGGCCAGCGGAGCAGGAGGAGGAGGCCGTGGGGCCGGAGGAGGAGGCCGTAAGGCCGGGGGGAGGGCAGGGTTGGGGCCGGGAGTTTGGGCAGGGAAGGGAAGGGCCTGGCGCCTGGGGAGGGGATCGGAGGGCACTTGGCTGAGCTTTGGAGCAAATGCGGGTTCGGCCTTCCGCGGCAAGGCGGTGCGGCTCCCCTGCGGCTCCACTCTCTCGCCACGCGGCACGGCACGGCAATGCACCCCGGAGGCCGCACCCAACCGTAACTCGCTCCGCCCCTTTCACGCGGTCCGCCCCTTCCGGGTCTTCCTCCTTCCTCTCCTCTCTCGGCAACCCCTGGTCCAACCCCCTTCCTCCTGCCTGCCTGCCTGGCTGCTCTGCAACCCTCCGCAGGGCTTCGTGCGGGCGCACCACAACAACGTCATTGTGTCCACGGACCCCCAGGAGCTGATCGAAAAGATGCGCGCATTCGAACGTGAGCACGGCCCTGGCGGGGGGGCCGCTGTGCTGCGTTTTCGCTGGCTTCACTGGCACCCCAGTGCACGATAGCACCACCCACGAGAGCACCTCTCCCCCCGGCTGCTGCTTCCTTCGCTGCTGTTGCCTTTCCTCAGCCCTTTCTCGACCCCCCCCCCTCCCCACGGGCGCCGCAGCCCCCGTCTCTCTGGTGGCCGCGGCCCTCAACAGCACCGTCCCCGTGGGGCTAGACGTCAGCGTCTCCTCGCGCCAGGCGGAGGAGCAGCAGCAGCAGCAGGACGCCGGGCAGGCGCACGCCAAGCCGACGGCGGCGGCGGTGGAGCAGGCAGCGACATGACCACTGACCCAGTGGAGCATTCATCAATGCAGCCCATTAAGCACAGGCGGTTGTCGGGTGCTGCCGTCGCGCGCTGGCGCAGCTGTTGGGGATGCTGTGGGCTTTTGTCCTGCCGCTAGTGTATTCGGGTTTATACGGGTGTATTCGTGGACCCTTGACTCAACTGCGTGCTACTTATGGTCAGGTGCTAAGTACTCACGTCTTACAGAGGAGTCGGAAACAGCTTCATCGTGTGGAACTGCAGGGGGCCCACGGACTCGTGCTCCGGAACCCCTCCACCTGGGACGGACCCCCTGGAGCCTGGAGTGACTGACAACGGACGGTAACAGACTGCAACCGCCGACGCTCAACACCTATCCTACCTGTCTTTCCAGCTGACTTTCTTCGACGTATTCGCAATTTTCGCGGCTGATTTCGGGGTGTAGCCGTATCAGCCGCGAAATTACCAGTGACCCTTGCAATGCTCGCTGCGCCATCAGGCCGTGAAAGACAGGCCGCGCTCTCCCGACTTTTTACCCAACGACTCCCTAACCTCTGGCGCACCCAACTTATTATTATCCGTCCATGGGGATCTATGAACCGCCCCGGGACTGATTGCCCCCTGCTTCGCAGGCACCCGGGGCATTAATGCGCGAACGGGTGGTGTGGTTTCGGCATATTGCGGTGCTCTGCTAGTGCCCTGCTCAAACCGCACACCTCCGCACACGCCAAAGTACAGGGCCCAGCGGTCAGCTCACATCTCGCCTCTCAATTGCTACTCAATTGCTTTATCCACTAGTGCAAGTCAACGATAGGTATTAGACGCCGATCGAGCGGATCGACTCGTAGTGGACTGTTGGACTCGTAATGGAGACGTAAAGTGCCGTGCTCGCGACCACAACACCATAACTACGTACTTGCAAACTGTTGCTGCCATTCCCCGTGACCAACCCTTGCAAGCTTCGCGTTAACCAATATTGCATCAAACGACGAGGTGACCTGCGAAATGGGCGCAGGCCGGAAAGGCTATTTGCCCCATGCCTTATGTTTATTAATACAATACCGGTCTTCCACTACTGTACCGCAGTGCAACGACCCAACGGCAACAAACAACTGTTCAATGACCGATTTACGTAGCGGCGCCTGCTGCCAACCTATACAGTGCACATTTGTGCATAGAAGCCCAAGTACGGTCAAACAATTTCGACACAGGCTGACGTGCACGCCGCCCAGCCTGTTGGGGCCCTCGAGTGCCCAAACAGAACTTGTCAGGCGACAGACATCCTCTGGAACCCTCTGGGAACCGGGTAACAATCCAATGTCCGACCAAGTGCACAAATTTGGCGCGGGCCTAAACAGGCACCTGCCCTCTCTGCACGCTGCCAAGTGCCTCAACCTCTCACTGCCTTAGGCTGCCCCGACATCCCTGGAGCCTGGACCATCCAACGGGGCAGCCTACTGTTCCAGGGATGTCGACAACTTGCAAAAGATGTAATTTCTTAAAGGAAACATCTGTAAATTCAGGCGGGCTGTTTCTCCCGCTGCTGGTGGCGCAGCACGGGCCTCACCCACAGCCCGTCACGCGGAGTCATGGACACTCCGGATACCGTGGCCAGAGGCACCTGCCCCGGCTCCAACTCGAACACCAGCCGCTGGTACAGCCGGGCCAGAGCCACCTTGCCCTCCTGTGTGGCCGTGGAAAGAGGGGAAGGGGTTGTATTTCAGGAGGAGAGAGGAAGCGAGGCGAGGGAGGGGAGGAGGGGTCGGGGCCAACGGGGCAGGGAGCAGGAAGCTGAGGACGGGGATCCAGCAGCAGCGGGGCTGGGGAAGTATACCCATACACGTGAGCATACATACATGCGTGTGCGTGCAACCGTGCATGTGTGAGAGGGGGGCCGCCTGTGTTTGTGTTTCGGCCAGGGTGGCTATCTTAAGATATGAATATATATTCGGGGGAAAATTTTGGAAATCTGAAGATACTTTTGCCGTGCAAAAAGCTGAAGGTTTAGATAATCCGGCCTCACAGGTGGGCATGATATCTCCCGGGGCCGTGTTTTGCCGGGAAAATCGCCTCCTAGACAGATCCTGACAGATACTCTCAGCGCTTCTGAGCCAGGAGTATCTCTGGCCGTAGATACTCGGCAAAATAAATAGCCACCCTGGTTTCGGCGGCCTGCCTCCATGAATGAGAATGAGTGGCGTGACGTGACATGATGTGATGTGACGTGGCACGACCTAACTCACCTGCAGGGCGAATCTCCAGCCGGTGCACATGCGGATGCCGTACCCGAACGGCACGTGCGCATTCGGGACCCGGGAGCACACCTCGGGGTACAGCGGGGAGGACTGTGTGGGGCGGGGAATAAGGGCCAGGGAGGCTGGATAAATATGGAATCGGGGCTTGGGACGTTGGGAGAGGGGTTTGGGGATGGCTCGGGTGGGCCCCGTTGGCGGCATCTGCAGCGCCGTGAGCGTCACCTGAACCGCAGCGACCCTTCCACCATTTGTCGTCGTACTCGTGTCTTACTCATAGCAAGGTCGGGAGCTCACTGTAGCAATTAAAACATTGCTGTGAACAGACTTATTGGGCCCAGACGGTAAGAATCGGACATGACGTATTGGGCCCTGACTGTTAGAATCGGACATGAACATGCCTCCTCGCGGCTCGCTCCCCACTCACCGGCAAGAAGCGCTCGGGGATGAACTCCTCGGCGCGGGGCCAGACCCGTGGGTCACGATGCGTGGCATAGATGGAAAGAACGAGCGGGGTGCCCACGGGCAGCTTGTAGTCGCCCAGCTGTACGGACAGGTACGGAATAGCAGCAGCAGCATTGCGTAGCACCGGCACGGAACGACGGCAGGCTTTACTGGTACTTACGGAAAGGGAGAGTGCAGCGGGTGGCGACAGGGGGGTTGAAGGATGTCAGAGGTAGTCGCGCTTTCATACACTCTGTAGTACAATTGTACGACATACGTATGCACACATGCCATCGTGAACGTCATCATGAACGGTGTACACACCGACCCGCGGGTCATTACCCACCTGGATGGGTTCGCGCTCGACGAGGCGGGAAATGGCGGGTCCCGGCGGGTAGAGCCGGAGCGCCTCGTTGAATACGGCCTCGGTGTACGGCAGTCGGGGCAGATCGGCCTCCGTGGGCGGCCTACAAAGCCCGGAGTTGGAGATGTATGGTGATGAGACGCGATGCAGAAGGATTGGAACTTGGAAGTCTGTGATGGTTGGGAGCGTGTAAGTACGGCACCGTGTGTGCACGGTGGCTGCCGTACATCGTGCATCTTCTGCTACAGCAACTCGACGATGATGCCAATACGAAGTTTGTCGGGTCCCGCTCCTGTCCCTCCCCCTGCTCGCCTCTTTCTCGCTCGCCGCCCAAGCCGTGCGTCCCGCAACCCACCCCTCCACACCCCCGCACCTGTCCGGCCCCAGCACCTCATCAATCTCCGCCAACAGCCGTCGCTCCACTGCGCAGGGTACGAGGGGGGCAAGGAATGTCGCAACGAGCATGTGATAAAGGAAAGGCCAGGAAGCACGAACTCTGTGAGGCGGAGCGCCGGCGAGACGGGCTGGATGGATGTCACACCCGTATGGGCGGCCGAAGCGGCGCTGCGTAGCACTGTATGTAAACGGCTCATGCGTTCATTTATGGCTGCGGTGACTT
The DNA here is from genome assembly GCA_030267565.1 of Pleodorina starrii. Taxonomy (NCBI): domain Eukaryota; kingdom Viridiplantae; phylum Chlorophyta; class Chlorophyceae; order Chlamydomonadales; family Volvocaceae; genus Pleodorina; species Pleodorina starrii. The sequence continues at coordinate 4,104,883 of BRXU01000007.1, read as the reverse complement.
GCCAGTGCTCCCCGGGACCAGCCAGTGCCGCTTTCGACCTCCATGAAGGCGACATACGGTACATGTATAACACATAATCACACACACTCCGCTCAGCGCTCACCCTCCGGGTTGGTTGCGATGCCGTACACGGCAAAGGTCAGGGCGTTGGATGTGGTTTCGTAGCCCGCCAAGATGAAGGAGTAGACCTGCGCCGGAGGTACAGCAGGCGATGGCACAGGCAGCCAAGTACGGCAGTGTACGTCAAGAGCAATTGCAAGCGCGACTTTTCAACTCCTTTATTTTCTAATCTTCTCTTCCTTCATATGTTTTTTCTTTTTCCAAAGCGATGCGCGGGGCTAAGACCAGGACGACAGCAGGATCTCCTCTCACTCACTCTCCCAGGCATTCACCCACCCACCCAGGCACCCACCCACCCAGGCACCCACCCACCCACCCACCCACCCACCCACCCACCCACCCACCCACCCACCCACCCACCCACCCACCCACCCACCCACCCACCCACCCACCCACCCACCCACCCACCCACCCACCCACCCACCCACCCACCCACCCACCCACCCACCCACCCACCCACCCACCCACCCACCCACCCACCCACCCACCCACCCACCCACCCACCCACCCACCCACCCACCCACCCACCCACCCACCCACCCACCCACCCACCCACCCACCCACCCACCCACCCACCCACCCACCCACCCACCCACCCACCCACCCACCCACCCACCCACCCACCCACCCACCCACCCACCCACCCACCCACCCACCCACCCACCCACCCACCCACCCACCCACCCACCCACCCACCCACCCACCCACCCACCCACCCACCCACCCACCCACCCACCCACCCACCCACCCACCCACCCACCCACCCACCCACCCACCCACCCACCCACCCACCCACCCACCCACCCACCCACCCACCCACCCACCCACCCACCCACCCACCCACCCACCCACCCACCCACCCACCCACCCACCCACCCACCCACCCACCCACCCACCCACCCACCCACCCACCCACCCACCCACCCACCCACCCACCCACCCACCCACCCACCCACCCACCCACCCACCCACCCACCCACCCACCCACCCACCCACCCACCCACCCACCCACCCACCCACCCACCCACCCACCCACCCACCCACCCACCCACCCACCCACCCACCCACCATACACGCCCACCACACCTGAATCGCAACCTGGTAGTCTTCCAGCGCCTCTCCGGTGGTCTTGTCCCGAGCAGTCAGCGCCATATCCAGGAAGCTGCCCGGCTTGGAGAGGGAAGCCCCGCGGCCGCCGGCGGGCTTGGTGGCGCCGTTGGAACTCCCGGCAGCGGAGGCCGGGGGCGGCGACGGCGACGGCGCGGCGGCGGTGGCGCTGCCGTTCGGGATCAGGGCTGCGTCTCCGTCGGCGGGCGGCCCGTTGGGGAGGTTGGGCCGCTCCTGGACCGGCAGCTGCTGCTGCTGTTGCTGCTGCTGTGGCGGCGGCGGCGGCAGCGGCCTCCAGTCGCGTACGAGACCCAGGCAGATGTTGTACACCTTCATGCGGGCCTGTCGTACAACGACAACAACAACAAAGTCCGACGCGGGAAGGAACGAAGTGCGCGAAGTGACGGCGAGCACGCGCGGCACGCAGGAAACCTAACAGCGTTTGATCCCTGAAAATCATCATAACTTCAAAAGAGGGGACGCCTTCTTCCGCGTCTCATCAGTGCCTTTTCGAAGACTGCTACCGGCCTCCCGGCCTCCAACCCGCCGCCCGTCCTCCATCTTCCTTCTCCCGCTCGCCTCCCATTCCGCCCACCATTGCGCCCGCCATTGTGCCCGCCATTGCGCCCGCCATTCATCCCACCTGGAGGAAGCTCCTGAACGCCTCGTCGGGTGCCAAGTTGGCCAGCCAGGACAGCGGCAGTCGCAGCTCCGGAACCAGTCGGTTGATGCGCGTGTACCTGGAGCCGAACGGGCCAAACATACAAAGCGGGATGGGGGGGGGGGTGTGCAGGCACCAGTCCGTGGGTCGGGTAACGCATGCAGGCGGGAAGGCAGTGGCGGGCAGTTAGGGGCGGTGGGCGGGCACGAAGGCGGGCGGGCGGGTAGACGGACGGGCGGGAAGGAAGGAAGCTCCAGGGAACTGTTGTGGGTGCACCTGCGGTCCTGGGTGCCGTGCGGCGGCGCGCAGGCATGCCAAAGGACCGTCAGGCCGGTTTTCCTCCACCACTACGATTATGTATGTGCTGCGTAGGTAAAAGCCGGCGGCAAGGCTGTGGACGCGTAGGTGCGGCGTAGGTGTGGCGCGTAGGTAAAAGCGGCGGCAAGGCTGTGGACGCTGTCTTTGTGGTGAGGGGAGGACCAAATGCGTGGCTTTGTGGGATGTAGTGACTCACATGCTGCTGTAGGCGATCGCGGAGAAGTGGAACAGACTCCCCAGAGCCTCCATGAGCTCGCGGCCGGAGGTGGCGGCGGCGGCGACGACGACGGGGCCCGTGTCGGCGGCAGCGGGGCCGGGCGCGACGGCAGCTTCAGGGGCGGCCGGCGCCTCCGCGGAACCCTTCCGCAGCTTGGTTGCATGCGGCGCTGCGCCGTCGGATGCGAGAAAGTCGATCCTGCACTCGTTCCGTACCGGCAAGGGCGAGTGGGCCGCGGGCGAGCGCCTCTCAAAGTCGAGTGCTTAACACTATATACATGCAGTAAGCTGCCTGCTGGAGTGCAATCTGGAGCGAACTGATAGGTACTGAAAAGTAAGGCATGGTCAGATTTACCGGTACGGCAAGAAGTCCGTGCCGTACGCCAATGCCGTACACTTACCCGCACGCCGTGGAGCCCACCATCTGCAGCGTCATCTTGCCAAGCTCCAGGAGCATGTTGACTCGGCCGCCATCATTAGCGCCCGCCCTTGCGCCCGCCCCTGTGCCGCCCGCCTCTCCGCCCGCCTCTCCGCCCGCCGCCACCTCCAGCCTGCCCGCCAGCTGTCCCGCGTATTCGACCATTCGGGGCATGTAGCCGGAGAGGCTGCCGGAGGTGAAGGCAGGCTGCCAGGCGGCGCGGAGCCTTCGCCAGTAGTCATCCCTGGCGGGGAGAGGTGTGGACGGATTGTACGGTAACAAACGACGACCGACCAACATTGCGACCCGAACATAGGATTGCGCGTTGCACGGAGGAACAAGCAAGGTCGAGGAGAAGCGATGAAGAGGCAAATGAAAGGACACAGTATACATAAAAACAAAGGGAAAAGGCTCGGACTGGAGCCAGAACTAACGGTTCACCTCGTCAAAACGGGCACGGCAAGGCGGAGGCAGGCGGGATGGCGGGCGGGCGGCAGTACGGCAGTACGGCGGCCTTCCTGTACGGCGGGAGTAGCTGCATCGCTCCAACGAAACGCCTGATGCAGCTTTTTGACTCGCACTGCAGAGGCAATGGCCGCCTGAGAGGGTCTCATGTCCAGGGGGTCTCCTGACCTGGCTAGTAGGATCCCGTCGGTGTCGATGCGTGCAGCGGTGCCGCGCAGGAGGCTGGCGTCCACAAAGATGTGGTTCCGGAGCTTGAAGCCCGCCTGTGTACACCGTACGGCATACGAAGCACGGCATGAAAGGTACGACAGTGAGAGCAAACCAATAAGGTTTCGCCGAAAGCTGCGTGCCTTGACCTGGCGGCGACCAATGCACGGTATCAATGCACGATTCATGAACAGTGGATTTGTGGCTACTCTATCTATCTGGGGCTCTTCCTTCCTTCATAACAGTAATGGAGAGCCTGCAGGCCCCTGATTTCGAACTTGTACGGCCTTGGCCATCTGGGCGTTCGTATAAAGCATTCGAACGGCTCGTACCTGGCGCATGAGCTCCGCGTCAGCAATCACAACCGCCCATCGTCGGCCCAGCGCCACCTGCGGGATCGATCCCGGCCGGGTGCAGTGCGGTGCGGATGGCGGGCGTGCTCTCGAGTGCAGTGCGCGCGGAGGCGAGGGGAGGGGGAGAAAAGAAAAGAAGATGCCGCAGCGAAGGGACGGAGACGGCGTTCGCGAACGGGGAGGGGGGCCGCAGAGAGCGGGTGGGTGATGCCATGTCGCAGTACACCATACGGCGGCATTACGGTATACCTGTACTGCTGTCACGTCCAATCTCCGCCCTCGAGATGGAAGCACGCCCACCACCTAAGGACACCCAGTCGAGCGACAAAACCCACCCATCAAAACGTTTTGATTAGGCGGGCTGAGGGTAAGCCAACCCCAGCTCGGGCATTCGAACACCGGAATCACGTTGCAATCACACACACGCACATAACCCAACAAACGAATGAACGAACGACGCACGCACGCACGCACGCAAGCGCCGCGAGCGCGTCTCATTAAGTGTACGGCGCACCTTGAATACGGGGCCGTACTTTTCGTGGCACTGCCTGTAGAACTCATCACGGCCGGTGCGCAGCAGTTGCGGCATGCAGCCCACCAGGGGCCGCGCCGGGGGGCCTGGAGGGGCGGCAGCGGCGCCGTGCTCGGGTTGGGAGTTGCATCAAGTTGCAAGAACGTTGCAAAGGGGTCATTTGGCTTTCGGGTTGGGAGTGCTTGACGTCCGGTGTTGGATCCGTGTGTCGGACGCATCCAGCTTGGGGCACCCGGGGATTCGGAGCGTGAGCATGGCGCCTTGGCGCATCCCCGGAGACGGAGCACCCGCGTGCCTTGCGCCAGCACTCGCACGTGTTGTGTGTGCTGCGTGCGTATGTGTATGGCGTGTGCCGTACACACCTAGTTTTTGCTCACCCGGAATGTGCCTCAGCCTCCAGCGGTGGAAGGGCTCAAAGAGGATTATCAGCGCCTCCTAAATAGGATGATGTGGGCGGGTCGGGGAGGGAAAGGACGGGGGAGGGGCGGGGCGTGGTGTGGGAGGGATGCAGGAAGCTTTGACGTGGTTTTGGGTGTATGGCGAGCGTGGCGTGGCGGGGCGGACAGGAAGCGAAGACAGCAGTGGAGGTCGTGCCCTGAGAGGCGGGGCGGAGCAATTTTATAGCGAGGGTCATACTTGCTGACAGCCTCCTCACGAGGCCCCACGCGCTTTCCTGACGGGAGGCACTTTGCGGTCTTGCACGCTCGGCGCAAATAGGCCTGGTTTAGCGTATGTACCTTGCTAGCTGCAATACAGATGAGGGTCCTTTGCTCACCAGGAGCACCGCGGTCAGCAGCCCGTAGCCCAGGAGCAAAGGCCAGCAGTTTGCGGTTGACGCCGCCGCCGCCGGCGCCGCCACCGCGCTGCCACCGCCGCCGCCGCCGCCGCCTCCATCCGTGGGCGAACCGCCGAGGGCAGCCTCAGCCGCAAACGCAGTCGCCACCGCCTCCGCCACCGCCATCTCCCCCGCCGCCGCCGCCGCCGCAGCAGCGACCGCAGCCGACAGGACGGTTGCCAGGAGCACCGCAGCGGCGGCTTGGAAGGCGGTGATGACGTAGCCTTCCCACTTGCGCAACATCGCAGGCCGGATGCAGCAGCCCGAAGACGGAGCCGGGCGAAACCAAATACCTTTCGGAGAGTGTTTCGTCGGGGCCTGCTCTTCTTCGTTGGGGCTTTGCGGCAGAGATGATACTCGTCAGTCCTGCTGGAAAGTGCCTGACCTCCCTCTCAAGAGCAGCTGCGGCTCGTGTCTTATTGCCAGTCCCCGCGCCGCCGGTTTACTTTCTGTTGCTTTTTGAGGCCCTCGTTCGTGATTGTCGCTGTCTCAGGTTTTTCCCTTGCGCGCGCGCAAGCACGGCGATGGGATGGTGTTATCGTACAGAAGGGGAAGCTATGAGTACTGTGATGGTTTCTCATGGTTACGACACTCCGAGGCGCGATTATGCCATAATCACGCCAGTAACCAAGGCAGGCGGTTGCTGCGCGCGGTTGCGCCCTTCGTCGACAGCTTCGTCGCTTCCGGATTGCACATTTTGAGATGCGACGTACATACATTGAACATGTTTTGTCGTCTATTACAGATAGGATGGAGAAGCCGGCAGGCGAGGCCATACTGGGCGATCACGTCGTGCCCAGTTCCGTCGCTCGGGCCGTTCGCCTGCTGCGTTCGTCACCCTGCGAATTCACTACCATGAACTCAAGCGCCTCTGAAGCAACTCTGGCGCATTGTATGTAGTTATCATAAGACGATTAATCTGCATTTTGGATGCGCCACAAATGCCGTTGCAAGCGGTTGCTTGCAAACAAATGATATCCTCTGAAATTCTGACACTCTGGGAAATGGGGGGGGGGGTCAATTCTTCGTTAAATGATTCGTAAAATGGCTTCGTAACGCATTCGTTAAGGTCCGGACCTTTACGAAGAACTTACGAAGGCATTAACGAAGGACTTAACGAACCCACAAACGAACCTGAAACGAAGGATTGGCACGGCTGTTTTTTCGCAATGCTACAATGTATTTATATATAAAAACACATTTGAAAAACCAATTTTAAAGTGCGAGATTGCTGGTGAATGCCTTGCTCGAGGTGACGAACTTCGTTGAACCGACATAACGAACTTCGTATGGTTGTACCGAGTACAGCATACATATAATGAATTTCGTTGAAGCCTGCAAACCTGCAGGTTACGCACTACGTTATTGATATAATCAGCTGAGCTGAAGAAAACGCACTTCGTACTGTAAGTGGTAGACGAAGCTCGTCTGCATACGTCGCGATGAGTCGTCTTGTTTACGAAGCTCGTAAGCTGTCCTGGTAACGAGCTTCGTTAAGCAAATGGGGCACATTTACGTATAGGAACGCAGTGCGTTCAACGTACTGGTAACGAAGCTCGTCTGCATAAGTCGCGGTGTTCCCCGTACAGGGACGGCCGGCCGACGGCTACGGGGACAGGCCAGGGTCGAGGCTAGGGAACAATACAAACGGACGCCACTGGACGGTCAATTGTATTATTCGCATACGGAATGACTTTGCAAATTTGAAATGCACCCTTTGGCGTGTCCCAAGTTGCATTTGAGTCACGATGCTCGCTCTGGTAGTGACATGGACGTTGACAAAGCATAGACTGGAGCTCTGAGTGCTATGCCGGAGACGGCTGAATAGGGTTGATGAACATGTAAGAGAATCGCACGTCATAGAGGCCTTTCGGCAAGTCAGGGGCGGCTTGCAGTTACGGCAGTTGACTTGGCAATATATTCATGTTCGTGCGTTAACTACACAGGCTGCATAGAAATGTGTTTACCAAATGGAGGCCGGGCGGGTTCACAGTGGGCCTTGAGGTGTCTCCCCGCCCCCCTTAGGGTCTCTCCCACCGGCAGGCACGCGGCGGATGCACGTCCCCCGTTTTCTCCCCAACCCGAGAGCGCACCCTCGCTCCCCCTCCCCCTCGGTGATGCGTCTGAACATGCGGATACGTTGGTATGCGGTGTGCACCGAATAAAGGCCGGGCGGGTTCACAGTGAGCCTTGAGGTGTCCCCCGCCCCCCTTAGGGTCTTCCCACCTCCTGAGTTCGGGGTTTTTATGCAAGGCGCTTAATTCTGAGAGCTTGGGTGCACAGACTGCGCGGTTGTTTAGGCAAAACCCTTGCTATGCAGCTAGTAAGGCTTGCTAACATTGTTTCAGCGGCGTGTAGCGCAGATTACAGTGACGGTCTGAGGTATGGGTGATAAGGCTCGTACGGATGTTACATGTCATCAGCGGAGACACAGCACTGTGTGCAGGACAGTCTGTCAGGCAGCGGACAGAGGTATCGTGAGTAGATACCCAAATGCCCAATACACACCACCGGTAAGCACAATTGTCCGCCTTACCCTAAGCCCTTCCCCCCCACAAGGAACAGCCCCTCGCTTGGGTCCTGACCGTGTTAGGGACATGCAGCACCATGTACGCCCAAGGTCAACAATTTCTTCAACAATCCGCATCACCAAACTGCTGCTCACTGAACGAGGACTTAAGTGAACGGGGCCCCCAGCACCCCAGCCAGCTCGGCTCCACCTTCCATCGACCCTGCCAGCTTAGCCCTGCCACAGCCCGACCCCGGCCCCTCGTTCTTTCTAATAGCTTACGTCCTACAGTCTGCTGTGTGCAACTGCATGTCAGAGTCTTGATCACTATCAACACAAGCTGCTTTGCTCACTGCTGTCAACCCCCCACTGCTGCCCAGCGCCCCCGCCCTCCACCATCCAATCCCCGCCGCCCCCCCCGTCACGGTCCCGGCCCGCCCGCCACCCCCCGTCCCCGTCCAGTCCCGCCCTCTCCCGGCCCCGCCCCCCCCCGTCCCCAGCGCCCCCGCAAGCCCGGCCCCACCATCCGCCACCCCCGCCAGCCGTGCCCAGACCTCCAACGCCCCCGCCCCCTGCTAAAGCGCTTTCTTGGCTGCAGCACCCTTGAATGCCTGCTTGGCCGCTGCGCATTTCTGGTTCCACTCCTCTTGCTCCGCCGGTTGCAAGCTCTTCCAGCGCTGCACCGCCTCCGGAAGTTTTACGCTCGCCGTCCTCATTACGTGGCTGACGAACATTTGATGCCCCGAGTGCGGTGGCTTCTTCTGTAGGGACACAAAAAAATAAGGGAATAGTCTTAAGCAGGCATGTCGAATCCCACACCCCTTGCCCAGCAGAACAAACGTACCACACCCCATGCATAGCGGAAGAAACGTACCACTTCTGACAAGAGCTGCAGTACACCGGATGCTGGTAGTCAAGAAGCGATCAGAGTCAGACCCCCCGTTAAGACCCACCAGGCTCTCAGGTCGCCCCTCCAGTGCAGCCGTGCCCTGCTCCCCCCTGGTGTCTGCCTGCACAAAGCCAGGGACTTGATGAGAGGTTTTTCGCTATGTCAGGAGGGTTGACCCTTAATCACTTACCAGCTCCATGGCTGCGGATGGCCCCTCCGATGGCGGCGGTGCTGCCGTTTCAACCGCCGTTGCTGCAGCAGAGTTCTTGCTACCCTGCGGGTAGAGAGGTGAAAGTTTGCAAGATGAACAAGTCACAGATTACTGGCAGGCCCGCCACACAGACCCGCGGGATGGTGGGCGCCGTCTGCAACATGGTGGTGAAAAACCTAGAAATCTTCTAATGCACGTAGAGGGTCAACTTACCCTTTTCCGTTCCAAGATGTCCTTGGTGGGCGAGGTGAAGGTGTCTGGACGTTGCTTTGCCACGTACGCCGCGAAGCTGGTGCTGTCCTTCCGCAATGGATTGACAACGTTCTCCCAGTACACCTTCAAGGCCTGCAGCTTGCCCGAGGCAGTGAGTGCCGCGTGCTCCCGCTGCTTGCCCGTCCAGAAGGCCGCCGCTTCCCTTGCAGTGCATGATCGCAGCTTGGCAGTATCCTGGATGCAGGTGTCGTGGAGGTGCCTGAGCTCGCCCATCCGCTTCCGCAGGCTGGTGTCGTTGGCCGGGTACCACTTGTCGCCATGCAGGCTGTAAAGTGTCGACCACGGCGGTACAATGGACCTGTCCCCAACCTTGACCCCGGTATAGAAGAGGTGGAAGAGGTCATCCAGTGTCTCCGGCTCCTTGGTCCACGGCTTTTGTCCTTGCAGCAGATGTAGCCCTTCAATAACCGGCCACACAGCAAGTGAGGGCCCCTTCTTGCCGTATACAATGGCGCCTCACGAACTTCTCGCTACGTCTCGCTTGCTTTCCATCCGCGACAGCTACAGTATATATGTACCCTACCGCAATTGCGCCATCCAGTACAGTAGTAAGAGACTCGCATGTCATCATTAATAACTGTCATGTCATCATTAATAACTGCAACTATAATATAACTGATCTGGACATGCGGCCCAGCCATTTAAAAAGCTTTGCTTCTAATGTACAGAAAATGAACCTGTAACTCCATAACTAACGCTTGCTCGCTTGTTCGCTCACGCATAGATTTGCTTGGTCTATCCGTCGGCACATCATCATCCGTCTCCTGCTACTGCACGCGATTGCTCGCTCGCACCTCACCGACGTTTGTACGCGCCACCTCTGCAGGTGCGGGTTCAGTTGGCTGCAGCGGCAGCCGATGCCATGCCTGGATCAACGGTATATTCGCAGCCGATCCGTCTATCTACATGCACGAGATGGGCCACAACTTTGGGCTAACGCACTCGGGTCGCATCAACAGTGCAGACGAATATGCTGATAACACCTGCGCAATGGGGATGTTACCGTAAGTTGATTATTACGGTGAACGATGACACGGAAATAAAGGACGGCGGTCTGCCGCCGGGGAGTGATGTATGCCTACAGCAGGCTTACCTGTATGTATATATGTATGTATGTTCCTGTGTGCCTTGCTTGCCTTACTGCCTTTCGTTGCTTGTCCATACTCACATTCTGCTGAATGATGAAGACCCCTAGCTACATATTAGATAGTCTGCTGATGAGTCGGCATTTGTGCACGGCACGCACAAGGCTCCCAGGGACATATACGTACAGGGTGTATATGTACAATGTATATGTATATACGTATGTATGCGTGCATATGTCAACATGTTACCATTAAAAATGTCCGAAGAGGGCTACGAAGGCCGTAATTTGCCAGCAGGGTAGGTGTTGATCTACATGCCCACTAGGGCCCACTCTTGCTCCATCCATGTAACATGCCCATTGGTGGCATTCGTATGCTCATAGTTGAGCACTGTTCGCTATGATACTTCCTCGCGAGGACGCTCGGGGAAGTATGTAACGAGCCAGCCGTAGTCGGCTGGTCGTTAATCGTTTGGTCGTTCGTTGCAATCCGGCTACCCACTCTCACCCATGTATGGATTTATTAATAATTGGCGCGCACGCACAAAACTAACCACTTTTACCGCACCCCCTCCGCCACGCACCTGCTGCCTGTGCGTGTTCACGACACGACACGTAGCTCCCAGATAGATGTGCTACAATGCGGCCAACATGTGGCGCATGGCCTGGGTGTCGCCACTGCCCGGTGCTGACCTCAACGGCAGCATCCTCGCGGCTGGTCACCAGAGGACCTTCCGCCTGCCTGGCCAGAACAAGGAACGCCAGTCGCTCGTACGTATCAATCCCACCTGGGCGCTTACGGGCAAAGAGCCACGGAGCTTTACCAAAACGCCCTTGCCCGTCTTCTACATCTCCCTGCGCCAGCCGGAGAAACCCTTCGAGGACCTGAGGCCCATCAACAATAGAATCGCCATCTACACCTCGCACGCGGAACAGGTGCGTGAGCCGCTTCGTAGGCGCGCCTCGCTCGTGCCATAGCATATAATGTTTATTTCTGGACAATCTATGCTACGTATATCCGCCAGGTCTTTCCTAACGGTAACAGTTTGCCAGATATGCCGGCGGACAGACCTAATAAGCAGACATCGGTGGGCAGGCCACCATCACAGTTGGGTGTATGTTCAGCCTTCGCTCGTTATTATCCATCATATTGTATCGATGTTCAGCAGCCTTCGTCATTATATATCGAGACAAGAACTAACGATCATCCCGGATCGCCGCCTCCGCCCGTCCTGCTCTGCTGTGCTCTTCAAATAAACCAACCCCACAGTTAGCCAATTCGTACCAAAGTTCAGTCCTACACGCTGAGCTGGCGGCCGCAGGCGAGGAGTTCCGGTCCGAGATAAAGTACGGCATTGTGGTACGCGTCAACTCCATTGATGCCAGCGCTTCCGGCAGCGCCAATATCACCGTCTGTCGTATTGGAAGCCTCAAGGAGTCCTCGAGCGACGGGTCGTGCAGCGATGGACGGGACAACGACTGTGACGGGTTGGCGGTGGGTGCCGTTAGTTACCGGCTCGCTTGCTGCTGTATCCTGCTGTCGGTATGGGCATGCAAACGGATAAGGTTCAAGTAAACGGATAGGCGGGAAAGTGGTGCGAAGGGATGTCTATCTGCGCGGAGCCAAGCCAAGGGAAAAGATTTTAGTAATGCCCTATCTGCTGGAACGCTTGTTGCACTCGGAGAACAGATATATGCGGAACTGAGCCAGTCATTAGATAGATAAATGCGGTTGAGAGAGTAGCTACCGCTCTTATTACGCCTAGGGTCTATCTATGTAAGACCCTAGGTCAATTGTATATACCCTCAAACCTAAACCCTACACTATATTTCTATTTTTTTTCTGGCTGCCGTCTGCTGCCGTACTGCGCTGCCCCTCGGCTACAATTCTACATACAGGACGCTTCCGACCCTGACTGCGGCGGAGTAGTTCGCCCGCCTTCACCTCCGCCTCCGCCGCCTTCGCCGCCGCCGCCGCCTCCACCGACTCCACCGATTCCGCCGCGGCCGCCGCTGAGTCCGCCGCGACCGCCGCCTTGGTGGCTTAGGTCGCCTCCGCCGTCGCCGCCGTCGCCGCAGCCACCAAGGTCGCCGACGAGGCCGCGATCGCCGGCGCCGCCACGCCCACCGCCGCCCCGCCGTTCATAACTCTTGAAGAAACGAAGCAACAAACTCTAAATAAAGTCCGTCAGCATCTTCTGGTTCTTGTTATATAGTTTCGTTCTGCTTTCTGCTTTCTGAATGAAGGCCACGGGTCGTACCCCCTGCTGCTTCTCTAACTGTTTGCACACTTGTTCGTTATGAGGTGCGTTGGTAAGTAAGCGTATGGAAGGCGGTTCCGTAATTTCTTGCAACGCTCGCTCAGTAGGACCAGGGGTGTCGGCTTCTTTGCTTCTGGCAAAGGGCTCGGCGGCCCCGTGGAAAATTACGCACGGGACATACACCTACTGACGCGCTTCTTCACCACGAGCAATAATAAGGATTACCTCTTGAAGTAAGGGCCAAACACTTGGTTCGGTTGGAGTGTGATCGATTGCAGCTCTGGCATTCGCTCCACGCGCGCCTGGTAGAATAATGGAGCATCCAAAAAGTCATTACGTAGGGGTGGCGAATGTTAGTTCTGATGTCGATCGGTGTGGCGCGCGCATTGTTTGTAAGTCCAAATGGTACACGCATCTGGTTGAATTTACTCATGCGTGCGAATGTTGAGGAAACGCTGCCTTATTATCAGCAGCGAGTAGTCTCCGCTGCAGCAATGCACGGCGCCCCGCAGTTGGTGAACTAGCTGCTCATTGTTGCAGCTACTGCCGTACTGAGTGCGTGAGCGCGGTTCTTAGCCAAAGTAATGAATCACAGAACACATCCAGGCAATGCAAAGTTCTGCTGGTCAGCAGCAGGGACAACAATCCCGTCATATTATGTTTGCTTGCTTGCGGCGTCATTATTACAATCTGGTTCGCCATCAGGACGGAGGCATGCGCCGCCAAATAAACGAGCGAATGAACCAACAATCGATTATTCTGACAGATGCGCCCATCTGGATCATAAAAACAGTTGATCGAGATAAAGTCGTGCATACCACGAAGTAGGGTGAAAACGAACGAAACACGGCCACACACGTACGGATAATCATTCCGCAAGCAATTATTATCCGCTTTGCGGTGCGTTTTTCCTCCTGAGTGTGAGACGCCGCAAATAAAGCCTCCACGAAGCAAGCGACATTATTATCTAAAGTGTGATCACCGATTCGATCGAAATTCACTATGATCACCGATTCGATCGAAATTCACTAAACCCGACGCGTCTAGTCTGCTCTCGTAACTTTGGATCGTAAGATTCGTTGCCCATCCAACTGAACCCGCTGGACGACATAAATATTAGCACCAAGCAAACATCGATCTCATTCTGTCACCGTTGCAAGAGATCACAGGTTTTCAGGGATTCAACAGTCCGGCTGTTGTTGTTGCGTCGAGCGCGCTTTCAGCCTCATACAACCTAGCTAGCTACATACAACACCACCCGTCGATCCCCAACAGAATCGATTGATCACGACGGCGTCTCCGATCAAGCAAGGAGCCAGCAGCAGGCAGCAAATGCATCAGGTTCGGCCTTCCGGCAGCAGGCCGAGCAGCACGAACATAATTCTGGTTTAGTAGTGCAGAAAGTTAATCATACATTACGCAGCCCGAGACGGTGTTCGCATACATGTGGTAGGGTGAAGCGGCCGCAAATACGTATGACTGTCATCACACGCATACAAACGCCCTCCATGCCTCTTTTGCGTGTTACACGAGTATGTGAGCCCATGCCAAACCTGCGCCGGACCCTCAAGCAAACTATCCCAGCCGCTGCATGAAGTCCTGAACCTGCTGCAGTGCTTGCTGCCCCTGCTGTTGCATTTGCTGCAGTGCTTGCTGCCCCTGTTGCTGCATTTGCTGCAGTGCTTGCTGCCCCTGTTGCTGCATTTGCTGCAGCAGCTCCTGCCCTTGCTGCTGGCCCTGCTGCAGCAGCTGTTGTCCCTGCTGGAACAGCTGCTGACCCACGGGTCGCGACATCTCGCTGTCCTGCTGGCCTTGCTGCTCATCTTCACCACCCCAGCGTATCCAACGCTGCTGCGGCATGACTACTGTCCGAGGCGACTCTCGCTCATTGCCGACGCGCTCGCTGTCCCTGCTAGAGAGCTTCACAGCACAAACCGCGAAAGCCTGGGTGGTGGCGCACCGCGCCGCCACGATGTCCCCACCGCTGCTGCCGGCGGAGGAGCCAGAATAGAGTGGGCAGTAGTCCCCCCGCTGTTGACCCCCGAACCAGCAGTCCAGTCCTTGACGACCGCACAGCTGAGTAAGCGCCTCTGAACATACATACGTGGAGGGACCAGGAGGGACACAGCAGTGTGCCCAGGGAGGCCGGTGCATACCATGCATGAACAAACAAGGCCATCCAGGTCAACATTTGTTTAGGGTCTTGATACCGGAATCTAACGGCTGGGCGTATGACACGTTAGCGTTTGTTCTGTAAAGGGGCTAGCCTAAGGTCAAGCAGGTGTGGTAACGGAATGCAACGAGCGGCGTCTCGATCTTGCCCACGCTAGCTAGCAAGCTGGCTAGCTACCCGGAAATGTGTATGCAGAGCGGTGGTAGGTGGTGCTCACCCTGGCTGTCCGTTTCCCTCATAGGCACCAGATCTGCGCCATTCTGTTTGCAGAAGGATGTTCTGTAAAGGGGCTAGCCTAAGGTCAAGCAGGTGTGGTAACGGAATGCAACGAGCGGCGTCTCGATCTTGCCCACGCTAGCTAGCAAGCTGGCTAGCTACCCGGCAATATGTATGCAGAGCGGTGGTAGGTGGTGCTCACCCTGGCTGTCCGTTTCCCTCATAGGCACCAGATCTGCGCCATTCTGTTTGCAGAAGGTCTTGTACTGCTCCCAGTTGAGCTCCAAGAAGGGGTTGAGGATGAAGAGCCATTCCTTGGTGGCCACAACTGCATGCAGCAGGCGTGACGACATCGGCAATAATAAAACGTAACGTACATTCGGGATCAATTTGTTTATGTACTAGGACGGAGGGACAGCCGGGCGGGATTATTCGAAGTATCCTGCAAATTCAGTATCCGTGACGAATTTTCGTACAAGACACACCGCTGCTGAGCAAAGTCCTTACCAATATGTTTCAAAGTGAATTGCGCGGCTGTCAAGTCGCTGTACACGCACGGGCAGCAGTAAGGACGGACGGAACGCGAAAACACACAGCCATCGCATGTATGTACTGCTGCGTGAACAGCCCGCAACGACCCCAGCAGAACACCTAACCAAACCGGAGATACTTAAGGCGACAAGCGAGGCCAGCCAGGTTAGGGCCGCTGGACAGGGTCTGTACGTAAGCAGGCAACGCTCACCCACGGCTTGCTTCGGCGGCGGCGGCAAACGCTTGGGGGCCCTCGGGGGCTGTATCCGCAGCGGCGGCGGCGAGAAGACCGGCTT
Organism: Pleodorina starrii; assembly: GCA_030267565.1. Classification (NCBI taxonomy): domain Eukaryota; kingdom Viridiplantae; phylum Chlorophyta; class Chlorophyceae; order Chlamydomonadales; family Volvocaceae; genus Pleodorina; species Pleodorina starrii. The sequence continues at coordinate 4,089,208 of BRXU01000007.1, read as the reverse complement.
AGGCGGCTTGCTGATTGGTCGCGGAGGCGGCTCGCGGACTGCTGGCGATGGCCGCCGCGGTGGAGGGCGTACGGGCGTACGTGGTTGCCGGGGTGGCTGCGGAGATGGAGGTTCCGGTGAGGGCGGCGGCGGCAGCGGCGACGGCTGTGGTGAGGACGGTGGCGGGGACCGCCGCGGCGTTCGCGGCTGTCGCGGGGACTCCACCCGTGGCGGCTGGCGAGTTGGCTGTCCGATTTGAGGCTGGCGGGGCGGCTCCGTGACGCGTGGCTGCTGCTGGCGTGGGGGCATGCGCTCGCGAGGTGGGCGCGGGGGCGGCTCCACAATTACACGGCGCCACTCCCCATGCCCTGCTGACCGAAACCCATTTTGGAGCGACGAGCTGTCCGCAGCAGCAGATTCGTCGGCTGCTGGCTCCCGCTCACAAGGGAACACCTCGGTTGCGTTGTAGCACTGCGCGCACATAGATTAAGCGGTTGGAGATACGTAAAGGGAACACGAGCGAGTGCGCAACAAACGCGTTGTGTGCGTGCATGGCGAGAACGGTCGTCCGCCGGGGCCCGCGCGCCCGGGCCCCGTCAAGTCTGAATGTATGGCACTGCGTGCGGAATGAATGAGCTGTATATATATGGAGCCAAAGATGAATCAACCTACGGCGCCGGCGTCCCTAGATAGCTAAAAGGCCACCCGCCCGCACGTACCCCAGCCATGCAGCTGTTGTCGTACACGTTGCCGGACTCGTCGCATACCGGCACAACGGTGACGCCCAGGCACTCGTCGCACCAGGCATGGGCGCCTGCTGTTGAGGGCGCGCGCCAACATACACCGGGTTTTCAGGGAATAAATAAACGATTCAGCAGAGAGTTCTAGAGATTCCTCGCACGTGCTGACGGTTAGCTTCCGTTACGTACCTGGCGCCCAGCAGGCAACCATAGCCACGGCAAAAAATGCCATCAGCGCCATCGTCCGAGAGGAAATGCAGCCACCGCCGCCGTCGCCGCGGCCACTGACGAGGGCCATGACGGATGCCCGTGTGCCGTGTGCTGCTGCAAGGGCACGTAACTGCAGAGGCGCACCGCCGCCGATCAATAAGCGACCTCCGGGTCCGGTGGGTATACGGTCAACGAACAACAAATGGCCTGCTGAGAAAAACGCTTTCTGGGTCGAAGTAGCGGGAACCTGCAACACACTGCTTACATTTAGAGTTTGATGTGGCCTTAAATTGGGGTCTTCATGTGCCGGGTTCGGGTGGTTGACAGGCGATGGTTGCAGCCAGAGTCAAGAAACTAACATGAGGCGTGGTGTCTGACAGGGCGGATGCATGGGTTGTCGCATATTCCAAGAAGTACGAGCCCGCGCGTCAGCCGCCGCCCCTCACGCTGCGCCACGAACAATTCCCTACATACGTCCTTCCGCTGCCAAGTATGGCTCATTCCAAAAGGCTCGAGCAATCAAGACGGGCGGCATGTGAGAGGAAGCAAGGCCTAATCGATGAGAGGGTGCATGCTTCGTCGCTGAGCCAGAAACCATCGGCGGGTCGAAGGTGCGGCCACGCCGTACAGCAGCAGCACAATCACCTCCTCACAGTGGTCTAATGCGATGCAGTAGGGTGCGGGTTCAATGTCAAGAGCAGTTTTGACCTCTTTTTAGACATAACTAGCGAATGCAGACGGAACGGAAGTGCGTGCGTGCGTGGCACGGCTCTGAGTGGGAGACTGTTTGATTACATACCATGCAAGAGGCAAAAGAATTAATCTTTGATGTGGCCGTGGCTTGGTTGGTTTACGACGGGCGGGTCGGCGCATATAGCGGTTCGTGACGTTTCCTTTCGTTCCTTGCTAGCTTCCTGCGCGCGGACACGCACGAACGGTGAGGAACGGTGCATTCATGCAATCAGCACAGAGCAAGGTTTCCGCTCCTTTCGTCGCATGATAATATCACAACAATAATATAACATTCCGGCGACCGACCATTTAAAGCGGGCCAAGGCGGACGGCTTAATATTATATAACGACTGATAACGACCTCCAAGCTCGCTAAATAATGCAGCATATATCTATATTCACAGCATTTCACAGATTCACAGATTTTCGCGGTAGCCGGCCCTCACCCGGCCTACCTACCGAATAAGGACGGCTTTCATTGCTTGCAGGTACCCTTTGTGTGTAACGAACGATGATTTCTCATGAAAACGGACGGCTTAATATTATATAACGACTGATAACGACCTCCAAGCTCGCTAAATAATGCAGCATATATCTATATTCACAGCATTAATCCATAAATATAATTTTTCTTTTTCACCAGTCGTGAGATAGCTGTATCTCCAGCAGCAGTGATCACCTGCTGGCGTGCGTGCGGAAACCGTCATCCTTACGTAACACATCTATCTTTGTACTCTTGCTGGCCACAAACATATATAGTTATTAATGAAATTAATTCTAGCGTTGCAAAAATTTATGCCGTTGCCGTTGACTGATGATGGCTCCAGGCAATAAAACCTAAAAGCAAGTCGGCGGCTTATCGCTGCGAATGCCGGGCGTCAGAGTTAAGCCAGCGAGTTCATGGAATATCTATTTTTAGGTAGTTAACTATGTTTTTTATGCATTTCAGGCGGCTGGTGTCGAGGTTGCGCACAAGAGGGCTTCATTCGCTCGCCGTACGTAGTAATAATAACCTAACTGGATAGGGTCCTGGGACGCGGCCTCGCCTAAACCTTGCCACGACATCAAATAATGCCACTATGTCCGCCGCCAATCGACCACCTCGGGCTCGGCCCCGCTCTTCCATACCGGTCATAGATTTACCAGCTTTTCTCCCTGCAGTTACGGAGGCCTTGCGCACCAGCGGCGTGCGCCGGCTTCGCCTCGATGCCATCATTGTCGATGCTCGTCGCATCGACCTCTTTCCCCTTCGCCAGCGGATTCGTGCCTGCCTGGCGGAGCGTCTTCAGCCTCTAAAGGCTCAGGCCCGGCAGTTGGGCCACCCCGAGCCCGGATGGGGCAGTGCCTTCCGAATGGACATCAGCGGGCGCAACGTCACGCTCCGCGTACACCTCGACCTGCACGAGGCGCTCATCCCCGGTCTCAAGTCTCTTTACCAAGAGGGACTCCTGGTGACCGCCTTCCCGACCGAGGGCCGGAACCGGAACCGAGGACGTCGACGACCCGTCGACTCGATGCCTCCTCGTGGGGGGCTGGCCCGCTGGCACCACGGCGGCCACTGTCAAGGTGCAGCTCGCGTCGTGGTTCGCTGGCATGCGGGTCCTCTCCGCCGAGGGCTTTACTGAGCCCTCCTCGCTGCCCGGCCTCCGGACGGCTTATGGCTTCCTCGTCCGGGTCGTCCCCGGTGCGGAGGCCCCACTCCCGACCACGGGAGTCTTCCAGATGCGGGTGCCCGGCACGGTCCTCCAGGCGAGCGCTGTCGACTACGACCAGTATCGCCTGCAGCTCGTCATGCTGCGCTCCGCCGCCCGCGGCTCGGCCGGGGCGGCGTGGGGGGACGCGGGGGCCCGCCGGCCTCCACCGCCCCGCGGGCCTCCCGGCCCCGCCCCAGCGGCGGGGGGGCCCGGAGCCAGCGGTTCGGCCGTGGGCCCATCGGGTGCACGCGGCCTCCCCGCTGGCGCCCCGCCCCCCGCCCCCGCCCGTGGCGCCCCGGGCCTCGCGCCCGTTGGAACTCCCGCCCCGGCCGGGAGTGACCTGGCAGCGGGCCCCGCCCGGGCCGCCGCTGCGGCGGCCGCCCCGGGCGCCGCTGCCGCACTGGCCCCGGACACCACGGTAGAGGCGGCGCCGGGTGCTGCTGCAGCCACGGATCCGGCCACAGCCCCGGCCACGACCCCGGCTCCCCAGCCCCCCTCCCCCACCGCCCCGGCGAGCCAAGCAGCCCCCGACGGCCCGGCCGCCCTCGGCGGCCCGGCCGCCCCCGGCGGCCCGGCCGCCCCTGGGGCCGCTGCCGCCGGTAACCCAGCTGCCGGCGCAAGCTCTGCTGCCGGCGGCACTCCCACCCCGGCCGCTTCGGTGCCCCCCGCCGCCGCTCCCGTCGGCCACCCGACGGGAGGGGGGGCCCCGCCCCCCGCTGCCGGCCGGACTCCTGTGGACCCCGCGCCGGCGGGCCGGGCCCGCATGGACGTGGACGGCTTCACCACCGTTGGCGGTCGAGGCCAGAAACGCCCCTCTTCCCCTGGCCGCGGGCGCAGCCACAGCCGGAGCCGCAGCCCCGCCCGGGGGGACACTGGTGCTCGCATCCCCCTGGGCAACACCTTCGCCGCCCTTGATGCCGTGCCGCCGGAGCCCCAGGGTGGGGCCGCCCTGCCCCACTAATGCCCAGGGTCTCCCCCGGCCGCCTACCCGTGCAGCTGCGGCTGCGCATTGGCACCCACAACGTGCGTGGCCTGCTGGGTGCCCTCGACCACGGTGTGTCGGCACGATTGCCGGCATTACTGCGGTGCTGGGAGCGCCAGCGACTCGATGTGGTGTGTCTCCAAGAGACCCACGTCCGGGAGGACGAGGTCCCCCGGGCGCAGACCCTGCTCCACACGGTGGCACGGCAGGAGCGGTTCGGCGAATGGACGTCATGGTGGTGCCCTGCAGTGTCGACCGCTTGCGGCCGGCCCAGCGGAGGCGTGGCCGTCCTCGTCCGCTCGCACCTAATCCGCTCCGGCGCCATCACCGTACCCCCGGACGCCGCCGCCCCTATCCCTGGGGCGGAGGGTCGCCTCCTTCACCTTCCGGTCATGTGGGGCGGCCATTCCTTCACTCTGCTGTGCGCCTACCTTCCCGCGTCCGCGGGTGCGCTCCAGCGGGCGTTCGTCCAGCAGCACCTGCATCCGCTGGCGGCTGCAGGCGGCTCCCATGTGTGGGCCGCGGACTTCAACTTCGTGCTCGACCCTACCCTGGACTCCACCCAGGACGGGGGGCGGCAGCGGGACGCCGGCACCGCTCGCTGCTTCCAGGAGACATGCCCCGATTTTGTGGATGGCTTCCGCTACCTGCACCCCTCCCTCCGGTCATACACCTTCACCTGCCCCACTGGCGCCTCCCGGATCGACCGGGTCACCGTTTCCGCCGACCTGGCGGCCGCCCTCCGCGGCTGCGAGGTGTCGGCTGGGTCCCCCTCCGACCATCGCCTTGTCACCACCGTCCTGGCCGCGGCACCACACGCGCAGCCGCCGGGCCCCGGCCTCCCCCGCGTCCGCCTCCACTTCCTCGACTTCCCCGACCTCCGGTGTCAGTTTGAGGAGTGGCTGCAGGCCACCGCCGCCGCCGCCCCAGAGGACCCCGGCGATCTCCTACAGTGGTGGCCCGCTTGCAAGCGGGCCCTGGGTCGGGCCGCATCCCGCCTTAACCGGCTGGCCCGATACCACCGCATCTCTGCCTGCCAAGCCGCCGCCGCTGCCCACGCCGCCGCGGACGAAGCCCAGCTGCAGTTGGAGGCGGGTGGCGTCGCCGCCGCTGCACGGGTCACGACCGCTCGCGCCGCCGCTGCCACAGCGGAGGTGCGCGCGGCGACCTCCTGCGCCCGCCGGGCCCGCCACGCCTGGCTTCGGACTGGAGAACGCCCCTGCCCGGTCCTCACGGCCCTTCTCCGCCCGCCCACCGCGTGCCGCCGAATTCCCGCACTGCGGCGCCCCACGGGCGCCCCTACCGCGCATCCGTTGGAGATGCCGGCCGTCATGGCAGAGTTCTGGCAGCGCATCTGCACTGCCTCGCCGCCGACGCCGGATGTCACCGCGGCGCGCCAGCAGATCTTGGCCGCTCTTCAGTCGCACGGCCGCCGGTGCCCCGCTGCCTCCCTCCCGGACCTGGGCCGCCCGGACGTCAGCCCCGCGGAGGTGCTAGAGGCCCTGCGAGCGACCCCCCCGGGGCGTGCGCCTGGCGCCGATGGCATCCCTGCCGAGCTGTATCAGGGCTTCTCTGCCACCTTCGCGCCGCTGCTGGCGCGGATCTTCTCGGCCGCCCGAGCTACTGGCAGTACCCCCGCGGGCTTTCTGGACGGTGTCATCTCCTCCATCTTCAAGGCCGGGGACCCCACTCTCCCCTCCAACTACCGGCCCATCACCCTGCTTGACACCGACTACCGGACCCTTGCACGTGTGCTGGCACGTCGGCTGCTCCCGGTCTTTGGGGCCACCATCGACCCTGAGCAGACCGCCTTCCTCCGTTCCCGCCGCATTGGGGACAACGTGTGGCTCCTGCAGCTGCTGCCCGAGCTGCTGCGGGCGCAGCACCGCCCTGGCCTCGCGGTCTTCCTCGACTTCTACAAGGCGTACGACACGGTCGACCGGGACTTCCTCTTCGCCTGCCTGGAGACCCTGGGCGTCGGCCAGGACTTCCTCCAAAGGGTGCGGCTGCTCCACGCCGACACCGGCGCTGCGGCTCTGGTCAATGGCTTCCGCTCTGCTCGAGTGCCCATCACAGCGGGCGTCCGGCAGGGCTGCCCCCTGGCCCCGCTCCTCTACCTCGCCATCGCCCAGGCGCTGTTGTCCTGGCTGAAGGCCCAAGGCGTCGGTATCACGGTGGGCGCGGGGCCGGCTGCCTCACGCCCCCTCCCCGCCTCCCAATATGCCGACGACTGCACCCCCTTCCTGGCAGCGGCCTCAGACCTGCCCCGGTTCCTGGCGGTCATGGAGATCTTCCGCCGGGCTTCCGGACAGCGTCTGAACCTCGACAAGGTGGAAGTCCTGCCGTTGGGCCCTGTGCCGGACGGTGGGAACCCCGCTGCTGGCGTGGCGAGCACCGCGCTGGCCGCCCCTACCGGGGCGGCTGGTGTGGCCGTCGCCGCCCCCCGCAGCCTCCCTGGCACCGCCATCGCCGCCGTGGTGCCAGTTACAGCCGCAGCGCCCGGCCATGCCGCTGCCGCCCCCGCACCTCCCCAACCTATTGGCGCCGCCGCTGCCCTTGCTGCGGCTCTCCGGAACCTGGCCCCAGCAGCAGCGGTGCCGACACCGGCGGTGGCTGTCCCTCATCCCGGCGCCCCCGCCGCCCTGCTCGCCATCCTGCGGGCTGCGGCAGCCCGCTTGCTCGTGATCGGCAACCCCGCCGCGCCCCCTCCTGCCCGGGCGGGCGGCGGAGTGGGCTCGACGGGGTCCCCCTTGCCCCTCACTGCCTTCGTCGGACCGGCGGCGCAGCTACGCACCGTTGCCCAGGCCAAAACGCTCGGTGTGGGCCTCCGCAACGACGCTCAGGCCGTGCCGGTGCGGCTTGCTGGAGTGGAGTCCGCGCTGGCTCTGGTTGCGCGGCTGCCTCTCACCACTTTCGGCCGGGCGGCGGCAGCGTCGGCCTACGCCCTCAGCAAAGCACTCTACCACATGGAGTTCCAGGGTCTGCCCCCTCGCGCCGACCTGGACCGCCTCCTTGGCCTCACCGCTGCGGTGGTGGAGCGGAGGATGACCCCCGCCATGTACGCGGCTGCGCCCAACGCCCGCCTCGTCGGGGTGAGCTTGGGGGTCCTCGCCCTGCCCCCCGCCGTCGGCGGCTTTGGGCTCCTGCCGCTCGTGGCCCACGTCCGGGCCCGGCACGCGGTGGCGGCGGTGCGCTGTGCCGCAGGGGCGGCCGGCCTCCTCCCCGCCGACCCGCCCTGGACTGATGTCGCCCTGCATCTGCTGCGACGGTGCCACCCGGCGGCCCACCCCTTGTGCCTCCTGGCCCCTGGGGGCGGCCGCGTCCTGGGGGCTCCGGCGCCCCGTGGATGCCCTGCATTCGCCCGGCTGCTTGGTGCAGCCGCTTACCTCGGGCCCCTCATCGTCCCGGAACCCGACGCCATGGCGGGCCCCTGGTGCTACTCGGCGCCGCTGTGGAGCAACCCGGCACTCCTGGGGCCCGGCGGCGCGTGCCTGGAGGTCACCTTCCCGGCACTCTTCGGACTGCGCGGCCTCACCACCCTCGGTGTCGCTGTGCGCTGCTGGGACGCGCTCGCGCCGACGCGCGTCGCTTTGGCGGCGGCGCGTCGTCGGCCTGCGGGCGTGTCCCCCCGCATTGCTCGCCACTGCACTTTGCAGCTACGGCAGCTGGTACTGCGAGGCGTGCTGGGCTACGGGGAGCTTGGCGCAGCGGTGGATGCCAGCGGACCGTCCATCTCGGACCAGCTGGACGACCTTTTGGGCCTCGTCCCCGGCAGCTGGGTGGCGGCGGCCCGGCAGGTCGCGGCCGGCCAGGTGGCTGTGCCGCCCGCCCGGGAGGCTTGGGCGGCGCTGCTGCAGGGGCTCGCCTGGTGCCCTGCGGGCGGCCCGTTCACACCTGTCCTGGGCACCTCCGTCAAGCGTGGCACCCACCTGCAGCTAGCTGAGGCGTACCATGACTTGAAGGCGCGCCATGAGGACTTCCTCGCGGACGCGCATGAGGGCCCGGTGCCGCCGCTAGCGTTTGCTGCTTTCCGGGACACCCTGCGCCGCCTCTGGCGGCTGCGGTGGGAAAATGACCACAAAGAGGCGCTCTGGCGGCTGGCGGTGCATGGCATCACGGGGTTCCCGCTGTTGCGCGGGCAGGCGGGTCGTGGGAGGGCTGCCTGCTGCCCCTGCGGTGCGCCGATTACACAGGCTGGACGGTGCTGGGTCCGTCGGCACCTGTTTTGGGACTGCTTTGTTGCCCGCACCCTGCGTGAGGAACTGGAGGCGGTGTTGGGGGCCCCGGGCGACTCGGTGCTGCAGCGGGTTCATCTGTGGCTCGTGTCGCCCCCTCCGGGGATCTGTCCCTGTGTCTGGGATGTTGTGGCTTTGGCAGCCCTGGCAGCGCTGGAACGGGGCCGCCAACGCATGTACCGGGGTGGCGCCCCCGCTGCCCCGCTTGCTCGGGCTCAGTTGGTCGGCATTGGTGCTGCGGTTGTGGCAGACTTCTGGGCCCGTGTCGCGTCGTTTGCAGCCCTAGGGATGGTACCGGATGGCTGGGAGACGGTCCCGGCATCCCACCCATTCCTGGCCAACCGGGCGGACCGTGTTGTGTTTGTCGGTCCTCCAGACACTGGGGCCCCCCCCGATTCCCCCTGACGGTCTCGACGGGAGGGCCCCACGAGCATTTCTGGTTCTGCCCGACACTCGCTCTGCTGACTGCGGACCGCGTGTGCACTTCACTTGCTCGTGCTGACCTCTGCACGAACCTACTGTGACCACTCTTGACTATTGTGTGGGTGCGGATCTGCCCAGCCTGGTGGCGTCTTTTCTGCTGGGAGATTTTGACGATGGTGGACCTTGCGGCGCTCTTGCTGCTTGTGTAGGCTAGGGATTGGTGGGCCTGATGGCGCGGTGGCCTTGGTGCTGGTGGGCCTTGGTGGCTTTACTTTTGGCACCCCTTTGCGGGTGCCCCTGGGGTAGGATGAACAGTCTGTCTAGCCTGTACGGCTAGCGACCGGTGTGACAACCGGTCCCCCTTGTAATCACCGAATCCTAACTTGAACAAGAAAGGTTCACATCATTATGCCACGCAGGCCGATAGGAAGGTACTAATTGACCGGTTACAAGCTCGAACGAAGTTGCACGTGTATGCATATGAGATCGGATGCCCATGACCGCGAGCTCAGCACTTAGGTCAAGCGCTGGTGCACCGGCCAGGATGCACTGTGCACACGTGCACCAAAAATACACCTGATAATCTGACTTTGTTTCTCTTTACCCTGCGGGCACCGAAGTATTTATCGCGCCATCCAATTGCGGCTGGCTGGCAACCCGTGAACGGCGTCTGACACCAGACGCGCGAGGAGGGGAAAACGCAGTCAGCCAGCCGCAACAGCTTCTATGCTAGCCCGACTCGGCACACACAACGCACGCGACCATGCGGCACGGCCTAGATGCGTGGAGCTCCATTATTGAGGCATCCCGGAACCTCGCTTCCAGACGCGGACTCGCTCTTGGCCCCGACAGCGCAGATTCCCAAGGTCGAACCCCGCCCGATCTGGATTACTGCCCTGCGTTTGTTCGATGCATCCCCACCCCCATTTCCTGTCGGTAGATAGGTCACAACATCAGCTAGCGCGCAACGGCGGCGTGGTCACATGATTACCGCGTGGCCAAACCAAACGAATCACTCATCCTGCCAGTCATAACGGACAGCAGGCAGGAGCGTCAGCAGCCGCTTTCCGTCCGTCATTTAGCAGCGCATACGGGCCTAGCTAGCGGTATCACCACGCCCTTCAACTCCATCACGACAAGACCTTCATCCATCACGGAATGCAAGGTGAATACGTATAAAGATTGGCCTGCCAGTCGCCCTGAAAGGTCAGGTTGCCCCCCGGCACTTCCTGCAACCCGTTACATTGCGACCGATCGATGTGCTCCTACCCCTGAGTGAGCCATCCCAGGGAGCCCTTCCAGCCTCTGTCCTCAGCCCAGCACCACCACATTCGCCGAGCCGGAGCCCTGCTGCTCCACCCGCTCCTGCAGCTGCTGCGCCACCTGCCCGCCCAGCTCCTGACCAAGAACCTGCTGAAGCGTCTGTTGAAGCGTTGGCGACACGTTGACCCGCTGCTGCTGCAGCTGCCCAGCCAGGCCGCCCGGAAGCTGCAAGCCGCGGGAGCCGAAGAGGCCGCCCTGCTGCCATCCGCCCGGCGACAGCTTGAAGGCGCAAACGGGCGCGGCCGGCAGATCGCACGCTTCGGCGGAGACGCCGCCGGCGCGCGCCGAGAAGTAGGGGCAGAAGCCGCCGATGGGTCTGTCGCTGCCGTACCAGCAGTTCGTATCCTTGGCGAGGCACAGCTGCTGCATGGCGACTATTGGCGGGGTCGAGCGGCGATCGCAGAGGTTTGGTCGATTAGTTGGGGCCCGATTCGTTGTGTGTATGATGATAGGGTGGGCGGGGCGGGGCGGAATGAGTAGTAAGGCAGAGGTTCACAGACGTATCATGCAGCAGCAGTTAGCCTCTGTTTCGGCAATTCGTTTCGTGACAGTCTGTGCGATGCGCACTGGCCTCGCTCGTTCTACGACTGACGATGCAACCGGACAACGGATGCCAGGCTTATGAGCGCTCGTATGTACGTACCCGCGCTCTCCTCTTGATTAATCGGCGCCAGCTCGCCTCCAAGCTCATAACAAAAGGATTTGGCCTGGAAGTAGTGGTTCTCTAGGGGATACTGAATGAACAGCCACTTGTCCACTTGGGCGACTGCCGTTCATCAGTACGGCGAACGAAGCACGTGTGTATATAGAGCAGGAGACAGGGAGAGGCGGGATAGGGGGGAGGAGTGAGGGGACGGCAAATCACGCGCCCAAGGGTAGATAATGCAGGTGTGCGCGAGAATGTCAAGTTGATTGGAAAGCAGGCATCGCAGATGTCCATCGGGCGGCTTCAAGTAAGCATCACAGCATGTGCCCTGATTAGATTGGTTTACAAAGGCCCACCCAGCAGTTTAGTCTGGTTTGCAGATGGCGTCGGCTGGATAAGGCTATCTTTGTACCTAGAATTGCTCACCATATTTGAGGATGGCAGGATTCACAGGCTTCTTATCCGGCCGAGGAGAGGGTGAGGGAGCCGGCCGAGGGGAGGGGGACGGCCGAGGAGAGGGTGAGGGGGACGGCCGAGGAGAGGGGGACGGCCGAGGAGAGGGGGACGGCCGAGGAGAAGGGGAGGGAGACGGCCGAGGAGAGGGGGAGGGAGACGGCCGAGGAGAGGGGGAGGGAGACGGCCGAGGAGAGGGGGAGGGAGACGGCCGAGGAGAGGGGGAGGGAGACGGCCGAGGAGAGGGGTAGGGAGACGGCCGAGGAGAGGGGGAGGGAGACGGCCGAGGAGAGGGGGAGGGGGACGGCCGAGGAGAGGGGGAGGGAGACGGCCGAGCAGACGGGGAGGGAGATGGCCGCGGCGAGGGAGACGGCCGAGGGGATCGTGGTGACGGTGATGACCCAGACGGCGACGTCGATCGCGACGGCTGGAGGTTGTTGTTGTCGTTCTCGCAGGGTCCATAGTCCATTACGTCGTTGCACTGCGTGGCGGCGGTTAGGGAGGGCAGCACGACACATACACGCAGGGGTGGGGCGGACATGGTGGCTCAGTGAACTGAAGTGCTTGTCAAATCACGCGTCAAGTCATGTTTGCTTGTCGGTAATGTCCAGTGGTCAAGGGTATTCCTTTCCAGCCCTCACACACGCACGCATGCCACTCCGACGTCCGACCCCAGCAAAGGAGGCACGCACGCATCACTCACCGCGGCGTAGCACCACGATTCGTAGACCTTGCCATTCTGGTCGCACACCGGCTCTTTCTCAGTGTACAGATCGCAGAGCTCGCACCAGGATGCGGCTTCGTTGGCGAGGGCGCCTACGAGAGTGCGTGGGGCATGGACGAAGGCCGCACGACAAACAAGGCAGGCCGACGGGCGGCAGCGGGACCTGTTTAAATCTCTGAGTGCTAAGTAGTGGATTTCACCCATCCTCATCCGGTCTGGGTAGGGTCCCAGAGTAGCTAGAACGCACTCACGGCCCAGGATCCGTCCACTCTTGGAAAGCCCATCTGTCAATCCGTCCACTCTGCCAGTCCTACTCACCCCTTGGTGCCCACGCGGCGGCCAGCACCGCCACCAGCAACGCCACCAACGCCCCGGAAGAGGAGCGAGACATTATTACTGCCGGGCAGCGGCCGAGCTATCGAACTTCTCTTGGGGTCAGATAGCTAGATACGCACGGAACCGGCGATGTAATCGAGGGCGCTTTATTACTTGTCACTTTTCGCAGGAAAAATAAATGTGGCTGTGGTGTCGGCGTTTTAGAGGACTACTCCGGGTTGCGGAGTTTCCCAACGCTGCGTGGAAAGCACTCAACGTGTTGGTGAGTAACTGATACTTATCAGCGAAGCGTGTCGCTATATAAATGTATGTAGCGGCCACGCGCGCAGCCTGACACAGCCAGTACCGATGGCGATTGAGAGAGGCGACCGGCGGTTTAGATGGGCGACTGTCATGGGGAGGAGGCGGAGGCTGTTACGTACGCACCGGCACCAGTCAACGGCATCGCCGATGACGGCCCTTGACGACGGCTTTCAAATTTACTTGGAACGGACTGACTCACTCCGACATATGCGTGGGCCCGCGAGTTGAATATGCTTACAACCGTCATGCGTGATAAATAGTCAATAAAGGTCGCTCGTCCTCCACCGAATACACAGCGGAATGATGCCGTAAGTCCACGGATTGCCTTCACATCGGCCAACCTGCCCAGAGCTGGTTACTTGGTAACAGAGTCATACACGCGCGCACGCGTTCGTGCCTGCCTCCCACAGCGCCTTGACCCGCCGCAACATTGAGGATATCCGCCATATACGGCGATATATGTGTCAGTTCATATCAAGTCTTATGCACGTGGCAGCAGCGATATTATCCTGCTTATAACTTGGAAAGTCCCGGAATCAAAGCCACTGAGGTGCACGCAGCACTCCGCGTGGCCTCTTTCTTTATTTCACACGTAACTTGCACCCACCCACCACGACTGAACACAATTTTATTATTTGTTACGTACACGGTCTATATGTTATGCACCGCGCCAGGCAAGTAGTCAAATCGCAAAATATCGAGTAGGGCGTTAGGCCCTAATCCGCAGCAGCGAGGCCGTCCGCACTGCAGGCAGGCAACGGTTTTAAATGCAACCGCCCCGCCGTTATCCCTCCCTCGCGCCCATCGATGTAAGAAAAACGTGACGCACGCGGTTGCCTTAACCGCAAACGCTTCCTTGACCGGTGTATCTCTTATATAAAACTTACGCAGCGAGATCACCGTCAGGAAAGCCCAAAAGGCCCGAAATGCCCAAAAAGCCCGAAAGGCCATCCATCGCGCAACGAAGCGTAGCGGATCCGTCCCTTCATTCCCGCCTCACACAGGTATGTTGTAGATGCGGAAAGCTTGGGCGATCCAGTCGTAGGCGGTCACGAAGTCCCAGAACGTCACAAAGTCCAGCTTGTCCGTGTGCACAAGGCTCCGGAAGAGCCGAACGACCTTGTCGATTTCGGGGGTGCTGCAGCCTTGGTTGGCCAGGAAGAGGCGCATCTCGACTTCGCTCAAGCGGCCCTGTGCACGCACGGTTCGAGTACGCGAGATGCCCCCCAAGGACAGGTCAGTCGAGCAGCGGAATCAATCAAGCATCAAGCAGTGCCCGGGAACCCTTGGCAACCAAGGGCTATTGGCATGGCGGTGCTGCTTTGCAGCATCTTGCATAGTGCGGGGACTTGCATAGTACAGAACCGGAGAGGCATTAGGGAAGCCATACGGCGGTAAAGGGACAAGGCAAAGGAGCTCATGGGCGGGCAGGCATCCGGAACGATTCTTTGCCTGGGGGCATGGCCTCATGGTGAAAATGGAAACCAGATAGGACAACGTCCTTCGTGCAGCTGATTCAGTACGGGTCTACGGGACATGGGTTATCAGTCGCGGGTTATCAGTAACGACCCAGCCCAGCCCAGCCCAGCCAGCCCAGTCCAGCGCAGCCCAGCCCAACGTGAATGTCAGCTGTCAGCACGCCGCAAGAGCTGGTATGAAGCTCGAGCACCGACCTGTCGTGGCAGCGTCGCGATCCGGTCGTACAGCGCCACAGCGCGTTGAAGGGCCCGGAGCTTGCGGACCTGCGAAAACAGCCACACGACGGCGCCCTCAGATAAGAGTGGCTGCTCCCGGTAACGTATCCGGCTCGCGACAGCGGCCCCCGTGCGGAATGCACCGGTGCGTGGTCCTCTGGGTCCGGGCTGAAAATCGCTTCACCCAGCCAGGAACAGCCGGTCCAGAACCTTCACAGCAGCGAGTTTCGTCCGGCCACACACAGAGAACGAACACAGCACCGGCCTGCGAAGTGCCAGCCCCTCTCAGCGGCAGGCCCAGGCCCAGGCGGGATGCGGCATCACCACGGCACACTCAATGCTCCCGAGCGTCGTATACTTATCCGCCTCGCACCCGCCGCCAGCATCAGTGCCCCTCTCCAAACATCCTCTGCCCCCGACGCATGTTGGCGGCATTCGTCCACCTACCCTACCCTACCTTGTGGCGGGGCAGCAGCAGGCGGACAATCATCTCGTCCTCCGTCATATCAAGCAGGTCAATGCCTGGCACATGGACGTGGAGTTGGCACGCAACGGTTTAGTTGGTTCGCCCGGCTGGAAAGGGGCCCTCTCGGCCGCAGAGAAGGCTCTTAAGGTAAGGCGCAGCAGACATGCCGGGCGTGGGGTCGGGGGCCCTAAACTACCGTAACTGACATACCTGCCACGTGGTTCATCTTGAAGGCCCGCAGGTCCAGCTTGTCAAAGCCCATGTCCTGCAGACGCCAATCATAGCGGCCGGGGTGGTGGTGCATACAAGTAAGGTCTCAGATGAAGAATCTGGGAGGGCAGCACTCCGGGCTGAATCATTGCCCGTCCAGTCAGAGAACAAGCGCAAGCCCCTTAAACAGGCAGGCAAGCGGGCAGACAAGCAGGCAAACATGTCCTGATCAGCTACGGACTTTGCAACCCAGAAACACCTCAGAGAGGCGGGAGGCAACCTCTGCGGGCCAGCTGTCGCCACCCACCCCACCTGCAGCAGCGCAGCCAGCTCCTCGGCCGTGTAGCGGATCAAGTGCTTCCGCTTCACCAGGTCGTTGTCAATCTGCAACGAAGGGGGTGTGGATTCGCAGAGTTGGCCGCCGTGCACGCGCGCCGTCTATCCGCCCATCCTCTCCACGCTGCCGACGAGCCCAGCCGCTGAAATCGGCGCTCGCGCACACAGCGCTGAGATGCAAACGGTGCCGTTGCGGTGCATGCGTAATGGCCAACAGGCGGCCTCCGCCGCCTTTCCGCTGAGTATAACCGGTAGTGCCCTTCACCCAGCTCCTCCCAAGCAATAATGTGTGCCCTTCCAAGGCCAAGACCAGAGCCCATAACACGCGTCTTTTCAAGTTGGAAATTTCAACCACGTTACGTACCTCAGGGACCGGCCCGAGGCTGTAGTCGGTATGCACGACCTCCAAGGACGAGGCCGGGGGAGGACTGTAGCGCGGCCCCAGTGTCGAGGCGCGCAGGCTGGTGCGCGCAGGGCTCGACGCCGCGGCCAGCTCGCGGTCCAGCGACCCGCGGATCGTGGTGGCGTGGCCCGTCAGGGCCGCCGCAATCGGGGACTTGAAGCGGCTGGGCGACACGGAGCGCGCGACGGCGCTACTCATGATGTCCGCCGAGCGCCGGTAGCTGGGTGGAATTGGGTTGGGTTGGGATCGGGATTGGGATCGGGGTTGGGGTTGGGTTGAGCTGCAGCGGCGGCGTCGCCTACTTCGGTGCTGATCCATATGCACACACGCGCACGCTCGCAAGAGCATCGGCGCAACACACTCCCTCACGCAAACCAGGTAGCCGCGCACGAGCGATACAAGACCTCTATTTTCCGCTCCTCCTCGCTCCCGACTGCGTCGCCGCACCTGTCGGCAGTCGCCGGCCGCAGGAGCGACTTCGTTGGCGTGGTGTACGACGTGGGCGGCGCGTAGCTCGACTTGACGCGCGGAGTGCCCTCCTCGAACCGGAGCAGCTCGGGGTCGACTCGCCTACGTGCATTCGTGCGTGGATGAATGGGGGTTTGGTTAATCTAGACGCCTTACACGACGATTTGGCGACGCATACCGTATTGGGGAGCCTGCAATTCGTGGTACCGGTAGTGGAAGCCGGGGGTGTGGTCATACCGGTACATACCAGCCTTCTCCGCCTCCCTCCAACCGTGCTGCCGCCGCGGTTGCAGCCAACCCTGCCTAGTACCTACCTCACGTTGCGCACCACGTTCGTGTTGGCCCGGATGGCGGCAATGACCTCCGCCTGGTTCTTGGTGTTGCCGCGGCGCAGGCTGAGGAGGCAGTAGCGGGCCGCCTCCGCCGTGTACGCATCACCCGACACCAACAGGTCAACCAACAGGTCGATACCGCCCTTCGAGCAGCGAAACGGCGGAACAGCAGCAGCGAGGCAGCAGCGGGACAGCAGCGGGAGAGCGTGAGCCGGGAGGGCAGCAACGCAACGAAGACACGCAGCGAAGTAACGGAGAAGGACGAGTAACCGGGAGGGAGGGACAAGTCGGGAGGGAGGGAGGGCGAGGCCCGGGACGAGAGGGACATGGGGGCTTACGGCAGCTAAGCGGCAGAGTGTTACGCACGTTCGCCAGGCCGGGTCTACCGCCGAGAGAGGCGCCGTGCTCCAGGGCACACCGCCCTGCCCTCCACTCTGACAGCTCCGGTGCGACAGTGCCATTAGTGATGCCGCGACTTGGGAGAGAGGCCGCGGTGTGGCGTGGCGCCATGACCAAGGGGTGGCGGGCGGGGTGGCGCTTCCGGGTCTGGTGGGATGCCCAACGGTCAAGGTTGTTCATAAACAGCATTCGCGCATGCGAGACAGCACGCGTAAATCCCCTGGTGTCGCGCCGCTCCTCCCCTCCAGCGCGATTCTAGCCATGGGGATATGCGCCGGGTGGTCCCCGGGGCCGGCCTTCCTGTGTGGCTTGGCGTAGGCACGGCAATGGGCGCGCGGCGCGGCAGACGGCATCCAGCAGCGCAACCCTGCCATCGAGTAAGGTCTTTCACCCACCCACCCACCAGATAGCGGACGCTATCTTGCACCACGATGTCGCGGGCCGCCAGCAGCGACAGTGCGCCAGCCGACGCCGCCTGCACACTCGACTCGCAGTCCGGCCGCAGCAATCGCACCAGGGCGCCGATACCTCCGCCCGACCGGAGCGCCAGGCGAATGTCCAAGTCCTCTGCAGGCCCAGCAGGACACGGCAGGGGGGGGAGGGGCGTTGCGGGCAGCGTATGTACGTGGTACCCTCCCAAACCTGCTAGAGCCCTGCGTTGCCCTGCAGGCCCCCAGCCGCCGCCCAAACTAGTAGTTCAGTCTCCCTCCCTCGCGAGGCTCGGAATTCTGCGCAACCAACCACAGTCGCACCGACGGACGGCCTTCGGCAGCAGAGTACCGTATCGCCCGCCCTGGCGAGCTTACCGGCAAGGTTGCCAATCGTGTTGGCAATGTTGACAACGACGACGGGCGCATAGAGGGGCGAGAGGAGCTTGACCAGCACCGGAGTCGTACACGCCTCCGCAAACGCCGCGGCCGAGCCCGTGCGTGTCGCAAACATGGCCAAGGTCGAGGCGCCCAGCTCCAACACGCCCGCGTTGCCCTGTATAAGGGTCAATCGCAGCCGTGGAGAAATCTATCCAGTAAAATGAGACAGCTTCCAAACCTTACGTAATGCGCAGTGCCGTACACAGTACGGGTAGCATGAGAAGAAGAGACACAGCAGTCATCTGGCCCATGGGACAATCTGGGTCGCTAATGCGCCAGCGGCCGACAAGTTATGCTGGTGAGCTCTTCACAAGCGGCTCGAGCCCCCAAAGGCGCACACCCTTCATCCTCCTCCACCAATCCATGACCCATGGGACGGACCGCACGCATGCCACCCTTCTGCCAGCCCGCGTGCTCGGGCCGCCGCCGCTGAGGCCGCTACGTACCCGCCAACTGCACACCCAGCCACTCACTCACCCAGCCAGCCGGGTGGTCACTTACCTCTGCCGCGTACTTGCCGGGCTCGCTGAGGCGGTCGAGCGTGCGGGTGGCGTAGGCCACCGCATGCAACATGGTGAGCGCGCGCAGCTGGGAATCCGCGAGCAGGTCAGCGTCGTATACGGCCTGACAGAAGGTCCCGAGGTTGGGGCGCAAGAGGGCTTGATTAGCATACAGCAGCCTGCAAAGTGCGGTGCCTGTTTATGTTCCCATCGAGTGCGTCGTGGCGCGGTTGCGTGGGCCTTTCATCAGAACGGCCAGGCAGCCCGTAGTAAACACCGCACGTGCCTGTAGGGCTATGCTTCGACGTCGTGTCACCGACCGCGTGTCACCGACCGCGTATGTCCGTTAGGCCATAAAGTTGCGCATGACCCACAGCCCCGCCCGCCGCCCCGCACAACTGCCTCTGGTCATAGGACCCTGAGCTGAGCTGGTGTACGCGTTGCCAGCAAAGCAGGACGCGGCGCACATTCGCGATATGCTCGGAGGGTGGCGGGTAACTAACTGACAGAACACGGACAGGCATAAGCCGCAACGGCAATCATTACGAGGGGCAGCGAGCAGAAACCTGCAGGAGCCAGCTGCAGGTAAGGCTGCTGCATGCAGTCGCGATAGGACGAGGCCGTGTGCTCGCGGCCGGCGGCTGCATTCCACCCATCCGTCACTTTGTCCAAAAATGTTCCCCTTCTCTCCAGTCCAAACCCTTGACGGCCAGTGCGCGGTGCTGCTTTGTTGCTGTAGCAGCCAAGCAAGGGTCCGTGGGCCTTTGTCCCAAAGACGGCACAGACGGTCGGCGACAATGCGTCCTCCCGCACGCACGCACCTGAAGGTGCTCTCGCAGCTCCGTAATCACAAGGCCAGCGTCCACGGTGACGTATGGGCTCATCAACACCGAATACTTGTCTTGCAGCCGCTGAAGCAGCTCAAGCTGTAGCAGGGAAATGGGTTCGAGCGCAAGTAATACATCGATGTGCCACTGATGTGCGCCGCCGAATGGCTAGTCGGTGTGCGCGGCAAGCTGTGGATATGCTGCGAGGGCTCGGCCCTCCCGTACCTTTTTCCGTTCCGCTTCGTACTCTTCCGCAAGGGTAGCTTGTGCCTCCAAAGCCTCAACCTGGTTGTTTGACGAGACAAAATATGGGTCAGGGGTACTAGACATCGTCGCATACGCACCGCTAAGACGGCGGATTGCCATCGCTTGGCTCACTGAGGCAGCATTGCCGTACAAGGCTCCATTTCGCTGCGCCGAACCCCGGCACAGGCCGACAGGCGCCATGCCTCGTCAGCAAATTAGTAAGTCCCCGGCGTCGTTAAAACCACGTGCACCCACCCACTCACCCTGGCTCGGGTTGCATTCAGTTCCGCCAGACGCCTCACGGTGAGGCGCGTTAGGTAGTCCGCCTCAGCCATAGTGGATTAAGGCTGGCACGAAAAACGGCTGGGCCCGGGGTGACAAGAGGTGCAGCCTGCAGACAGAATGTGCGAGGGCATCATTTGCATACAGTC
The DNA here is from genome assembly GCA_030267565.1 of Pleodorina starrii. NCBI lineage: Eukaryota > Viridiplantae > Chlorophyta > Chlorophyceae > Chlamydomonadales > Volvocaceae > Pleodorina > Pleodorina starrii. The sequence goes on along the minus strand of BRXU01000007.1, from coordinate 4,069,247 downwards.
AGCTCAAGACTCTTGAGCTGGCAGGAGCTTATTCGGTAGGCAGGCATGGGCCAAAACAGTTGCAACCAACACAACCGTGAAGTGAAACGTGATGCCGTCATATCAACCGTGCTATGCATTACGCGTACTCTAGTAGGAGGCGCAAGAAGACTTCGCCCTCGTGCTGGCATGCTCAACATGCCCAAATTTGCCTAAATTCCATGGCCACTCCCAATGATTTTTTTATACTCTGCACATCAGATAACTTCTAGCAACGGCAACGTGGCGTGGGCATTAGGAAAGGGCGGCGGAAACCGACGCGAAGCATGTCCGGAAGCCAGCTTGAACATATACCTTGCCAGCGCACGACCACCTCCAAGATGACGCGCGGTGAGCCACCGAGTTCTAAGAGTCAAAACCAGTATGTTAGGTGAACAGGGTCAAGACTAACAGCTCATGAGTCGCGAGGCTACAAAGCAAAGGAGTTTACACCAAGGCATATAATATTATATATATGGATGAACAAAGTATATGCGTATGTTTGCCGGTAGCAAATCTCAGAGCAACTGTGATGACTGGGAGTGGCAACCGACGCGCAAAAGGCCCACCATGGCATCGGCTAAAGGAGCATGACAACACGCGGGAGAAACAAGACTGCATTTATCCGAATGTAAAGGTTCCAACATCTTGCAAAATCAGGAAGCGTGCTTTATGGTCACCTTGCTTTTTCTGCCGGAAGTTACTTCCCCGACTGCCTGAACCCCACAAACCGTCTTGTATACAGACTACGCGACTTCAAACATCGAGCGCCCATAGCCCTTTGGCCTCATTGGGATTTCGCGTGTTGGTACTGTCCTTTCGCGGCGGCATTTATGGCGCTCCGTGCTCTCACAGCCGGTCAGCCTCCGAAGCTTATACAAGAGGCATGTTTGCGCGCCGTGAAACCTCAGAGCCCCATCTGTGGCCGCGTGCGCTCTCTTGCGAAGTGGGAACGCACGTGGAAGTGCTGTCGTGTGCCCTCAGTCCCCTTTACACCAGGAACACCTTCGAGCGCTCAAGATGCCGGCGCTCCTCTGGGTCCACTATAAACGGATATGCTGGATCCATATTTCGACCTCGCGGGGTCAGGGGGCTTGCGTTGGGCGGTAGCTGTGCTGCCGTGTGTTTCAGGGGTTTCCTCGGTGTCCACCCTTGCACATCCCAGGTACTGCGGATTTCCACATGCCTGGCAGTTTACTTCCTCAATAGGAGAGGCTTCAAGTGGGGTATACAGCGCCATATAACGCACCAGACTTAGTTTGATCACAAGGAGACATTCAGTGCTATCGGTGCTGCTGCATAGCTCATCTTGCCCCTCTCTTCTTATTCCGTGAAAGCGGAAACTTACAACAACTACACAACTTGCAGGTTTCGGGGGGAAAAGCATCCCGCCCTCGCATCTGCTATACATTTGCAGTACAACACAGAGGGGTGAACCACAACCGCAAGGCGCCTACATACAACTCAGGAACGTCCATGCGTGCAAAAGAAACATCTCAGAAACGTCCATGCGTGCATCAACGAAACACCCTCATTCTGTCACAGCTCATCCTCGCAGGACACTCTGAATGCGAACAAAATTGGTTGGGACGCCCGCCCGTTAGCGACTCAGGGCCACGAGGCCCGTCTGCGATTCCAGGCCAAGAGTAAAATGCAGGCGCTCGAGCATAGACCCGTGATATAAAAAGACCGTGGCAACAACTAAGACTATGTATGATTGCCTTGAAGCAAAAGCGAAGTAACGACGCACCGGGACCCCCTGGCTCACCGGGGCCTCCAGGCTCACCGGGTCTCCCTGGCTCACCCAGAACCCCTGGTTCACCGGGACACCCTAGCCCACCGGGACGACCCGGCACACCAGGACCTCCTGTCCTACCGGAGCCTTCTGGCTTACCGGGAACCCTGGCCCACCGAGACCTCCAGGCCCAAGGCGCTGCGAAAGCCAACATAAGGCAAGTAGAAGGTGCATGAGGAAAACCCATGTGCACCGTTATTACGATGGCGACATTCTAGTGCGTCGTCGCTTTATTCAGAAGGCTTGTGCCGAGCTGCCTCTTAAATAGCCTGAATCTCCTCCTCCGCCTGCAAGAGTAAATATTGAGATGCAGCTTTCATAAGCAAAGGTAAGGTATGAATCCAACAAGCATACCTCCGGTGCCCAAGACATCTCACCAAGTGGACCAGAAGTTTTGCAAGCTTTCCCTCGCCAGCAACGTGGAACTCCACCTTGTATGGAAAGTTAGCAGACAGAATCTTGCCCTTAAAATGCGTGACGTCCTTAACGAGGGTGCCCTCCAATCCATTCAAGTCGAATCCCTCCGGGTGCTGGTGCGAATGGTAAACCTTCACAGGCGCCACAACCTTGACCTTCTGCCCCTCATGGAAGGCTGCGCTGGACGCGCCGTTGCCAGAGCATCGCACAAGCAGCTTGGCACGCCCAGCCGGTGCGGCTGGCCGGACGGAGGCAGCCCTCTGCGCAATCATTTGTGAACGACGAGTATTACAATGTGACAAAACCACACTATTCTATACCGACCTCACACAAGAGGCTTGGGAATCGGATGCGGGCCCCGTTATTGGTACGACAGACGAGCAGCCGTATGAATACATCAACTTTATCTTATCTAGACAGACTAGATACGTTCAGGTCCATGGCTAATGCACCGTTGTGTATTGGCCAACGATTCAAGTTGGCACAGTGTGACTTGCGCCTTGCGACAGCTCAATTCTTTTCACTGGAACGTTTTGTGCATGGCTCTTAAGTAATATAACAATGATCTGTCTTAGGACTGAAATTTTATAGAGGAACATATGGAGCCACGAGCGGCGCCGCTGGTTTGTGCGATGCACGCAATCTTCACGCAGTACACAGCACCTTTTCACCCAAGCCCTAAACATAGTGAATAGACACCCAAAATGATGTGAACAAAGCTGCCGGGCATCGGGGAAGGTTGACAGCCGCTTTGGGTGCGCATCCTTCTCAACGCCAGGCAGCCCAACCTGTTCACGAGCAAGGGACAGCGGCGGAAGGGGAGATGTTGCCGCTTTGGCAGGGCGCCCGCGCTGCTACCGTTTACGTCGCGCGGGCGCTGTCCGTATTTGCGGAGGGAGGAAGGGAACGGCAGTGACACGGGTTGCGAGAAGCACGGCGTATGCATGGCCGCTGCTGTTTGCGAGCCCAGTACTCTCCCCAAGTGCACGCAACGCTACCGGACACGTTAACCGACAAGGCATGGGCATACCGACGGCATGGGCAACCGACAAGGCATGGGCAACCGACGTGATTCTCCTTGCAGAAATGCTTCATACTCGAAGCCGGAGATCCTCACAGCAGTAGTGCTCGGGATGACCCGCTCTCCCCTTCCGACCCTGTCCGGCTTACCTGACGTTCGGGTGCTCGTCCCATGCTTCACCGCCCAAAGTGACCACACCGCCCTTCCCGCCCTAGTACATACATGGAACTGCCGCCGAGCCGATTTTTAACCTAGGTTGAATGAGGAAAGCTTACAGTGGATCCAGACGTACCCAGGGATCACTATCGCGGCAACGGCCACGCGCCTCAGCATCGTACTTTGGCGGCAGCAGCAGGCAGGTGACAAAATTCCGACGAAAGCGGGTGAGCGATCGGGCCCACTTTGGAGAACGGCAGGGCCGCTCACGCACATAACGTGACAGAAAGCCACAGACATCAGTAGCGCAAGCTGGGGGCAGCAGGGGGCAGCGGGATGAAGGCCCCCTGTGCCTTCGTTTCCGCATGCCACGCCATCGACATGCAGGACAAACCGCCCGATCAGCTTGCACCTGCTGCCAGCAGCGACGCTTGTAACCCTATGCACCATCCCTCACCATCTGGCGTAGCGAGGACAAGGCAAGAGCACAGGCAGCGCGCTTTGGTGCAGAGTTGGGAGCACTAATACTTAGGGTAAGCCCGGGTGTTTCCGTTCGCGACGTGAACGACTGGTGACTGTTCGCTGAACGTTCACTGAATGTTCAGTGAACGTTCGTCAAAGCCAGGTGGCCGACGTCAATGGTACTCCCGTCTTCCAAATACGCAAGCATGGCCGCAGCTGCGAAATGCCGGACCCGACGAAATAAATTGTCTGAGGATGCATGGCCGGCCAATGCTTGTCGAGAACCAGCAGCGCCTTGCCAAGATCCATGTTGAATTTATGCAGAACTAGCCGGCAGAGAAACTCATTCGGGAGTGCCGACCGTGGTGAGGGACCGGTGCGCTTGTAGGTCGTACTATTTCGCAAAATAGTACGGCACGCATGCTCCAGCGCTGTTCCCGCGCACATAAAAGGTATTCACATATCTGCTTGGCCTTGTATCGGTTCGTTATATGTGCCCCAGCAGTATTGATCACTTAGGCAGCTATTCATAAGTCAAAAGCAAAAAAGGACGTCAATTTCGCTTTGCTTGCAGTACAAGGGCCTCAACGGTGAACCTTCACTGAACGTTCATGGTGAGCGTTCAGTGCAGATTCAGTGTACGTTCATTCTCCTTTCAGTGAACGAAGAAACGCGCGTTTACCCGAGGTACTCGTTGGGAGCGAAGGCGCCCAAGTCGTGAGCCGCCCGTATGAGAACAAAAAGTGCTGCCGGTTGTTGGTTGTTTCTTCGATTCGCCTTATATTGTAAACAACAGGACGGTCCCAACTCTTATGCCGAACAGCTCCAGCAGGCGTTCGCCGTGTATCAACCACCTACCACCAACAATCGTACGGTCTTACAGGGCATTTTTTATTATTTTGTTTCATATGACATCGTATGAAATAAATACCGCGTCTGCACTTAACGCGACTTTATGATAATTTCAATGTCATGCCGCGTGCACTAATACTTGCCATCGGTAGGACAGCTGGTCGTCCAATTCGTTTTTGCAGTAGTTCGTTTTGCAACTTCAGCATAACAGTTCTCAAGGGCATAGCACGAATGCTGCACGTCAAGGCTCCTGTGCGAGGGCTAGGATGGGTTCATCGGGGCACGCAGGCGCGCACGGCCACACTCAACCGCGTGAGCAGCTCACACGTGCATGAGCTGGCGCCTGATGTAGAGGCAGTAATAAGGAACATACACAGCAACGCGACCAAGGCCGTCGTGTACGCCACCGGGGGCGCAGTGCAGGCAAGTTTGCCGTTGATGAGTACGGAACGGAACCTCCCCCAGGAGCTTCCGACAAACAGGGCCGGTGTACTGTGGTTACAAACCGCCACATGACGGGGCTTAAGGTTTGAACTCCCCCGGCTTCGAAGTTTCGAGGGAGCTGCAGGGACCACCGACGAGGGATAATGACCCTTTTCTGTTTCCCACGCCAGCCAAATTGCGCCCTCATCCCTGCGTCGTTTCCTGGCAGTCTATCTCTTGGTTGCTGGCAGTTCCCGGCGCGTCCGCCACCGTATTGGAGGCCGCCGTGCCGTACGCACGGGACAGCCTGGTCAGCATCCTCGGCCAGGTACGGCAGAACCCCCAAAACCCAATGCACGCGCAGCGACCCCGTGTGTGCCCCATCCCTCCCACCGTTCACGCCCAACCTGGCCTTAATGTAACACCGGTCTCTGTCGTTACATTCTTCCTGGGCTGATCCCGCATACCCAAGCAAGCCCTCGAAACCGATCTACTTTTCGGGCGCTTCTGAGCAACCCAAATCCTCGGCCCTGCCCCCGCCCCTGGCCTTCGCCGGCCCTGCCTCTGCGCCGGGTCCCATCCCGTCCCGAACGGCGCCCATCGCTGTCACGCTTGTCGTATGTCGCACACCGTACGGCCGACACCGCCGTGTGTTGCACACGCGAGGTCAGGAGCCGGAGCAGTTTTGCAGCGCTGCCACGGCGGCAGCCATGGCTGAGACGGCCTACCGCCGCGCCGCCGACTTGAGTCCCTTTGGCAGCAGCGTGGTGGGTCTCGGAGCCACCTGCTCTCTCGCAACGGTGAGCGAATACGCGGGGGGGCCGTACCGTATGTTGTACACAGTGTACGGACGACGGATCCTACAGTACAGCCATGCACTGTTGAGGCCGCTGGCGTGGTTGCCACGTGCGCGGTCCTTGGGGGCCCCCATAAAAACCGTATGCACATCCGATGAACCTGCGCGCAATCGCACACCGCCCTGCGCGTACCGCATGCACGCAACCTCGTGACCAGGTCGACGTGAAGCGCGGCGACCATAGGGCCTACGTGGCGGTGCACAGCGGCGGCGGCAGCCGCTGCATGGCGTTGACGCTGGCCAAGGGGGCGCGCAGCCGGGTCGGTGAGGATGACCTGGTCAGCCGGCTGCTCGTAAAGGTACGTGTCGTACCGTGTATCGTACAGCGCGCGCAAAAACGCGGCCTAAGCAAAAACGTGCCCCTACCGTTCGCGGCCCAGGCGCCTCGGCGGTTCCGTAGAGAACAAAGATAACGAGCGTCGCGCGCTGTACATCAGCGTCATGCCAGGCGTATCACCAGGCCCCGCGTCATGCCAGGCATATGAATACAGCCACTCCCAACTGGCCCCCACTGCCCGCAGATGCTCGCAGACGCCAGCGGTGCCGACAGCACCCCGCTGCAACTGCCCCTCATCAGCCCAGACGCCACGGCAGCGGCAGCGCCCTCGCCGCCAACCCCGGACCCCGCCGCCGTCGCCAGCACCAATGCGTCGTCCACCGCCTCGCCCAGGGGCAGCGCGCCAGCTGCTGCCGTGTCTGCCGTACAACCGTGCGATGTTCTGCACGACACCTGGCGGGCGGCGGCGGATCCGGTGCAACGGTTGCTGCGGGGGGAGGTTCGTTGTGTCGAGTTCTGCGGGCGGGAGGTGACGGTGGACGCACCGCGGCGCGGACGAGGGCGGGTATACCTGCCGGGCTCGTTCAACCCGCTGCACGAAGGTACGGCAAAAGCTACGGCTGTTGTACGGCAGTGTGACTAACGGCAGACGAGTGCGTGGTATCCGGGCTGCTTCTTCCGCCGCACGAAGATGCGTGCGAGTTTATTGGGTGATAACCTCACGGCAGTACGGCAGAGTTGGGGTACCGTACATGACACGTGCACCCTTCGCCCTTCACGTCGCCCGTAGGCCACAGGGAGTTGCTGGCGGCGGCGGTGCGCGCGTCGGCAGCCTCCTGCCCGGGGGGTGGCCCTGTGGAGGGCGCCTTCGAGCTGACGGTACAGAACCCCGACAAGGTGTGCCGCCTGTGCGCTTGCGTGTGCATGTGCACGGGCGTGGGGCCCCGGCACTTGGCTCGGAAATGGGCCCCGCCCTGGAATCGCCGCCCTGCATGGGCGCTGCGGCCCTGTCGTTCCCGCAGGGCTAGCACCTTGCGCCACGAGCAGGGACTCATCCCTGCCAACTCCCCGCCCAGCAAGCCGCAGAAACGCCCGCCGCCTGCCCACAACCCGCGACCACATCAAAGCCACCCACCCAAGCCCCCACACTCCCTCGCCTGGCCATCCGGTGGCGACACGGGTGGCGATCTGGTGAATGGTGTACCCCTCGCCACAACTCGCGTTGCCTCTTACGGTATTTTCTTGCCCCCTCCCCTCCCCTCCTCTCCGTGGGTACCTCCGGTCAGTCCTGGGTCGTGGGCCAGTCCTGGGCCCGTTCGCTGACATTGCCCTCATTGCTCCCTCCCTCCCTTCGTTGCGGTTTCCTGTCTTTCATTGTGCGCCGCTCCGTAGGGCCTCCTGTCCGAGGACGAGGTCCGGCGACGCGTGTCGCAGTTCTTTGATCTGGGTCTGCCGCTGCTGATCACCCGGGCACCGCTCTTCACCAATAAGGCTGACCTGCTGCCGGGCGGCAGGTTCGTGGTAGGGTACGACACCGCTGCGCGACTCGTAATGCCAAAGTACTACGGCAACTCGTACACGCAGATGCTGCTCGACTTTGCCAGGTAGGCGGCCGGCGCTAGCGGTGCCTTGGTCTGCATCCGTTCCACTGCTAGCGATGCCCTAGGTTCAGTACCTGTTACCGACGCCTTTTCTACGGACGCCTCAGATCTTACACCCCAGCTCTTACGCGCGGAACACAGTAACTTGTGTGACCCCTCTTTCCTCCAGGCTGCGCCAGCACGGCTGCAGCTTCGTGGTCGCGGGCCGCAAGGACTCGTCCAGCGGCGCCTTCATGTCCCTGGATGATGTGGAGATGCCGCCTGAGCTGGCGGACCTGTTCCCTGTGGTGCTGCGCGAGGGGGACTTCCGACTGGACATCTCGTCCACGGAGCTGCGGCAGAGGGCGCTGGCGCAGCACGCACAGCAGGCATAGCAAAACTTACATTTAGCAGAGATTGGTTTTGTTCGTTGTTGGTTGTTGTTGTTGTTGTTGTTGGTGGTGGTTGCCCACGGAGCTCCACTGGCGGGGACTGGCGTAACGGGGGAGGGGAGGTTTGCGGTGCGGGGATGACGGTGGTTGGCGGAGGTGGGGCCGTGGCATGCGGCATGTGCGCGCGGGGTTCGTCCCCATTTGTGACCCCGGTGTGAAGGGTGACTGCACCTGTATTTTGGCCACGGCCGCCCGACGCCCAGGGCCAGCGAACGGGGAAGTCACACGCTTGCTTGTCAGACGTGGTGACGAGGAAGGAGGGTCGAGCCGGGCAGGGTCAACGACAGGCGCTCCGCGCTGGCAAACAGGCAGGCGCGTGCAGGTGTGCCAACAGCTGCAAACGAGACGGAGACCGGTAGTGTGAGACTGGCCTTCCTTTAAGCAGTCCGGCTAGGTCTTGCGTCGTCTTGCGAGTCTCCCCGAGCGAAGGGCACGGTGGACGCGAAAAAGGGGGGTTCGGGGCGGCATCGCCCCTGCAAGCCTCGGTGGACCAGCGAATCCTCTGCAGGGGTCGATGAGCGCACGCATGCTGCTACAGTGTAAGGAAAAGATGGTTTGGACGCTGATCGCCTTGCAACAAGGTGACTCTACAAAAGCTGTTTGGCCATGCGAGGGTGACCCGCTTCAAGACCATAGAATGTAATATCCATTAGTGGACTAGTAGACTCTGAAGCAACGACTTGTGCTGAAAATGTATGGGGAAGGCTAAACGGGACCCAGATTTGCTCCCCCCTTCTCCCTCCATGCCGGGCAAGTTACGACAAACCGGACCGCACATTAAAGGCGTCGCATGCCGCCATTTCGGCCAACATACCTATAAATTTGCGTTTATTACCCCTTGTATGCTCCTGTCACAGCTTCCTGCCCGCGTTCTGCCAACATCCTTGGTCGCCCGGGTCACAACAGCCCCTTGTTTTGCTGCTCTGCGGCCAAACATGGCTACAAGGGCTTCCTAGACGTAAAAGTGTGCGTTGTAGCCGCATGCCATCCTTGCTGGGCTCGCCACGGAGCTGAGCTCAGGGGCTCATCCAGGGTCACCCCGACTCCGGCGCGCTTCTCGCGGCAGTCCCGCAGCTTCAAGGCTGCGAGAACCTCTCAGTCCGACCATGGACTGGGCCAAGGCCGCCGAGGAACCCGCGGCGTGCGGCCCAACGCGCCTGGACGCACCCTCTCTGCCCGTTACAGCCGCACTATCCGCGGGCGCCGCCTTCCCAGCCGCGCGCGGCGACTTGCCGGCTTCAATAAGTGAGCCAGAAGAGGCCTTTCAATGCGGCGCGGACGCCTCCGGCCAGACGCACCACGCCTGCAGCGCCCCCGACCGGCCGGACCAGGAACCAGCCGAGCTCGCGGACTCCTCGAACGTGGGCCCCGCCGCGGCCCCCAATCTGTTGCAGCTCCTCCAAAACCAAGTTGAAGGCGATCTCGCGGTTCAGGCCACGACGGCTCGACTCGCGGCGCCGGGCGGCGCGCGCGAGAGCTCGCCGCAGCCGCCCGCGGCACACGGCGAGGGCGGGGCGGTGGTGGATGGAGACGACCGCGGCAACGGCGGCGCGGCGCAGCGCGCAGCCGAAGCCTCCGCGCCCGAGTCCATGGATACGTCACCCTCACCTGACCGTACATCCCAACCCGTGGCGGTGGCCGCGACGGCGGCGGCGAACGATGCCGCGGAGCCGGCCGCGGACGCAGCGGCCCTAGTCACCGCCGACACTGCGGGCGAGGGTGGTGGCGGACAGGAGGATCCACCGCGACCGTCCAAGCGGCGTCGTACGGGCTCGTCCAACGGGGCGATGGTGAAGGAGCTCAAGGGCCTCCTGGAGTGCAGCATGTACGACGTGCCCAGCGGGCGCTCCCGGGCGTCGCGGTCGGCGCCGGCGGCCGCGGCGGCCGCGGCCGCCGCCGTGCGGTCGGCGATGCCTACGGCATCGGCGGCGGGGCAGGTGCCGGCGGCGGTCATCGCGGCGGCGGCGGCGGCCTTTGCGGGGCCGCCGGCGCCGCGCAGCGCCGCCATCGCCGCCGCCGCCGCCGTGACCAACACGCTCGCGCCGAGCAAGCGGCCCGTGCCGCCGCGTAAGTCCGACGCTGCGGCCCCAGCACCAACAACCAGCCCGGCCGCCACCCCCGCCGCGGCCTCTCCGGCCGAGGACGCTGCCGCGGCGCCAGCTGGGGCGGCGACCAATGCCACCGCGGCCGCCGCCGTCCCCGCCGGTAAGGCCGCAGCGGCTAGCAACGGCCAGAAGCGGCAGCGCGATCGGGAACGAAGCGCCTCATTGCGTCGTTCTGCCAGCGTTGATTGTACAGCCGCAGGCGCGGCCGCCGCCGCCGCAGCTGCTAGCAAGGCCGCCCCCGCCGCCGGCAAGGGAGCCGCCACAGGAGGCGCCGCCGCCGCCAAAGCAGCCCCCGCGGCCGCCAAAGGAACCACAGGGGGCTCCAAAGCCGGCACAAAGACCGCCTCGACGCCGCCCCTCCCACCGCCCGGAGGGTCAAAGAAAGCCAAGGCCGGCGGAGGCGGAGGCGGCGCAGCTGGGACAGCCGCCAACGGCGGCGCCGCCGCCGCAAGCCGCCCGAGCCGCGCCAAGAGCGCCGGTGCCGGCGGCAGCGGAGCCGGCGGCGGCGGCACCGCCGCGGCCGGCGGCACAGGCACTGCTTCCGCTGCTGCCGGCAACGGCGCAGGCGGGCAGCAGCAGCAGCAGCCCCTCGCCGGCACCGTCGTTGCGGGCATCACGCCAGCCGCGGCAGCGGCCGCATCCGCCGCCGCCGCCGACGGCCGGATCAGTTTGGCGGGCTTGGGCTGTGGACTGAACCAGTACACGTACTACCCGCTACGCGGCAGCAACATAATGACGTTCTACCCTGGAGCTATCGTCGTAGCGCACGTGGGCCGGTTGCCGTACCTGCGCCGACCCAATGACCTGGCCGTACCCGGCGTCGCGTGCGTGCCGCCGGTGCCGCTGCGGCGGCTGGCGCCGGAGGTGCCGCCGGCGGCGGCGCCGCCGCCGCGCGGTAGGCCGCTGTACCTCCCCGGCCGCCGCCGCCGCGGCGGCGACGGAGGCGTCGAATGCGATGATCTCCACGCCACCGCGCCGGGCGGCGCGGCGGCGTCGGTGGATGTGGGTCTGGCGGCGGTGGCGCGAGAAGGTGGCGGCGATGACGCGCAGGGGGCTTCTGATGGCCCCAGCTCGCCCCGGGAGCTGCGACCGGATGCCGCGGCGGCGCCGCTGGTGGCGGCGGCGGCGGTTGAGGGCAAGCGGGAGGTGGCGGCAGTGGTCAAAGAAGAAGAAGAGGAGGTGGTTTGGGGGGAGGACAGGGATGATGCCTACTACCAGGCCATCTATGACGCGGAGATGGCGGAGATGGCACGGCTGGAGGCGTTGGCGGCGGCGGAAGAGGAGGAGGAGGCGGAAAAGGAGCTGGAGGACGTGATTGCGGATGATGATGATGATGAGGAGGAGGAGGAGAGATACGAAGGCGCGGATGATGAGAACGATATCGGCGTGTTCAAATCTCTGGACGTGTGCAGGCCGCTGCAGCGGCACCTGTACGGCTTGCTGACGGCGCCGGGCGCTGTCGCCAACGGTGGTGGCGGCGGCGGAGCCGCCGCCGCCGCTGCGGCAGCGGCCGCCGCCGCCGCCAACGGCGGCGGCGACGCCGGGCGCGCATGCGGCGGCGCGCTGAGTACCGTGGGTTGCTCTCAAGTGATTCCGTCCTTCGCCTTCTCTCGCCGACTGGCGGCGCCGCGTCTGTACTGGGGGTCCCAATTTCAGGTACGACACGTGTGCGCCGCCGCGCTGCCATGTTGCGTTGTCGGCATCGCTTTGCTGCTCTGATGTGGGTCGGCGAGGCTGGGCATGGTCGGGGGACGGGGACGGGGTAAAGCATCTATGGCAGGGGCAGGCGCAGCGCAGCGAGGGTTGCCGCTAGGCATGCTTGGGAGGTCGGGCAGCACCGGCCGCGGCCGTGACCTTACCGGTCGCAAAAGTGAATGTGTATGAAAGGGTCTTGCAGTTTTAGAGGTTTGAGGAGTTTTGGGTTTTGGAATGTAGTTTTTGGTGTGGTTGTGTCGCATGCTGCAGGCTGACGTCCCGCCGGCGCCGCCGTCGGGAGCCGCCGCCGCTGCGGCGGAGCTGCGGCGGCGGCCGCCCAGCGCCGCCGCGCTCGCGCGCATGGGCGTGCCCGTGCACTCCGCGCAGCCACTCAGCGCCGAAGCCGCGGCGGCAGCTGCCAGGGCTGACGCCGAGGCGGCGGAGGCGGTCCGATCCGCCGGGGCTGCGCTTCGCGCCGAAATGGCGCGGCTGCCGCCGGCGGCGGCGAGTCGAGCCGCCGCCGCGGCAGCTGCTAATGCGAAGGCCGAGGCGGCGGCACCGCCGCCGCCGTTGCCGGAGCGGCGCTCCGCGCGGCGCGCAAAGGCGGGGGCGGAGGAGCGGAGAAGGGACGAGCGACGGAGACGGGACGATCGGCGAAGGCGGGACAGGCGCGGTGGCGGCGGTGACGAGGGAACGGCCGGGCAAGTGGACGAGCAAGTGGACGAGCAAATGGACGAGCCGCAGGCAGCTGCGGGGGCGGGCGATCAGGGAGCGGGGTCGTTGCAGTCGGGGTCGGGTTCCGAGGACGCTTTGGGCTCGGAGAAGAAAAGGGCAGAGCCGCCGCAGGCGCAGGAACAAGAGCATCAACAGCAGGAACAAGAGCAGCAGCAGCAGCAGCAGGAGCAAGAGCAAGAGCAATTACCGCAGGAGCAGCCGCAGCAGGAGGGGCAGCAGGAGGCGATGGAGGTCGATCCCAAGCAGGAGGAAGAGCCGGGCGGGGACGGGGGCCCGGCAGAGCAGACAACACAAGCTCACGACGCGCTTGACCTGAGCCCGTCGCCACCGCCGCAGCAGCGGCAGCAGCAGCAGCAGGAGCTGGACCGGCAACCACCACTCAAGCAAGAGCAGCAACAGCAGCAGCAGCAGGGGGAGGTGATGCCCGACATCAAGCCGCCTCAGCAGCAGCGACAGGAGCAGGAGCAGAAACCGGGAGCAGCAGCAGATCAGGACCCAAAACAGGGCTCGGATCTCGGGCAAGAACAGGAGGACGAGATGGAGCCGGAATCGCAGCGGCAGCGGGGCCCCGAGCAAGAGCAGGGGCAGGAGCAGGGGCAGGAGCAGGCAGCCCCCACGGCGGCGATCTTGTTCCCGGCGGATGGTGGGGCGCTGGGCGAGGAGGTGCGGCGGCAGCTGGAGGCGGCTCCCGACATGGCGGCTCGACACGCAGTGATGGACTCGGCGTTGCGGCGGGTGGATGCAGCGCTCGGGGACATGGCGCACGTGAGAGCGGGGCTTGGCGGGGGCCGGGACCGGGAGGATGAGTGTTTGTGTGGGGGTGAGGGGCACAAGAGCGTGACGAGTTACGGCATGTCAGGTCCTGCACGTACCGTGTATTGTCAGCTGTGATTGCTGGTTCAGCACAGCAGCCGTTGCGGGACCTCGGCCTCGGGCTTAATCACTGCCAACAAAACCAGGGCGCTCGGCTGCGCCCCTACCGCTCTCCTTCCCTGTGACTCTTGACGTGCTTTCACCGCGCTACGCCGCGCTTCCTCCCCTGCCTGCCTGCCTGCCTGCCTGCCGCCGGTCGTCCTCAGGTGCTCGGGGTGGACTCGATGGGCGCGCGGGTGCGCGGTCGGTGGAGCGCGGAGGCGGAGGCGGCCTTCGCGGACCTCATGCGGCAGCGGGACACGCGGCTGGGGCACCTGATCAAGGTACGGAACTGTACATATAAAGTACGGAACGGACGATTTGCAATTTTTGGGCCTGGGTCTTGGCGGAGCGGAAGAAAAATGATCGCTAGCTTCCGTCGATCATCGTGCGGTAGGCCGGTCGGTACAGCTCTCCCATTCTTCGTGCCTGCGGTTCAGGGACTCGCTCCCCACTAAACCTCACACAAATTTGTGTTTGTTCTTTAGCCCGGGGGAATGAGCGCCTTGCCCCTCTCGCCCCGCCCGCCCGCCTCTCCCTCCAGGCCGCCCACCGCGCCGACCTCGAGCACGACGCGGCGGGCGTTGTGTCGTACTATTACAACGTCTGGAAAACCCGCGCCACGGCGGAGGCCGACGCGTGGCACGAGGAACGCGAGCGGCTGCGGGCCCGTGGGTCGGGATCACCGTCTTCCTCCGACACCGAGGGCGCTGGCAAGGGGCCCGGGGCAGCCGAGCAGCAGCAGCGGGCTGGGGCAGGGCAGGCGAAGGGCAAGGGCGGCGCCGCTGCCGGAGGCAACGGCGGCGGCGGCGCCACCGCGGGCCCAGCGGCGGATGACGCCGCGGCTCGGCGGTGTAGTGGGCGCAAGGAGGGTGGCAAGGAGAAGGACAAAGGGGAGAAGACGGAGGGGCGGACGGGTGCGATGCAGGGCAAGGGCGGCGGTGGCGGCGGGAACCGCTCGGGCAGCCGCGCAGGGGGCGGCGGCGGGAAGGGCGGAAAGTAGTAGCCGCCGAGAGGGCGGCTATTTGTTCACATCAGGTGTTCGAATCAAGGTCACTGATGGACTCGGTGCTTCCTGTCCTGCCGGTATGTCCATGCGGCTCACAGCTTCGGCTGTGCCCGCGCTGGCAGGCACTTGGGGTTTCAATGCGTGCTGCGGCCTGTGGTGCAGCAGCAGGGGCCCTGTAGAGTTAGGGTGGAGGGAAAGGAAGGCAGGGACGAGCGAAGCAAGGGCGAGGAGGTCAGTGTGGCACTTGGGGGCTGTACCGGATTTACCGGGGCTCTCAAAGCGGGCTCCCGCTTTTGCCGGGCGGGGTTTATCCACGTATAGGCCGGAGCCCGTGAACGGGGGGGAGGCGGGGGCGGGGGGGAGGCGGGGGACGGAACCGCCAACGCCGCGGCGGCGCGTTGCACCGGCAACTTGCGCGCCGTGTCGCTGGGTGCCGTGCACATACGTGAACACACGCATCTTACTGTGCGGGCTGCGGCCTTTCTCTCCGTCGTTAGCTGCGGCCCGACAGCAACACGGCGCACCAGCAGCACGGTGCAGTGACTTTGTATAAGGACGGTGTGTGTTCTTTTGAACCTTCCGCGCTGTGTGTGTGCATGTGTGTGTGTGTGCTTTGGTGTCAGGGAATGAAGCTGCATTTTCGGTTAGACGGCATTGGCGAGTGTGTGTGGTCCTTGTGCGTGGTGTGCGGCCAATGAACGTGCTGGGCTCAGGGTTGGCAGACGAGACGGTAGTCCTGCCGAGGTGTATGATGGGTGAAAGCTCCGTTTTAGAATACAGCAATCCGAGCGACAATTTAGCAGGAACATAAGGTTTGGCAGCTGCGAGGAGGCGCCCTCAGTATTGGCGTGCGCCTGGCAGGCTGTTTAAATATAGAGGGAGCGACGTGTGGGACGAGATCGTGCGTGTGGTTGACCGGTATGACAGCCGTGTGTGTTTTTCCTGGGCCGCCGGGCGCGCTCGCTGAGCCGGCTGCCCGTAGGGCGTTTGGGAGCGGATTTCGGGATTTCGCTGCGCGCGATGAAGGGGGCAGGCGCCGACACCGGCTCGGGTGCAGCGACTGCGAGTGGGTAAGATATCGTATGAGCCCCAAGCGGGTCGAGGAGGGGCGCGTGATGGTACCCTAGTGTCGAGCTGCGGCGACGCACGAGGGGCCATCTCTGATAGCGCATCGTGCCATGCCCGATCATTGCGCTACGCTGCCCCGAACACGGTAGCCGCCGGGCTGGGCCCGCGCCTTCCGGTGCCGTACTCGAGCTGCTGGACGCTTGTTTTCAGGTCGTACATTGCTGGCGTGGTGTACTCGCATGCTCGCAATGCAACGCAGGGGGCGGGATTGGCGATGTTGTTTTCATCGGCGAACTTCTGTGTTGCTGCGGGAGGGGCGAGGGAGCGTCGCTAGCAGGATGCCGTGGGGGCCTGGACTCTTGAGGAACTGAGGCACTGGCCTGTCGGATCGCGCGCCCTGCACGATCACTGGGGCTGTTGGAGCGGGTGGTTAGGAATGGGGCGTGGGGATCCACATCGCTGTACCGGTATAAGTAGGCAAATAGTTGGGTAGATGCGCGTGGGGCGTGAGTGGACAGCCCTGAGCTCTCTTCGTGTGCTGGTTGCGTGCTGACTGTCCTTGTGTATGGGACTGAGGGTGCAGGGTGGTCGTAGAGGGCACGTGGATAGGTTGGACCCAACCCCCCCTGTGAAAACGAAAGCCGCTGATGGCGGCCGGGAGGGCTGAGAGCAGCTGCGGCACCCTTCCTGCGCTGCTGCCCTGCGTTATGCACGCAGTCCGTCCTCCAACCCATACATCGCCTCCCCGCCGTGCAAGCCTTCCCACCCGCGTCGCCGCACCGTCCATGGTGCCTCCGGCCCCGCAACCCCGCCCTGGCACGAGCAGGGCACGCGAGGAATCTGGGCTTGGGCAGCTTACTACCGCGCCGGACCCATCCTCAACCCGCGGCGATTCTCGTGGCCCTATCACGTAAAGGCGACGAACGACAGCACGTTAGCGCCCTGTCAGCCCCCCACCATCAGACAAAACATGTCATTGTGCAAATACTGCGGCCAGCCTGCTGGGCATGTTCAGACCCGGATCACTCTTCACCCAATATGCGACCGACCGCCAAACATGCCAGGCCCGCTCATCCAAGTGCGGCGGTGGTGAATGCAGAATTGCAGATGCTGCCCGACACGACACCCTTTCACTTTATGCAGAGGAAACAGTGCCAGTGGTGGCAGCATGATGGCATGGTAAAAGACGTGCAAGGCCGCAGCCAGGCCAGCTTCACATAAGGCCAGCCGCATGCAGCGGGCAATATGACCGCCCGGCGTCCGAGGGCGGCCACAGCAGCCCTGTGTCTTGCGGCCCACAAGCCCACGCTCTGCCGCTTCCATACCTGTACATCCCACAGCGCTCCGCTCCGCTCCCATCAGGGGACACATCACCTGCGGCGTTCTCCTGACACGCCAAGGTGCCACCCACTCTGCCGCGCAGGCTTGCTCGCTGGCGTCCCGCCCTCCTCCCTCCCTCGCAAGACGCCCCACCGGCGTTCACGCGGTCCCGCCAGGGTCTTCATGCACCACATGCTCGGGCCGGTTGCTCCTCATTGCCTCCGTGCTGTGCTGCGCCTGCAGCCGCAGCCGCTGCACTGGCAGCACACGGAGCAAGATAGCAATGCCCCGTCGCGGTCTCGCCTGTCGTTTCGAAGCACGCGGCGACAGATTGCCCTCCTCTCCGCGCCGCAACACAGCTGCCATTAAACTTACGCCCGCCGGCACCCAAGGCACCTGATCACCTCGCCGCCCCCAATCCACATTCCCACCACCACCACCACCCGCACCGCAGCACCCCGACCCCCTCCTCTCTCGCTCCGGAAACCCAAATGCCCCTCTCAACCCGCCAGCTCATCCAGCCATCTCAAGATTCCCTTCCTCTGACCTGCTGCAGGTCACGTACCCCTGCCCCCATCACTGCTCTGTACTACAGCCCCTCGGCCACCCGCACCAACGCTTTGGCGCTGTCAGTCCTACCGCTCCGTCACCGGCTTGACGGCCGACCCTCCCGCAGATGACCCCGCCTGCCCTGCTCCCTCCCTCTCAGCCGCCGGCGCGCCCTCCACCGCCTGCCCTGCCCCCGCTGCCGGTGTAGGCGCTGGCCTGTGCACGTGACTCGCCCCTTGCCCAAGCCCAGTCCCGTGCGCTCTCCCGCCGTGACCCACATGGCCTCCCCGCGGCGCACTGCCCACCGCCACTGAGACCTGCGACTTCGGCGGAGGAGCCGCCGCCGCCGCCGGCCGTGCGGCCGCCGGCGCCAGTAGCGACGACGGGCCGTACAGCCGTGCGCAGCGGCCCTCGAATGCGCCGCTCATCTGCTTTACGACCTCGCTAAAGAAAATGTCCGCTAGGTTGCCGTGAAGTTGGGATCGGAAGGCAAAGTCGACGGAGAAGGACAGCCAGCAGGTGCGAGGGGTGGGCCCCGGTTCCATGGTCCAGGTGGAATCGAGGTGATCGAAGAGGGACGAGTCGGCCACGCGGGAGCGAACGGAGCGTGGCGGCGTCAGAAAGACCTGGCTGGTGTATCTGTGGCGGACGATACGGCACGGGAAGTGGGTTTAGGTGGCTCGCGCGGGCTGTCGCGTTTCGCGGAGGCTTACTTGGGTGGCCCCCCACGGGTGAAATGCCGGCAAGTGGCCGCCAAGGCGCCTCAGGACCAACGAAGGCTCACCTCTCCACCAGCACCTGAAACCCGACCTCCAGCTCGGCCTCCATATAGTTGTTGACCGGGGGTTTGACGATGGTGGACCTTTGGCACCAGGGTACAAACTTGTGATAATCCTCCACGCGCGATACCACCGCGTATAACTGCTCTGGAGCCCATCTGTGGCACACGAATTACCTCGGTCAGCGGATAGCGCGCCCCTGGAGATAGCGCGCCCCTAACTGCTGCTCAGCGAGAAACCTTACCCAACTAATCGACGCTGGTTATACACTTTCGACGGCATCGGACTCCCCATCGTAAAAAAGTTGCGCGCTGATGTCGAGGCCTGTTTATGAGACAAATCCCGCGCATCGATAAGCAGCTTTCCCGATTGCTGTGCAGCCTCTGTTGCCGTCCATAACGGCGCAATGCTACTGCTGGTCAATATGGCTGAAGAAGCCGCCGACTGACGACACTCCAAGGCTCGAACCGCACAGCGCGCAACAGATGCCGCTGATAGAAGTCCCTTTCTGCCGGTCATAGGTATCCAGAGGCCTGTGTCGTGGACAGGTGGCAGTTGCAAACAGTTCCGAGCGTCTGTCTTGGGGCTTCAAGCCGTATCAGGTATGCAGGTATCAAATACAATTTCTATCAACCCGCAGCAGTTACAGCAAAGGAGTACGACTGGTCAGGACAGCGTATCGTTGGTGAAAACTTTTGAGCGAAGAGCGCCAACGGTTTCCGTACATTTGCGGTTTGTTCTCCCTCCATAGCGTTAGATGATAAGTTATCACAGCAACATAACTCTTACTGCACATACTGCGGAACTTAGGACTGTGCGGCTTGGCCACACCTATTACAATTGCACGTCGAACCGTCTGTCGGCGGCGGTAATTTGCTCGCGTCCTCGCCGTGCCGCTCCAATGGAACGCAACAAGTGCTCTTTTGCCGTGGCGGGAACGCCACGAATGCTATTTCATGCCGCGGGCGACACAGGTGCGCGACGACAGCGCCTCTGACCGGCACGCCACCAAATGGGCGACGTTTGTCACCGACCCAAGTCCGCGCCCTTGCCACCACACCGCACACAAACCTCTCCCGCAGCCATTACCACCGCCGGATCACCCACGCGCACAAAATGTGCAGCATGCCGCTGGGGCCAGGGCCGCCTCCACGCCTCGGCTTCTCCCGCCAGCTGTCACAACGGGTCTCTCGGCCGCAGCAGCCTCATGTGCCGTATGTGCCGTATTCTTCCGGATGGCCCCATCTGACTCCATGTCTGTTCCCTGTCGCCTCCCCTGTCCTTAAAACGCTGCCGCTGCTCAGGGTTCGGGCCCTCAACCTCAGGTCGGCAATACCGCGCACCAGCCCCACCCGGCCGCCGGTGCTGGGAAGGGGACGGAGCAGACAGCGCCGCTGCAGGCTCGGGGGTGTGGGTATGGGTCCTGCCGCCGATGGGTCCTCCGGAAACCGAATCGGCCGCAGCGGCAGACATGGCAGACACGGCGACGGCGGCGGCCGTGCGTCCGTGGCAGCGCGGCGGCAGCAGCGGCGGCAGTGTTAACAGCGGCACCGACGGCGGAGAGGGAGGCGGCGGCGGCATGACCGGGCGGCTGCAGCAGGTGCGGTGGCGGTGGTGGTCGAGGCATCAGCAGCCCCACACAGCCCCGCGGAGGTGCCCGGACGGCAAGCCCAGCGGCGGCGATGGCGGCGGCAGCGGCGGCTGTAGCAGATTGCTGCTGCTGGCGAGCCTCTCGACGTCGGCAGTAGCGGCCGCGTCGCGTGCCAGTGGCACTGGCGGTGGCGGCGGCGGCGGCTCCGGAACTGGCGTCGCCGCCGCCGTCGGCCCCGCCATCGGAGGCGGCGGCGGCGGCAGCGGCCCACGCCACGGCTTTCACCTTCCTCAGTGAGTACCTGGGGGTGGTGTACGGTGCACTTGAGGAAACGTGCATTTGAGGAAACGTGCACTTGAGGAAACGTGCACTTGAGGAAACGTGCATTTGAGGAAACGGTGCATTTGTTGTGTGGAGGCCAGGTGTAGGTTAGGGCTCAAAGCACGCGTCCTGAGCTCAGTCATGGTTGGGACCTTTCGCGCGAACGCGCGCCCGCGTGCCCGCGTGTCCGCCGCCGTCCCGGTGCGGCGCACATGAGACTATAGTACACGGTGACCCGGAACCACCGGACCATCGACCCACGACCGGGCCCACTGACCCATGGGTCGGTTCGCAGGCTCAGCATCATGCGGCTGCCCGGCTCACCCTCGTTCGCTGAGGAGCAGGATCTGGCCCAGGAGCTGCTGGACTACCACACCGCGAAACACGGGGTGGGTGGGAGGGCGGGAGGGAGGCAGGGAGGGCGATGGGCCTTGTGGCGCATGCATGGGCAGCGCCTGTGCATAAAAACACAAGCACACGCGCAGACGGTTCTGCTTCTGGCAGAAGAGGCAAATATGAATTAAACACATCATCTCTCGCCCCGGGGGGGTGCTGCAGGGCTTTCCCCGGCCCTGCCCGCGCTGCAAGTCGCACGATTTTATGGTACGGCGCCCGATCGAAGCGGCGCCGGCCGATTCCGCCGCCGCCAGCGGCGGCGCCGGCGCTGGGACGAGCAGCGGCGGCGCCGCCGCCGCGGCAGCCGCCGTCAGCGACGGCGGCGGCGTGGTGGAGTGGCGCAGTCGGCCGCTGCGCTGCGAGACGTGCGGCTGCTGGGTGCATCTGGGTTGTGCGGGGGTGGATCTGGCGGAGCAGGTCCCGCCGCGGCCCTGGTTCCACTGCAGGGCCTGCAGGTAAGAGAGCGCGGGGAAGAGCGCGGCACGAACCTTCCACGAACCTTCCAAGAGCTTTGTCGTAAAATTCCCGGAAGACGTTCCGAGTGTGCGCTTGTGGATCATGATGTCATGACGTCATCTGTCACGAGGAGCTGAGCTGACTGCCGAAGTACGTGAGCCCGCATGTGAGACGAAACGAGCCGAGCCGTGAGATGTGCTGCTCGCTGCTCCAGGACTGCGTAGTCCCTCCATGCGTAAAACCTCATCTCTCTCTCTCTCTCCAGCTGCCGAATCGGCTCCGGAACCTTACCGGATGGATGGATGGATGGATGGCGCCAGGCCCCTCGCGGCTTCAAGAACTAATTGCCACGGCGCCGCTCTCCGAAACCAAACCCGACCAGGGACACGTACCTCCGGCTGGAGGCGGCGGCGGAGCGCAACCCGCACCCCTCCTCCGCCTCGGGCACCCACGCACTCTACCTGCTCACACCAGCCGACCACCTAGCGGCCGCAGTCAGCCTGCAGGGAGGTCCTGGCGCTGCGGCAGCGGCAGCGGCGGCGGCGTCCGCCGCCGGCGGGGCGACGGTGGTACCTTTCGGCGGCGGCCGCGGCCCCGCCGGCGCGGTGGTGCCGCTGCTGCTGCAAGGCTTCAATCCGGATGCCGTACAGGGCTTTGGGCATGTAAGTGGCGGCACGGGAGGGGATGCGGCGGCGAGAGCTCGCACACTGGGGACAGTCGGCGGGAGGTGTCGTAGCGACATGCGGTATGGGGTTACCCTGGAGGACCTGGTTTGGCTAGGAAGGCCGGCCGGCGCTTTTTCTTCGGGCCCATTTCTCCTCCGCCTCCGCCTTTTGCTTTGGCGCCTGTAGCACTGCGGAATAACCTCTCTCGGCCGTTGCCTATCGCGATTTCCGCGCAGCCCGCCCGCGAGTACGACGGCGGCAAGTACAGCGCCGTACTGCTGGCCCGTGGGCAGCCCGTCGCCGCCGCTACCTTCAACGTGTTCGGCTCCGACGCGCAGTTGTGCTTGCTAGCCACTGCCGTACAGCACCGACTCAAGGGCAACGGCTCGGCGCTGGTGGCTGATCTTGAGGTACGGTGTACGGTGTACGGTGTACGGCAGGAGTAAGAGAGCTCGCTCGCGCTCGTGCGTGTGCAGCCGGCGAGAGGCGAGAGGCGAGGGGGTTGGCGGGCTGCGGCGGACGGCTGTGCTGCGCCGCGTCTGTGATGGCGGCGGCGGGTACGGCCCCCGGGTCCCCTCCCTGGCTCCCACTCTTAACATTTTCACGCCCATTCGCACAACTGTCGCTCAACTGCCTGCCACCTGGCGTCCTCGTCGTTGCTTCAGTTGGTCTCCACGCCCTCAGAAGGCTACACACCGTACGGCCAGCAGGTCAGCTGGCCCTTCGGGCACTGGCCACCGGCTGTGACGCACCCTCTCCCCCGCACTCCCCGCATCCCTCCGAAACCTCGAAAGCCGTCCCGCCTGCGCGCACCCGCGCATCCGCCCCCGCCCCGCCCGCCCTACATAAAACATAATTGCCTCGCCCCTCCCCGGCCCTCCCCGCCCCCCCCCTCAGACCACTTTGGCGTCCCTGGGCGTTACTCGGCTGCTGGTGCAGGCCCGCAACGTCGCGCTGCCGCTGTGGCTAGCTCGCCTGGGCTACGATATGGTGCCGCCGGCGGAGGTTTCGGAGCTGCATGAGCGCCTGCCCATCGCATACTACGACTGCGCGGTGTTGCAGAAGCGACTGACGCCGCCGCTGCCGAAGGCAGCGGCTGCAGTAGCGGCGGAGGATAGGCGGCAGCAGCAGGCGGCTGGGAAGCAGCAGCGGGAGGTCTCGTAAGACAAGGGGTTGGTGTCGGCTTCCTTGAAGCCGGAAAAAGGGCGGGGCCCCGTTCAATCCGTACGGGTTAAGTTGAGTGCAAGGGCGGCGAGGGCGTCAAGTGTGAGAGTGTCGACAGTCCTGCTGATAGACAGCCAGACATTTATATCCGATATCCGAAATGCCTGCGGCTTCAGCAATCCGCCCCATGTGTAACATCGCGCTCCGTCTCCGTCTCCGTCGGCACTGTGCAACTCTTCCCGCCAGCGCATTGACGCTTGACAGTAGACATGGAGTGGATTATTCGCAGAGCAGGCTGACTTGCCAAGAGAAGGATAGCGGAACTGTTTGCGAGGATCGCGACGACGTGCACTTGCCGACGAGAGTGCACAGGCTTTGCTACCAAGGTATTCGCCATAGAGAGGCTTGACACCTTTAACATTAGGACAGGGAATGTAGAAGTCCCCTAGGTTGCCGACTGGACTTGTTGGGCGGCCCGCAGAAGACGGCATCGTGCGTACATTTGCGGCTTGGCGTCCAACAACCAGTTTGCCCCTCATAGTATGTCCCTTGCAACATTTGTTATTCTTTGTAATAGTAATATGCGTCAACGCGTTCAGATCGGCTAGCAGAGCTGTGGTGTGGTCGCGAGAGAAATGTTCGCTATCGCTTATATCAAGAGGGTGAGACCTCCGGCCCGACGTCAATGGTACTCCCGTCTTACAAATACGCAATCATGGCCACAGCTTCAGGTGCATGAAACGAAATGCCAGACCCGACGAAAGGAATTGTCTGAGGATGCACGGCCAATGCTTGTCAAGAAGCAGCAGCGCCTTGTCAAGATCCATGTTGACTTTATGCAGAATTAGCCGGCAGAGAAACTCATTCGGGAGTGCCGACCGCGGTGAGGGACCGGTGCGCTTGTAGGTCGTACTATTTCGGAAAATAGTACGGCACGCATGCTCCAGCCCCCTACTGCAACTCTCTCGAGCAGCGACAGCAGCAGCAGGCCTCGGCACTATTCCAGAACTGTAACGAAATATTGTAAGCAAGAGCGTCTGGACAAAGATTGCGTGCGAGGTGGTTGGTGCTGGCGGGGGCTCATATGCGAGTTGGGACGCGATCTAGGCGAGGCCACCGACATCCAACTACCTTGCGGGTGCCCCTGGGGTAGGATGAACAGTCTGTCTAGCCTGTCCGGCTAGCAACCGGTGTGGAAACCGGTTCCCCTTGTAATCGTCGAATCCTACATGGTCACATCTACGCTAACCGACGGCAATCATAACAATCCATATACGTTCCAGTGCTGCTTGTGTATCACAATGTACAGGTGCCAACCCGAGCGCTGAGTGCCGAGCGACACGGCGGAGCGTTTTGGGCGGGGCCCCAGCGCCCGCAGGCGGACAAGGGGGTAGCGGAGGCGGCGGGGGGAGGCCAGCGCGGCGTTAGGAGGACCGCTGCTCAGCAGCAGCGGCAGAGACCTGAGCTTGGAGGGAAAAGGGGAATAGACATGGCTGGGCTGGGCTGTGTGGCCTGACCCACGTCTTGCAGGTACGCTGCGTGGATAGGGTCGCGGCGTTACGGCCCCCGCCGCCGCCGCCACCGCCGGAGCACAGGTTCGGGGCTTTAGATGGTGGCTGGCTCGAGACAAGTGATGTTTGGACCTCCCAGCCTCTTTAGGCAGTTGCCTGAGTTGGAGTCTGGGCCTTGGTTCGAACCTACTTCAGATCTATATTTAGCAACTCGATGAGCTCTCTTCCATTTGCACGCGGTGTCGCGGTCCTGTCCACAAAACACCAAATCAAGGGTAGCAGAGAGCACTGCAGCGCACCAACAATATGAGTATATGACGATGCACAACGGAGCTGCGAAAACAAGTTACGCTCGTCTGCGATTCTTGCGTCCGAGGAGCTTTGATAGCGGATGCGAATGCGCTCTCGGCATCCGCAGCCAGGCTAAAAAGAAGTGGCCGCAGCAGGAGAACTCGGCCACCTAGGAGGCACTCACACCGGCTGGGACAGAAGCGCCCCAGAAGCACCGGAAGCACACACGCATCAGAAACTCAGGACACTGGGGCTGGCTGCCGCCAACTGCCACGAGGCCAAGCCGTCCCTCTGTTCCCCGCCGCAGCCGCTGCCGGGCCCCCAGCCACAACTCCGGCCGAAACAAGCAAGCGCACCCAGCA
Organism: Pleodorina starrii; assembly: GCA_030267565.1. Taxonomy (NCBI): domain Eukaryota; kingdom Viridiplantae; phylum Chlorophyta; class Chlorophyceae; order Chlamydomonadales; family Volvocaceae; genus Pleodorina; species Pleodorina starrii. The sequence goes on along the minus strand of BRXU01000007.1, from coordinate 4,044,009 downwards.
AGCACGATACCGTGTAAGCATGCTGGTCCGCTGGTGACAGAACGCAGGCGAGCAAACGCAGGCCCCACATTCTTGTTGAAAGACAAAAAACAAAACCCCCGGCGAACACAGCTGCGGCACAAATGCGGTTCAGTCTGCCATACGATGCCATCCACGTCTCCGCTCCACGCGACACCGTTATCACCCCAGGTCCTGCCCCTTCCTGCGCTCCCCCCCCCCCCGAGCAGATCAGTGCGGTAGGTGGGTTGGTACTTGTATCCAGGAAACCTCACGCCGCCTCCACCCCGCGTTCTCCCCTTCCCCCGAAATGTCCGTGGTAACACCCCCCCCACTCCCGCCCCCCCTTGCACGTGCCAAGATGGCTCGCAATCTTGGTGTGCGTTGCTGTGTGGTGAAGACCGTACTACAGCGCGCAAGGAACTTCAGTTCCAAAGCAACGCAAAAAAACGCAGTTAGGGACGACACAGAAGCGGCATGGCATGGCACGGCATGACATGGCATGTATTATGACTTTATGAGCCTGCCTGCCTGTCGCACCATCTCGCAGGGGAGCGCTGGTGCTCCGACTCGGAGAGGCCCGAGGCGCGCGTCGCGAGAGTCGAGGCACGCACACCCCCGGTCAAGAAGGCGCTGGGGCATGACAGGCAAGGACGCCAGACAGACGATCGACGGCCACGCGCCAAAGAAGATGGCGCAGACAGCACAACAATTCAGTCCACGCCCCCCCATCAACTGCCCCACAGCAGTGCGTTAGTAGCAGTAACACCAGTACGGCGCGAAGCAAAGTGCGCGCGGTAACACAACAGTCCCATTCTGCGAGCAAAAGCGAGCTGAAGCGCAGATCGATGAACGCGCGCCTCGTAGGGGGCTACGCGATGTTGGGCCCCCCGCGCGGCGTCACAGGCCGCGCGGGCGGGCTCTGTCCCCCTGGCGGGTCGGGTGTACGCCCCACATAGCTCCCCTCCCTCCGACGAAGAAAAAAGCCGCAGTCACGCAACTCCTCACCTTCTTCTTCTTCTTCTTCGTGCGGGCGCTTGCCCCTCTGCTGGGGTCGGGCGGCTGCGGCCACCACACGACCGGCCGCCCGCCAGCATTTCCCTTCTACCGCTAGGCTTGGATACGAGTCCCAAGTGTAGGGAACGAACGCTTTCCGCGCGATCGCCGTGGCAAACGACGCTCAGTGGCTTGCTTCTGCCAAAACCCTAAGCACCCCACTGAACCCGAAAACCCCCTCTACCCAGCATCGCCCACAGAGCACCAGGGCGCTGGGGGGGCACACTCCGCAGCCCCCCATCCATCAGCCCTATTCCGGAGAGGTTACCCAGGCCCAGCCGCGTGCTGCAGCCATGTCGCTGCAGGCCGCGGGCTGCAGATCACACAGCGACCCACGGGTCATAACGACAGCGGATCCTGGCTCGCCCACCGCACCAGCTCGCGCCAACCCCGCAGCTCCGCACGGAGCAAATCGCAGCCCCCCGCAGCCGTTCGCAGCACGCGAAACGCATCCACCGCCGCGACCTGCCCACCCTTCAAACCCCGCCGAAACAAACAGGCATCAGGGAGTGCCTGCTCAGCCAGCCCAGTCCAGCCCAGCCCTCCAAAGCCCTGACGCCGCCGCCAGTCGACGACATACTTTCGACAGCACAGCGCTAACCCCCCCTTTCTCCCCCAATGCTGGCCCACGAGCAACCCGGCACCCTATCCTTCCCAGCCATAACGGCGCCAAGCGTACCCGGCCGGCTGGCGTGCCGGGCCGCCTTAGCAGGGTCGAGGGGCCTGTAGGGCCGAGCCTCCCTAGTAGTAGACGGTGAGCGTGCGGTGGTGCGGCGGGTGGGTCTTGCGGTCCCGCTCTCCCAGCTCCCACAGCCACCAGTCCAGCTGGATGGCGTGAGGCAGCTGCGCGCCGGTGCCTGAGCACACACGGGGGGACACGGGGGGACACACAAGGGCGGGAGGGAGGCGGCGGCGGGAGGCAGCGGCGGCGGAGGAGGAGGAGGCGCAAGGATGGGAGACCCGGAGTGAGAGAGACGCCGAGGGGCCAGGGGGTTTGAACGGAGCACAGCAGCGGGGTGGGGGCAGGGGCTTGGGGCGTTCGATTGCCTCTTGCCGCTCCGACTCGCAGGCGGCGATCAAGTTGGGACTGAGGGCGGCAGGCTGGATGGCACATGGCAGGCAGGTTTGAGTGCACATCCATCCGAAGTACAGTGATGTGATGCACAGATGGTGACCAGGCGCTGAGCCCTATGGAGCATCGCTCCCCCAGCGCCCGCCCACACTAAACATGCCGCCCCTCCACTTCTCCTCCTCCTCCTCCTCACCCCTCCCCTCCCAAAAAAAGACCTTCCCTCACCCACCCACCCACCCAGGAACTTGTGCGCGATGGCCTCCCGCATCCGCTCCACCGCCACCACCGTGCAGGCCCGGATCTCCACCTCCTCCGCACTGCCCGCAGCGATCATCTCCCGCCGCTCGACCTGGCGCACCAGGTAACAACCACACAGCAGGACAGCAGCAGCAGGTCAGCCACACAAAGGCCCGTGGGCAGCACAGGCACAGGCCCGTGGGCAGCACAGGCATCCAGTAAAGCAAATGACATGAGCCCGGGACCGTCGGACGGGTGGGGGCACGAGGAAGCAAAGGCGTTTGCATGGTGCTCGTTAGGGAGAGGGTCCCGCGTCAGGCCGTGTTAACCCGCAGCCCCGCCTTCCACCCTTCAAGCTGTTGGAAGGCCCCCGGCCCTCCCTGGCCCTCTCTGGCTCTCCCTGGCTCTCCCTGGCCCTGTGTGGCGGACACCTCCTTTCAGCCAACCCACCTTGGCCGCGAGCTCCTCGCTGTACGACAGGATGCCCATGTTTCGGAGCACCACCGGCACCCGGTAGTCGGCAAACATGGTCAGCTGGTCGATGTCCTGTACGACAGAGTACGGCAGGAAGGGGCGCTGTGTCAGAAAGGGGTTGTGAGGGGGGCCCCAGGGGGGCCGGAGGGGTATCGGGGGACCCAGCCGCAGCGCTGCGGCCGGCCGGCAGGCTGAGCTGTTCGCAACGTGGTTCCCCCCCCTGGAGCGCTCCTCTTGCTTCAAGCTTGGCTCGGGCGGTCCCGCCGGACGCTCGAAGGAGCAGCACGAGACTGCGCGAGCCACTGCGCCGCCGGGGTTACTGCAATCGGCAGAGTAGACCCGGCAGGGCCCAGGCCAGGCCAGGCCAGGCCAGGCCAGGCCAGGCCAGGCCAGGCCAGGCCAGGCCAGAGCAGGCCAGGCCAGGGCTGGCCAGGCCAGGCCAGGCTGGGCCGGGCCAGGGCTGGCCGGGCCCCAACGGTCCCACCCCACGCCGCCATGTGGTCCCCAGTACCCCGTGCACCCTCATGCACCCGGGGTAAGGAGGACCCACGGATCAAGTGAGGGGCTTCCATTCCCTTTCCTTCCCTTCCCGGGTAACACACACGCACCCAGAATGTGCCCAGGCCCTCGCCGCCAAAGGCGCCGTACACATCCCCCACGAAGATCTGCGCGCGCTTGTACAGGAAGACCTGGTGGCCTGGGGAGGCATGCAGGAGGGGGAGGAGGGTGCCGAGGAGGAGGAACAAGGGGATGAGGCGGGGGTGCCGAGGAGGAGGAGGAAGAAGGGAGACGAGGCGAGCGAGGTATGCGACAGGACGTTCACGCATGGCCAGGACCAGGAGCTCCGTTGGAAAAGCCACTGAGCCAGGGCCAGGCACTCGCTGACTGGTTCACAAGCCTTGCTGGGGTATGTGTGCTGACGCCCTTCTGGGTCTAGAACCCAGGCACCGCGTCGTCCACACACATATACAAACAGACAATTTTCGCCCAACCCACAAACACGTACCAAATCTCCCAACCCAGGCAACGCGTAGTACACCCACACTTACGACAACCCACCCACCCGCCCGCCCGCCCACCCACCCACCCTTGTACACGGCGTGGTCCCGGAAGCCGGGGAAGAGCTGCGCCACCATCTGAACCAGCGTCAGCGCCGACCCGCCTGCGGATAAGGGGGGGGGGGGACCGTGACAAGGAAGAATGTCCGACGTCGCCACAGGGCAGGCAGGGGCCACCCGGCGTCCCAAGCGGCAGCCAGACACGGCAAGGTAGACTTCACCCGGCGACCCACTCGCGAGCCCCATACACCGCCCACCACGTGTTGTTCTACATTACACCCCCTCCCGCATGGCGCCCCCCGCAATCGGCGTCCCCAGAGACGGTCCAGCGGCTGCGGACGATCGCCCTACCTGCCGCCTCCACCATCTTTGCCGCCTGGCCGTTGAAGTGCTGCAGCAGCGCCGAGCCCACCTGCACGCAGCACCGCGCCGCAGGGGGGCACACACGGGCGCCACCTCGGAGGAGGCACCTCGGTGCTGGCTGCTGGGGGTGGTGTGCGGCTACAAGGCGGGTGACAGGGCACCCCTGCGCTTCACACCGCTCGTCGCTTTGTTCACTGACACGCGTGCGTGTCTGTTCCATTTATCTGCTGCTTTGCAGCAGCAGCAGCACCAGCAGCACCAGCACCGCCACCATCACCAGACCCTCCCAGGCCCGGCCCAGGCTGCCCCGCCCCACCTCCCGCAGCAGTCGTGCTCGCTCGTCCTGCAGCGGCACCGGCTTGCTCCAGCCCAGCAGCCGCTGCACGTCCTCCCCGGTGCTCCACAGCAGCTTGTCCGCATCCAGGACGGTGGGGTCCGCCTCCAGGGCCGCCTGCGTGTGCGTGAGTGTGTGTATGCGCACATGTGTGTGCACGTGTGTGTGTGTGTGCGTGACGACGTGACGTTTGAGTGATGTGGTGTGGTGGTGGGGCGAGGTGATGGGACCTGGGTGGTGTGGGGATGTGGATGAGCCGCCCTGCAGTCCCTCGTCGCAAACGCCGCCTGCATCGCGCCGTGTTGCGTTGCAGTGTGTTGCAATGTGTAACAATGTGTTACAATGTGTTGCTATGTGTTCCGATGTGTTGCGATGTGTTGTGTTGTGTAGTGTTGTGTAGTGTTGTGTTGTGTTGCACGGCTTGCCGGTCGGGCAGGGCGTGCCCGCCGTTGCGGGAGGACGCAATTTGAAATGTGGCGGAGGGCAGCTGCCTGTCGCGACGGAAGGGAAGGCCCACGGGGACATGACATGTGCCCGGTGTCGTGTGGCACGTTCCAAACAAGGTCTGCGGGGAAACGAGTGGCAAGGCGGCTCCGACCGTGCTCACACCCGCGCAGGCGCGCACTCACTTTGACGCCCTTCGATAGGTGCTCATACTCTAGCTCTTCATCTGTCCGGAATTCAGGCAACGGATGGGCCGAAGGGCTTTCGCAGTTGAGCACCAAATGGGCCGAAGGGTATTTGTTGGGGGTTGCACAGCATAGCACAGCACAGCACAGCACGGCACGGGGGGGGGCGCGGTCGACGCCAGGGCCCTTGACCCGCCCGACTTCGCGTGGAGGCTTTTCAGCGAATTGGAAGCTCCGGCAGATTGCCCCGACGGGGGCAAAGGGCGTTTCCTGCGGCCGGTTGTATGTGCTGGACTCGACTCCATCCTGGGCGGTTGACAAAACTGTTTTCCCCACCTGGCCAGAAGCAGAAGTTCAGGGCGTCGACCACGAGCAGATATTGCACAGTCAGCGGGCCCCCGTCAACGTAGTGTAGATCTGCGTCAAGGGATGGGGAGGGCGGGTTGAGGTATTAGGAGGGGACCCGGATTTGTGCAGGTGGGTGTGGCGCCCGCGCAAACACGCGTGCGTTCCAAGCCCCGGTTGCCAAACCAGTCAGGGCGCGAGAGCAGAGTATGGATACCGCCTCAGAGTTCAAAACACACCGTGATTATAAGCTGTGGGCGCCGTCAGCTCCGCCAGCTTGTCAAGGGAGAGGTCGTTAACTGCATCGCTGATACCTGGTGGCCGAGCAAGGAAGAGGTCGAGGATTCTTGAGCATAATTGGAAGAACTCCAAGCGCAGTTGGACATATAAGACAATTATAAGCAACAGCGCGAGGCCGGGGAGAAGGTTGCAAGGCGCAAGCAGACCTTTCTGAGATATTTGGACGTGCTCCGCCCGATCAGCGACAAACTGCGCTGTAATTTTTACGGCATTTATGGCCGGCTCCAATGAGCTTGTCACGAGCCTGCGATGGTCGCAAATTTGTGCGTCCGCTTCCAGGCGTAAGCTTCTGCTTCAAAAAAATCAGCAACTCGTACTGCAGCAAGCGTATAGAATTATGCGCAGGTCTTCGCTCTCACCACGGCAAGGGCGCCGAATGGTGCTCACTTGCACGTGCTGTCGACTCTCTTGCCATTGCTAACATATTTGCGTATCCTGGCTCCATAATTGGCGTAAACAAAATCTTTCTCGAGTGCTATGGCCTCGGCGGCTGTGAGACATGGAATCGGTGACCGACTGCGAAAGGTGCCGTAAAGTGTGGAATGTACAAATCCATGATCTCACTCCTATAAAAACAACTCACAAGCCCAAGCATAAAAAACCTCATGTTGACATGTTGAACCACATCCTGCACTTCCCGGCCCTGCCCAAAAGTTGGGAAGTGCTAACGCGTTGGACGGGTCGATACCTGTACGTCGAGGCACTGCCGTACCACCGCAAGCCCGACGCCCCCACAAAAAGCACGGCGCTCCCCCCAACACGATGCACGATCAGGTTTAACTCTTTCATTTCAAAGCGACCGTATGCGAGAAGACCCCCAATAGGACGGAAGACCCCCAACAGGGCTACCGCTACGGCACACAACCTGCAATGCTCTGCCACTGAACACTCTAGGACGTGTCCCCGCCACTTCTGAGCGGCACCTGCGACCACCCGTCACACGCAACCAAGCCCTTCGCTGGTGGGTCTAGCCAGGGGTAGCTATCATCGCCCTGAATCCCTCAGACGCTGATCCGGCGGGCAGCGGCTTCTGGTCTGCATGCCTGCCTGGCTGACTGGTCGTCTTGCCTCGAGCAACAACCCAAAACCTGCGCCAACCCACCCGACCATCGCCTTCCGGCCCGCACCCCTGCTTTTCTGCGCCATTCGTGCCTGGATGCATCTGTGTACCCAATGGGCCCAAAGGGAACGTGTGGGTGCACGCATACGAGCACGTGCCGCACCCAACACTGCCGCGACGCAAGCCCGCGGAAAGCTCCTTTCGTACGTGCATTCTGTCAGTCGGTTGGTCAGTTGGTCAGTTGGGCAGTTGGGCAGTTGGGCAGTTGGTCGGGAGTCAGGAGTCAGCTGCAAACGCCTCTCCCGCTCAGGTCCACTTCTTCCGCAGTCAGAACCCATTCACCTGCGCACTAGCTCAACTCAACGCCAAGCAAACCAAGAGCACCAAGCCCACAAACACGGGCCACGCAAGTGTACCCCCAAATCCAACACGCAACGGATGTAATGTACTCCTGGGCCTGACTTGCAGGTTGTGCAGCCCTCGTTCCGCCGCGCCGGCGCGTGGATCCCGTACTGTCGTACATGTCGCGCGGCGATTGTCACAGCAGCCGAAGCGTCGGCGGCGACAGTGGTGCCGACAAAGCCGACGGCGACGGCGGCGGCTGCGTGGAGGTCGCGGCAGCTGCCTCGCCGCTGCCGTCGCCGCCATCATCGCCGCCGGCTCGTCGAACTGATGCAGAGGACGGCGCAGAGGCGGCGGCCGCTTCTTTCAGGCCTCACTTCCCGTCCCTCTCACAAACCATCGGGGCTCATTCGGCAGTGGAGTCCGAAGGCGGGGGAGCAGCGCCTTCGAAGGAAAGCCCGCCGGAGGCGCCTGCCGCCGCCGCGGCGGCGGAGGCGGAGGCGGCCGCCGCTGGCCCTTCCTCGGAGTCTCAGCGGGCGGCCCTTGCTGCGCGGATTGCGTGTCTGGAGGCGCGGTGGTGGGGGCGAGATGGAGGCAGGGCTACGCAGGGCTGTCGGCCGCCAGCGCGTTCGTTGACCCAAATGAATCAGGCGCGTGCGTGCGTGTGTGTGTATGGGCCGCGATGTGCGGTCATGTGCACTGATGTTCTGTACCAGTCAGCCGCGGGCGGAATGTAATGTGTTGTTTGCCGCCGTAATAATCAATACATATTGTCCGTTCGTCCATGCCGTACCTTCCACAGGAGGCGGTGTCGTACCTGCGCTCCGGCGACCCGCTGTCCGCCGCCGCCGCGCTGACGCTGCTGATGCGGACCTGCCGTACATCTCGCCTGACGCACCGTGACCTGCCGACGGCGCGGTCTAACCTGGCGGCGGCGCTGCTGGCGGCGGGCGGGTTGGCGGAGGAGGCGCTGGCGGAGGCGGAGGCGGTGGTGGCGGAGCTGGAGGCGCGGCCGCCCGGGTAGGCAATGAAGATGGCTGCAGCGGTGGAAAGGAGGCACTGGGATAGGATGCATGCGCCTGTTTGAGCGTGATGAAGGGACCCATACGCTGTCTTGTTTGGGCAGGGCGGTGGAGATGTGTGTGGCTGGCCGCGCACTGCACCGGAGGTGACCAGGGCAGCAGGGAAGCACACTCAGACCAGACAGCACCAGTCACCCAGACAGGAACGTGCAAGCCCGGAGGGAAGGCTCCGAAACCCGCTATTCATGAGGGAATCCGCCATGAGGCTCCCCAATTGGCGACGGGTCCTTGCCCCCTTCAAGTAGGCCCACCAACGGACCTGACAGCAATTCGCCCTTAATCCTCCGCCTTTTCTCCGTCGTATCATCCGCCTCCCGTCTGCCGTACAGTCTGCTGGACGCTCCCGCCCGGCGCGCCCTGGTCCGCGGCCACCTGGCCCGAGGTCAGGCGCTGTCGGCACTGGGTCGCCACGCCGCCGCGGTGGCCTCCCTGGAGCGCGGACTGGCGCTGGAGCCCTCCCACACCCGCATGCGCAGCGAGATGGACGCGGCGGGGCGGGCGCTGCTGCGGCAGCTGCTGGCGGGTGGGTCCGGGAACGCGAGGCGAATGCGAATCGAAGCGAGGCAAAGCGAATCGAATCCATTTTATTCTTCGCACCGGTACGCCGCGCAGCCATGGAATAGAATCGTTTTACAGTGGAACACCCATAATGCATGAGCGGGTCTCCGGGAACCCAGCTGCAAGACCGCACAAAGAAGCACCAATTCTAGCCGCCCCCACCGCCGCCACCGCCGCCACAGGCTGCTACTCCGAAACCCTTGCGCTCCCCGCGCCGGAGCCGCGCCCGCTGGCGCTGTCGTACAATGTCAGCGGCGCCGTCAGCCCCGCCGCCGCCGCCGCTGGCGCCCAGCCCGATGCCACGGCGCTCCAGCTCCGGTGGGAGGAGCTGCTGCCTGCGCGGCTGCTGACTCCGCGGGCCGCCGAGGTGGACGACCGCACCCGGGACACCTACAACTTCGTGACCATCGAGGTCAGTGCATTCTCACCAACCACCAGCCAACCACTGGATTCTCCCTCCTCCGTCTTCGACCTCCTGAACCCCGTTTCATCTTTCTTACCCCGCAGACTGACGTTCGGATGCCCAAACGCTGCCTCCGGGTCCTCCACGACTCGGCACGCTTGGCAGCCGTACGGGAAGCCGTACAGGCCGCCGTGGAGGCGGCGCGCCGCGGCGGCGGCAGCGGCGGCGGCGGCGAGGGCGACGAGGACGAGCGGGACGTGCGAGTACTCCTGCTGGGCTCGTGCGCGGGGCTGATGGGTTTGGTGGCGCTGCGGGCTGGGGCGGTGCACGTGACTTGCGTGGAAAGGTACGGCAGTACGGCAGCACGGCACGCGGGATCTGGGTCGCGCGGACACGCCCTCGAGGGGACGGAGCTGCCATTCGATTGGCACGCATGAGACATGACTGACTAACTGACTGACTGATCGAGCGACCCGCTGCAGGTGGCTGTATCTGGCATCCGCCGCTGGAGAGGTGCTGGCGGGCGCGGGGGTGCCGCCCGACCGCTACCGGGTGTCGTACAGGAGGCCCACGGAGCTGCGCCTGCGGGAGGACGTGCCCATCTGCTGCAACGTGGTGGTGAGGAGGACATGGGATACAGATGGGGCCTGATGGGGTGGGGGTGGAACGGCGTCGACATCGTGGTTTGACGCGGTCTTGGGGTTTCAACCTGAAAAGATAAATCCGGAAAATGTTTTCACGGTCTTGTCTTGAGCTTGCTTGTTGTGCAGCCCCGCTGCGGCTCCGCATTCCTACGTAGCTCTGCCTTGCACCACGCAGCCCAACTAACTAACAAACTAACCGGAACCCGGCTCTTCACAACCTCCAACCGTCAACCGCAACTACCTACCGGCGGAAGGTCGCCACCGACCTGCTCAACGATGGGCTGCTGACCAGCGGCTTGCTGCCGGCTGTACGGCACGTGGCGGCGGCGGGCCTGCTCACGCGCGACGCGGTGGTGGTGCCGGCGGCGGCGACGGTTTGGATGCAAGCGGCGCAGCTAGCCGCGCCACCGCCGCGGGAGACGAGCGGCCTGGACCTCCAGGCAATGGACCGCCTCCGGTACGGCTTTTTGTACGGCAATGTACGATATTACCCAAACCCAGAACACGCCCCCAGGCGCCGGCGCCTATTTGAACGGGGGGAGATGCTGTGGCAGTCCCGTTGGGGTTGACAGGGAGGCGGTAGTCGAGGTAGTTGAGGGGCCCTTTCTTAGCGGAGGTGGTTGCCACGTCAATTACCTTGTCCGAACCCACCGTTACGTCTTTGCCCCCGCCACCTCCAACCCACTTCTTGCCCTTCTCTGCCACTGCGCTGTGCTACTCTTCTCTACTCAGGTGGTGGCCCTCCCACAGTCTGGGCGGGCCGATGGCAGAGGGCGCTTACTTGCCGCTGTCCCAGCCCAAGGTACGAGACCGTTATTGGTTATCGGTTGTCAGTTACCGGTTGTCCGTTGTGGCTATGTGTCATGTTGGGCCCGTGATGGAACTACGGCTCGAGCCGATACGAGACAGGTACAAATGGCCGCGTAGGAAGACGAAACGTCGAAGCCGGGAGGAAGGTTCTATCGGTGCTGTTCATGCCTCACCCGCCCGTTGTGTAAGATTGCATGCTTCCACTCCGGGACGCAGGTCGCCTGGCACTTTGACGTGCTGGACTGCCCTGACTCCACCGAGGCTCGAACCCTGGACCTTGAGCTCGAGGTCGCCGGCCGCTTCAACGCCGTCGTTTGGTGGTACGACATACGGTTATACGGCGACATTCGATTGGTCACGCACCAGCCGCTGGCACCTCGGAGCGCGCCGCAAGGCGCCGGTGACGGCATGACGTCATCTAATGACGAGGAGGAGGGCGATGACGAGGAGGAGGCGCACAACGAGTCATGCTGGCGGGGGGACGGGAATGCGGGCCGCGGCGATGGCGGCACTGCGCTCGCGGCGGACGAGCCGGGGCAATGGGCGATGGTGGTGGTGGGTGGCGGCGGTGGAGAGAGACCCGCGGGTCGGTCGTCTCCTGACGAGCCGGCGAGGCTGCAGAGCCTGCGGGCCGCCGTACACTGGCTGCCGGGGCCCATCCGCGTGGCGGCGGGCGACGTGCTGCCGCTGACGGTGTGCCACAACACTGTGGCGATGCGGTTCGAGGTGAGGTGGTTGGCGGTTGGCGGTTGCGGTTGGCGTTTGGCGGTCGGCGATTGGGTTCTTACGATTTGCTGCCGTAGGGCTGGCCGTAAAACACTACACGAGTACGGAGGTTCTGGTCGGAGGTTGGTCGAACGATTCGGGGCGTTTCGCGCCGCGTTGGTGTATGTTCCAGCGCCTTGCTGTTTCTACACTTTGAGATGGCAATTAATCAGCCCGCTATATATCCCTCAACACGATTACGGCCCCGGTCCCACCCCCGTCCCCGGCCCCCACATCTATCCAACCCAAACAGGTCCTCACTGCGGACTATCAATGGCTCGTGACCCGGGACCCCAGCCTACCCCCCGCCATGTGGGCCGGCCTGGCAGACACCGCCCGACTGGCAGCATACCGGCGGGCAATCGAGCGCGCGGTTCGGCGCCTGCGCGCAGCAGGTGGGTTATGGGTTATGGGCTGTGGGTTGTGGGTGCGCTGCTGCCTGCTGGGCTGGCCGCCAACCCGTGCCAGCTCGTGTCAGCGACCGACCCATGGGTCACGACATGGGACCCGGCTGGTTCCGTCTTCCGCCGTTCCTGGGCCTGCCGGACCGGACACCGCAGGCCGTCCGGTGGTGGCTCTGGATGTGGGGTGCGGCGGCGGCGCGCTGGCGCTGGCGGCGGCGGCGGCGGGGGCGGACAGTGTGGTGGCGGCGGAGGTGCACCCGGGCCTGGTGGCGGCGGCGAGGCGGTGCGCGGCGGAGAACGGACTGGGGCACAAGGTGGGTGGGATCTGGGATGCGTGTTTTGCGTGAGGGGCGGGCGGCGGGTTGGCACCCCTGTGTTGGGTCCTGCCTGACGTGTGCCGCGCCCTCAGGCCCAATGGCAATCAAACCCTTTCCCTTCCTCCCTCCCCTTCCCTCCCTCCCTTTCTCCATCCATCCATCCTCCCGGCACAAGGTTGCGGTGATCCCGGGCGACGTGGGGGAGCTCGTACGGGGCAGAGATCTGCCGTACACCGGCGCCAATCTGATCATCCTGGACTTGTTCGACGCGGGTGAGGAGTTCTCGGAGGAACAGAGCGATTGAAGAGCGCTCTTGGGCCGGCAACCGTTGCCTTGCGGGTGCCCCCTCTCTCTTGCTTTCTACTGCCTTTTACCAAGGCGCCAGCAGCGGCGCACGGCGCTAAGTTTGGGTGCTGGTCAGAATGCCCAATATTCGCCTAACGCCTGCACGACACCCGTACGACAGGTCTACTGGGCCACCGCGCGCTGGCCACCCTGGAGTGCGTCAAACGGCGGCTGGCGGGTTCCGGACCGCCGGCGGCGGAGCCGGAGGAGGCGGCGCCGCACCCGCCGCCGCCGCAGCAGCAGCAGCAGCAGCCGGATGCGGAGGTGGAAGCGGCGGGGAGGGGAGGCGCGGACGCGGAGGAGGGCGGTGCGCCCGGTGGCCGTGTGGAGGTGGTGCCGGCGGCCGCGCGCGTGTGGGCTGTGGGTTTGGAGCTGCTCACCAGGCGGGTGGCGGGGGAGGACATGTCGGCACTCAACAAGTACAGGTACGGGCCGTGCAGCTGTACGGTCGTACGGGCGTGTGATGGCGCTGCGGCATCTGGCTGCATGCTGCGCGGTCTCACTGCGGCTGCGGTTTCGGGGCGGGGGGCGCTGTGGTTCCGGAGCAAATTGCTACACAGCACGCACATCGTGTGTGATGCATCGCTGCCCCCCCTCCGCGCCTGCCTGCGCGCCTGCAGGCACCGTGTTTAGGGGATTCGGGATAAACCGTCCACAGCTCAATTTCACCATACATGCACCCCTGAAAATTAATGTCGTGCGACTGGAATGCCATGTCATGCTAGGTCGGTTGGGTTTTGATATATGTTGCGCCATCGGGTCGTTATGGTCCGTCGGGTGCACCCACGCGGCCGCAGGTGGGACGACAAGTACGAGACTGTACGGCTACAGGACCTGCCGTACCGGCAGCTGACGGCGCCCGTACCCGTGTTCGACTTCAATTTCACGCAGCCGCCGGCCGATGACCTTGGCGGCGGTCGTGGCGGAGCGGTGTATCCGTCAACGGCGCTCGTAGAGGCGCAGGTCGTTGCCAAAGGTACGGCTGCCGTGCTTGCCGTACCTTGCGTACGGCTGGTATTACAACGTTGGCGCCAGATGTCCAAAGACGCAAAGTTAGCAGCGCACGTGTAACACCTTGTCCCCGGCATTCGGCTGCAGGAGTCTTGAACGCCGTGGCGTTTTGGTACGACCTGAAGTTGGACGAGCATTCCGACGAGCCGCCGCTATCCAACGCCCCTCCGGGCCTCGCCTCGACGGCGGAGGAGGCGCTCGCCGCCGCCGCCGCCGCCGCCGCTGGCGGCGCCAACCGCCGCTACGGCCGCCGCTACAGCCGCCGCTGCCAGGCACTGCAATACCTAGACTGCGCGCTGCCGGTCGCGCTGCCCGGCGGCGGCGGCGACAGCGACACCAGCGGCGGCGGCGGCGGCGGCCGTACTGTCGTACTGCACGCTCAGCGGACGACGGCGGGCATCCGCTTCGGGCTGCGCCCCGGCGTCGGAGTGCCGGTGCCCCGCCCACCCTTCAAGGTACGGCAACTCCCGCATCTCCTACGGCTCTTTCTCACCATACCAGCCGTTCCAACTCTTAAGTTTTCCCGCCGTCTCGCCACACTTCCCCTCCTTCCGTGTCCCTATACACGTAATACACCGTCCCACCGCTGCCGCAGGTTGAGTGGGGTGGCGGCGTCAGCATAGAGAACCCGCATGTGCAGCGGGCGCGCTACTGCCAGCTCCTGGTTTCGGAGTGGCTGCAGCGCCTACCTCGCATCGGCGGCGGCGGCGGCGGCGCCACCACGTCAATCGCCGCCGACCTGGCGCCGCTGTGGCGGCACTGCGGCAGCCTGGCGCTCGATCCCGTCGCGCTGGCGGAGGTGACGCACAGGCTGACGCTGCTGGAGCGACTGTACGGCAAGGCTGGCAGCGGCGGCGGCGGCGCAGGGATCGGGGCCGATGACGGGCGGGCGGTGGCGGCAGCGGTGGCGGCGGCGGAGGGGAGCGTGGGGGTTGAGGAGGGTGGCGAGGGTCGCGTGGGACTGGTGCGCCCCGAGGACGTGAGCCTGGGTTTGCCGGCCGTGTGGTTTTGAGCGGGTCGCGTGTGTTGTAGCCCTGCGGTGGTGCCGTAGCGCCTTGTGGTCCCGCGCGAGCCCTGAATGGCGCTTTTACAGTGGACCTGAAAATTCCCGTTGCGTCTCATGTGGGAATGGTGGGGTTCTCTGGCTATTATTGACTTGGTGATGTCTCCTCCGTCGGTGCGTGTTACTCTTCCGTCCATCACGAGGGTTGACGTCATCATCAAAGTGAGTCGCTGACGTGTCGCTGATGTGTCGCTGTTGGGCAGAGGAGCGCTGCACCGTCTGAGGAAGATGGAAGGGGCGGCCCGGGGGTAGCCGGGATGGCGTCCAGGGATGGCGCTGATGGTCAGCGAATGACGTACGGTAGTTGTGCCGTGCGCCTCTTACGTAGGTACGACTCTGTTGGTCTCCACCGTTTCGTCGTGCCCCATCATGTCTCTCACCATGTCGGCTTTCAGAGCTCCGTGTGTAGTGGGCGTGGATTCGAAGGGACCGCTGGTGCGGGCCTCATGCCCTGGCTACGCAGGGTTGCGCCGTCGTGCCCTACATCGGTCGTTCAATGTTCCTGAGTGTTCTGACGCTTGCAGTGTCGAAAAGCCTGGGAGACCTCCTGATCGTGCAAACCCTGTAAATACGCATCCCCACACTTGCGTGGCTTACCTGGACTCAACGTTCTGGTCCTGGTCCTGGGGTATCTAATAGATTTGCTGATATGGCCCGCGGGACAGCTGGGAACAGGCAGAAGTCTTCATCGAGCAAGTGCAGGAACTAATTTTGGCTCAGGTGGTAAGAGACTTAAATCTTTACGTAAATGAATAGCTAATGCGGACAAATGGTAAGCAGACAGGCCATGCCGTGCAATCGTTGCAAACTACCGTATGAAAATCAACGCGGAAGAGCTAGAAACACATAATGTTATGACATATTGGTATCGGATTTTAAATAAGTCTGTACCGGTTTCAGCACTCTTAAAAGCTAGCTCGCTGTTTGCGCGAGGCGGCGCCGCTTCCGTTACACGACGACGAATTGGTAACAGTGCCTTTTTTACATGCCAAACCAATCATTAGGAGCTAAAATTTATAATTAGGAAGTAGGGGGGCTCGCGGCGACCGCCCACTGAAATAGGCGTCGTGAAGAATGCCGGCAGCAGCGCCGCAACTGCAGCTGAAGGCCACATACCGGCCGACTTCAAAACTTCAAGTATTTTACACCGGAGGCACAGCACGTCTCACACGGGATGGCAAGCTGCTAGCATGCTCATGCTCCGACGAGGTCAAGGTGAGCCCGTGTTTGCCTTCTGTTCCACTCACCTACAGCTCTGCTGTTGCCCCCTCATAAACACCTCAAGGCATCGCTGTCGCGGGCCGACGGCGAGCAGTCACCCTGCTTCTGCAGTACCTCACCAGCGCCCTGCCACCCCTCCACCGAACGCACCCCCTTCAGATTGTGGAGCTGGCCACAGGAGCCGTCCTGCGATCCATCAAGCCGGTACGGATGTTACCCTTCCTCATGGGGGGGGCTGTGCGGCTGTCTTACGGCTGAATCGGTTTACATTGGAGCCCCGGGATCGCCGGTGCTCCTCTGTGGCAGCATGGGGCCCTGCGAGAGGTTGGACGAGATGCCCGCTGCTTAGGCCTGGCTGGCTGGCCGCCTCCGCCAGCGCGAGACTCGGTTCGGTCCGGTCCGGTTCGGTCCAGAAACGAGCCGCAGGAATGCGACGAGTAGCCGCCTCGCTCTGCGGCTGGCTGGTGCACGGAACGCGGAACTAGCTGGCCGACCCAACCCAACCATACCAAACCATTTAATTCGTCATGGAGCGCTGATACACCGCATCGTCAGCAGTTGCGGCAGCGGCAGCAGCGGCAGCACCAGCAGTTGCGGCAGCGGCAGCGGCAGCAGGGGGAAGGCCCCCTGGCCCTCACCCGCGGGCTCGCCGCCCGAAGTCGACGCCTGGACTACCACCGTCCGTCAGGACCGGGGCTCTGGAAGTTTGGGGCTTCGGAAGGTGGAGCGTGGCCCGGGCCCCCCTCCCAGAACACGGCCCGTCTTTCCGGCCTGCCCCGAGACACGGCCCGTTTTCCCGCACCCGCTGCTCCCGGAAGTGCCGTACACCTCGTGCCGTACACCCGGTGCCCGCGGGACGCATCCCTCCCCCAGGACGGCGAGGCGGTGACGGCGCTGGCGGTCAGCCCTGATTGCCGTACGCTGATCGTCGCGACGCGGTCGCTGTACGTCCGCGTGTACGACATGACCACCGGCGCGCAGCTGCGCAACTGGCGGGGGCATAAGGCCCCGGTGGCGGATCTGGCGATTGACGCCTCGGGCGGCTACGTGGCAACCGCCTCCGCGGACCGATCCGTCAAGGTAGGTTCGGTTGGTTCGGTTGGGGGCAGCGGTTGGGGATGACCGTTGCCTCGACGGTTGTGTTGAGGGCGCGGCCCCTTGCGGTGTCTGGGGCCCCAATCTCGCCTTGAACTCTCCATCTTACCAACTATCTATCTATCTACCTATCTATCCATCTATCCATCCTTCTATCTCGTCTCGATCTCTCTATAATGATCGCGCGTGCATGTGCGCTCACACGCACACATACACGCACACGCAGGTGTGGGACATTGCCGGCGGCTTCTGCACGCACCACTTCTCCGGGGGTCACGGCGGTGTGGTGCTGCGGGCGATGTTCCACCCGAAGAACCTGCAGCTCTTTACGACGGGGGATGACGGCTCGGTGCGCGTGTGGGACCTGGTGGACAAGAGCTGCGTGTACGACCTCAAGGTACGGCATGTACGACGTGCAGGGCACGTGTGGGGCTCGTATATATGGCGCGCAGGGGCTGCGGCGGCTTGGCGCGATTGGGGGCCCAGCCTCTTGACCCGGCCCCTCTCTTGACCCCCCAACTTCCCTCCCGACCGGAGAGGGGTGGCCGGGTTGCCTCAACCAGTACCAAGTGAGCAATGGTACACCCGCCCCAGCTTTGCAGCAGTCCAGTTCCAACCAGTATCACCAGTCACCACCCCTCGCCTCCCGCCCCCCTTCCCTCGGCCCTCCCCGCCCCTTCCCTCGGCCCTCCCCCCTCAGGCGCACTTCAGTGCAGTCACCTCTCTGGCTCTCTCCCCGGACGGTTGGCTGCTGCTGACAGCGGGACGAGACAAGGTGGTGGTGCTGTGGGACCTGCGCAGGTGAGCCAGGGAGGGGGCGGGGCGGGGCGGGGGTGGGGTGCGGGGCGGGGTGGGGCGGGGCTGGTTGGGTGCGAGGGCGTGGTAGTGGGCGTAGGCGAGGGAGGGAGGGCGTGGTGGTGGTGTGGGGGTTTGGGCTGAGCTGGCACCAGAGGGGGCGCCACACCACATCACAGCATCCTCCACCGTGGACAGGGGAGCGAGCGAGAGCGCGTGCTTTCCTGTCCACGTCCCGCTCGTCCCATCGAATGCCCACATCGCCACTGCTGCCAGTGTGGGCTAAGGGTCCCCGTGTTTACTGAGTAAGGGAAGTATCGAGAGCCCTCCGTCGCCCGCCCGCCTCCGCTGCCGCCTTGAACCCCTCGCTCTCTCGCTTTCATACACAGACTCTCACAGACTCACACAATCAAACAAACACACTCCCCCCGCAGCGGCACCAAGGTCGCCACCGTGCCTGTGTTTGAGGCGGTGGAGGGGCTGGTGGCTCTGCCGCTGGGGAGCGCATTCCCTGGAGTGCCGCAGCTGCTGGCAGCCGACACGGCGGCGATGATCAAGGTGGGGGCGGGGCGGGGCGGGAGAGGGCGGCGCGAGGCGGTGTGGGTGTCTGGAGGGAGCGAAGGGAGACTGGGAAGTGCGTACGTGGAGGCCCCACTCGGCCAAACGCAGTGCCACACCCAGGCCCGAACCCTAACTCGCTGTCCCTTTCATCCCACTCGCCTTTAGAAACGCGCCGCCCCCCTCTGTTCGTCACCCTTGCACTGGTCTTGCCAACCAGGACCAGTGATGCACCTCACTCCCAACGCTTAACCCCTAAAACCCTAAAACCCCTAAAACAACCCCAGGGTGCCAAGAAGTTGGTGTTTTTCGCCACCGCGGGAGAGAAGGGAGCCATCAAGTGCGTGAGCGGGGGAGGGAGGGGGGCTGGGGCCTGGGACTGAGGCTGATGGTTATGGTGTTCATGGTGGGGTCTTTGCAATGAACCTCCCGTGTGTGTATGTGTATGTGCCACACTGCCACTCCTCCCCTTCCCTCCCCTCCCCGCATATCACTCCCTAATCCCCTCCCCTACCATCCCTCTCCCCCTCTCCTACCAGGCTGTGGCGCAGCGACACGGGTGCCTGTGTGGCGGAGGTGGCTCCCGAGGTGGCGGTGGCGGGCAGCGCCGCATGCGAGCTCACGGACCTGGCGCTGCTGCCGGCACCCGCGGCGGCCACCGCCTCCGCGGGAGCTGCGCTGGGCGCCGGGCTGATTGCGGCCACTGCAGATGCGCGGCTGCTGATGTACACTGCGCAGGAGGTGGAGGGCTGCGGGCGGCGGCTGGTGCTGTCCAGACAGCTGGTGGGGAACCAGGATCAGGTGAGGCGTGAGACCGCAGGAGCCGATGAACTGCGAAGGGGCCCCGCCCCTGCGAAGGGGAGGGGCGGCAAGGCACGGGTTTCGGAGCAGGGTGGCTCCGGGCTGCCACCAGCACCTGTCCGACCTTTGATTATGTGCGAGTGTGCGCGCACTCACGCGTGCCGACCGCCGACGGGTGTGTCGTACTGTGGTGTTCGTCGTGCTGTCGTACTGCTGCAGGTGACGGACCTTCGGTTCGTGGGCCCGCCCGCGGAGCCGTCGCTGCTGGCGGTGGCCACCAACAGCGAGACTGTACGACTGTACGGCATATCCAATCAGAGCTGCGCCGCCTCGCTCGTGGGCCATCGGGACATTGTGCTCTGTTTGGACGGAGGGGCGCCGTCGCCCTGCACCTCGACATCGACATCGGCGTCAGGGGGTGAGTGATGGCGGAAACTGCGACCCGGCAGACACCAACCACCCACCGAGCAACCGAGCAACCCAGCAGCTGAAGGAACGGAGGGCCGGGCCCTGCCATCCTCCGGCCCCGGACCTCGGCCGCGGCGCTTCCCCACCGCCCCTTTCCACTCCGCCCGCCGCTGCCTGCTGCCTCAACTCCCATTCCCCGCTCCCGGCTCCCTTCCACCCCTCACAGCCCGCTGCGGGTCTTCCTTTCTCACCCTTTCCTCACCCTTCTCTCCCTCCTTCCCGTCCTCCCTCCCTCCCTTCCCTCCCTTCCCGCCCTTCCCTCAGGCGTCTCCGTGCCTCCTCTGCTCGCCAGCGGTGGCAAGGACCACGAGGTCCGGCTGTGGGAGGCGCTCAGCGGGCGGTGTCTGGGGGTGGGGGTGGGCCACGTGGGGGCGGTCAACGGAGTGGCGCTGTCAAGAAAGTGAGTACAGCGGCTGGACGCAGGGGAATGTGGGGGGAGGTTGGGGTGGCACTGTCGAGGAGAAGGAAGCGCGCGGCGGGGATGCGGGGTGTGGTGGGAATCTCTCTAGCGGGGGGAGCGAAGTGGGGACAGTGGGCGGTGGGATGGATTATGGGGCGGTGGGGGACTTTGTCGGCGTGTGCTGCTTAGCGCGGGAGGAGGCATGCGCGTGGCGGCGGCGGTTGGGGCGGTGGCGGTTAGGGCGGTTGAGGCGGCTCGCCAGGGGTCGAGGATGATCCGGCTACTTTTCCTTTCCTTTTCCCGAAGCTGAGGGGCAACCCGACGCGGAGACACAGCCCGGACTGAGGCCCTTTGACGATGAGGACGATGAGGGCGATGAGGAAGATGATTGAGCACCGCGCCCGCGCGGCCGGCGGCACCTAGTCAACTTCTATCTTGTTGGAACGGGAACTGTAGGCCGGTAGGCCAGGATGAGGTGGCTGAGGCTTCTTTGGCTTGTCCTGATCTTCTTTCTCATCACTTTGCTGCCCTCCGCTGCCTCATCATCCCGCGGCCAGGAGCCCCCGCTTCCTGATCTCTGTGGGAGCAGACAAGCTCATTAAGATGTGGGACATTGCGCCAGCCGTTGCGCTACTAACCGACCCAACCGCAACCGCCAACGGTCAAGTCGCCGGCGGCGCCGCTTCCAAGAAGCGCAAGACGACGGCCGACGAAGCCGCGCCGGCGGTTGCGGGTCCGTTGCAGCTCCGTACGATTGCGGCGGTGGCAGGCCACGATAAGGACATCAACGCCGTTGCGGTTGCGCCCAACGACCAACTGATTGCAACGGCCAGTCAGGACAAGACCGTGCGCGTGTGGTCGCTGCCGGACTTGGTGCAGGTACGACTATTGACGTGTGACAGCTGCGGGGCGACTATGCGGCGCCCAACCACCTCCAACTGTCAACCGCCCAACTACCTCCACCGCTTGTACAGGTATCCGTACTGCGGGGCCACAAGCGCGGCGTATGGGCGGTGGAGTTCGCCCCCTTGGAGCGCGCCCTGCTCACGGCGTCAGGTACGAACGTGTGACACACGCCCGTACATGTGGAACATTCCGCCGCGCATTTGTTCCGCCGCTTCTGTATCTACGGCAGTGATTTCACTGCGCTCACTGCGCAGTCCAAACTCACGGGAGTCGAATAAAAGCCCGCGCTCGCATACAGTTATCTCTTATTGCCTTCGATGTCGGTGTGCCTTGCCTGCCCTGTCCTGCGCTGACCGACCCATGGGTCATCCTCACCGTTTTCCGCCGGCCCTCGACCGCCCCCCCCAGGCGACAAGACCATCAAGCTGTGGTCCCTGGCCGACGCGAGCTGCCTCCGGACGATGGAGGGCCACACCGCCTCCGTGCTCCGAGCCACGTTCATCACAGCGGGCACGCAGGTACGTCTCCCCGTGTGTGGGTGCGCGGGTGTTCGTGTCCGTGTGTGTGCGTTAACGTATATTCGTAGGTGTGTGCTTCTTTTATCAGGTGCGTGCGCGCGTGTGTGTCTGTGCCAGCCCGCCATACCTGCCACTTTTCCGCCGTCCCTCGCCGTCCACCTGCGATATCTTTTGATTGACCCCCTCGGCTGCCTCTCAGGTCCTGAGCGCCGGTGCGGACGGGTTGCTGAAGCTGTGGAATGTGGCCAGCGGCGAGTGCGTCAACACATTTGACGAGCACGAGGACAAGGTGGGTGGGTGGCCGGGTGGCCGGATGGGTGGGTGGGTTTACGGGGCCGGGGCTGTGGTCACTGATGGTCGTTGATAGTCACCCAGCCAGCCCCTGAACGTGCGCCTGGCGGCTTTTTTGGCATTGAAAACTGGCCATCCTGGCGGCTTTTTTGGCATTGAAAACTGGCCGTCCTGGCTGCGCCCTCCCTCCCTCCCTCGCACCTCGCTGCACAGGTGTGGGCGCTGGCCAAGGGCGGCAGTGCGGAGGGGATGGTGGCCACCGGCGGAGGCGACGCGCTCGTGTGTCTGTGGGCTGACAGCACGGAGGCCGACGCGGCAGCTGCGGCTGCAGCGGAGGAGGAGCTCGCGGAGAAGGAGCAGGCGCTGCAGAACGCACTGGCGGTGAGTGGGTGCGGGGCTGGGATGAGAGGATGACCCTCATGTTGAAATGATGGTGATGGTGATGATGGGCGGTGTGACCCACGGGTCGGACTGGGGCAGGGCGGGGCCGATTGGGCCGGGCGCAGGGTGTTGTTCGGACGTGGGTTGCTAGCACCCGGGTGATGGTCGTGCAGCGCGCCAGCGCACCAGCGCGGCAGCCGCGCCTGACCGCCTGACCGCCTGTCTGTGTGCCCATAGTCGTCAGGCGCGCTATGGCATGTCGAGGCAGCGCACCCGCACTCCCAACTCGCACACGCAAGCAAGCAAGCACGCAAACCCAAAACCTCTCGACCCGCCCGCTCCCCCTCCCGCAACCCTCCTCCCTCCGAACCTCCTGCCGCAGGACGCCGACTTCAGCAAGGCCGCCTCTCTGGCCTTCAGCCTCAAGCACCCCGGCCGCCTGTTGTCCATCATCACCCGGGCAGCCACGGCCACCGCCAACACCGCCTCGGTCGCCAACTCCGCCTCCGCCTCCGCCTTCTCCACCGCCACCGCTGCCGACCCGCGGGTCGGCCCGCTGGGCGCGCTGCTCTCCGGCCTGGTATCTGCCATGTCCGATGAGGACATCCGCACCTCCCTGGAGTACGTCCGCGACTGGAACACCAACGCCAAGCACTGCCACGCGGCTCAGGCGCTGCTGGGGGCGGTGCTCCGGGCGCATGGGCCGGAGAAGCTGCTGGGAGTGCCTGGTGGGTCGGCGTGGCGTGGTGTGGCGTGGCGTGTGGGGTTGGGCCGTGAGGGCCCTCGTTTGCGCCCATTTCGTTGCAAGACCCCGTATATGTTCATGACTTGTTATGCTATTGCGGCGTTTCCCTCCCTCCTCCTCGCCTCCCTCCTCCTCGCCTCCCTCCTCCTTCCTTCCCTCCCCTTGTAGTTGCCGCCCCTGCTTGCTGCCTCCCTCCCACACCTTTTCTCCTGCCACCCTCCCTCACCCTACCTGCCCTTCTTCGCTTCCCTCCCTCACCTTGTCTCCCCAGGCCTGAGCGAGTTGTTGGCCCAGATCACCGCCTACAGCGGCCGACACTTCTCCCGACTCGACCGGCTGGTGAGTCCCCCGGCTGGGTGGGCTGGGGTGGATTGGGTTACGGGTTGGGTTGGGTTACGGGTTGGGTTACGGGTCGGGCAGGTTGGGGCGGGTTGTGGCGGGCTGGGGCAGCCGCTCAATCGCCTTGCGTCTGTGGCTGGGGCTAACCGGAGAGTCGACGTATGGTTGGGTTTGGGAAGTTTGTGCTGCTTTGGGTTGGTTAGGTTGGGGGTTTGAGGGGTTGGCTGTAATGTACTGCTCCCTCTGCTGCACTCTGGTGCCGCGGCAGTTTTGTCAGTCGTTCCCTGGTAGTAACCTGACCCGTTCCCGGGCTTCCCTAACTAATCTCTCCTCCTGCACACTCGACACAATACGACACGACGTACGACAGGTCCGCTCCACGTACCTGTTGGATTTCACCCTGGAGTCCATGGGCGTGCTGGGAGTGGGCACGGGGGCGGGGGCGGGAGGGGCGGGGGCGGGGGGCTTGACGGCGGGGGAGGAGGAGGCGGGCGGGGAAGCGGGCGTGTTGCGGATGGGCGAGGAGGACGAGGAGGGGCAGCTGCTGGCGCGACTGGCGGCGGCGGCGCGGGCGGGCGGGCAGAAACGGCCCCGTGAGGACGAGGAGGAGGACGAGGAGGAGGAGGAGAAGGAGGAGAGAGGGATGGACGGGGAGGGTGGTGGTGGTGGTGAGGGGTCTGCAGACGAGGGCGAGGAGGAGGAGGACGAGGGAGAAGAAAGCGGGAGTGAAGAGGAGGAGGAGGAGGAGGAGCCCAGTTCCTTGGCGCTGCCGGGGCGCGGGAAAGTGGCTGGCGGGGCAGCCGCTGGGGCAGCCGCCAAGGCGCCTGCCGCCGACGCTGCGGCCAATGGCGGCCGGAGAGGGCCCTCAGCGGATGACCTGGACGACGACTTTGAGATGAGCGGGAGCGGGGACGACAGCGAGGAGGAGGAGGAGGCCGAGAAGGAGGAGGAGGAGCGGGCGGGGGCGAAGGCGGACGGATCTGGCGGTAACGGAGTCGACCTGGATGATGCAGGCGAGGAGGAGGGCGAGGAGGAGGCCGAGGAGGAGGAGGAGGCCGAAGCCTTGGTTGCGGGCAGCTCCAGCGACGGCGAGGAGGAGGAGGAGGAGGAGGAGGAGGCCGGCGACGAGGACGATGGGGAGGCCGAGGAGGAGGACGGGGAGGCTCTGCAGCAGCTGCAGGCGCAGTTGCGGAGGGCGGCCGCGGCGACCGCAGCAGCGCGGAGCGGCGGCGGCACCGGTGCGCTGCGCGGTAAAGGCGGCGGCGGCGGCAAAGGCGAGCCCAAGGCCGGGTCCAAGTCCCTTGCTGCGACGCCAGTGCAAGCTCGCGCCGCCGCAGCCGCAGCCGCAGCCTCTGGCGGCGCCGCCAAGCGTCCGCCTGCGACGGCGCCGGCCAAGGGGCCGCGGTCCCGAGCCAATGGCGGCGGCGCCGCCGCAGCCTCGGTCGCGGCGACGCCCACCCCAGCCGCCACGGCCGCCGCGGCCAAGTCGGGCAAGGCCGCTAAGACGGAGGTTGCGAAGGAGAAGGCGAAGGTCGGGGGAAGGACGGGGGCCAACGGCGCGGCGGCTCCCAAGTCGGCTCCGAAGTTGGGGTCCAAGGGGGGGCCCAAGGCGGGAGGTCGCACGGATGCGCTGCAGAAGATCGCTCGGGCGCTGGATCTGCCGCCCATGCCGCGTCCGGCGGCGGTGGCGGCGGCCAAGCAGAAGGAGCAGCAGAAGGAGGCGAAGCCTGCGCGGCAGCAGCAGCAGAAGGCGGGGTCGGGCGCCGCCGGCGCGGGTCGGAAGGCGGCAAGCGTTCCCACGACGCCGGTGGCGAGCGGGAAGGCGAGCGGAAAGGCGGCGGCGGGGTCGCTGACGGGGCCGGCGAAGAAGGCTCGGAGGGCGTGAGACGTGAGGCGGTGGGTTGACCTGACGTGCGGAAGGGGGAGGTCTGGTGCCAGGTGTGCGGTGCGGTGCACCCCTCCATTGGCAGGTAGGGCGTGCCTTGGCAGGGTCGGGACTGCGGCAATGCGAGCCCGCTAGCGAGTCGTGCGGCGAGACTTGCGCTGTTGAGTGCGGCCGACCCTGTGCACGTGGACACATCCTTTGCGCCGGGAGGAAGGCATGGGGCCATGAAGGAATGCGCAATGAAGGAAGGTGTCCTCTTGCCTTCCTACGGTAAATGGCACGAACTGACGCAAGATTGAGAAATTCAAGCGAGTACCCGTGTGGCGCCATTGCGGTCATCGCGACTGTAGCAGCCCTAAATAGGCAACATCCAACACACCACTGGGCGCCCATCCCCGGACAGCAAGCTTTACTTCTTCGCCGATAATGGTAGCGCCCAGTTGTTGCCTGCCGTACCAGGCAGCCGCCTCGACTTCTTTGTTCCGTGGGTCTTAAGCCGGTTTGCCTTGGAGCACGTCGGTCCGTGAGACCTCATGCAGTCTCAATCGCTCGAAACGCGGTGGGAAAAGACACGCCGGCGACGTGTGGATATATAAAAACTCCGAAGGAGCCGACATAACGCGCCTGTAGCGAACTGCTCGATACACGTCCGGCCGCTGGCGTACTACGCCTCGCGCCGCCGATGAGTTCCTGCTATGGTACCTCCTACCTAACACATTCAACTTCCTAGCCATCTTTTTAGGCACAGCTACACTCGGCGGCCGTCCTGCGGGAGCGCACACGCACACACAACCCACCAGACCGACGCACGCCAAGCGGCAGCGGGCCAAGCGGCAACGGGCCACATCGTGCCCATCGCCATCAGCTTCGGCTTCGTTTCTACGAAATGTCAGCGAACCCATCGCAGCGAATTGAGCAGCTGCCCCCCCCGATTCCCCCTCCCCCTTCTGCTGCTGCCCATCCTCCCGCGCATCGTCAGCTGCACACCACACACGGCCAGCCAGCCGACCAGGCCACCTGCCGGTTGCCACCGCTGCCGCCGCCGCTCCAATTTCCCCCCTCCGCCCTCCGCCCCAGCCAGCCGGCCGTCACCAACCCGTCACCGACACCCTTCTCAACACCATCTCTTACACCATTGTTCTGCCGCTGCCGCTGCTTGCCGCTGTTGCTGTCGCCGCGCCAGCTGACGACTGGTCGCCCTCACTCTCCCATCCCCGCGCCCCTTCAGCCCATTCGGTTGAGCTGTCGTCCCGCCCATCGAATGAGGTCCACCGCATCTAGCCCCTCCACGTAGTCCCGATACGCCTGGTAGTTGACGTGGGTGGGGATGGGCGGCGGCCGCCACACCCGGCTGTTGCGCACCGCGCAATCGTTCCTGCGGCAGCAGAAGGAGGAGGAACGAGGAAGGGGCGCATTGGGGGTGGCATTGGCTGGCTTCGGCTGGCGAGCGCTGTGTGGTAGATCAGCAGCGGCGGGCGGCGGTGGCAGCGGGGCCAGTTTCATCACTCGGTTCTGGAGCCGGATCCTGTTGGGTCCCGCCCGCCCTCCCTGGCGCACTCACCTCTGCCAGGCCCTCCGGAAGCCATCCAGCTCCACCATCTGCTCGTGCAGCCGCCTCCGCCGGACTGACGACGGTGTCATGTGCCCCTCCCCATCCGCCTCCGCCTCCGCCTCCGCCCCCGCCCCTGGTTGCCCCGATGCCGCTGCGCCCTCCTTCGGCTCGCCCTCCTGCTGAGTCGGCTGCTGCTGCTCCCCCTGCTGCTGACCCGTGGGTCGGCCCAGGTGGCCATTGAGCAACAAGTCCATCATCTCCGGGTGCAGCTCATCCGGCAGCTCCGAAATCACCAAAAAATCCACTCCCTTGCGAGGCTGCTCCTGCCCCTGCCCCTGCTGCTGCCCCTGCTGCTGCTCCTGCTGCCCCTGCCCCTGCCCCTGCTGCTCCTCCTGCAGCTGCCTCTGCTGTGCGTGAGCCTGCCGCTGCTTCTCCTGCTGATGGCCTTGCGTCTGTGGCTTCTGGCCAACTTGCCGCTGTTGACGCGGCGCAGCTGAGTGATCGGCAGCTGTTTCCGTCTGCTCTCGCGGCCAATTCGCGGCTGTACGGCTGAGATTGCCGAAGGTGTGCGGGAGCAGCTCCGCCTCCGGTTCCGGAGCGGCTGCCTGGCGGCCGAGCAGCGCGCGGCTGCGGTGGCGGCGCGCGGCGGCCTTGCGGGTGGGCTTGCCGCTAGCTGCATCGGCGGAGAGGCCGATGGTGATGGGGTTGGGACCGGGGATGAGGCTGCCGGTGGCTGGGCCGTAGTCGAAGGGCGCGGGCTTGGAGATGGACTTGGCGGGGCGCTGTAGGTAGATGTTGTAGCTGCGGGGGTTGCGAGCGTGGGTATGGGTGTGTGTCTGTCGCGGGTGGGGTCTGGGGATGGGGCCGGGGTTTGGGGAGGTTTGCGGGGTCGGTGGAAGCGGGCCATTGAGGGCGGAGGCTGCGGGGACCGCGGGCGGGGATCGACCAACAAACGCCAAGAAGTGATCAGAGGGACACCGCCGCATTCCGGAGCTCCCTTATGCTTCTCTTTCCTTCGCTTTGCCTTTCTTCGCACTCTCTTCTCATTCTCGTCACAGTCCAGCCGATTGGGGTCGAACAGCCTAAGAAAGGGCGCATCCGTCAGACGGACTCCAATGGGGCACACTCCTCCGTGCAGCACTGCCGTGCAATACGACAAATTGTCACAACATATGTTTTTGCACGCGCACAAACCCGCACCCACCCGTCCGTGTCCCCCGTGAAGTTGGCGGCGGCGTTCCAAAACATGACCCCAGCCAGCGGGCCGTTACGCTTGGCGCTGTTGATGAGCATCTCGAACGTAACCTGTGGTACGGCGGCAGGTACAGCAGGTTACGGCATGCCGTATTTCGCGGGGCAAGCCAGGCGCCCTTCTGGGATTGAGAAGAGTGTCACCAAGTAAGGGGGCGATGCCTTCATATATGCGGGAAGTCCACATTTGGAGGTCGCTAACAGCAGCGCGAGCGCGCGCGCCTCGCAGACGTCCAACCAAACATACCGCTTCAAACCACCCGTCCCCGACCCGGCCTCACGCTGACCAAGCCCAGCGCTGGAAGCGCAGCTATCGTACAGCTGCCGTACCTGCAGAAGCACGCGCCTGTCGTACTCCCACATGCGCCTGGGGCGTCGAATGGCGAAGGCGGTGGGGCGGGGGCGCGCGCAGTTCATGGTCAAGGAGTGGGAGGGTGGATGGTCGGTTGATGCGTGGTCGGGGAAACGAAGCGGGGTGAACTGGTGATCCATCGGGGAACCGACACGTTGTTGGGGAGCGCTGTGTTCTCATCCTCGCGCGCCTCGACACAGCGGAACCGCCGTTGGGGGTCGCTCGCGGCGGGGTCAGGCTCAGGCGGTACGCCAGCGGCCTGAGGCACTCTGAGGATGCGGCAAACACACTCCGGCCCAAGGCCTTGCAGATTCCACCGTCCCAACCGTCCCAACCGCTCGACGCGTGGGAAGCGCGCCAACGAACATAACCAACTCAACGAACCCACCACCAGGTCAGTCCGTACTCCTCCAGCAGCAGTGGCTTGCCCAGCTGCTCCGAAACCTGTTCGTGGGCCTCGATGTAGCGGGTGATCCTGTGCGGCGTGAAGCAGGGAGGTCGAGAAAGAAGGAGGGAGCCGTGGAGGTCGGTGGGCAGACGGGGGACGGGGGACTCTGCTCCCGAGCCCGAGCGGACGATCTGCCTGCGTAGAAGTTTGAAGTTACACTTGTCGGGAGGCAACGACAACCCGGTTGTACTATCTTTTGATTTTTCCGCTTCAGCGGGCAGAAGTGAAAATCCGGCGGTGCAGTACGGCAGTGAATGTGATCGTGTGTACGGCGGCGCAGGCGCAGGTAAACGGGCTGGGGGCGTTCGCGCCTGCGGGTGGAGAAGCGGAGCTGCGGGGCTGAAGGTGTGGAAGCGGCCCAAGTGGCGGGTTGACCCACCAGTTGATGTAGCAGACGAAGTCGCACTTGACCCAGATGGGGTCATTGCGGTTGGGGTCCAGATTGAAGGGAAGGGCCTCCACCTGTGTAGCGGGTCGGGCGGGCGGGCGGGTAGAGGTACCGGCACTTGGATCCTTGCATTGTTGGGGGTGGCTTTAGACCGGTTCCGAAGACATCAACAATTACACCACAATCCGCTGTGTCGTACCTGGCGTTCGTACACGTGGATGCACCCAAAATCGTGCTCCTTCATGGAAACGGTGGCGATCCAGTCCTCGCCTGCGTGCGGCACGAGTACGGCATTCGTAATGGGCGAGCGTCCCGCTAGTTCCCGACAGGGCTCAGCACGCGAGGCGCTACCGCCGGTGTGCATGTGTGTGTGTGTGTGTGATGGCGCGCTGTGCCGCTGCAACCCTCCCAACTCGCCCCATCCTTAACTTCCTCTTACTCCTTCGTCCTCGCGCCGTCTCCGTTCCTTCGCTGCAGTTTCTTCTTCCTTATCTTCCTCCTCACCTACGCGCCTCTGCTCGCCCCGGCTCATCTTTTCCTTCCCTCCCACCCGCCCACCCGCCCACTCACCCTCGCACTGCGCGCCTGCCCCCGGGTTGAGCAGGTGCAGGTTGGTCTGCGGGTCCGGCATGAAGTAGCCCTCGCTGCCCTGTCGCGGCGGGAAGATACGTTGTTAAAAAGTGGACTAGCGTCCCGTACTGCTGCCGTACTGCTGCCGTACCTGCGTGATGAGGTGGTTGGGATCGATGGATCGCAGATAGGCGGCCATCTCGCGCAGCCAACCCAACTTTATCGCCATCTGGGACTCGTCGCAACCTGACGGGGGTTGACATGACGATCATGACGGGGTGGTGATGAGATGACAGTGTGCTGAGGACGTGTGCATGTCCGAGTGTGTCCGATGTGCTGACTTGATGGTTGAGGGCGTCAGCCGACGCCCTCAGTGGCGGCAGCGTGCTTCTCCGTGCTTCTCCGTTTGGGGCAGCAGCACTCGAATTCAGCGCAGCAAATATCGCACATACAGCCACACGCCACACACGCACCACACAACGCACCACCGCGCGCACCGCACACGCACCGCACACGCATAGCGCGCCCCCAGTCACAGCCGTCACCCACCCAGCACCCACCCGGGCAGCGCGGCTCATTCATGACGTCCCAGCCCAGGATGGTCGGGTCGTCCCGGTAGCGCACTCCGCTGTAGGCGTTGATCCGGTTCACGATCACGTCCATGTGCCGCTTCACCGCCTCCCGTGTGGGTCTGTCGTAATAATAGTCGTACACCGTCTTGCCCTCTGCAGCAAGGGAGGGTAACACGTCCCGATCGTCCGTCGGGCAAGTGGGCAAGTGGGCTGGGTGCCGGCGACAAAGCAAAGTGCGGGTGTGCGCGTGTCGGCCAGGGGCGTGTGCGGCCTCCCTGGAGGGCCTGACGGTACCTGCGCTTCCGGTGGCCATGTAGAGGAAGTGCTCGGGACCCTTGTACTGCGGCCACAAGTTGGTCATCGCCAAAATAAGTCGGATTCCAAACTTGGAGGCGAGGTAGATGGTGTAATCCAGGCCCAAGAACTGCTCAGGGGATGAAGGGGTGGAGGGTAAGGAGCGGCGGAAGGAAGGCCTGAGTATTAGGAGTCTGGGAGTCTGGGAGTGCACTGCACTGCACTGCGCTGCGCTGCACAACGGCTGTCAGGCTGCCTGCTGCCGAGGCGCACGTCGGGGCTCCTCCGGCAGGAGGGATGCCTGCTGGAGTGAAGCTGCCAGCTTCAGCACCGTTCCCCGGGTCGGCGCACCCACGCCTGCAGTACGGCCTGCCGTACCTGGTCCTCGTCGTACTCCCCGGGCCGTATCGGCAGCCCCTTGTTGAACGCCCACCAGCGGCCAACTCGCATGCCCAGGGTCTGCGGAGGAAGGGCACAGAGTAAGATCCGCTGTAAACACTGATTCATTCGTCAAAGGCCACATGCCCACGGGCTGGCCGTCTGCCCCGCACCCACCTGCGCCGACTGCATGAACAGCGCCGCCTGGGTGCGGCCCCACTCGTGCTCAAACGTTGCCAGATTAGGCAACCAGTGCGCGTTGAAGCCCACGAAATAAAAGGGCCGCCCTTCCTCGATGAACTGCGTGCCGCGCCTACAGCGTCCAAGCGCAAGCGCAAGCGGCAAGAGGAGTGGACAACTCTGGCAAGCAGCAAGAGGAGCGGCACCATCAGCATCGGAAGCATCCACCCTGACACCCACTACCACCAGCAGCACCACCACCAGCAGCGGCGTTAGGTGCCACCGCAAGCGCAGGCCAGCTGCGGCCTTGAGCGCCACAACACGAACCGAACACGATGCGTCGCCCAAGCTGAGACACTAAGACTAGAACACATCACACAGGAAGCCAAGGCGGATTGGGAAAGGTCCGCTCACTCACACGCTGATAAAGGCCGAGCGGGGGGCCCTTGGCGGCCGGGGCCGCTCCTTGGGCGGCCGAATAAGGATGACGTCCGGAGAGTCGACGGCGGTGGTGGGCTTGGTATAGCGGTTGCCGCCCAGCGTGATGGAAGGCCCGCTGTTATCGTCGTCGGCGGGAGGTGGCGGCGGTGGAGGCCGCGGCGGCGGCGGCCGCGAAGGCGGCAGTGGCGGCGGTGGCGGCGGCAGTACCTGTGGCGGTGGTGCTGCCGCCGAGACCGGAGGCGCGATGGCTGGGGAGCGGTGCACAGAGGGGAGAGGGCACAGAATCCCGGACTGATACACTCCTCAAGAACAGAAAAGTGTCGATTTTACTGGTGGCTGTATGGTGGGGGTCCACACAGGAGTGAAACGGGGGCGAAAGCAAACCGCCCTGCTCACGCGTGCACCGTCACCGCACAGGTCCCCTCCGCATGTTCAAAACAAGGCCGGACATGGCAGATATAGCACGTCAAAACACATACTTCCGGCTCCCACTGTCGCCGCCGACGCCGCCGGCGCCACCGCTGTCGGCGCCGCCAACAGTGCTTCCAAACCAGTTGTCGTGCTGGCCACAGCTTCAGCAGTGGCAGCGGCGGTGCTCGGGGCGGCGACCGGCGCAATGGCAGCCCCAAGAAAATCCGGAGGGCCCGCCGCTGCCTCCACCGCCGCCGCTGCCGCCGCCACCGTCTGCGGCAGCGTCGTCGCGCCCAGCTGAGCCGTCACGCCGCGAGGCGACACAGAGAGCGCCGCTGAGAGCAACAGCAGCGGCAGCAGCGGCAGCAGCTCGGTCACGGTGCGCTGCCCGGCGCTGCCCCGGGCCTCCAGAGGACGCCGCCGGCGCATTGCGGACGGGCGGGCGACTCTGCGCAGCGCGGTTCGGGGCCCCAGTGGCAGTACCGAGAAGCTGGGGTGGACTAGTGCTGGGCAGCGGTGGAGAGGCGGCCCCGAAAGGCTACCGATAGCCTGGCGTGCGGCAGAAAGGCGGCGCCGGAAAAATGGCGGGGCGCGATGGCTGCCTCTGAAGTTTTCAGAGGTGAGGCCGCGGCGTGGGACAGCTCCGCAGCAGCTGCGAGAGGGGCTTTTGGCTGTGGGTTTTGCAGGGTCGAGCACTGCGGCTGCTGCGGACGTGGCGACGCGCAATGAGCCTTCGTCAGCAGCGTCTTCAGAAGTCACTGGGTTGTAGGTTGCTGGGTATTAAATGAGTTTCCGGAAGAGACTTGGAATTCCAATGTGGGGGATAAGTGGTCTTTAGGCACTTGCGCCACTGCTGCTCGATTTGACAGGCGGTTAGAAGCGGCGGGCCGTCCGTCTGGCGCGGGAGAGGTCACAGGTAGGGTGTGTATGGGGTTTCTTGAGGTCTCGGTTGGACACTACAGCACCCACCCCGAATAGGATTGGGCGCCAGGGCTGAACACTAACAATGTGCGGGAGAAAGCCAGAGCCGGCAGAAATGCGACACGGAGTTTGTTACTCTGAAAATGCACTGTGGTGTTTCCAGATGAGCTTAGATCGGCTCCAAGACAGCTCTTTGGAAGTTCGGCTTTTTGAAAGGACCGATGCGCATGCCGCGCTTTACTAAAGTTTGGATCCGATCGACGCGCGTGGCGGGCGACGCTCGCGGTGTCTACGAAGTGAAGCTCCACTCAATATTACGTGACATATTATATTCTCATATATGTATGCCATATATACATTGCAATTTTTATGTAATGTTACGAATGAGTCAATCTGAATTTGACGCTATCCGTGCGTATCCGCGAACCTTAGTGCTGCCTGAATGCCATCCAGCCTCGGCACACGGAGTCGCAAGCAATTATGGACAAGATGTAATCGAAGCTGAGGCATTATATCCAGTGTTTGCATGTAGCCCTAAGCAAACATAATGGTTGTGGGTTGTCCCTGGCGGAATTTCCTTGCAAAGAAAGAGTGTTTAGGATGTTGGCTTGCATGCTGAACCACAGAAAATGAAGGCACGTGTATTTACTTGCACACCATGCGTGTCGCGGCCATGCGACGTGAAGCCCAACAGTGCATTTCGACCGGAGCAGATGCGGTCCTTTCCCGCAGCGCAGCCAGGCGCAGCCGTGGATTTCTGCAGCCCATTCCAGCAAGCACAATGTCGAATATCGAAGCTGCAAAGCGTGCTCCGCAATGGCTGGCCTGCGACCTATTCGGCTCTCGTCGCGGGAACCTGCCGGAACGCGGGCAAACGACACTTATCCTCACCTTGGGCTGCGTTAGAGCGGTTGGAGGGCAAGCTTCCGTTTTCCAGTCCGACCCAAACCCAACCGTCGTACGTTCTCAAACGCTCGCAACGCTCGCACGCACGCATGCACAAGGCTTGTCGCGATGACTTCAGTGCGCATTTCGTTGTTGAGTCGAAGTTCCCTTCTGCTTTTCGTGCCCGCTGCGCGCCTCGCACCTTCAAATAAAAAGTCCAGCACGAACCACCTCCTACTCGCTTCTCATCTACCCTACGTCTAGCAGCTCGAATGCGGCCCTCTTCCGCGCCGCCACTGCTGGCGGCCGTGCTGCTGCTGGCCGCGGCCTGCACCCCCGCGCCCAGCCTCGCCTCTTGGTTTGGCTGGACCATAACGACTGGGCCGCCGCCTACGCCGCTGCCGCAGTGCCCGCCGCCCGGCTTCACTTCCGTGCCGGATCTCAATCTCACAGCCTACACCGCTGCCCCCTGGTACACGCAGCTCCAGGTTCCCATCAGCTTCCAGGGCGAGGATCCGCTGCAGTACATGTACTGCGTCAAGGCGGAGTACCTGCGGCTGCCGTCGAGCGACCCACGGGTCCAAGTGGTGAACCGTGGGTCGGCTGCGCAGCAGTTCCTCGGTGGGGTCGACGCTGCTGGCGGCAGTGTCAACACGACGGGCGTTATCGTGGGCGGCCAAGCTGCGGCGCGGCGCGGCGGGGAGATCCCCGTGTACGAGGTTCTGAACTACGCGAACCAGGGCCAGGTGCGCGGAGCATTCTTGCTGGAGCATCGCGATGGAACACGGTAACAAGCCACAGTCTTGTTTGGTTTGGTGGCAGGCTGCTGCCAGCATGCCAGGTGCTGCTGACTAGAGTACAACAGAAAGCGAGGCCCTTAAGTCAGATACGCTAACGCCAGAGCTCTAACTTCCTGTTTAGGTACCCTAGGTGATACTCTCATATCAGGGAAGAGCGAAAGGGGATACCTTTTTTCCCAGGAGAAGGGCAACGCTAGTGCGTCCTCGAAGTTCGGCTCTGGGCAGCCCCTGTGCTACTCCTCAAACGGCCTCCTCACAAGCAAGCGGTCTTCTCCCCGACCACAATCTTGCTCCCCAACGTCCCCCATCCCGACTGTCTCGTGGCCCCGCAGGTCAACGGGCCTGCGGTCGGCACCTCCCTCCAGACAGTGGATGGCCGGCCGCTGAACGCCCCCTTGGCCCCCCAAGAACTCCTGGCACTGCCCGACCCCTCAGCCGCCGGCACGCCCACCGCGAACTCCATGTTGCTGGTGCGTTGCAGTACGGCGGTACGACGATACAACTGCTGAGATATTGCGTGGCACGCGTTTCATGCTGCGACGCCCCTTCTGCGTGTGGCGATGAGTGTACGCTCCTGATCGTAAATTCAATCTACCGGTATGTCCCAATCTATGTCCCACTCGCAATTACTGCAGATCGGAAACTGCGTGCTGCTCCGCTCCCGGGCTGCAACGGGGAGCTGCCCCCCTCCAGGCGTAACATTCTTTCCCTTTACCTCGCCTTGACTCTTCTTGTCACCCCTTGCCTCACCTTGCCTCACCTGCGTATGTATGTTCCTGTCGTGCCCCGCTGTCCTGCGCTGTTGCCGTGCGGCACAGGTCGGGCCCAGCTCCTATTTGACCAACCTGGTCTCAAGCAACTGGCGGCTGGGCTGGGGCCAGTACTGGGTGGTTGCAGTCATGCCCTCCAACGATACCCGCATCGGTGCGTGCCCGGGCGGCGGGCCGCCACACCCGTGGGCGTCACCCGATGTACAGACCACGCGGCGACTCGGGCCACGGCTACCACGGCGACTTAATCCGACGAAAGGATAGATAGTTGATTTGCGCATTTCGATGGGTCTGGAAATACCCGTTCCAGTGCCCTGCGGGCTGCGGACAGCCAGGCCAGGCAGTGTCAATGCATTATACACCGTGGAATGGCTCCGGAGTCCAGACCCACCGCCGGGACATACGCCCGATATACATCATATACTGTTGACTCGGCTCACTGGTAACCCGGGTCCCCTTCCAACGGTGACACCACTGCGATATCGCATACGGTTCCCCTTGCCCACAGGCTACGACTGGGCCATCGTCAGCGGCGGTGCCCCCGAGTACGCTGCGCCGGGCGGCTGCCAGACCACTCCGATGAGTCAGGTTCCCGTCGGCCTCTCCGCTGCGTCGAACTTCCTGTCGTGGCTGGACGCGTCGCTGCGGGGCAAGGCGTCAGCGGTGGATGCAGTGACCCGTGGGTCGTCGCGGGGACTGTGGCTCATGTCGCGCAAGCCCGTCGACCCGGAGGGCGCCCGCGAGATGCTGCAGACGGTGCGGGAGCTCGGGTACGACACTTCGGTGCTCGTCCATGTGCAGCAGGAGGGTTGCAAGTACTGGTCGCCGCCAGCGAACACGTCGGCGCCGCCGCCGCCGCCGCCAGCTGCTGCGCCTCCTCCAGCGCCCGGCCCGGTGCAACTCGCCCCCATTCCGATGCCGCAGGTCCTGCGGGTGCCGCGCTGAGAGGCGAAGTGGTTTTCCGCCTGGAGGCATGGCCGCTGTGTTTCGGTTTCGGTGGTGGTTTGCTTAGTAGCTGCGAACCGTTAATGAAGGGCCGCAAAACGTTTTGTTGGTGATAGATAACAAAACCGCATGTGCATTAGTAGTCGGCGCGGGGCATTCTATTCAGTTGCCAGGATTGTCGTTTTGGTTGGACGCGGGTGGTTACGCGGGTGGTGCCCGCGTACATCGTGTGTTGGAGTTGAGCGGCAGCGGCCCAAATCCTAAGCCGCGAGCTGCTAGAGCTGCTCTTTGTAGCCGATTGTCCACTCCGAAAGCTCTGAGCCGGAGCTCTGAAGTCAAGGTTCACATGGATTGTGCGATTTTTTGTGGCAAGGTGTCTCAGTGGCTACAGCATTCTGAACGACGAGTGGCACATCTGGATCAGCCGTGCTTGTGACGCCTGCCGTAATTAAGTGTTTGGGGCCTCGCAAAGTGTCTAACAAAACTCGGAAGGGTCCCTCGCAAATATTTCAAGTTTCAAAAAAAACTCCCAAAGCATCTCGCAAATCTTCTCGCAAATATAAATTATTTGCCGCGAGCTGCGGGTGGTTGGGGCGCTGTGGGGGCCGGCGGGGAAGGGCTGCCGGGGCTATGGCGGGCACAGCCGGTCGGGGAGTAGAGGCGGCGACGGCGGTGGAGCCAACGGGGGCCGGCACGTCCCAGTCGGGAAGGGGCCGTGGCAAGCAGAGAGAGAGAAAGGGCAGCGGGGTGAGCGGGTGGACAGGCTGCTGCACGGGGGAGGGGAGCCGGGAACGCGGGAAGGCCACTACGAAAGGCAAGCAGCCCAAGGCCAAGCCCGTGGCTGTGGGACGGATGGGTTTTGGGGCGGATGGGTGGCGTGAAGCAGGTACGGCACCCGGTATGTCCAATAGGTCCAATTCCTTCAGTAGAATGCAATGCCTTTGCGCTGACGATAAGATGCGAGTTCGCAAATCATTACATACAGCTCAAGAGCTCAACATTCATTCAAGAGCTCAAGAGCTCGCAAATGCCAAAATGCCGGACCCGACGAAATGACTTGTCTGAGGATGCACGGCCGGCTAATAATGCTTGTCGAGAAGCAGCAGCGCCTTGTCAAGATCCATGTTGACTTTATGCACAACTAGCCGGCTGCGAAACTCATTTGGGAATGCCGACCGTAGGGTGAGGGACCGGTGCGCTTGTAGGTCGTACTATTTTGGAAAATAGTACGGCATGCATGCTCCAGCGCTGTTCCCGCGAACTCACTCCCTCTCGCGCTTGGCCGGCTTGCTTAGCGACATATCCATAGTACGTTTGATTTCTTAGGACATGCAGTATGCTCGCAATAATGATGGCGGCGAGTGACGATGCTACATCGGCTCGTAGGCAGTTTTTCCTTGGCCCTTTATTACATGGTCGCAAAGCCAAATGTGGCTATCTGTTGCTCAAGGTTTTCTCCTAAGCCGTTTGGTGCTGTCCAACCGGCTTCGGGGGCTCCCGCGTACCGACAGGTACCGATATTGATAGTTTACTTAGCCCGCATGAGGCAACCACCATACAAATATGTAAAAGCAAAATTAGCTCGACGCAAAAGCGTTGCTTACTTATGAGTAGCCGTCCTAGCCGAAGCTGTGTTGCGTAGGTTCCGTTGCCCAAGTGCCCGACCCCATCGTTGGGCACGGGCGAAAAGGTCATCCAGTCTCGGTTCTTTTGACACCTGTCTTATCCTTCTGTAGGCTGAGTAGGACACACCGACGCTCTCGAGGGGAAGCACCCGTTTGAAAGGCGTTCATTCTTTCGCGGGGCACGCCTTCAAGTGAGGAACTTTGCTGAATCTGCACGTGTTGGGGTGAGTAAGGATGACTCCATGACCTATCCAGGCTATCCTATGGCTTGCTGGTGGTGCTCAAGGCGATTCAAACAAACGCCCGGTCCAAGTGTGCGCGTCTGCGCGATAATGTCCGAGCCGGGAATTCAAACCCGCCTGGCCTTGTGGGCAATGGATCCGGTGCAATGACCGTTGTATACGAACGAGCGCAGCACGGTTCGAAACTGGAATTCGCCTTGTGGGCAATGGCCTTGTGGGCAAAGAAGTTGGCCGACAAACCATCAATTTCAAAAGCAACACTTAAGACACCAGATGGCGCCGGATGGCGCGCTCCTAAGGGTAAGAACACTATTTATAAATGCACATGTGACAAGGTTATGCATACTTAATACATTGGAATGAAATAAAGCTTGCAAGCATAATGGCGACAGTTGTCGATGGCATGATGACAGGGGAAGGGTCACTCGGGAATACTAGGGACCACAAAGGCCAGGCGCATGGCTTTCAAGGGAAGCATGTAAGCTGGATAGGGCACGAGGGCGGAAAGCCATCTCATATACAGGGAAGAGGGCTCTAAGGGGACATCGCATCTGCCGCCAAGCAGGTTGCATAAACTGCGAGCGGCGTAGATATCGGGGCATGCATATAGCAGCACGGAGGTTAATGCAGACGGGAGATGACAAAAAGAGGATGCGAAGTGCATCTGGTGCAAGGCAAATGGGGTTCGGAGCAACAGAAAGGGGGAAATGCATTCCGCTGGTGACCTTCGGCCACACATTTACCGTTTACACGTAATATCTTGATCCCTCCGGGTTCATGCGGCGCTGCCGCCCATGCCGGACAGCCAGCCAGCCAGCTCAGCCGTCGCTCCATGGGTTTGGTGTGGGGGGCAATGGCAGCTGGGTGCAGGCGGCAGCGGCAGCAGCGGCAGCAGCGGCAGCAGCGGCAGCAGCGGCAGCAGCGGCGGCAGCGGCTGCCGGTGGGTGGCAAGTCTCAGATATGCTGGGATCGCGGCGCGTATCGCCGCGGAGCAAAATCAGGCGCGGGTGGCAGCGGTCGCGACAGCAGCGGCGACAGCCGCGGCGACCGCAGCTGCAACAGCAGCGGCGATTCATTTTGGGACCGTTTGAGGTGAACCGGTTTTTACCACGCTATAATCCTTGTGTAAAGGAATGCTATAATGGGTTGGAGGCTGGCGCGGCGCAGAATGCGGCGAGGTGTACGGCGTATCTGTGAGGAGAGGTATCAATGTCGGCAGAGCTGCAGAAGTGTAGGTGCAGTATTGATGTATTGCGATGCTATTGTGTCTGAACGCTTTATAACGCTATCTCGCGAGGCAGACGCCTCTGGACCAAAGGCTGCCCGCACGTGTGAACAATACGCTTGAGCTGCGCATACCGCCTTACTTTGAGCGGCATGCCAACTCATGTCCATCAGAGGATGCCTCTCTTAGCCGAAGGCTGGCGCCACCGTCCTTATTGTCGACCCTCCCGTGCCACGCAAAGGAGCGAGGAGCTCGCTCGCGCGGCTGCAGGGCCACGGCGCGGTCCGGGCTGGCTCCGAGCATGAGCTGGAGCACGGACAGGTCAGACGACGCGCGCAGCTTTCCTTTGACCGGGACGCTGCTGTCAGCCGACGTGTCGCAGGCCGCGGGCTCTAGGATCGCGCGCCTGCCGAGCAGTTTCTCGGAGGCGCGCAAGAAGCGCACGTTGCACGTGTCTGTGTTCGTTCGCAGCGCTGTCAATGAGCACCCGCGCTGGCTGTTTAAGAAGCTGACCGTCAACGACGATGTAAAGTGAGCATTGGTCAGCGTAAAAGAAGTGCCGCGGTTTCTTGAGTTTCCTACGGCCGCCTCGCCGCTACGGCTGCGGCTGGTGTCGCTGCGGCTGCATCCTTATACGGCAGCTGCCGTCACTGCCGGTTGTCACTGTTTCGCCGACGCGGGATGGCCGTACAGGCCTCGGTTTCCCGTGCTCCGTGCCATCAGACTGCCCCTTGGGCCGCTGTGTGGGGGGCAGAGCACTGGGCCGAGCATTTGTACGGCGGGCATCGTACGGCATATCGTACGACCACGAACTGCGGAGCGAGAAAACACACGCACGCACGCACGCGCAGCAAGCACTACTTCGGAGATGTGAAAACGGTAGTGTGTATGTTTGGTGCAGCATACATCTTGATTGCCGGTACCGCTAGCGTGAGGTGTTAAGGCCGGACTTTCCAACCCTTGGGGACGCCACCTCGGAAAAATGGACGTTGCCCGTTCGGACATTTCTCGACGGATTTGGCATATATTAGTAGCATTTATGTTGTTTGCCAAGTTTCGCAAGCAGACTTCAAGGTCCGATTTGGCCGGTATCGCTAGCGTGAGGTGTTAAGGCCGTGTCACGACACACTGCGTCTTTGACACCGTTTGTCCGAAGCCATTGGTAGTTACTAAGAAGCAGAAGAACTTGGCGGTTCGTTAGGATTTCGCGAGGTTAGTTGTGTGGTTCTGGAGCTATCTTACGTTGTGGGATATTTAGGAGCTGCTCGCGATCATCGCGGCAGCTTGTTGAAATACTTGCCGCATTCATTGCAGACGGTTGGTTATATCTAGCTGTCGCGCTTGTATTCACAACTAGCTCCCTGACGACGAGCCGGTTCTACATCGTCAGGTCGCAAGGACCGGCCTCACGGGTGGCGCACCCGCTGCTGTGACTTGTAACACTAAACGCTGTGTTACTGAACGCTCGCTCGCTCGCTCGCTCGCTGCTGCTACGATACGCTGATCTGATCGACCACTCCGACATCTCCTTTCATCGCCGCGCCATTGCAATCGCGTCGGGCACCTCTGTCCCCGGCGCACCATACCATATTTCAACAAGCTGGAGGAGACATCGGAGGAGGTTCGCCGCTCGCGCCGACTTGCTGGCCTTGGGCCATCGGCTGCTTCTTCGGAGTCTGAACAGACGTCTAAGGTGAATAGTGACGCTGAGAGTGCTGATTCTGCTTTGGACACTGCTGCTGGTGCTGACGCTGCTGCTGGTGCTGATTCGGGCTCTGAGTCCGGTTCCGTCGTAAGTGATTCTGATAGCGAAATGGCCGCGGAGCTTTCTATGAGTGGCATGCCCATTTTTATGGGCGGTGGCGCCAAGGCTTGGGCAGATTTCAAGATAGGGCATAAGCC
Organism: Pleodorina starrii; assembly: GCA_030267565.1. Classification (NCBI taxonomy): domain Eukaryota; kingdom Viridiplantae; phylum Chlorophyta; class Chlorophyceae; order Chlamydomonadales; family Volvocaceae; genus Pleodorina; species Pleodorina starrii. The sequence continues at coordinate 4,002,785 of BRXU01000007.1, read as the reverse complement.
CTTTGTTGCTTTGAAGAGCTTTCAGTTGAAGGACAAGGCAAGGTTCCGCCCGAAGCCGAGTGCAACTTGGCCAAGGCGAGCCTGGCCGGGGGAGCGGCGCTCTGGTTTGAGAGGATGGGAGGGTGATTTGTAGGCTGAGTCCCTCCGGTTGGCTTGGTTGGCGAGTGTGGACATTGATCAGGGGGGGCAACCCTTGGCTCTGGTGAACAAGCGATTTGCGTGTGCCAGCTTGGTGTACGGACGCGCCATACGGACTCGTTGTGGACCACTTGCGATAGAAGACTTCGTGCACGTGTGACTCTTAGCGTTTTGCGTAGCTTTTTGTGTGCCTCTTACGCTTGCGGCGGTTTGGCGTGACTGGCAGCTTCAGCCCCCAGACGAATGCTTGGGGCTTCCAGCTGGGGGGGGAGTTGCTCAGGGCAGCACGCGTTCTGCCAGTTACGCAGTGTGTCGTGACAGCTGTCACGACACACTGCGTCTTTGACACCGTTTGTCCGAAGCCATTGGTAGTTACTAAGAAGCAGAAGAACTTGGCGGTTCGTTAGGATTTCGCGAGGTTAGTTGTGTGGTTCTGGAGCTATCTTACGTTGTGGGATATTTAGGAGCTGCTCGCGATCATCGCGGCAGCTTGTTGAAATACTTGCCGCATTCATTGCAGACGGTTGGTTATATCTAGCTGTCGCGCTTGTATTCACAACTAGCTCCCTGACGACGAGCCGGTTCTACCTCGTCAGGTCGCAAGGACCGGCCTCACGGGTGGCGCACCCGCTGCTGTGACTTGTAACACTAAACGCTGTGTTACTGAACGCTCGCTCGCTCGCTCGCTCGCTCGCTGCTGCTACGATACGCTGATCTGATCGACCACTCCGACATCTCCTTTCATCGCCGCGCCATTGCAATCGCGTCGGGCACCTCTGTCCCCGGCGCACCATACCAAGTTGCTCAGGGCAGCACGCGTTCTGCCAGTTACGCAGTGTGTCGTGACAGCCGGACTTTTAGACCCTTGGGACGCCACCCTCAAAAAATGGAAGTTGCCCGTTCGGACATTTCTCGACGGATTTGGCATACATTAGTAGCATATATGTTGGCGGCCACGTTTCGCAAGCAGACTTCAAGGTCCGATTTGGCCGGTATCGCTAGCGTGAGGTGTTAAGGCCGGACTTTTAGACCCTTGGGACGCCACCCTCAAAAAATGAAGTTGCCCGGGAACTGCCCACACCCTCGCTCAGCACGCAGGGGTCGCATTCCGCATATGCGAATTCCCTAAGTGCGTTCAACCACCGCATCGTCTGTTCCCCACAACCGTCGCAGCAAGCCCCTGAGGCGGCCGGAAGCAACCTGCACCAGCGGGTCAGCCTCCGTCAGCCCCAGGGCCTCACAAACAAACCGTCGGTGCGCGGCCTCCCGGCTCGCGTCTACCGCCGCCATCTGCAGAGCGGTGCCATGTTGCACCGAGTACTCGCGTAGCGGCAGGCGGGTCCCATCCGCCAACCACCACCCCAAGCGCTGCACCAATATCACCATGACTCGCCCAGTACCGCCCCCGAGCGGCCTCTCGCCGTAAGACGTACTACTAGTCGGGCTGCCCGAAGCCAGGTATCGGGGATGTCACTTTGGAGGGCGGCCTGAGCATCCCGGCATATTCCCCAGTTCCGCCAGTCGCCCCAGCTCTCCCCCGGCCCGGATGGATAGAGGCATATTCAGCCACAAAACCTAGCCGCACGTGCCCGGCTGCGTTCAGCACGAGCCGAAAGCGGTACCTCGCCCCCGTTCTCCCACTCCGTCCGCCATCGTGCTCAATAGCTCCAACGTCGCCCGAACCAGATTGCCAAGCGTCTGCAGCGCTCGACAGCCCTAGAGGGCCGGCTGCCGGGCCTCCTAAACCGGGCGGGCATCCGGGTCGCAGCATTGGGGCAGCACGCAGCAGTGGGTTGCCCCAAAAGGGGCGTTCCAGCACCACGCTCCCAGCACCATGCTCCCGGAACAAGGGGTTCCTCCCCAATATCAGCCACCGGAGGGAGGTAGGCGAGGGCTGTTACGACCCGCCGCACCCTCTCCGGGAGCTCCCCGCCCTCAGCCCACGGTGAGTCCCAGTCGACGGTGAGCACTTCAAGGGCCGAAACCCTTTTCGACCCTTGGGACGCCACCTTTTCAAGCAGACTCCAAGGTCCTAGTAGACCGAAATGGTATGCGCCAGCCATCAAGTCACACCTCCCGCATCACCAACCGCACTACCGTTTTCACATCACCGAAGTAGTGTTTGCTAACCATGAACGTCAGCGCCAACGGAGGCTCGAGGCACCTCCACCACCGCTACCTACAACCTAAACCTGCATGAACACCGCCGCAACCTAAACCTGCATGAACACCGCCGCCGGCAGCTGCTGCCGCCGCTGCCGCCTGCACCCAGCTGCCATTGCCCCCCACACCAAACCCATGGAGCGACGGCTGAGCTGGCTGGCTGGCTGTCCGGCATGGGCGGCAGCGCCGCATGAACCCGGAGGGATCAAGATATTACGTGTAAACGGTAAATGTGTGGCCGAAAGTCACCAGCGGAATGCATTTCCCCCTTTCTGTTGCTCCGAACCCCATTTGCCTTGCACCAGATGCACTTCGCATCCTCTTTTTGTCATCTCCCGTCTGCATTAACCTCCGTGCTGCTATATGCATGCCCCGATATCTACGCCGCTCGCAGTTTATGCAACCTGCTTGGCGGCAGATGCGATGTCCCCTTAGAGCCCTCTTCCCTGTATATGAGATGGCTTTCCGCCCTCGTGCCCTATCCAGCTTACATGCTTCCCTTGAAAGCCATGCGCCTGGCCTTTGTGGTCCCTAGTATTCCCGAGTGACCCTTCCCCTGTCATCATGCCATCGACAACTGTCGCCATTATGCTTGCAAGCTTTATTTCATTCCAATGTATTAAGTATGCATAACCTTGTCACATGTGCATTTATAAATAGTGTTCTTACCCTTAGGAGCGCGCCATCCGGCGCCATCTGGTGTCTTAAGTGTTGCTTTTGAAATTGGTGGTTTGTCGGCCAACTTCTTTGCCCACAAGGCCATTGCCCACAAGGCGAATTCCAGTTTCGAACCGTGCTGCGCTCGCCCGCCTGGCCTTGTGGGCAATGGATCCGGTGCAATGACCGTTGTATACGAACGAGCGCAGCACGGTTCGAAACTGGAATTCGCCTTGTGGGCAATGGCCTTGTGGGCAAAGAAGTTGGCCGACAAACCACCAATTTCAAAAGCAACACTTAAGACACCAGATGGCGCCGGATGGCGCGCTCCTAAGGGTAAGAACACTATTTATAAATGCACATGTGACAAGGTTATGCATACTTAATACATTGGAATGAAATAAAGCTTGCAAGCATAATGGCGACAGTTGTCGATGGCATGATGACAGGGGAAGGGTCACTCGGGAATACTAGGGACCACAAAGGCCAGGCGCATGGCTTTCAAGGGAAGCATGTAAGCTGGATAGGGCACGAGGGCGGAAAGCCATCTCATATACAGGGAAGAGGGCTCTAAGGGGACATCGCATCTGCCGCCAAGCAGGTTGCATAAACTGCGAGCGGCGTAGATATCGGGGCATGCATATAGCAGCACGGAGGTTAATGCAGACGGGAGATGACAAAAAGAGGATGCGAAGTGCATCTGGTGCAAGGCAAATGGGGTTCGGAGCAACAGAAAGGGGGAAATGCATTCCGCTGGTGACCTTCGGCCACACATTTACCGTTTACACGTAATATCTTGATCCCTCCGGGTTCATGCGGCGCTGCCGCCCATGCCGGACAGCCAGCCAGCCAGCTCAGCCGTCGCTCCATGGGTTTGGTGTGGGGGGCAATGGCAGCTGGGTGCAGGCGGCAGCGGCAGCAGCGGCAGCAGCGGCAGCAGCGGCAGCAGCGGCAGCAGCGGCAGCAGCGGCGGCAGCGGCTGCCGGTGGGTGGCAAGTCTCAGATATGCTGGGATCGCGGCGCGTATCGCCGCGGAGCAAAATCAGGCGCGGGTGGCAGCGGTCGCGACAGCAGCGGCGACAGCCGCGGCGACCGCAGCTGCAACAGCAGCGGCGATTCATTTTGGGACCGTTTGAGGTGAACCGGTTTTTACCACGCTATAATCCTTGTGTAAAGGAATGCTATAATGGGTTGGAGGCTGGCGCGGCGCAGAATGCGGCGAGGTGTACGGCGTATCTGTGAGGAGAGGTATCAATGTCGGCAGAGCTGCAGAAGTGTAGGTGCAGTATTGATGTATTGCGATGCTATTGTGTCTGAACGCTTTATAACGCTATCTCGCGAGGCAGACGCCTCTGGACCAAAGGCTGCCCGCACGTGTGAACAATACGCTTGAGCTGCGCATACCGCCTTACTTTGAGCGGCATGCCAACTCATGTCCATCAGAGGATGCCTCTCTTAGCCGAAGGCTGGCGCCACCGTCCTTATTGTCGACCCTCCCGTGCCACGCAAAGGAGCGAGGAGCTCGCTCGCGCGGCTGCAGGGCCACGGCGCGGTCCGGGCTGGCTCCGAGCATGAGCTGGAGCACGGACAGGTCAGACGACGCGCGCAGCTTTCCTTTGACCGGGACGCTGCTGTCAGCCGACGTGTCGCAGGCCGCGGGCTCTAGGATCGCGCGCCTGCCGAGCAGTTTCTCGGAGGCGCGCAAGAAGCGCACGTTGCACGTGTCTGTGTTCGTTCGCAGCGCTGTCAATGAGCACCCGCGCTGGCTGTTTAAGAAGCTGACCGTCAACGACGATGTAAAGTGAGCATTGGTCAGCGTAAAAGAAGTGCCGCGGTTTCTTGAGTTTCCTACGGCCGCCTCGCCGCTACGGCTGCGGCTGGTGTCGCTGCGGCTGCATCCTTATACGGCAGCTGCCGTCACTGCCGGTTGTCACTGTTTCGCCGACGCGGGATGGCCGTACAGGCCTCGGTTTCCCGTGCTCCGTGCCATCAGACTGCCCCTTGGGCCGCTGTGTGGGGGGCAGAGCACTGGGCCGAGCATTTGTACGGCGGGCATCGTACGGCATATCGTACGACCACGAACTGCGGAGCGAGAAAACACACGCACGCACGCACGCGCAGCAAGCACTACTTCGGAGATGTGAAAACGGTAGTGTGTATGTTTGGTGCAGCATACATCTTGATTGCCGGTACCGCTAGCGTGAGGTGTTAAGGCCGGACTTTCCAACCCTTGGGGACGCCACCTCGGAAAAATGGACGTTGCCCGTTCGGACATTTCTCGACGGATTTGGCATATATTAGTAGCATTTATGTTGTTTGCCAAGTTTCGCAAGCAGACTTCAAGGTCCGATTTGGCCGGTATCGCTAGCGTGAGGTGTTAAGGCCGGACTTTTAGACCCTTGGGACGCCACCCTCAAAAAATGGAAGTTGCCCGTTCGGACATTTCTCGACGGATTTGGCATACATTAGTAGCATATATGTTGGCGGCCACGTTTCGCAAGCAGACTTCAAGGTCCGATTTGGCCGGTATCGCTAGCGTGAGGTGTTAAGGCCGGACTTTTAGACCCTTGGGACGCCACCCTCAAAAAATGAAGTTGCCCGGGAACTGCCCACACCCTCGCTCAGCACGCAGGGGTCGCATTCCGCATATGCGAATTCCCTAAGTGCGTTCAACCACCGCATCGTCTGTTCCCCACAACCGTCGCAGCAAGCCCCTGAGGCGGCCGGAAGCAACCTGCACCAGCGGGTCAGCCTCCGTCAGCCCCAGGGCCTCACAAACAAACCGTCGGTGCGCGGCCTCCCGGCTCGCGTCTACCGCCGCCATCTGCAGAGCGGTGCCATGTTGCACCGAGTACTCGCGTAGCGGCAGGCGGGTCCCATCCGCCAACCACCACCCCAAGCGCTGCACCAATATCACCATGACTCGCCCAGTACCGCCCCCGAGCGGCCTCTCGCCGTAAGACGTACTACTAGTCGGGCTGCCCGAAGCCAGGTATCGGGGATGTCACTTTGGAGGGCGGCCTGAGCATCCCGGCATATTCCCCAGTTCCGCCAGTCGCCCCAGCTCTCCCCCGGCCCGGATGGATAGAGGCATATTCAGCCACAAAACCTAGCCGCACGTGCCCGGCTGCGTTCAGCACGAGCCGAAAGCGGTACCTCGCCCCCGTTCTCCCACTCCGTCCGCCATCGTGCTCAATAGCTCCAACGTCGCCCGAACCAGATTGCCAAGCGTCTGCAGCGCTCGACAGCCCTAGAGGGCCGGCTGCCGGGCCTCCTAAACCGGGCGGGCATCCGGGTCGCAGCATTGGGGCAGCACGCAGCAGTGGGTTGCCCCAAAAGGGGCGTTCCAGCACCACGCTCCCAGCACCATGCTCCCGGAACAAGGGGTTCCTCCCCAATATCAGCCACCGGAGGGAGGTAGGCGAGGGCTGTTACGACCCGCCGCACCCTCTCCGGGAGCTCCCCGCCCTCAGCCCACGGTGAGTCCCAGTCGACGGTGAGCACTTCAAGGGCCGAAACCCTTTTCGACCCTTGGGACGCCACCTTTTCAAGCAGACTCCAAGGTCCTAGTAGACCGAAATGGTATGCGCCAGCCATCAAGTCACACCTCCCGCATCACCAACCGCACTACCGTTTTCACATCACCGAAGTAGTGTTTGCTAACCATGAACGTCAGCGCCAACGGAGGCTCGAGGCACCTCCACCACCGCTACCTACAACCTAAACCTGCATGAACACCGCCGCAACCTAAACCTGCATGAACACCGCCGCCGGCAGCTGCTGCCGCCGCTGCCGCCTGCACCCAGCTGCCATTGCCCCCCACACCAAACCCATGGAGCGACGGCTGAGCTGGCTGGCTGGCTGTCCGGCATGGGCGGCAGCGCCGCATGAACCCGGAGGGATCAAGATATTACGTGTAAACGGTAAATGTGTGGCCAAAAGTCACCAGCGGAATGCATTTCCCCCTTTCTGTTGCTCCGAACCCCATTTGCCTTGCACCAGATGCACTTCGCATCCTCTTTTTGTCATCTCCCGTCTGCATTAACCTCCGTGCTGCTATATGCATGCCCCGATATCTACGCCGCTCGCAGTTTATGCAACCTGCTTGGCGGCAGATGCGATGTCCCCTTAGAGCCCTCTTCCCTGTATATGAGATGGCTTTCCGCCCTCGTGCCCTATCCAGCTTACATGCTTCCCTTGAAAGCCATGCGCCTGGCCTTTGTGGTCCCTAGTATTCCCGAGTGACCCTTCCCCTGTCATCATGCCATCGACAACTGTCGCCATTATGCTTGCAAGCTTTATTTCATTCCAATGTATTAAGTATGCATAACCTTGTCACATGTGCATTTATAAATAGTGTTCTTACCCTTAGGAGCGCGCCATCCGGCGCCATCTGGTGTCTTAAGTGTTGCTTTTGAAATTGGTGGTTTGTCGGCCAACTTCTTTGCCCACAAGGCCATTGCCCACAAGGCGAATTCCAGTTTCGAACCGTGCTGCGCTCGTTCGTATACAACGGTCATTGCACCGGATCCATTGCCCACAAGGCCAGGCGGGCTGCGCTCGTTCGTATACAACGGTCATTGCACCGGATCCATTGCCCACAAGGCCAGGCGGGAATTCAAACATTTAGTAACTGTCTTTTGAATTTGCAGTGTACTACGGGACCGTGTAATAATAGCTTTGAACATCCCAGAAATTTGACTCTAGATTCTTGCTGCTTGCCCACAACCGCCAGTTTCGCATGAACGCAGGCTTGAGTCTCGACATAGTTTAAGGAGAAGCTTTACATGCCAAACGTGGCCGACCAGTATGGTAAGTGGTGGGTGGCAAAATACCAACTCGGGTTTTGCGCGCGGAGGTACCTCAACCTGACGGAAGCCCGCTCAGCATACTATCTGGGCCCGAGGAACTGTTCAAGTTAAAGGCAGCTGAAGTTCTAGGCTCGTTCCCGTTGCCGCTTGGCGTCAGACCTCCCAGTGCACAGAGTTCCGAGCTTCACTACGCTATTTACGCCGCCTTTCGCGCCAACGACATCCGAACTTCGATACGCTAGCTAGACGGACGTGCGTCGGCTGTAATGCCCTCGGCCACTACGTCCCGGACGAATCGTAAGACGTTTTCGATAGATACTTGGATTGGCAGGGACAGTGGCTTGCAGTTCGTTGATGTGATTGAACGCGAGCCGCAACCGAAGCCGAAACCATGAGGCAGAGGCCGAGCCCCAGCAGGCTCTCTCTCTCTCTCTCTCTCTCTCTCTCTCTCCAGCTCTCTCTCTCTCTCTCTCCCGCGACTAAGCCAAGGTGATGAGGTCGAAGGCGAAAGACGAGAGCGGCTGCCAGCTGGGTGGCTTCCAACCTGCGCCGTTATGTTCCCGGCGGGGGGATGGTGGATGGTAAGGCGGTGGTGTCTAGAGATGGACGAACAGGCTGTTCGTCCATCTCTATACACGCACCACCGCCTTACCATCCACCATCCGCACATCCCACCAACGGTCCCACTATAACACCCACGCACACAGCTGCACGGCAAGGGACGTTCCCATGGCACAAATTGTCCGCTGACGCAGGGCCGACTTGCGAGCGTTTTCGAGCGTTTTGGAAAAATTTATGTTTTGTTTGCTCAGCACATTTGGCATGCGGGAGTTTGGTCTAGTGGTATGATTCTCGCTTAGGGTGCGAGAGGTCGTGGGTTCAATTCCCGCAACTCCCCTGTTGCATTTTGATACGATTAGGAAAGCGGGTGGGCGGCAGCTGGGCGGAGGACCTCTCCGCAAACGCTGTATTGCACTTAACTCCACTGCATTTATGTGAAGCTACCACATCGATGCACCGTGGCACCTCTTGTTAGCACTCTTACTTCTCCCCTGCAAGTAGGCCTGAGTACGCCGCAAAAGGTGATTCGACCATTTGTGCCTCATTTGGGGTCTGGGGTTGTGGGTGAAGAATGTGCACCTCAGCACAGCTCAGCAATTCAGTCGCACTGGAACAGCCCCTGACTTGTATTAGGTAGGCTTCAGGTGAGTTTTGGCCGCGGGTACCGGTATGGCCAAGAGTTCTGCCAGGAACTGCACAGGGTTGCTGCTCCTTTGAGCCTTGTTGCGTAAGTTGGTGTATTACTAATTGTCATCAAGGGAGTTTGGTCTAGTGGTATGATTCTCGCTTCGGGTGCGAGAGGTCGTGGGTTCGATTCCCGCAACTCCCCCTGGCAGAACTAATGATTTTCGGGGTCCTGGCAGATGGCAAGCGATCCTCGTTAATCCCATGCTCGTTATGGTAGAACGAGCATCGACCTGTACAGGTGTGTGTGTCTGGTCTGGTCTCCCAGCACCTGTGTGTGCTTAGGGTGCATCTGTGGCAGCTTTTTACGAGGGCAGGGAAGGATGAGGGAGGCGAGGCAGACAGGCACGGGAGGCAGGTAAGGCAAGGGTGGTATGGGCGGCAAGGAAGACACAGGTGACATGGGGGGCAAGGGAGGCGGAAGCGTGCCAGGGCGGTGAGGGAGGCAAGGGACGGAAATGGACGCAAGAGGCCACAGGGAAGCCCACTCCGAAGGCGGTCTAGTCTGGCCAAAGCAGTGCAGCAGTCTCCTGGCCATCAGCTCCAAGGCAGATCCAGTTCATGTTGCCGCGCTCGCGTCTTCCCTAAACCACCGTTAGATTGCTCAAACTTGGCATGTGACCGGTTTTGCCAAGCCTACGCCCGCAAAGCGACCGTCCGGGCTTTAACAGGCAGGAATTGCGTTTGGCGCTTGCTTGATTGGTCGTTGGTTGATCAGGCGGGCGAGAGAGAGGGGGCGCGTGATGGGACGCATCAGCTGCCGTACGTGAATAGGCGCACATACCTCATATGACCACGTGACCGATGACGATCGTTGTCATGGGATGGATGGATGATGGTCCATCCACATTTGAGGTCAACAGTTACAATAATTTCAACGGGTTGTTGAAGTGCTACTGCCGCCCGCCGTACTGGGGCGCGAACAGCATTTTTTCGCAGGCCGGCCATAGAGCACGAGGGAGCACGATTGCTGCTCAGTACGGCGGCAGTTTTTACTGTCAACTCTGAGCCCAATTTGAGCTCAGCTTCCGTGGCACACAGTCCCACTACGTACTCCATCCCCTATTTAGCATGCAAGTCGCACTGTCACAGCACCGAAAAACCAACCACACCTGTATGTGTAAACCTTACATCTACAAAAAGCAAGAACAAAACTCAAAACAAAACAAATGTGCGACCACTTCGGGGATTTCGCACAAAACGGCCTTATCAGCACGCCAAGCCATATTGCAGTCCCATGCGATTATGCCAAGCTGACCGTGACATCAAATTCCGTACGGAATCAGCGGCGGTAGGCGTGGCCGTTACTCCTCCTCCCTTATGCTTTGGGGCTCTATCTGCCGCCTTGCTGTAGGCGATCCAGTCCGCTTTTATGTGTTCCGACAATCTCATATCTGCAAACCGCCACGCCATCAGCGCAACCCGCCACGCCATCAGTCCTGAAACCACCACCACCACCAGGTAGTAATCCTGCAGCCACCGCGTGATTCCCAGCTGCTCAGTTCTGAGCCCAATTTTGAAGCCATAGAACCAGCCAACTAACCAAACCAACCAACAGCCACCCTACCAACCTGCCACTACTGCTTCTGCTTCTACATCCGACTTGTTCAAATATGTGAATGTTGTTACTGATCCAGACCTACGCTCTGTCCTCCTTCCCTCAAACGCCCGCCAGCGGTACAGCTCGCAATCCTTGCGCTTCCATCCTTTGTCGTACTCTTGCCGTACCACATCAGTAGTCCTCCTGCTCGTCCAGGTCCATGCTCTGCCCCTCCGGCCGCGCGCGCTTCATCAGCAGCTCCGCCGCCGACGGCCCCGCGCCCGCGCCGGCGCCGGCGCCCCCGCCAGCGCCCCCCTCCGCCGCCGGCTTTGGCGCCAGGCGGTACGCAAAGCCGCCACCGCCGCCAGGCGCCGAATCCACCACCACATCCATGTTGTCATTCAGCTGCCCCGACACGATCATTCGACTGAGCTCCGTCGCGACGGTGTGCTCCATCCAGCGCCGCAGCGGCCGCGCGCCGTACTCCGGGTCGTACGCCTGCTGTACAGCGTACGACAGTGCGGCGTCGGTGAAGGTCAGCCCGATGTTGCGCGGCGCCAGGCGCTCCGCCAGCTCATGTCCCAGCAGCGCACCAATGCGCACCATCTGCTCCGCCCGCAGCGGCTCAAACATGACAATGTCGTCCAATCGGTTCAGGAACTCCGGACGGAAGAAGCGCCGCACGGCGGCCATGACGGCCTGCTTGGCCTCGCGGTACGGGTCGGCGGCGGCGGCGCCGCCGCCGCCGTGGTGGTGGTGGTGCTGCTGGGCGTGGGCTCGCTGCGCGGCCTGGAGCAGGGCTTCGGAGCCCAGATTGGAGGTGAGGATGATGACGGTGTTTGCAAAGTTGACGGTGCGGCCCTTGGAGTCGGTGACGCGGCCGTCGTCCAAAATGGATAGCAGCACGTTGAACACCTCGGCGTGGGCCTGTACGACGGAGCGCGGTGAGCGCAGAGTGAGATGATGTTAATAAGTGGGATGATGCGCGGCGCTACTGATAAAGAGGGTCACGACGCGAAGACTGGGAGCTGGCAGCGGCAGTCAGTGGCTGAGGAGCGAGCAGGCAGGCAGGCAGGCAGGGTGGTGGACTGCCCAGGTTATTTCCCGCACTGACTTTCTCAGGCACGACGCACGATGGGGGTGCGGCCAAGCCAGCCAAGCCGGCGACGACGACAACTGCCAACGGCAACTACCAACGGTGCACCTGTCGTGCCGTGATCGTGACCTTCGGCCGGGCGGTCCCCCGCATACTGACATCGCCATGCTTGCCTCACCTTCTCGACCTCGTCGAAGAGTACGACACTGTACGGCCGCCGCCGCACGGCCTCCGTCAGCTGGCCGCCCGACTCGTGGCCGATGTACCCGGGCGGCGCTCCTATGAGGCGGGACACGCTGTGTCGCTCCATGTACTCGCCCATGTCGATACGGATCTGCGGATTGGCGGCGGATGGACCAGGCGGGAAAACGAGTATGGGCGGGCGTGTCTCTTCTATATATTTCTTAAATATGGCGGGCGTGTTTCTTTCTGTATATATTCCGGTATTGTTTTTCTTACACGCCCTTCCGGGCCCCGTCCGCAGGCCGGAGTGCCGAACACCCACCCACCCACCATCATCTTCTCGTCGTCGAACAGCAGCTGCGCCAGCGCCTTGGCCAGCTCCGTCTTGCCCACCCCCGTGGGGCCCAGGAACAGGAAGCTGCTGCCGCGGTTGCGAGCCGCCAGGCCCGCGCGAGAGCGCAGCACCGCATCCGCCACCGCCGCCACCGCGCCCTCCTGCCCCACCACGCGCTTGGCCAGCTCGGTCCGGAGCTCCAGAAGCTTCTCCCGCTCCGACTGCTTCAGACGCGACACGGGGATGCCGGTCCAGCGGGAAACCACGGTGGCGATCTCCTGATAAGAGGTAAGAAGGGATCGGGGAGGCGGGGAGGATCAGGACGGGGGATCAGAGGACGGGGGGCGGATCGGATGGGAGAGGAAGAGGGATTTTGTCACAACTACCATGGCGGTGCTTCTTTTCCTTTACCTCGTCGCAGCGAGCGAGTGAGGCAAGGCGAGCTACGTCTCCCCGCAGAGCTCGAAGGGCATGCATGCCGGTTTACGAACATTTACAGCAGGGAAGTCGAGTAAGCAGTCCGGAAAGGTGTCGCGGGTGTCATTCAGCCGGTCCGGAAGCTAACCTAACGCTTCCAGTCATCCGGGAGGACAACAGCTGCCGTGGGAGTGCCGCGCTTCTTTGTAGCAGCACCCGGTACGGCACGGCACGGTACGGCAACGCACCCACCTCGGGGCCGACCTCCTCCGACAGCATCGCGTCCGCGGGCTGAGCCGCACGGAGGGCCTTGATGCGCTCCTCCACCTCGGGAAGCGCGCCGTACCGCAGGTCCTGAAAAACACAACAAGGGTACGGCGCAAACCCACACACATGCACACAACCGTCAGCCGTGCGCGCACACAAACACGCATCACACACGAGTCCTCCATAGTCCTTGGTCGGTCTGGTGCCTTAGCACTGCCGTGTCAGGCAGTACGGCATGCCGTGTAAACAGTCTCCGACGTGCATGTCGTACCGGTAAACGCATGCACGTGTCGAACACATGTCGTACGTACCGCGATGCGCGCCAGGTTGTTGTGCTGCTCCGCCAGCTGGATGTTGACCAGGATCTCGTCGCGCTTCTGGACGAGCTTCCTTAGCTCGTCCAGTCGGGAGCGCTCCTGCTGGTAGCGCAGCAGCAGCGGCCGCAGCGAGTCCTCCAGGGCGGCCAGCTCCCGCTCCACCTCGGCCGCGCGCTTCTTGCTCAGTGCGTCCTTCTCCTTGGACAGCGCCGCCGCCTCCACCTGCAGTGCACCGGGGCGGTGTGCACATGGTGCCGCGGTGGTTAAAAAAATGCACAGCAGCAGTGCGCCAGCAGATGACCGCGTCGCATTTGGCATCACACCGCACGCCGCAGTCGAGCGCGTCGGCGCGGACAGCCTCTGGGCCTTCCCAAGGGCCCTCCGGTCCACACAACCCGCCCACCCCCCGCAGCCCCCGGGCCCGGGCCTGACGCACCGCACCGAGACCCGCAAACCAAGACATCTGCGAACCCAATTCGAGTCCTAACAAACCCGCTCGAATCAGATACCGGTAGTGCAGCCGGGAACCCCACCTGCCCACCTACCCACCTGCAGGCGAGTGCGCTGCCGCTCCAGCACATCCAGCTGCTCGGGTTTGGAGTCCAGCTGCACCCGCATGTTGGCACACGCCTCATCCACCAGATCGATTGCCTGCGGGGGAGGGTATACACGTGTGTGGATCGGCGGGCGGCGGGGCGTTGGGGCGCCGGGACGTGGTGGCGGGTGGGCGGCGTGTAGGGACTGCGGTCAGTAGGCCCCGCGTTGGTAATATGGTGGCGGGCAAGCCAAGCGACAGCCATGGCGCCATAGCGGTCCGCAGCGGCCCAACGCGACTCAATAAATCACCCATTTCACACCCACTCCATTCACCTCCCAAGTCATCCACCCATTTTAACTACCGTACGGTCACTCACCTTGTCGGGCAGGAAGCGTGTGGTGATGTATCGGTCGCTGAGCTCCGCCGCCACCACCAGCGCCCGGTCGGTGATGTGCACCCCGTGGTGGCTCTCGTAGCGCTCCTTGATGCCGCGCAGGATGGCCACCGTGTCGGCCACACTCGGCTCCTTCACAAGCACCTGTCATACCGTATCCAGCACCCGCCGACAACCCGGGCACACGGCACACAGCACGAGCGGGAACCCCATCAGGAGGTGGTCGGGGTTGGAAATGAACTGTAATGAATACCGGTACAACGAATCTCGAGCAGCGCAACCGAGCTTTGGACCGCATGGCTCAAAATGGGCTCTTGTCCACGCCCTCTCTTCCCCCGTGCAGCATTCATCCTCCCCTGTGCCGTAGGCCCCATCTTCAACTGCCACCGGCCAGTATACCGTAGTCCCCACCCCGTCAAAGCCGCCGCAGCCCTCCCGTCCCCCTCACCTGCTGGAAGCGGCGCTCGAAGGCGGCGTCCTTCTCGATGTGTTCGCGGTACTCGCCCAGCGTGGTGGCGCCGATGCAGCGCAGCTCGCCGCGCGCCAGCATCGGTTTGAGCAGGTTGGCGGCGTCCATTGCGGAGTCCCCCGACTTGCCGGCCCCCAGCACCAGGTGCAGCTCGTCGATGAAGAGGACCACCTTGCCCTGCAGCAGTGTGAAGCGCATCGCATTGCGGGGGGTGAAGAGCGGGTGGAAGGGAGGGCGGGGAGTGAGAGCGGGGAGTGAGAGCGGGGAGTGAGAGCGTGTGGGAGCGTCCCATTATGCTGTATGCAGCACCATGCAGCACGATGCAGCTGAGCTGAGCTTGCCTCACGGCGCGGCCCGGACCCACATCGTAAGGCCCGGACCCACATCGTAAGGCCCGGACCCACATCGTAAGGCCCTCCTCACCCACGCGCACCTGCTGCTGCTGCACCTCCGACAGCACCGCCTTGAGCCGCTCCTCGAACTCGCCCCGGTACTTGGCGCCCGCCACCAGAGACCCCATGTCCAGAGAAATCAGCCGCACGCCGCGGAGCGTCTCCGGCACATCGCCCTGCGTGCGGCGTGGTGCGGTGTCGGTGCGGTGTCGGTCAAGTGTTGAGCCGATAAGTTACGGGATTGAGAGGGCAGGTGCTATCTAGGTAGGGTAGACGGGATTGTTGAGAAGCAGCGAAGAGCGCAAAAGGAAAGCCCGCACCAACCCTTGATCCTTAGTTGCTGCAGCTGGAGAGCCGCAGTGTCCCGCAGGTCGCAAAGAGACCCATGGGTCGGTAGGCCACCTTTCAGGCGGGCTCTAAACAGCAAATCCAAGAATCCGACATAAGAACCAGCACAAGAGCACGACTTTTTACATCACGCCGTGCACGTCTACCGCCCTGCCCCGAAAGGCTTGCTGACGGACGCCATACGTGTGCCGTACTGTCGTACCTTGACGATGCGCTGCGCCAGCCCCTCCACGATAGCCGTCTTGCCCACGCCCGGCTCTCCGATGAGCACGGGGTTGTTCTTTGTACGGCGGCACAGCACGCGCACCACGCGCCGGATCTCGTCGTCGCGGCCGATGACGGGATCCGCGCGCGCGGCATTGGCCGTCAGGTCGGTGCCGTACTTTGACAGCGCGTCGAAGTTGGCGTCGGCGGTCTGCGAGTCGACGGGGCCGTTGCCGCTGGCCTGCCGTACCTCCGCCAGCGCCGTCTCCAGTTGGGCCTTACTGACGCCCGCCTCGCCCAGCGCCTCAGACACATCCGACGAGGCGATCTGCGCATTGCGATGTACGGCACGGCAAGGTATACAGGCGAAGTTGTTGTTGCTGCAATGTCTATAAAGTCAGTCAAGCAGGGAGGTACCGTAACGCCTGCAGATGCCTTCGAAAGTTACAATGGATACCATATTACGCATGTGTGTGTGAGGCGCGTTGGGTGGGTAACGCCTGCAGATGCCTTCAAAAGTTACAATGGATACCATATTACGCATGTGTGTGTGAGGCGCGTTGGGTGGGTGGCGCGTAAAGGGGCGTATGTGTGGAGAGGATCCTGCGGGGAAGGGCCCTCGCACAGCGAGCGGGGCTTGCGGCTGCCAACTGCAAACCCACAAACCCAAATCCAAAGCACCACCCACATCCAAGCGCCCTACGCACCACTGCCGACAGGAGCGTATCCACCCCGAGGTACGCGTCGCCGCGGTCTTTCTGCGCCTTCGCGGCCGCGGCCAACATCTTGGTCAGGTCGCGGCCAGGTGACACATTGTCCGGCGCCGGATCCACCCGTGGCAGCTTGCTCAGCCGCTTCCGGAGCACGCGAATGCAGCTGCGCCATGCCTCGTCACCGCCCACGCGCGCCGCCGCACTCCGTGCAATGCCCTGAGGCTCCTGTAGATGAAGACAAAATTCGGCGACGGAAGAAGGTAAAACTCCCGCAGGCCGATCTCACTGGGTTGAGTCACCCACGGGCGGCATCGAAAGACCCGTTTTTCGCCGCGTGGAAGTCATTGCGCATTCGACGTGGAATTGACTTCGGGCATTTGTGCTTCAGCATGAGATGGCCTCAAATGACCGTCCGAAATTGTGCTGATGGGTTGGCTTATTGTTGCCGCTGTCGGGTCGACTCGGCTCTCACCTCAAAGAGCACCACGGCCAGGTGAAGCGGGGTAAGGATTGCATGCCTCTCCTCTGTCGCCAGGTTAATGGAGGCGCTGATGACCTCGTTGACCTTTTCAGTCGACTTCTTGGGGTCGAAGGCCATCTTTCGTCACGAATGGCTGCAACCGGGCCCTGTTAATTAACTGCAGCAATGTCTCAACTATCCAGAAGAAAAATAACAACTTGGAAAGGTTCTGATGGAGCTCCTGTATGATTATCCACGAAAAAGCTGTTCCAGAGAGCGCAAATCAACCGTTGTCGCTGTAGTAAGCTGCGTACTGAACCGCGATACATCGATTTGTTCTTGCTTCCACCAAACGTTTAACTATTTAAATGAACTGACATTGCCTTCTAGGTCACTGGGGATGCTTCGGGATGTGACCTCGGACGGCTCTAGGTACGTATCGTATTCTGGAATCATCTCGAAATTTAGACGCCAGCTACTTCTTCGCAGAAACCCTCGATGTTCCTCGTTCTATATATAGAAATTTCATTGCATTTGCAATGCGTTTTAGGCGAGCCAGCGGTAGGGGGAAGGCGGTGCATCTGTCGGCAATACAGTCTGATCAGGTCTGATGGGCAGGCTTGTGATTTCTCGTAGCCAGGCCTTGCACACTGCGTAATTATCATAGATTGAAGTTATGCATCCACTTTAAATATTTATCGCTCGTTGCGCTCCGCTGAGACAGCGACTGGGACCGTATGGGACCTTATCAAGGCGGACACTGGCGGACCGCACCAGGCCGTATGCTCACAAGGGTTCACCCGTATGTCCTGGAATGGGCCAACGGAGTAGCCACTAGCAACGCCAAGGCATCAAAGGGCATGCTCTTTCACAGATACGCAATTGATACAGCGGAGTTCAAGCAGCCCGCCCAGGGCAGCCCTGGGCAGCAACGGGCAGCATCTCAGCGCCGAGGCGCCCAACTGCTCGGTTGTTCCCTGTTGTTCCGTTACCTTGGTAACGGCTAGCCAGGTCAACATGGTTAAATTCATGTGCCTTTACTCCTTAAAGGGATCGCGTGCACCAAGTTGACACCGCAATGTCCATGCGCGGGCTGCACTCCACATGCTGCTGCCTGCAGGAAGCTCGGGTATGCCAGCCACAAGCGACACCGGCACTGTTCCAGCCGCGGCTCACAATGCATGAAACTCAATCCTCGCGGATAAGAAACAGGCCATAGAAACAGGCTACAAAAACAGGCTACAACAAGCGTTTGGCAAAGCAACCCTAAATGCCGCCTTTCCCCTGCCTGGCGATAGGCTTGCTTTTATGACATAATTATGATAAGATTAGGAGCATTAATATGCATGTGGGAGTTTGGTCTAGTGGTATGATTCTCGCTTTGGGTGCGAGAGGTCGCGGGTTCGATTCCCGCAACTCCCCTTACGTTTTGGAAGACGGCCTCCTCGAGCATCGTCGCGGCGGCAGCTCAGCTTTCACGAGGTTTCACGCTTCGTAGTCTGTATCGGGTTACAGGATAAGCATCAACTATAGAAACACACGGCAGCAGAGACGCGTGCACAAGGACTGTCTTGCATAATTCGCGGCGTCGTGGCTGTGCCGCATGTTGTTGTGCCACGTGTCCGGGTCCTCGACTCGAACAAGAAAACACGCATTTGACTTCATATTGGTGCCGTAATAGGCATCGCTCACCTCAAGCCAGAAACAGCATGGGGACTCAAATACCGGTACAGCCCCACGCAAGGCGCGACACGCCCCAATCCGTACGGAAACGGCGTGTTGTTTTCCAGGAGCTTGGTAGGCGCTCCCTGTTTCCGATGCTCCACTCGCTGTCTCTCGGTGGCGGACATCTCGTTTCTTTCGCGCTTCGTGCGTCGTGCGGGCTTGGTGCTGGTGGGCCTTGGTGGCTTTGCTTTCGGCACCCCTTGCGGGTGCCCCTGGGGTAGGATGAACAGTCTGTTTAGCCTGTACGGCTGGCAACCGGTGTGAAAACCGGTTCCCCTCGTAATCGTCGATTCCTAACATCTTAGGTGTTAGCTGCCTCCTGGCATGCTGATGCGATTATTCGTAGCTCTAATAATACTGTTTTGCGTCCAGCAGATGTTCCCAACTGACAGTGTGGGGAGTACGCCCTTCTCGGCTTCGACGACGTTGACAATCCCTTTTTGACACACGCCGTATTATCAGGCTCACTCCAAAATGCGTCCTTACAATCTTCATGCGTGCCATGCGTCCCCCTGCCCCCACCAGGCACCCAGATTACGGCTTTAGACCGGTAACATTGTCCCGCTTGAACGGGCAGCCACAGCCGCAACCCATGCAAGCCCGTTCATTTTGCCCCTTTGCGCTGACGACCAATGCACAGCCTGCAGACCGCCCGCACGCCTTCCACGCTCGGCTCAGTCATTGTAGTTGTCCAGGCCAAGGTCCCGCAGCGCCGCCGACCCCACATCTCGGCACGACGCCGGGTGAGCCGCCTTGGCCGCGCGCAGCAGCGCCTCCGCGCCGCGCTCCAGGAAGAGCGGCCGCAGCTCGGGATTCCGCGCCACCATGATCCGCACCACCAGACACGCCTGTCGCTGCACGGGCGCGCGCGGTGCGTGCCGCTGCATGGCCTCCACCACCATCTCTGGGACGCCCGACTCCGCGGCCTTGGTGCAGATCTGCATATACACAGGTGTAAGGGCACACAGACATGCGGCACACCTCTCACTTTCCTACGCTTGTATATAGGTGAAAGGGCACGCAGACACGCGGCACACCTCTCACTTTCCTACGCTCCCCTGCGGCGGCCCAAATCATCCCGCTGACAACGAAGCGCCGCACCTCGGGCTGTCGCAGCATCATGTTGCCCAGCAGCCCTAGCGCCACCTCCGCCACGTCGTCCGAGCCCGCGTGCAGCTCCACGCAGCGCACCGCCTCCCCCACAGCGCCCGCCTCAGCCAGCAGCCGCTTGACGGTGTCGCTGTGCGCCAGCTGCCGCAGCGCACCCAGGCAGGCGCGGCACACGTCGCGCTGCGCGGCGCACTCCCTGGAAGACGCCAGCGCGGGCAGGCGGGGCGGGCGGACAGGCAGGCAGGCAGGAGAGTCATGGCAGGGCAAGGCCGGGTTGAGCAGGGCGGGGCCCCTCTCCCTCTTCGGAGTGCCTCCAGAGTCCAGACCCGGTCTCATTAAGCGGTTCTCCGCTTGGTTACCGGTATACGCGGAAGAGCCTGTCGTACGCACATGCCCTGTCGTACGCACATGCAGTTGCGCGACTTCCAACGGCGCTGCACACGGCCATGTGGCAGCTGATCTGACCCAAACACGCGAGGCAAGAACGCATTACGCAACGACCTGCAGATATACCTGAAGTTATATACGGTATCACACGCAGATATACGCACTCACTTGAGTACTTGCAGGCAGGCCATGACGCCGCCGTCGTCCGTGAACTCGCGGCAGATCTCCTCGTTGGCGGCGACCTGCATGCAACACATGGCGTTTACCAAACGCCGTCGCCGCTAGATCAACCGCTGCCGCATCACGGATGCAGAAACCCACCACCAACACACCAGGGCCCTTTGGAACCTTCCAAAGCCAACACATTAATGCCCGACTGCTGATTGGACGCCCGGTTCAAGCCGGTGGCTCTGTACTGGGAGCGTCCAGCCAGCACCTAGGCACGGGCGGTCGCTGCGGCCTCCCAGACACCACCGCTACCCCGGGACACACCGCAACCCCCATACACGTCAATACCAGCTAATAGCTTACCACCGACGCCAAAACCGATGCCCCGCCCCACCTACCTGCCGCACGGTCGCCAGCACGCGGCACGCCGTCGCCGGTTCCGTCGCCGCCGGCACGCGGCGCAGCACGCTCAGCAGCACCCGGATCGCGGCGTGGCTCTTGGCCAGCACACGCGCGTGCATGAAGGCCTTGCTGGCCGGCGGCCGCTCGTCGTCGGCGGTGGTGACGGAGCGCACCACGCCGCAGGCCGCACCCACGTACTCCAGCGGCGCCTCGGGAGCTTGCAGCTGCTCTAGGAGCGTAGCCACCAGCCCCGAATCCACCAGCCGGCACTTGGCCTCCTCAACCTGGGGCGACAGCACATGATACACGCACGATGAGCTGATGAGACGCCCCATGCTCACGCCCCATGCTACGACACATGGACACTGCGAGATGGCGAGGACGGGCTCGGCGCAAAGACACGCGACCGGGTTTCCCAGCAGCTTCGTGTCCAGCAGTGCAGGCGTTTCAAGACGCGGGTCGCTAACTTCACAAGGAGGGCTGCGCAGTCGCGTCCACTCGAGGGGCGGCATGTGCCAGGCCTGGAGCGCACGCCGAAGCGCAGTGCTCCGTTGCGCCTGATAGACACACCTGGCGCGCCGCGGCCTCAGCGACCGCCGCCGCCGCCGTCCGGACCTCCGGCGTGCTCGCCTCGGCCCGCAGCAGGTCGTGCAGCAGGTCCACCCCCGTCGCGTCGGACGCGAAGGCGTCCCGCGTTTCCAACCAACCCAGCAGCACCTGCAGGAGCTTCAGCGCCTGCACAGGTGCGTGAAGCAGGGCCATCAGGGCAGGAGCGCGCGTTCAGCCTTTGTGAGCCTACCAACCACAACAACCGTACCCATCCCCGGCCAGCCAATCAGCACCGTGATGCAATCTTCCCCGGCCACCCCACCCAGGCCTCGCCCTACACCCTTTGCCTCCCCGCGCCCCGCGCCCCGCGCTCCGTGCCCCGTTCTCCGTGCCCCGCGCCTCGCACTCCGCGCCCAGCGAGACCCCTCCCTCCCCCAACTTGAGCAGCTGGTAATCCTCAGGTAATATCCCAGGTAACTGCGTTGGGTTCCCTCGTCCCGGGCCGTTTTAATCACCCCACCTTGAGCAGCTGGTCTGTTTGGCTCTGCAGCTGCCGACACGCCTCCAGCAGCGACTGCATGGCGCCGCCCTTGTGTGCAATGACGGAGGCCTCCTGGCTCATCGACCCGCCGCCAACGCCGCCACTGCCGCCGCCAGAGGACTCCGAGGTGGAGGCCTGGAGTGGGGCATGAGTGCCGGCACCCGCAGCGCCGACAGCGAGTTGCTACGTGTCAGTTGAGGAGGAGGAGCACTTGCGTGGTGAGGCAGCAAGAACCACGCGTTGTGTCATTACGTGTGTTGTGTTGCAGCCCCCCGGCCAACTGCCACACAAGCCGGGCCCGATGCTCCACCACCAGACATCAGGCTGCTAGCACCCCTGTGGAGGCGCTTGTGCTGCTGCGCCAGTTGCGACTTGGGCGGATGGGAGGACGTTTCCGGGAAAGAGCAAGGCAGCGCAAGCGCAAACCCGCCCACCGTAGGGATCCCATTCGCCCATAGGTACCTGTAGGCTGGTGGACAGCGCTTCGAGGGCCTCGGGCAGGGAGCCCTGCCCGCCGCAAGCGTCCCGCAGACCCTGACAAGCCAGTGCGATGGGGTGGCTGCGCGGAGGCAGGGTAGATGGGGCACGCAGCAGGCGGCAAGTGACGAAAAGTAGTCTGGCATGGGTTCTGGGAATACATGAAGGAAGGGTCATGGGGACTTGCGCGGCAAGCCCTGTACCTCGCCTTGCGTTTGGGGTTCAGCCATTGCGTGGCCCGTTTCGCCAGGCGTACGCCAGACCGGCGTCACCCGCCCACCTTTGCAGGTCGTTCCCCGCCATGTTGGTCACGACGCCGCTGAGGTCGTAGCCCTGCACGTTGAACTCCTCGATCGCGCTTTTGATGGCCTCTTCGCGCTGCGAAACGGCGATGGTTATGGTTTGGAGGCAGGGCGACATGAGGGTAACATGGCCGGGGTTCCGGGGCGCGGCCGGTATGTCTTCCAGCGCAGTACTCACCGACATGTCAAAATCTTCAATGTTTGAAGAAACTGCCTCGTCGAAGGCTTCCTGCGCTGGGCCGCGGGTGCGCGGTGTCGATGGGCGGGCAAAAGCGCGCGGGCCGCGCCACTATGATCGTCCGGCGGAATTAAAGGGTGATTGCGCACGCGCACCACCTACCTGTGTCAGCTTAGGCTTCGCTTTAGGCCACGCTTGCGCCATTTGTCTATGGCCTTGGAGGCAAGATGCTCAGCAAAGTATTGGATCTGGGTGAATGCTGCGACACAGTCTGCAAGAAATCTAAAATTCACAAACTAGAAGAAATCAGTGTGCGGGGCGTCTGTGTGGCTTGCTGTCTGTGTGCCCTTCAACGAAATCCAGCAGTACGGCACGATGTCGGTTCCTCTTTTGGACTTTTCTACGCGACCTGCACCGCATACCTTCTAGAGAACGTTATAGAAGTGTTTGGCCTTCAACTGCCTAGTCCGCAGTAGCTGCGGGCAGGCACAGTGGACGACTTGCTTCTGACCTGACCTGCGGGTCCGCTTGACGCTCGAAAGACGTGACTAGGGCTAACTTTATACCTCAGAACTGTAGCCTAAGGTTTCAAGCATGGGCGGACCTATCATCGGTAGGTGTGGTGTTGCGTATACCTTTTCGTGGCCAGTTGTCCTTGGCAACGGTTCATCGCCTACCGCGAAGTCGTCCATGAAGGCTGCTTTGCTTGTGGATTGGAACATGCGCCTCTCTACGGGAGGCGTGCAGCGGCGATTATTCCTTCTTTCTTGCATGTGGCCTGTCCTCAGTGCGGTGCTCTCTCAAAGGCACATGTATATAAAGGATGTCTGTCACGTTTATTGTACATCCATGTGGGTGCAAATTCTCACTGCGCAACAAGTATGCGTTTCCGTTATTCGATTCGGTCGCCGTTGTCGCCAGCAGAAGCACAGCGTCGCCCAACACGGGAGTGCACCCATCTACATGCAGCCAAATAACTGCAAGATGCATTCGCCGGCATTCGCCCATGCGCTTTGACTACAGCCGCAAACCCTTCTCACGTCGCGCTGAATACCCCTGCTGCAGTTCACCCTCTCTTCCTCCACACGCTGAACCCCGAGCCTGAGATTCGGACACTGGAGGAGGTTCCCCAGGATGTGCTGCAACTCATCGTCTCCCGGGTCATGACCCCCCAGGAGCTCTGCGTGCTGCAGTGTGTTAGTAAGCGCTGCAGGTGGGGCATGCCATGGGGCGTATCGCCGCGTAGCCGACATGTTGCGTGGTGTGTCGGCACGTGTTTGCATTTGCGCGCCGGGGCTGGACTACCTGGAAGCCGTTGTGACCCAGGATGCCGGCAACATGCGCAACACAAGGCCGGTGGCGGGCCGCCTCTTGTAGCATTTTGCGCCACACCACCAACTGGGGTTCCGTACACTGTCTACTTGCAGGGATGCGGCTGGCGCGGATGAGCTGTGGAAGCGGCTGTGCATGACGCGTTTCGCCGTGCCGGAGAGCTGCAGCCCGCCGTCGTGGAAGCAGCTGTATCGGTGAGTGCACGCCGTGCCTCTTCGCTGCTGGACGGGCGCTTGGGGTTTTGGGCGACGGAAGGGTCGTTGGAGGTGGGGGCCGAGATTTCAGGCGAAATTTGGGCCGAAGCCAAGCGCTGAGGTTGGAACAACATCCTGCTTAACGGATGTTGAGCACTGAACATGGCACAGATGGCATGACCACTGTGAGCACTGGGGCAGCGTGCAACGTGGCGTGCGTCGTTTGGGGTCGGGTATGGGGTCGGGTCGGGTCGGGTATGGGGTGCCCTCAGATGTTTGCACGGATGCTGAGCGATGCGGCAGTCCGGATCGCACGGGTGCAGGGCCAATCCACGTGCCACGAAGCAGTCGTTTACTGTGGGATTCCAAGGATCGCCGGTGCACAGCGTCGCTCGTGGTGGCCCGGGCCCACTAAGTTTGGCTGTCCAAAATGGAGTCTCTGGTCACTGGTCACTTGTTGGGCCCGCTTCCCGCGGTTGGGGCTTCCTGCGGCCGCAGCAGTGTCAGGTGCGGTAGGCGCCGGCAATCCTTTTGGGTCCACTGTGACACGGTTCCAGCTCGGTGAGCCTAGCGCGCCCTCGTCCCCTTTACAAAAGAAGGTCCTCTTCATAAAGAGCGGCCACGAAACTGACGTACTACCTGCTTTTGCGGTGTTTTCAAAACCCACGCCCGGTGCCCCAGGTTCAACTACGAGTTCCTGTACAAAGTGCTGCTGTCGCGCAGCGCGGAGCAGCTGTCGTCCGGCTTCGCGCGCTTCGGCGGCTCTGGCAGCCGCTTCGTGGGGATGGGTATAGCCATCAACGCGTGAACTGCATCGAAAAAAGAAGAGCGAATGTGCCTTGAACGCACGCGCCCGTTTGAACATTGGCCCGGGTGCGTGGCTGGCATCGGGGTGGTTGGACGTCCTATTGACCTGATGCCACGGTGCTCCCTGCTCGCGGCTCGTGTGCTAGTGCTGTGGATGGGTCTCGTGGCGCATTATTGCCTCCCGTCGGTGCAGCGTACGGCATGACGAGTAGAAGGTTTGCAACGGAACCGCAGCGGTGCCTCCTCAGCGCGTGCATTCTGTGAGAGTTGGACGCTGCTGGGCCCCAAAAAGCTGCAAATGAACTGAATGATCCGGTCGGCCTGCGTTTGATCCCGTGTATTGTATGGACGTCGTGTTTCGTGAGGACAGTGGTCGTTGGTTTGCAATCGCGGTTCCGGAACCTTGTGCGCGCGCATGTGCAACACATGTGCGCCGCGCAAGCATAACGTGTTTAATGGTTGGATGGTGGTTGCTGTACTTTTCTGCGCAACAGATGTAAATGTATCGTGCAGCGAGTGGTTTCGGTCATGGCCATGTAGTTGGTTAAAAAGTTGCGTTTGAAGTCGTTCGTGGAGCGCGTGTGTGCTCTCAACGAGGTTGCATGCGGGTCCTCAAACGAGCCGGTCCCTGAGCGCTGACATGAAGGCGTCGCACGACACTCGCCCAGAGCGGTGGGTGTCCAGCGCGTCGAAGACCTGCGGGGTTTGCGCCAATTCAATCTTGTAAGCTTATGTCACGGCCGGCTAGCTCGCTGGCTCTAGCCGGCTCTAGCCTTTCGGGGTCGGGAGCCCACTGTAACAACAAGTACACCCTGTACCGCGTCACCCTTGTCCCGGCCGCGCACCGACCGTTCATACGCCGCTCAGCGCTGCCCTTCACGGCCCTCACCTCCTCCACGGTGCTGCTGCGAACAGTGGGCGCTGCTTCTTGGAAGATGCGCAGCGCCTCCTCGCGTCTAATGAACCCAAGCCCTGTTAAGGAATGAGATATGGCAGCCCGAGCCCGCGTCAGTAGGAGAAGGCAGTTGTGCTCTGCAGGCAGGTACAGGAGGGCGCAGGCTTGGCAGGGTTGGCACGTGCGCCGGAGCCGTTTCTCCCAGTTCTGTGTTCCTCACCAGCAGCGTCGAACGCCTGGTACATTTCTCGTAGACGCGCAGTAGGATCCCGGGAGCTTACGACGATCTGCGCCAACGGGCCAGGCGACTGGGAAAGGATGGGACAAGGGGGCTGTTCCAGGCTGTACTGCACCAGCCATAGCGGTTGATTCGACGCCACGGCACCACAGCGGTTGCAAGCATGCTGAAGAGCGTAATCGGTGTACCTTGACGACACGATGCAAATGCTCATACGTGAGCAACGCGTCCCCTGGAACCGGCTGTCCGAGCAGTTGTTCAAGGTCGGAGGACGTCGGTTTCCAGCCAGTGGCCGCAAGCACAGCGCATTTGAAACCATGACGATTTAGGTGTTGCCCTCCAGCTGCAGTTGCCTGGAAGGCATCGAAAGCAACGCGCGCGGCTTCGCTGTTATCCATACTGTCCTCTACCGTTTGCAGCAATGGCGGCAACACTCAATTTTCCCAAAAAAAATAAAGGGAATTTTACTATGTAGCTTACTGAGGATGCGTCCTGTCATTGTTCCAACCGAAATTCAAGTTTCGCCTTAGTAATGATCTTTTCTGGGGGCGTGAGTGCGGGCGTGCGCGCGGGAGGGCTGACCACCGGGAAGCGGCACAAACACCTTGAGTCCTAGTGAAGCAGCTGCCTGCGAATCATTCAAAGCGCAGAGGATGAGTGGCGGACCATGGCCGGCGACCAGCGGCGACTTATGTCGTGGCCACCGCGAAACCTATAGCTACACACCGGTCATGCTCGTTAGGCCCGCAATAAAGCGCTGTGCTCGCTTTGCAAGACGGGCGTGGAGGCTACCGGAGCGCCGCGGCGCGCCCGGCAAAAGGTTGTAGCCACATGGCCCTCGTGCACTGAACGTTCTCAGGAAGTGTGCCTCGAAGCAGTCCCCGTCATCCCCCACCCGACAAGACATGAGCAGGCGCAGCTGAAAGGCGGGGGTGGGTGCGCGTGGTGGGTGGGTGGGGCTTAGGGTTCTAACCCTAAAACCCTAGACCCCCCACCCACCGGCCGGTGGCTGAATACGAGCCTTTGGGTATGACAAAACGACCCATCCATTTCCACACAATTCATCCTCATGGGTAGAGCGAGTGCTTAGTAACGTTTTCGGCAGTGTCAAGCGGCAGTGGTCGGGCGGGCCGTCTGTGTAAAACAGTTTGCTAGCTCGGGAACTGAAGCGGGTCACCCCTCTGGGCCTGGGAATCCCCTCACGCTACAAGCTCAGCAAGCAGAGCCGAGGGCGTAAGCGGGAGGCATACAGGTTGAAGCTGCGGGGCCGCCATCGTCGTTAAGCAGCAAGGCGGGCCCTGGAGGGCCGGGTATTTCGGCGCCTTTCGGCACTCATTACCCAGTGGAACTCCGTTCTTGCGCTGCGAATCTAGCGTTTCTTGCGATCACCAGTTCGACTCCGGGACAATCTTGGCTGTTTATACTCTTTGCGATGCATGCCGGCCTGCCCTGATGCCGGCACTGCCAAGTGCACCTCGTACCACTATTTAGGGTAAGCGCGGGTGTTTCCGTTCACGACGTGAACGACTGGTGACTGTTCGCTAAACGTTCACTGAATGTTCAGCGAACAGTCACGGGGAACGTTCACTGAATGTTCAGTGAACGTTCGTCAAAGCAGGTGCATCAAACGAAATGGCGGACCCGACGAAATAAATTGTCTGAGGATGCACGGCCGGCCAATGCTTGTCGAGAAGCAGCAGCGCCTTGTCAAGATCCATGTTGACTTTATGCAGAACTAGCCGGCAGAGAAACTCATTCGGGAGTGCCGAATCTCATCGGTGAGGGACCGGTGAGGGACCGGTGCGCTTGTAGGTCGTACTATTTCGGAAAATAGTACGGCATGCATGCTCCAGCGCTGTTCCCGCGCACATGAAAGGTATTCGCATAACTGCTTGGCCTTGTATCGGTTCGTTATATGTGCCCCAGCAGCTTTGGTCACTTAGGCAGCTATTCATAAGTGGACATGAGCACATGACCACGCAATTCTCTGAGCTATTACGCGTAGCACGGTATTGCATTAAACAAGCAGAAAACATCAGTGCAGGTTCAGTGAACGTTCATTCTTCTTTCAGTGAACGAAGAAACCCGCGTTTACCCGAGGTACTCCCTCGTACGACTGTAATCGACCCTCCTCCCTTGGCTATCGCCAAGGACCCGAGCGCACACACAGCCATGCAACGCATTTAAATACCATCTAGGCCAAGATTAAAAAAACAGTCCCACCGGTTTGACCCGGCCTCTGACCACCGCTGACGCCCTGAGGAGAGTCGCACCGAGCGAATGGATGGTCAAACCACGTTGCAAAACCGGGTTGAAAGATACGAGTTGCAATTGTTGTCAAACAGCTGCAAGCCGGTGCGCTGAAGGCGTATCGGCAGTGTGAAGCCGTACAAAGTTGTCGTGATAATTATTTCAGCGCGCAGCATAATACCAAGTCAGGCCATGTCCGTTTGACCAGAAGGTTACGTGCTCTTACACCTGAAAGACAGCTTAGTTACCGACACCTTGGCTTGAACCGAAACACCGGCATGGCGCTTCGTGCGCTGCGCCGCGCCGCGGGGCAGCTTGGGAGTAGCTTGGCGCAGGCGCAGCGGGTATGAACATACACGAACATGATATTTGAGGTCGGAAGTGTCGGTGAAAACAACCGTAACTGCAGGCCGCCAGTGTCGCTACCGCTGTCGAGCTTGGGCCTTCTTGTGCTGGTGAGACAAGTTGAATTGCGTATAATACTGCTGCAAGCCCAAGCTGCCACGCCTGTGCACGCCTTGCAGAGCTGCTGGCGCGTCAATCAAGCACCGAGAGCAGGTTCGCTTACGATCGTACCAGTCAGCACACCTTGGCATTCGGTTCCAAGTATGTAAGCAGTAACGATGTGTATTGAATTGCAGCGGTAACCATGTCCGAGAGGAGCTCGCGTCGTTCAACGTGGCAGCGGCACGGTTCCGGGGGATGGCTACCCAGCTCCGCGGGCTGCGGACGTCCGCGTTTGCGCTTGACGCCTTCGAGGTGAAGGTCCCGGCCATGGGGGAATCTATCACAGAGGGCACCATCGCGACGGTGCTGAAGAAAGAAGGTGCGTGCGGAACCTGGGGGTCAGGGTTGACAGTGCCTGGGCACTGCTCCGTACCGGACCTTTTGACCACTCGTCCACTACCTGCTACAGGGGATCCTGTCAAGGAGGATGACATTATTGCACAGATCGAAACGGACAAGGTAAGCACGCGGTGATGCGCACTGACCGCCGCTGCTTCTCACCCTGCCCCCGCCCCTCAGCACCCCTCCTGGCACAAACCCTCTCGGCCCCTGCCGTGCACCGCACAGCCCTTCCACTTGGGAGGGCCTTCGCTCCCGGCAGAGCGACCTCTTTAAGGGAACCTCGAAACTGCCCCCCACGGACGCGGGCTGGCGAAAAAGAGCCCGGCCGACAGCGACTGGTCTTCCACCCTCGCCGCTATGCCCTCGAACCCCCCTTCTCTACCCTTTTGCAACCCACAAGTTGCCCCTGAGCTGCACCTCCCCACCGTGGCTTGCCGCGGCTCCAAACCTCCGATCCCATGCACTCTCCTTCACCCGCCGTACCTTCACTCCCACTGTACCCTCGATTTCTGGTGACATTCGGCTTTCGATGTACCTTCGAATTCCGTCGCAACACCCTCAACTCACCTCCCAGGTCACGATTGACGTTAAGTACACGGGCAAGGCCGCGGGTGTCATCAGCAAGGTCCTGATTAACCCCTCGGATCTGGTCAAGGTGGGGCAGCAGGTGGCGGTAGTGGAGACGGGGGCGGTGCCGGCAGCCGCCCCTGCCGCGGCGGCGGCGCCACCGCCGCCGCCCAAGCCCGCCGCCGAGGCGCCGAAACCGGCAGCCCCAGCGCCGCCCCCCAAGGTGCGGGCGAAGGCGCGCAATAAAAAAACGTTTGTTGACGCTTTCCTTTCCGCGGCGGAGGCTAAAACGGGAGCGTCTTGGGTGCGGACGGGGAAGGGGCTGGTCCTTAGCCAGGCGCATCCTTCACGGGGCCGGGGGACGGGCCAGGTGCTGGTTTTGGGGGCCTGGATTTCACGCGGTGCGTCAGGGGCGGCTATTGTTGGGGTGATACATGCTACACAAGGGGCTCTGCCGCGAGGACGTGAATGCGTCCGGGGCTGCGTTTGTGGATAGGACGGGGTTTGTGGACGGGTCGGGATAGGACATGCTTTCCGGCGCCGGCTGGGGCGCATCAGAAGCGCCGGCCGTGTACACAGACAACCACGCACTGCTCGCCCGGACGGCGGCCAGCATGCCAGCTTGGGCCAAGCTTCGCAAGCCAGTGGAGAAGGGGGAAAAGGACATGCAGATGTACCCTGTGGGTGGTCACTGCCTGTCCGCCTGCCAGATGGCACGCTGCCCGCCTGGTGGTGCACCTCACGCCTCCTAAGCACACAGCAGCTTCATTGGATGGTACCATTTCCGTCGCCCATCACGTCCTTTTTCCTGCCCTTCCCCGTCCCGCCCGCCCGCCACCCCGAGCTCAGGCGCCCGCGCCGGCGCCCAACCCGGTGGCTGCGCCCATGCCCACGTCACGACCGGAGAGGTGAGCTGCTGGCACCGGAGGCAGCCTGCCTCAGGCCGGCCGGGCAGAGATGGGGAGAGGAGGGACGGGCCGCTTACTCATGATTTGATACCCATGACGGTTAAATATAGAGGCAGGGTCCGCTTTGGTGATAGTACGGGCAAGGGATTTTTCCATCCAGTGGCCAAACCGCCAGCCCAGATGCGCCCGCCCGCCCGCCCGCCGGCGCCCGGCAACCCCACGCGCAGGCGCGTCAAGATGACCCGGTTGCGTATGCGCGTGGCTGAGCGGCTCAAGGGCGCTCAGAACACGTACGCCATGCTCAGCACCTTTAACGAGGTGGACATGAGCGGCATCATCGAGCTGCGGAACACCTACAAGGCAAGTAGGGCGGCGGAGGGGGCAACGGGTGGGCGGGCCAGGAGGGGCGGGAGGGGCCGCAGCGGTGGGCAGGCCGCTGCAGCCACGGCGTGGGTTGGTTGGCGTCGTCCTCGGTTGGCGCTGTGCCACAAAACCCATCTGGCGATGCTAACCCTAAGCCCCGCCCCTCCCTCTCTCCCTCCCCCTGCCCGGACCCCCTCCTCCTCCAGGACGTCTTCCTGGAGAAGCACAACGTCAAGCTGGGCTTCATGTCCGTGTTCGTCAAGGCGGCCGCCTACGCGCTGCAGGAGGTGCCCGCCGTGAACGCAGTCATCGAGGGCGACGAGATCGTGTTCCGGGACTACTACGACATCTCCATCGCCGTCGCCACGCCCAAGGTGCGTGCAAGTGCATGTGCATGTGTGTCTTGATGCCCCATCTTTTTACAGTCCTCTGTGTGTGTGTGTGTGTGTGTGTAACTGTTACATATCTGCCGGGCCGACACTGGCCGGGGGCGCTAACCCGCCCACATACGGGAGACCGCCGAAGCACTCCTCTGTTGAGGAGGGGCGTACCACCTTGTCCGCACACTGCACCGGGAAGTGCTAACCGCTGCGCCGTAATCGTCACAGGACAGCGTCCACCTGTGTGTATATGGCTGCGCCACCTCGGTTTCCTCTGCCCGCCGCCAATCGCTGCAACCCCCTCTCCAAGCGCTGCGGGTCGCTCTCTAAAAGTGTTAACTTATGCGTTTGTTCCTTGCCTGTCCCGCTATACGGGACCTGCGCTACGTCCTCATTGTGTCCCGCGCACCCCCCGGCCCCGCCCCCCCCCCGTCTCCCTCGCTCGCCAGGGCCTGGTGGTGCCGGTCCTTCGCGCCGCCGACGAGCTCAGCTTTGCGGACGTGGAGAAGGTACGAGGGAGGGAGGAGAGAGAGAGAAAGAGAGGGAGCGGGGGAGAGAGAGGAAGAGAGGAAGAGAAAGGGCAGCAGCGGGCGCGGTGGCGCCAGCGCGTGCGTGCGACTGGCCTCCCAGTAATGAACCGCAGCCAGTAATGAACCCGTAATGCAGCCGCGGGAACCCCCCTGCCCGACATTACCCTCACACGGATCTACCAGAGTAGCCTACACGGACTCCCTCGTGAGAGTCGCCGCAGCGACCGCCGCGTGGTTCCCGCCGGCTCGCCGCAGCGACCGCCGCGTGGTTCCCGCCGGCTCGCCGCAGCGACCGCCGCGTGGTTCCCGCCGGCTCGCCGCAGCGACCGCCGCGTGGTTCCCGCCGGCTCGCCGCAGCGACCGCCGCGTGGTTCCCGCCGGCTCGCCGCAGCGACCGCCGCGTGGTTCCCGCCGGCTCGCCGCAGCGACCGCCGCGTGGTTCCCGCCGGCTCGCCGCAGCGACCGCCGCGTGGTTCCCGCCGGCTCGCCGCAGCGACCGCTGCGGGGCTTGAGCTGCTGTGATCCCTCCACGCGGGATCAGAGCAGATTAGATCAGATCGGGTCGGGTGGGGTCGGGTGCGGGTGCTGCCCGCTGTCGGGTCGGGACCATTACCGCATCACCCCTCACTCTCCACACACGCACACCCCTCCCCCCTCCGTCCGCCTCCAGAACATCAACCTGCTCGGCAAGAAGGCTCGCGACGGCACCATCGGCATCGATGACATGGCCGGCGGCACCTTCACCATCTCCAACGGAGGAGTGTACGGCAGCCTGCTGTCCACGCCCATCATCAACCCACCCCAGGTGAGCGCGCGCGCTCGTCCAGTTGCTGCTTGCTCGTCTGCTTGCTCCCGAGCGCTCGCGCAATGCAAAAAAGTTTGTCGGGTCGGTCAGGTCACTGGGCTGAGCTGGGCTGGTGGGCTGTGCGCACTCATGTGCTTTTCGCCAGCGTGGACTTTGTAGCTATCCAACGGGGGAGGAGCGGTCGCTGCCACCAGTGCCAATGCCGCATTGCACTTTACTACCAAGTACCAACCCCTCCGCC
Organism: Pleodorina starrii; assembly: GCA_030267565.1. Taxonomy (NCBI): domain Eukaryota; kingdom Viridiplantae; phylum Chlorophyta; class Chlorophyceae; order Chlamydomonadales; family Volvocaceae; genus Pleodorina; species Pleodorina starrii. Next base: position 3,969,901 of record BRXU01000007.1, on the reverse strand, counting down.
TGCCAGCCTGTCAGCCTGCCTCTTTGGACTGCCATACTATTCTACTCTCAACCCCCTGGCCCCCGGTCCCCTGCTGTAGAGTGCCATCCTGGGCATGCACGCCATCGTCGACCGGCCCGTGGCGGTCAAGGGCAAGGTCGAGATCCGGCCCATCATGAACGTGGCGCTCACGTACGACCACCGCCTAATCGACGGACGGGAGGTGAGACGGGGCGGTCAGCGGGGCGGGGGGAAGGGAGCAGCGAGGCGGAGAGCAGCACAGTGGCAGCAGCTGACACAGTCAGTGCGGGAAGGCGCGCGGGTGCGCTGTGCGGGAGCCAGCGAGGCCGCCCTGCTGCTGCGTTGCGCGGGCGAGAGGCTGGCGCATGCATTGAAATATTGGTGGGGCGATGACGCGCGGCGTGCGCCTCCTTCCGCGCCTCCTTTCGCGCCTGTGTGCATACAGCTGTCCTTGTGATCCCGCAGACCCCACAACCCGTGACTCGGGATTTGCAGTTCACGTTAGTTCACCAGGGTCGCATCTTGCGAGCCTGTCCCCGGTGAGACCCGGCCCGCCATTTCTCCGCCCGCCATCGCACCCCCCCCCCCCGCACTTGCAGGCCGTCACCTTCCTGCGCCGCATCAAGGACGTGGTGGAGGACCCGCGCCGCCTGCTGCTCGACATCTAAGCATCCCGACAAAAGGGAGAAGGCTGGGCTGGGCTGGGGCCGGATGGGGTGGGGTGGCGCTGATCAGTGCTGAGCCGACTGTCGTGGGCTGGCAGGCAGTGCCGAGGACCGGCTGGGTACCGGAGTGGTACGGGGTCCAGCTGCTGCCGCAGCGACAGAGGACGGCAATTGGTCGGGGATCTGACGGGCGGGCACAGGCAAACGCGATAGGGCGATGCTGGAACCTGATCGTGCATGCAGCACAGCCGCAGCGGTATTGCAGTGGCGTGTTGTCCGGACGGGGCTTGCCACTCAGGATCCGCCAGTCGACGTAATGCCGTACTGTCGTACTATCGTACCTGCGTTACCGTGTTGACTTGTAACTCGATACCAGCGGCGCCCCGCGTCATGCAGCGCGGCGCCCCCGCTCCGAACGATTTCGAAGTTGCCGGGGGTGGGAAAACGTGCTGTCGGGCGGAGGCAAGAAGTACAGGCGCCGCCGGGAGAGGGCGGGGGAAGCTGGCTTAATGATGCGTCGGGCGTAGCGCAGCGCAGCGGAGCTTCAGGAGGCTTCTGCAGCGCTCTTCTTTTCTGGTGAACTGGTGCAGCTGCGGTGCTATGTCGTTCGTATGGGGCGAAGCTGACGCTCCCGGTTTGTTTGCGACGTGGTTGGGGGGTACTCCGTGCGTGTTGGCATGGCTGTTGGTTGTTTTGGCGAACTGGTGTATTGTATGTTTGTTTGCGCGTCTGTGACCAGCGTGGCTGCAGATACCGTATGCTGTCGAGTCTGGTTGGTATTCGTCGTGTCGATGGCTCGAGGTGGGGATGTTTCTCGCCACTGTTATGCTCAACCGTTTGTTTGTCTGTCGGTGTGGCTTCAATGCTTCGCGGCCGGCAGTGCGCGCCGCGCTGCGTCCTGCGCCCCGCTTCGCGATGTGCGGCTGTGCGCTACACACGCGAAGCAGCAGCAAACGGCGAGGCTCGCTGTCCTCAGCAGCAAAGGCGCATGTGACACGCTGCGGCGGCGTTCGCTGTGAAGCCCGCACGGCAGGCGTCGTGCTGCCCCTTGCAGGCTTCCCTCAACGCATCGTCACGTGCATCGGGCGGGCGAAACGAAATGAAACGCACCGGGGCTTTGCCGCAGCTCGCGAGCGCATACCGGTACGTGGCCAGCAGAGCCTTCTGCACCGCTGTAACTAGGCCGTAATGACATTTCGCAGCAAACCGTACTGCGTTTTGAGTGGGTAGTGGGTGGTTTCTGGCCATGCTGAACCGCTGTGTCGCAACACCCGCTCTGCGCACAGCCTGACACCGAGCTGTTGGGATCCGTATTTACCTACCTCCCGTGTGTCCACCTTGACCGGACACAAGGTCCGCACCGGCTGTCCGCAGCAAGCCAGCAACCGCACCGTAGACCGTATACGGCCCGGCTTGTGCAGCCCTGTGCAGCTCTCAAATTCCGGTAATCGACAATCAGACGTCCCACGCCCCACCGGCCTGGCCGCTGGCGCGCCTGGCATGCACTTGCTGACTCTTCCAGGCTGACCTTACGAAGCGCCACAACAACCGATGGGAGGCACACGCGCCGATGACAGCATTTGCGCCAGGCTCCTCTACCCTTGAAGCTAGCTGCCTTGGCCCCGAGTACCGTCACGCGGGGGGTTATGTGCCTCAGCAGAGAACAGGCCTGGTAACGTGACGTTCTCGTACGGCAATCCGAGCACGTAATGTAGCGCTTTTGGAAGCTGCAACACAGGACGAGCAATGTGCTGCAGGGGTCTTCTGCCGTACATACGCGAACCAGCTTATTAAGACAACTGTTGATCTTGTTACAACTACGGTATCAGTCCATTTCTGCGGCGTCAACAAGTATAAATTACACGTATTAAGCCACGAATATTGGGTCGATCGCTGCATCTCAGTCGATTGAGGACATCCGTCAAGGCCAGGGTCATAGGACACGAGCAGTTCCCTCGAGCCGCGGCAAGCCAAACTTTAACGATATATTTGTAATTATTTTCAACTGTAAATATCATAAGAAGATACGATGATCTCGCTTTCTACCCTGCGCCACACATCCTGGACCACACGAACCCGAACCAACCAACAACCTGCCACGAAATGCCTAGCTGGCTCGCCTAGGCAGCCAAGCGCCATGTCGACATCGCACTCCCTCCGCGTCGGCCGGCGTGCCCTCCTCAGCGGCGCCGCGCTCCTGGGGACCCTCCTTGGCCAGCGCAACTTGGCAGTCGCCGCGGCCCAACCCGAGATCGAGAAGGTTGGTTCGCACCCACCCCGCTACCGCCCCATCCCTCCCGCCATCGCGCCACACGAGACCACGCCCCACGCCGTCGAACACTTGCTTGCGCGCCCCACGCCCCAAGAGCAAGTTGCAACCTGGTCTTTTTGTCTCGTCATCTCCGACCTCCCATGCTCGTATGTCTTCCCCCCGCAATGACTCCGCCTTCTGTCTCTCGACCGTGCTTGGTTTCCCGCCAGGTTTTGGAGGATCCCAAATGGTGAGTCGGCACGCCAGGCGCCGCAACGCGCGACACAGCCGCTCGCTCGCTCGCTCGCTTGCCCGATCGATCGATCGATCGGTCGTTCGATTGATCGACTGGAGCCCCCCTGGTGCAGACCGTCAGCCAACCGGCTGGCTCCAGCGTCCAGCCAACCGCAGCCTCCGCAGCCACTGGTTAATCTCACCATGCACGCCGCCTCCTGCTCCTCACCCCGCGCCCGCCCGCCCGCCTGCCCGCCCGCCCCGCTCATCCGGTGTCCCCAGGCCCGAGAAGTGGCCCTTCCGTCCGGAAAACTTCCTGCGCTACGATGAAAGCCCCGACAGCTTCTTCTACTCGCAGCCCCGGTTCGTCACCCACATCGACGATAACGCCATCAACGCGCTAACCAGGTGGGCAGGTGGGCTCCGCGCCTCTCCCTCCCTGGAGTGTGACGAGCTTGTGAGCTGTGTGGTAGTTCAAGTTGTGCGAGCTGTTGTTATAAGCTGGCACAGCTCATGAGCGCTCTCATTGTAACGGCAGCTCATGCTCGTTACACCTGGGAAGAGAAGGCGGGGTGGTGGGGTGGTGGGGGTGACGAGGGGACGGCGGCACATCAATGAAAGGAGGGCAACAAAAGGGCGGGCAAACGCGCGTGTTCGGTGTCGCGCAAGGCTGCCCTGTTCGGTGGTCATGCGCTCGCGTGCGCGCTTGCCGCCGCGCTTCATGGCACGCCCTCTCTTTCTCTCTCTCTCTGCCCCCCTGCCTCCCTTCTCCTTCCTAGCACCACCTGCCCCACTGCGCCGTCTGATCCCCTCCTCCTTCCGCCCCGCCCCCCCTGGCCCCCATACGCTCGCGCGCAGATTCTACGGAGACGTGTTTCCGCCCTCCGGCAGTCAGTCCGCGGCCGTTCTGGACATTTGCAGCTCCTGGGTGTCGCACTACCCAAAGGGCTTCACCGCGGGCAGGGTGGCGGGTGGGTTTCGGTCGCAGCGCTGTCCGTTGTGTGGTTCAACCAGGCGGGGTGGCCGGGTGGGTTTTGGGCTGCAGAGAGGATGGTGATAGTGGCAGGCGGAAGGGCGGGCGGGCGCGCGGGCTACCCGGCAGGGACTTGCGGAGGGGACGTCCGGTGTATCCCTGCCGTACATGTTTCTTGAACATGACCTGGTTCGCTCTTGGCAAGGGCACCAGCAGCCTTCCAATGCGCCCTGGCCGGTTTGGATGCTCAGCAACCGCCCCGTCCCACGTCCCCCGTTTCCCGTCCCCATGTGCCTACTGTGCAGGTCTCGGCATGAATGAGCAGGTGGGTGGGGTCGTAAGGAAGGGTACCGTAGGCGCTGTCATCTCCAGTAACACCAGGACGAAGTTCTTCCGCCCACCCATCGTTTTTGACCCAGAAGTTACTGGTATTCGCCTGTTGATTCCTGAATCCTGGATCCTGATTGGTTGCTTGTGTTATTTCTCTCGGTTCGGTAGTCGGTGCTGCTGTCATCGTATTGTATGCAAGATAAGATAAGAAAAGAGGTCGTTCACTGTCCCCCTCTCCAACTCAGAGGGGGATAGAGTGCTGGCAGTCGGGGCGGTGTTGAGGCTGTTTAAGAGGCTTGTCGTGCTCCGGGATGTCGGTGTCTCCCCCGGCAGGAGCTGGCACGCAACACACAGCTGACGGAGTACGCTGTGAAGGACCTCAACGTCGGTGAGTGGATGGATGAATGGATGAAAGAATTTGATGCGGAAGGGATTCGAATTGGGGACGTGGCCCGTGACGACAACCCACCACCCACCCACCCACCCAGCTAGCCACACACACCCAGCCGGCGCTGCGATCGATTGGCAGCCACCCGTTGGTGCCCTCGCCCCACTGACTGGCTGACTGCGGTTGCGTACGGCAGACCCCAAGCTGCCGTACGAGGACAACACTTTCGACGTCATCACCAATTGCGTCAGCGTCGACTACCTAAACAAGCCGCTCGAGGTACGGCAAGGGGGCGAGCTGCAGGAAACGGGCGGTAAAGGGCAGTCTGGGGTTGGTGCACAAAGAAGACTCAGCTTCCGGCGGGGGCTTAACGCGCAGCTGTGAAACCCAAAGCTGGGGGCTAGAGTCGCACCGAACTCATTCCGAAAAAAAAACCACAACCCTGCCCCCCTTCGCAGGTCTTCCAGGAGATGCACCGGGTGCTGAAGCCGGGCGGCACCGCCTACATGTCCTTCAGCAACCGCTGCTTCCCCACGAAGGCGATCCGCTTGTGGACCGCCACCGGGGACGGTGAGGAGCCAACCGGGAGTCCCGGGGGCCGGGGGCGGGGGCCTGGGGAAGGAAAGATGAGGGGGGCGGGGCATCACCTCCCGCGCGCCATCGCGCTCCCCTCAAACCCCGCACCCGCTCGCCCCGCACCCTCCCCCACGCTTTCTCTTCCCTTCATCTCCCGGGCCGCCGCACGTCCTCGCCTCCTCCCGCAGCCGACCACGTCTGGATCGTGGGCTCCTACTTCCACTACTCGGTTCCAGGAGGCTTCACGGAGCCCGGCTGCAAGGACATCACGCCCAAGGTGAGCTTGGAAGAGCGCGGTGCCGATAGGGGCCGTGCCAAAATGCGGACTGGCAGTTGGGGTTTCGGGTCATTGGGGGCTGTCAACAGCGGGCGGCGTGGGCTTGGTTGGATTGCAGCAGAAGCAGCAGCAGCAGCACTGCAGCAGAAGCAACAGCAGCAGCAGGAGCGCACTACTCCCCGCGAGCGTGAGCGCGAGGGCCGCTTGCAGGAAACATTGCAGCCTCGACCCATGGGCCCAGCCTCGACCCATGGGCCCAGCCTCGACCCATGGGCCCAGCCTCGACCCATGGGCCCAGCCTCGACCCATGGGCCCAGCCTCAACCCATGGGCCCAGCCTCGACCCATGGGCCCAGCCTCGACCCATGGGCCCAGCCTCGACCCATGGGCCCAGCCTCGACCCATGGGCCCGGCCTCGACCCATGGGCCCAGCCTCGACCCATGGGCCCAGCCTCGACCCATGGGCCCAGCCTCGACCCATGGGCCCGGCCTCGACCCATGGGCCCGGCCTCGACCCATGGGCGCGGCCTCGACCCATGGGCCCAGCCTCGACCCATGGGCCCAGCCTCGACCCATGGGCCCAGCCTCGACCCATGGGCCCAGCCTCGACCCATGGGCCCGGCCTCGACCCATGGGCCCGGCCTCGACCCATGGGCGCGGCCTCGACCCATGGGCCCAGCCTCGACCCATGGGCCCAGCCTCGACCCATGGGCCCAGCCTCGACCCATGGGCCCAGCCTCGACCCATCCGTAACAGCAGCCACACCTAATAACACTACCAGGCACCAGACCAGGGTCTCCTCCGGCCTCCCCCGTTTGACTTCAGTATCTCTGTCTTTCCCTTCCTTCACCATATCACGCGTGTTTCCACGGCGTGCTGAGTGCGCAGGTGCTGTTCGGCCGCACGGACCCCATGTACGTCGTGTACGCCTCCAAGAAGGCTGCCTGAGGCTGCCTGAGCCACGAGAGACGCGGCCGCGGTACTGACGCCGCAAGACAGCCAGCCTGGGCCACTTCGTCGCTGAGCCCCAGGCTGTTTTGGCACGACGCCTGTCTGGGCAGGTCTGGACAGGTCTGGGCGGCTGAGCGTCTGCTTGCGGCCCGCCCAGCTTGCCGCGTGCTTGTCATCGGAATTAGGTTCGCCATTCAAACGGGGCGTCAACGACGATGTCATCAGTTGGGATACGGACAGTCGACTGTCTCGTGATGATGATGGTCATGACCATGATGACGATGTTGTGTCGTGCAAGTCTCGGTTGGGTTGTTCGCTTGTTCCAGCGATCGATTGTTGACATGTGGTATGCGTTTTGGGGCAGACACCCCGGCGCGAACCGGCGCAAGCCGGCGCCTCCGGCGGGTCACTCCGCCCTTCCCCTGGAGTAACGCACTACCTGTGTCTGCCTGCTTGTCTGCCTGCCCGCGTGACTCGGCACCCTGTGGATGCGTTCCATGGGATCCAAAAACAGATTGAAGAGATAATGGGGATTGGAAGTCAACAAGCATCTGGACTTACGGTACAACCACGCGAAGCGCACAGAAGGGCATCATGCCGAAAGTCGGACAGTCAGGCAGACGCACCAAGCCTCGCGCCAAGGGCGGCAACATGGCGGCACAACCCCCCCACTCATGATGAAAACCCAAGAGCGCCACACTGCTGCACCGCCCCACCGCCCCACCACCGCCCCACCGCTCCACCACCACCTGACTGAGGGGCTGAACCCCATCTCGGCCTCGTCGTGCCGCGCCGTCACGCGTCGCCGCCGCGCCCTTCCAACGCGCCCCCCCGCATCAGCCCACTCGCCACCCGCGACTCCTCCACAGAGGCTCGGGAGACCCGCATGCGCGTAACAACCCCCGCCTCTGCTTTATGCCCTATTAATAAAAATCAAGTTATAAAGTGACGGCAGCTATATAACGCACGCGGCACCGACGGCACATGCAGCCCCATGCTATAACATGCATCCTAACTCTGCAAGGGCAACTGCTTCTGGGCTGCAACCCCCGGTGAAGGTGCAACACGCGAAAGCAGCGGACTCCGCGTGTCCCTGTCAGGAACCAGGAACGCCGAAAGGCAGCGGCGCTGCCGTGTCCCCGGCTTGCGCCCCCGCGTTGGGGCACGCCGGATCGCTGTCATGTTGCGGATACTGGGGTGGTCAGCGCCCACGACGCCTACTGCCGTGTGCTGTCGTCATCTGTGACACTATTTACGGCACTGCTGGCAACGGACGACCAGCTCCTGCAGATGCGGTTTCGGCGGTGTCGCCCCCGTCCCAACATTGTCGGTAAGTATGGAACTCATCCCCTAACCGCAAACCCCAGTGCGCCGCCCCGCAACGTCCGGAAGTCTCCACTCTCCCGCCGCGTCGGGAAGTCCCTCCCGTCAGCACAAAAGTGTGCGCCATTCCCTTCCAACATTTTCGTCACTTTGGGCGGGAACGAGACCGAATCGCGCAAGGTAACCTCGCGCCATTCCGCCTCCCCTTTGCGTTACCGCGTGTAGACGAGAGCTCGTCAGACCAAACCGTTCAAGTGTAACCGAAGCGAAGACGATGAACACGGTAGGAGCCCCTCAACGGGACGCGGTGTCCGAATGGGGGGCGCGTGGGGGCGCAGGCGCGTTTGCCGCTTCCAAGCTGCGAAACCGCACCCGCACCCCGGGACAACGGTAGCACGTCGGGAATGCCTCCCGGCACCCATGAATAACCCTATATACATTGACCACTCACCGTCGGACGCAGAAGACCCACGGGTCAAACCAACAACACTCGACAACACGCACGACCAAGCAGGAAACCGGAACCTCAACACCCTCATGCCGTTCAACGGACACGTAACCGTCCAACCACATAACCGTAAACCGCAAACCGTATAGCCACTGCCACCGAACCATTTACACGTGATCCTATCAACATGCGTGTACATACATACGTCCATGCATACCGGTACATGCATGCCCCCGTCGAGTTGGCCGCGCGCTCGTTTGCCCGCTGCAACGCGGCCATGCAGCGCTCGCCTGTGCTCCAAACCACCGAACCGGCGCACTGCCGGACATGAGCATGCAGCTTCGGGGCACGGAGACGACAGAGCAACGACGGGCGGGTGTGCAGTTGCCAGCGGTAAGGAATGGCATTCGAGGTCCCAACATGAATAGCCGGCAAGCCGGCCATCAATGCACGGATGGAATGGATGAAATGGATGGATGAATGGATGGATGGATGGATGGATGCGCACGAAGCCAATGGCTCTCACGCTTTCGCCATTGACTGGTGGCTCGCGGAGCGCTGCTGCCCCAGCACCGAGACACCCAGCGGCGGCGGCACCGCCACCGCCGCGGCGGCGGCGGCGCCGCCGCTCCCACCGCCGCCGATGCCGCCAAGACTGCTGTAACTGCCCGAGCGAGAACTACTACTGGGGGGCTGATGCTGCGAGGAGAAGCTCCTCGGGCTTGAATCGGCGGCTTCAAGCCGCAGCAGGAGCGACTCCCCGGCCGCACTCGGCCGCGCCAGCGGCCGCCCGCCGCCGCCGCCGCCGCCGCCAGCGACCGGTGTGGCGGGGCCGCTGCCGCTGCCGGGCACGCTCAGCCTAGGCAGCTGTACGGAGGCGACGTGCGGGCTCGGCGCGGATGCTGACGTGCCCGTCGGCGGCGCGACGCGGGTGAAGCTGCCGCTGCCGCCGGCGCCGCCGGTGCCGCTACCGCGAAGCGGCGGCGGCGGCGACGCCAGGGCGGGCATGGAGAAGACGGAGCCGGAGACCGGGCCGCTGGCGCCGGCACCTGCCAGGCTGCCGTTGGTTACTACCATTCCGGAGAAGCTGCAGCGTCGTACAGGCGACGGGCTGTTGCAGTCACTGACGAAACTCCCGACGCCGGAGATGGACACTCGAAGCGGTCGCTGCGGCAGCTGCCCGCGACGAGACGCCGCCATGGCGGCGGCGGCGGCACCGGGGGAGAACGGCGTCGGAAGCGCCGTCGCCGATGCGGCCGCCACCATGCCGTCCACCGACCCACGGTAAGGCGGCGGCGCCGCCGCCGCCAGCGCCGACACGGCGCTGTGTACGACAATCGGCAGGGGCGCGGGCGAGGGAGGATCCTCGCCGCGCGCCCGAGCGATTGCGTTTAAGAGGCTCTGAGGGCCGTTAGCGCCCAGGGCGCTGGCGGCCAGGAGCTCACGCCGGCGCTGTCGGTCGAGATCGCTGCCGCCGCCGCCGCCGCCGCCGGCGGCGAGGCTGTTGACGGAGACGATGGGGTATGGCAGCGGACCGGGCCCGCCGCTAGAGGAGCTTCTGCCATTGCTGCCGCCGCCCGCAGCGGTGAGACTGTTGCCGCTGGCGGGGGTGGCGCCGTTGGGCCCGCCGCCGGCGGCGGCAGCGGCAGCGGCGGCGGCGGCGGCGCCCGTCTTGGTGCCGGCGTTGTAGATGCGGCGGAGGACGGGCTGCAGGCACGGCGGGTGGGGTGCGGTTGGTTGCGACGGCTGCTGAGTGTCGTACAATGGCAACGGAAGTACGGTACGATGCTCGGCCGGTGCGACTTCTGCGATCCATTGCGCCCTTCAACAGCCGTATCAAAGCCTGGGAGCCCTGAGAGCCCTTCCTGGAGTGACCAGCCTCAACCCGTCGTACTCTCACCAGGCCCCCGACCCTGACAGAGCTCCCCCAGTGTCTGTACGACAAAGTACGACATACCTTGAAGCCAAACTGCTCCAATACCTCCGAGGGCCGTACCGGAGGCGGCCGAGGCACCTGGTACGCGCCCGGCGAGCCCACGACGGCGCCCGTCGCCGCCGCCGCAGCAATCGCCGCCATCGGCGGCGGCAGCGACGGAAGCTGCAGCGCGCCCAGGATGCCGCTACCACCGCCGCCGGCGGCGGCAGCGGCGGCGGCGGCGGACCCAGGGCCGCTAGCCGCCACCGCGCCGGCCTGTGCGGCGGCGCTGCTGCTCCCGGCACTGCTGGCCGGCGGCGGTGGCGCAACTGCCGCCGCGGCCGCCGCCGCGGCGGCGGCGGGGCGGTTCTGTAGCGAAGCCTGGAGCTGCGTTCTTCGTCCGTTGATGGCCTCCCTCCGCAGGTGAGCGAAGGGCGGTAGGGAGGTGCGCAGGTAGCCGTACTTCGACAGCAGAGACCTTGGGGGAAGGGGGCGGTGTGGCAATGTGATTGGGTGGTTAAGGGCGGAGACAGTGAGGGAAGGGAGAGAGGCACGTGGGGGGTGAGGGCACGGAGCGAGGCAGCGGAGAGCACCCACTTCTCCTGCCCTGCCCTGCTGCCCAATTCCACATCCGCCGCCACTTGACCGCCAAAAGACAACCCTCAAACCCCACAGATCAGACATGACCCATGGGTCGGTTATACCCAAATGTCCAAATTCATGTGCCGGTACTGGCTCCAGCCGCAACCCGGGTGAAGGCCTGCGTCCCTCCGCTCACCATCCTAAGGGGGCTGCTTGCTGCAGCCCCAGTAACAATCTCGCGTTGCACCCACACAAAAACACCCGCACCTGGGCAACACAAGCAGCTTGCTGGGCCGGGCAGTCATCGCTGTCGCAAGGTGCTGGCAGGTTACACGCGGCTCCGCCTCGGCGTCGCCATCCCTCGTGTCCCTCGTGTCCCTCGCCGCCGCCGCCGCCGCCGCCGCAACGTCCTCCGGGTACCCTAGCACGCTCTCCCCGAATGAGCCCCCCGGCCCCAGCAACGTCAACGCCGACAAGGCAGCCGCCGCCCTGCGGATCCTCAACGAGCTCAGTGGGCCAGGCAGACCAGCAGGCGCCGCGGCGCCCGGCGCAGCCGCGGCGGCGGCGCCGCCAGCGGCCGCGGCGGCCGGCAGCGCCGCCTGCGGCGGCGGCGGCGGCGCCACCGCAGGGATCGTGTCCGGATCGTCCAAAAGTCGTACTTCGCCTTCCTACGGCCGTACGGCATCGTACAGTGTAGCAGCACGCGTGGCGCGGCGGCTCATGTGGTAGGTATTTCACGGTTTCTAGGGGACTGATGACGGCGAAAGGCGTTTGCGCCCTCACCGATGCACCGCCGCAGATGAGTTGGGACGCGGGCGCGCATCGACACCTTCGGGGTCTAATCAAGGCCACCTTTGGGTCTTCATCAAGATGGATCGCACACACAGATACACGAGGCTCGGGGGGCCTCCTCATTCGGACATACAGGGCCGGGGCCACCTTGGGGGCTGCCCATCACCGTCACGCCTGCGGTCGGATAGGTGGCGTCCTCTCCGCGGGAACAAATATTTGAAGCACAATCCGCCCCCTGCCGGTGTGCATGAGCCGGTGTTCTCTCCTGTGTGCGCTCGTGTTCACTTGTGTGTGTGCGCCCTGGCCGACCACCATCCGGCAAAAGACCTTGCGGTGTGGCTGGATGAGCGGGCCAGCCGAGAACAACCGACAATCACCCACCAGTACGACGTAAAGCGCCTCGACGGGCTGACCCTGCCGTACAACCACGTGGTTGGCGTCCAGGCTGACAACGCTGCATCCCAGCGCCATCGCCGCCTGGTGTTCGTCGCTGAGTCCCCTCAGCGGCTCCAGCGCCCTCAGCACCGCCAGCCGCCCAGCCACCAGGTCGTCACGAGCAGCCTCAGCGCCGCGACGAAGCGCATCCAACACCACAACCAACACATCGGCGCCGGAGGGACCTGAGAGGGAGCGAATCCGGGAGGAGGGGCGGGCAGGAGTAGGGAAGGGGCAAGTTGGAACGCGTGTCCTGAACAGACATGAAGAGCTCTTGCCCTGCCCGCCGCGGGGCGAAAAGCCAGCGGAGTGAGCTCGAGCAGGCATGGTACAAGGCATCTGAAGTACGGTATTATCCAAAATTGTTCACATGTGCTCATCGGGTCTCTAGCTCAGTGGTAGAGCAGCTGACTGCAGATCAGCAGGTCACCGGTTCAAACCCGGTGGGGCCCTACTGCATTCGGGTGCTCTTCTTTTTGCTGCTCGCTACAACAAGGGGGAATCTGGCGTGCTCCCGCCGGCTGTGTCCTTCGGGGAATCTGCACTCTGCAGCGCAAGGCAACAACCGCAAGCACAAGCCCACAACACACATACACAGTGAACACAATACGCCCCCCTCACCCATTCTCACCCGCGATTGCCGAGTGCGCCCGCCGTGTTCGCTGCGGGCCGCCCCGCTTGGACGACCGATCCAGCACCGCCGCCGGCAGCTCCCCCGCCACCTGGCCCGCCTCCACCCGCCCGCCACACGTGCCGTACAACTGCTCGAAATGCTCATCGCCAGCGTCGTCCACCACGTCATCTGGACTCGGGCCGCTGCCGCCGCCGCCGGCTACGGCGCCGCCGCCGCCGCCGCCGCGGGGCCCGCCTCCGGCGGCGTCGTCATCTGCGCCGTTGAGCATCAGCAGAAGGTCGACGTCCTCGGCGGCGCGCGTTTCGTCGCCGTCGGCGTCGGTGTCGCCGCCGCCGGTGCCGGCGGGGTTCCTATCCGCCGCTGCGCCGCCGCTGCCGCCGCCGCCGCCGCCACCCGAAGCGGACTTGCCGGAGTCGTCCTGTTTTGCGATGCCCATGACCTTCTCGACGGCGTCAATGTACCTGCCAGGCGCAACACACGGCACGCAGCATAGCACAGCACAGCACAGCACAGCATAGCACAGCGTAAATGTCACATCGAATGATCTCTAGCCACAGGAACCCAGGTGAGGCGCAGCGCCATCCGCCACGTCATCCACCTCGCCGCAGCCCCACCAAGGGCGTGTGGGGGCCTGGCGGCGCAACGCAGCGCAGCGCATCCCTCGTCCCTTCACGGGTCACAAGCGGCACCCGCAGAGAAACGCGCCCGCCCGATGCCCCATGTACCGCGAAGCGAGTAGGTCCCCCCAGGTTCGAGCGCACGCATACACAGCACGGTACATACCCGCACGCACACGCTCACACGTGCACACACACCCGCGCGCCGGCGACGCGCCTGATCGGTTTCCGGACCACTTGGTATCGGCGGTCCAGGAACGTCAGCCTGACCCACGGGTCGGCCCCCTCCTCCTCCTCCTCCACCTCGTCCACTGCCTCAGCCGCCGCCTCCTCCTCAAGCGGGCCCCAGCGCACACCGCCGGCCTTGTCGGGCCGCGACGCCTCCGGACCGGTCTGCGGGCTGCGAATCGGTAAGGGACGGAGGGAGGGAGGGAGGGAGGGAGGGAGGGAGGGAGGGAGGGAGGGAGGGAGGGAGGGAGGGAGGGAGGGAGGGAGGGAGGGAGGGAGGGAGGGAGGGAGGGAGGGAGGGAGGGAGGGAGGGAGGGAGGGAGGGAGGGAGGCAGGGAGGGAGGGAGGGAGGGAGGGAGGGAGGGAGGGAGGGAGGGAGGGAGGGAGGGAGGGAGGGAGGGAGGGAGGGAGGGAGGGAGGGAGGGAGGGAGGGAGGGAGGGAGGGAGGGAGGGAGGGAGGGAGGGAGGGAGGGAGGGAGGGAGGGAGGGAGGGAGGGAGGGAGGGAGGGAGGGAGGGAGGGAGGGAGGGGGCGAGTTAGTGGCGTGACGAGGTGAAAGGCGACGCGAGTGCGGATGCCACGCGAGTGCGACAAGGGCGCGCAAAACGGCCCGACCGATCGGCTCTCACGCTTGATTCATTCTTGGGAGCACGTCGGGTGCAGGGGGGGCAGAAGCCCCCAGAAGAGGCGGGCCCGCACTCCGGGGCAGTACACGCCAGCAGGGGAGGCCACAACCACACTAGCCTCCCGCTCTGTGCCGGCGGGCGCGGAGGCGCGGAGGATGAACACGCGCATACACACACACACACATATAGGCGCAACGGGTAACCAACACAACGACGCTCGCGACGACTCACCCCGCCGCGTCCTCCGGCTCGTCCTCCTCGTCGTACATTCCGCCGTCCTTCATGGCCAGTCCGCGCATGTAGGCCTTGCGCGCCGCCGCCCCGCCCAACAGGTTGCCCACATCTGTCCGGGTCCAACGACCAAGGGGGGCAGCAGGAAGCGACACGGCGGCACAGCGGCACAGCGGCAGCAAAGGTAGAGCGACGCAGAGCGGGGCCCCGGAAGGGGACAAGAAAGGTGATATACGGTACCGCAGCTAAGGAACGCAGACGGATTGGACAGTACTGCAGTACTTTGTCAGTTCAGGTCTCGCTCCTCGTTCGTACATAGGTGCGCTAGGCCCAAAGCGTATTTCCTCCCGCCCTCTAGGCGCCACGTCCTGCAGCAAAACGTCCTCCCACCGGCAATGGCGCTCTTGCTTCCGCAGGCTGACCCCATCCATTCACGACACAAACTCATACACATAAACACACACGCCCGCCCGCCCGCACGCACGCACACACGCACGCACGCATGTGCGCGGGCGGTATAGGTCTCCGTCTACCGTACCTTTGACGCCTCCAGCTTCCTCCAGCTTCCGCCGCTCGTACTCCGCCAGTGTCGTATCCGGCCGCTCCAGCGCCTCCCGAGCTGCGCCGTCGCCGTCGCCGTCGGCTCCCGTGTGAAGCACCAGGGCGGCCGCTCTGCGCCAGGCATTCGCGGCCTTGCCCGGCAACCCCCGAGCGGCGGCGGCGGCGGCGGCGGCGGCCTTGGTTTGGGCCACGCCGACACCGGGCGTGGCGTTGGCGGCGGCGTTGGCGTCGCCCGAACGTTTCTGCGGTCACCGACACACGGGGGCCAAAGCAAGCGCTTAGGATGTTAGGAGTGCAGCCGGATGCAAAGCAGCCGGGCCGGGCGGGCCGGGCGGGACACGGGGCTTGGCGGGGTGTGAGGCGATGACGCACGCTGCCTCGGCGGGCCTGTGCGTGCTGTACTCGTCTTCTGGTCGCCTGTGCGCCGCGCACAGCGGCAGGTGCCGGTGGGTCAGCCGGCTGACGATAGTCCCAACCCCTCCCTTCGATACTCGGCCCCCAACCACACTGCACCGCCCCGCGGACTCCTAAACCCGAAACCCCCGTCTACCTCTACCTCGGCCTCCCTAGGAGGCCCGCCCGCGCGTCCGCCCCTGCCCCCCGCCCAGTCCCTCCCCCCACCCCGCCCCCGCTCACCCTGCTGAGGAACTCCAGCATCCACCTCTTAAACTCCTCCTCCACTGCGCGGGCACCGGTGGGCCGGGTGGCGGCCTTGGGCGTACGCAGCCCCTCCCGCTGCAGCGCCAGAGACTGCTTGATCTGCTCGCGGGCTGTTGGGACGTGATGCGGAGGGACAGGTGCAGAAGTAGGGATAGGGATAGGGGCAGGATCAGGGGCAGGGGAACCATGGACTCATTGGTCCACACAATTGCGTCCTCGGCCGCAACCACAACCGCCGCCGCGGCAGCAGCAGCAACAACACCAAAACCAAAGGCGCCATCTAAAGCAGTAGGGGCAGCAGGAGCAGCAGTGGCGGCGGCGGACAGGGAGGACGGGATCGTCAATCCCTGGTCGCACCAACCAAGTTCCGTAGGTGCCCCCGCCCCGCCCCGCCCCTCCCTGCCCTGCACTCCCGCCCGGGCAGCAGCCCCCCGGTACCCGGCAGCCGGCACTCGGCACCACCACCCACCCACCCCGCCGCTCCTCCTCAATCTTCTGGCGGATGGTCTTGGGCGGCTGGCCCTCGCCGCCGGGGCCCTTGGGTCCGGGGCCCCGCGCGCTCTTGCCCCGCGCCGCAGCCACCGCACTGCGCAGCGCGGACCGCAGCGCCGCGCGGTTGGCGGCGCCCTGCCGCTTGGGCCGCGTGTGGGTCTGTGGGAAAGGGAAAGGCGGGACGAGATGACCTCTAGGGGACCCGGTGGAGCAGGTGAAGCTCCCTGGGGCAGCCCCCCTGGCGCAGAATCAGAGAGACCGTAAGAAGAGGTACTGCGGGATTAGTCCCCCACCTCTTGGGGGTATGGTACACCGCGAATATGTGCGCCCCGCCCCTTGGCGGGAGTTCGTTGTGGGAGGACACAGGCTACTACTGCCGGCTCGGGTGCAGTTCTGGTCGCTGTACATACCCCCTGGGCATACGGTACCCAGGGACCCACCCACCGACACACGCCCACCCACCCAACCGCCCGCCCGCCCTCCCTCACCTGCACTGCGCCCGACAGCACCACAAACTCCGACTCGGCTCGTGTGCACTCCTCAAACAGGATGGTGCCCGGGGGGAGCTCCCGGAGGTGGGCGGCCTCGGACATGGCGCGGAGCACCGGAGCAGAGGTGTGGGACAGGCCCTGCGGGGGGTTATGGGATGGGGAGGGGGCGCGGGGACAGAGCGAGGTGTAGGTATGTGGGGGCGGCGGAGAACGGTGTAGGTGTGTGTGGGGCCTAGTGCCTAAGACGTCGTCGCACCCCTCCCCACCTCTCCCCGCCTACCCTTACCGGCAGCAGCCGCAGCAGCGCCGCCAGATCCTCCGCCTGCTCCAACGTGCGCTGGTCGGGGTCGGTGGAGGCCAGGGCGCGAGCGCAGCAGCACAGCAGCGCCAGCCGGGCCTCGCCGTACTCAGGCTGTACGACAGTACGACAGTACGGCAATGTGGGGGACAGAAGATCAGATGAAGCAGACAGGCGGGGCGGAGAGGAGAGGAGACGAGAGGAGAGCGGCAAAGGGGCCCCACAGCGCGCTGCGACACGCCCTCCCTCCCGACACCGCTGCGGTCTTTCTCATCTTGTTCCACCCCCCGGCTGCCTGGCCGTCACAGCCCACTGGGTCCGTCACGCGCCCCGCGTCACTCGCCCACCTTCAAAGGCGCCCGGGCGCACATGTTGCTCCAGGCCGCCCGGGTCAGAACCGCCAACGCAGCCCCGCCGCCGCCGCTGCCGCTCCTGGCGCCGTCACCGCCACTGCTGCCGTCGCCACCGCCACCGCCGCCGCTGCCGTCGCCATCGCCACCGCTGCCGCCGCCGCCGCTGCTGCTGCTGCTGCCGTTACCACCTCCGCTGCCGCTACTGCTGCTGCGATCGCCGCCGCCGGCAGCGCCGTCAGTTGCTTCCGCTGCTGCCGGCTGCGGTGGCGGTACCGCCGCCGCCGCCGTCACCACCACATCTGACCTCCTTCCAGACACCACCAACGCCGCCTCGCACAGCGTCTGAATTTGGGGGAGCAGGACAGGTCGTGTTGAGACTTGAGAGGAAGTGTTTACTACTCAGGTCGGTTTCACAGATAAATCTGCCCAGGCACGCCCCTGGGCCACACCCTAGGCAGCAGGCAAGCCAAGCCGCACCCTCTGTTGCCCGGCCCTCCTAGCCCGGCCCGTGCCCCGTGCCCCACGCCCCAGGGCGGACCCTCCCTTCCCTCACCCGGCTCCTCTCGCCTCGTCCCCACCATTCCTCTCCCCTCCCCTCCCCCCTCCCAGGACCTCACCTGCCCCGGCGCCAGCTGCTGCGGTGGCTGCGGCTGGAAGCCCTCCCGCCGCGAGTGCCGTACAACTGAACAACTGCCGCTGAGCAACAGGTACCTGAGTGCCGGGGGTGCAAGGAGGCCGGGAGGGCGGGGCGGGCGGGCGGGGGGCGGGGAGGGCGGAGAAGAGGACATCCGCATCAGGAGGACCGTGCAGACCGTCTCAACATTTTCCACAATCGTTCGGGGTCCGCAGTTGGCCCCCAACGGTCCCCAAAGCCCATGCACAGCTGTACCGTACTACTGTACCACCGTACTGCAGCTGGTCCTCCTGCCACACTCCCCATGGACCCATGGAGGAAAGCACCCCAAATGGGGTAAAGCCCCTGCCGCCCGCCTCAGTCCTCAGTCCGCTTTCCACACACACCCAACCCGGTCCCCCCCCCGCACGCACATTCGGTCTGTCAGCTCCCCCGCGTGGAGCACCACCTCCCCGGGGGCGGCCTGATGGAAGGCTGTAGGGCGCGGGGACAACACACGAGGGCGCGAATAGGGCCGGGGGACAGCGGGGGGCAGTGAGGAGCGAGGGGGCGATGCGTCTTCGCGTGAGCTGCGGGTTTACGCACCCCCAACCATGAAACACACATGCACACACGGGGACATTGGTACTAAAAACTACTGACCGGCCTGCAACGGGTGGCCCGGAACGCCGGGAGCCGTTGCCGGGGGGGCGAAGGGGATGAAGGGGTTGGCAGTGGGCGCACTCGGGATCCGGCTGACCCATGGGCCAGGGGCGAGGCGTGGGAGCGCCCCCGGGGCGCGAGGGCGCACAGCCGCGCACTGCGACGCCTCCAGACGACGCAGACCCCTTTCCTCATCGTGTGGCGGGCACCGGAATGGCGCGAGCAGCCACGGTCCGCGTTGCCCGACTCGGCCAACGACTCGGCCAACGATGCAACACGGCGGTCTGTCGCGATCAGTTGCACTCCCGTCGCACAGCCCCCCCCCTTGCACATGGCCCCCTCTGCTGCGAACACACACACGCCCAAGGCCCAACCGCTCCCCAGCACGGACGCACCCAGGCACGCGCTGAGGAGTTCCAGACTGGAGGTCGGCACCCCGGCGAAGAAGGGCTGCGGATGTGATACATCCGAAGGGAAAGGATAGGGCACAGGGGCGGGGCACGAGAGGCGGAAGAGGCATGTAGCTTCGCCGTCACAGGAGTCACAAGGGCGGCGAATTTGAAAGGTGGGTTATGGGTCAGGGGCAAGTCGATGGTGAGTTGGATTTTGTTGGGTGTTGGGCTCTAGGCCCCGAATGGGAGGGCACTGCCGGGTGTCGTGGCGCATAGCGGTGGTACACGGTGTCACGATGGTTGTTCCAGGTGCAGGGCGTGTGTGCATCGGTTCGTGGGCAGCATGTTGTCGTTGCGTCGAAGCAGTGTGCTCAGGCCGACATATTGTGAATTTTGGGGCGGGGGTAAGTCGCGTGGCCCCGGGATACGCGTTGATGGGGGAGCGCATCAGCGCAGCGCCGCAGCCGTTTCAACCTGGGTTAGGTACGACGGTCGAAGCAAACCTCTACAGTTTTACCTGCTCAGACAAGAACGTGACCAGCTGCTCCACATCGTCCGCGGTCCGCTGGGCCGGCCTACATAATGTTGCAGGTGTGCGGCCTCAGTTACTTGTAGGGGAAGGCCAATTGAAGGCTAAAATAACAAATTCATATCAAGGATAGACTATAGCTAAGAAAATGCCGGTTGCAATTATGCCTGGCCCTCTCGTCGACTACCCAGGATGTTCACCAGGGAAACCCCGGAGCTCCGGACTCTACAGCAATGTATGCAAGGGGTTATGGTGTGTAAGCGAGTTTTGAAGGACCTACTTGACAGCCAAAATGCCCTCAATGGCGTGCGAGCTTCCCATCTCAGACGAAATACTCCCAGGGTTCTACTATTTGCCAGAGTTCAACCGGCTGGTATCATTGTAAATTATTATTCCCCGACCACTCATGGAAGATAAGGAGGTCACAGATTCCAGCTAGGTGTCTCAACCGTTGCGTGCTCGCTTGTAATTTAGGTAATAACTTGAACATTGACAATAACGATGAAATTCTTCCGATGTGCACTCCGCATTGCAAACTCTCTGCACAATCGCGAGGTTGCATAACTAGAGCCCGTACGCTTGTCGTATAACCACGACCGCCATTCGTTGCCTCCGTCTACACTGGCCGCTAGGGCGGCAAACGCCCACCTGTGCCTATTACCATCAATACTGAATAAAAATCTCATTATGTTTGCGACGTTTACTCTGCGAATTACGCAGCTGAGCTGGCGGCGAGCGCAACTTAACCCGACGTAGGGAGCGTAGGGTAGCTAGGTGCGCACCCATACGCACTGGATGCCGCAAGTTGTGCAAACAACCAGCACAAGGAAGGATCGGTATCATGATGAGGCGTGGCCGAACCCGCTCATCTCAATTCCTTGAGCCCGTTACATGCGTCATGGCCATGCAGCGACAGGCTTCCGAACAACAGCCGGCAGACAACTACGACCCGTGTTGGAAAGACCAAGCAAGTTGTTGGCCTTACCGGTCACCTGCGATAAAGGCGCGGCTTGCGCTGTCTGGTCTGGGTGCACTTTCCCTTTGCCCTGGGCGGTTCCGCAGCAGTGCATGGCCAGTTGGCCCGCTGGCTCGGCCCTGCCCAGGGTAGGAAGCCCACTTTGATACCAATCACGAGCGAACAAGGGTAAATAAACGGGCCTGAATCGCTTCGCGTCGCTTGCTTCTGACATGGTACCCCCCAGAAAAACGCCGTGTGGCCCAATTGGATGGGTTATGGGCGTTTATGGTTATAACAGAGGAGCCGCACACATGGCGCCGTACACGGTGACAGGTTACAGGAAGGTTCTGGGAGTCCGGGAATGCTGCATCACTGGACCCACCCTGGGCCCTGCAGCCTCTGCAGCCGACCTGGGGCACACACCGTCGCGCCCTCATGACGCTATACACGGCGGACAGCACTTGCCTGCCTTCGCGACATCCAGCTGGAGACGCAGCCGCTCACCCCTCGCACCTCCCCCGCCCCAAGGAGCATATCACTCCCTGACCCCTCCCCCGCCCCATGTTATAGCCAATTTACATGACACGTTACGTTACCTCACGTTTACATGTAAAGTGGCAGGCCCAAACGGATTCCATTTTACATGGGCTGTTTTGGGGACGTTATCTCTGTCGGCGCGAGGTCCGTACACACTATGTTTTGAGGCGGTAACGTCAAAGCGCCCATGTCATATCACTCCAGCACGATGTTAAACCCTTAGGACGAAGCCTGCGAGCGTCGTTGCCCATAATGGAACCCGACGCGCCGAGGTCGGCCTCATCGCGCGAGAGCTCGTTCTCAGAGTACGCCAAGCCCTCGATGGCGGTCTCATCGCGCTTATTGTTTGCATATTGATTATACTAAAGTTGTGCGGCGTCGGCGAGCGGCTGCGACCGCGGCCGGCCCTGCGCGGCGTCGGCATGGCTCTGACCGGCGTCGGTCGGCCTGACCGACCACTGTGTCTTGTCGAGAAGCAGCAGCGCCTTGTCAAGATCCATGTTCACTTTATGCAGAACTAGCCGGCAGCGAAACTCATTCGGGAGTGCCGTCCGTGGTGAGGGACCGGTGCGCTTGTAGGTCGTACTATTTTGGAAAATAGTACGGCACGCATTCTCCAACGCTGTTCCCGCGCACTTATGATAAAAAGTATTGACATAAATGCCTGGACTTGTATCGGTTCGTTATATGTGCCCCAGCAGCTTTGGTCACTTAGGCAGCTATTCATAAATGGACATGACCACGCAATTCTCTGAGCAAATACGCGTAGCACGGGATTGCATTAAACAAGCATAGGACATCAAGGCCGTGCGTGATATAGCACTCTTCGAGCTCGCGCGCTATGTTGCAGATATGAAAGTCAATTCGGTGATTGTTGAGTGATGGCCGCCAGGCCAAGGCCCCAGCGAATGCTTCCCCGAACGCGATACTCAGCATGACACGTGGGAGCCTTGATTCCGGACACATGCCTGGCTTGAGCATAGTGCATAGGAGCACTGCTCTGCTGCCGCTGCGCTTGTGCGGAGTTGCCCTTCGTCATGTAGTATGTTTGGCGAGAAGTTCGCAGTGGGAACGCGATGGAGATCGCCGACGATACCAAGTGTATGACATAACTGAACGACTGGTCTTGAAGGAAATCAAAACTATGCTAAAATGAGGTGGTACTGGCTGTAACGGGGCGAGGGGTCAACGTTTGGTCAATTACCCCCCCCCTGGGGCCACGCCTGGCCACGTTAAGACTTTTTGGCCACGTAACGTGCAACGGATCCGTTACCCCATGCGAACTGACCACGTTTCCTGTAAAGTGATAACGTAACGTGTAATGTAAATCCAGCATTACCGGTGCTTCCAGGGAGCTGTCGTGCGCCCCCAGCTTCCTCCCTCGGCGCTCGTAACTGTGCTCGTCCCATAACCAGACACGTGCCACTCAATTCTCATTAAAAGCATCGGTCCTATGTACCGGATTCAACAACACGGTCAACAAGCCAAGCCACCGGTCTCAACAGACCAGTGTCATTTGGGCTGGCGGGACAACGCAACAGAATGCCGGGCATCGCAGCCCGCACAACTTTACATGGGGCTTAAGGTTGCGCAGTCGTACGGCGCATGTCGTACAGCCCAACCCGCTCGTGCTTCAGAGCGGATAGCGGATAAAGAATACGCAGGGCCCCCATCAGCACACGTTGCAGTGCGGTATCCACCAAGTAAAACCTGCATATGAGGCTATGTTGACGGGATAGCAACGCCGTTTTTCGCATATCCGGAAAACCCGATGCGCTGCCAGCGCCGCCACCGCACCAGATCAACCCCCAAGAGCTCACCGGGTCTAGCGCAGCCTCCCGCCCGCCTGAGGTGCTGCAGGGGCTTCCGCATCCATCACACCCACGGCAAGGCCCCAGAAGCAGGTGACGCTGGCGAACATAACCTGAGAGCAGATAGCTATATCTTCCGCTGCGGCTCGTTATCTACTGCCACCCGCGGGCTGGTGTCCATTCCCCACACCCCTTGGACCCACAGGAGAACAGGAGATCTCCCGCCATTCGAACTGCTCCGCCGGCACTCAGTCCCATGCCAGCCTTACAGCCAAGTACACTACCCATACCAATTTGCACCGCAGGCGCCCGCTCCAGCCGCACCGCCGCACTCCCTCCTACGACTGCTGCTGCATCCCGCTGCATCCCGCTGCTGCTGTTTCCCTCCCGCTGCTTCCCTGCCGCCACCGCCGCCGCCCGCCGTCGCTGCGGCGGCGGAAGCGGCGGCACCGCAGCGGCTATGGCTACGGCTATGGCACCAACATGAACTGGCCGCCAGCGGGCGACTGATTGGCCGCCAGCGTCGCCAGCGCCATCGCCGTCGCGACGTGCGTCCCGCCGCGGCCCACCACCGCGCCGCCGCTGCCGCCGCTGCCGCCGCGCGCCGTCGCACCGTCCCAACTGGCCCGCATCTCCGGGGCCGCCAGCCAGGCGTGCCGGGTGCTGAGTGAGCTGACGCCGCCCACAGCCCGCGGCGGAGCCGCGGCGGCGGCGTCCGCCGCCGCGGCGGCGAGTGCGAGCTCCAAAGTGGACGAGGTTCTGACGCCGCCACCTGCGCGGAAGCGGCTGCGCGGCGAGGCGCCCAGGCTCGCGGCCCATCCATTCGACGCGTGGACGTTGAGCTGTGGGCTGGTGTGGTGGTGACGGTGGTGCTGGTGGTGGTGGTGCTGGTGGTGGTGGTGTTGGGTCTGGTTGGGCTGCTGGGGATGCTGGTGCTGCAGAGGAGTCGACGGCGATCCCGGCGCGCTCTCCCGCATGCCGCCACGTTCCCACTGTGACGAGTACTCGCCTTGGGGGTTGCCAGCGAAGCCGCCGCCGCCGCCGGCGTAGCTCGCCCGCATGCGTGGCCCGGACGTGCCGCCGCTACCGCTGCTGCCGTGCAGCAGTAGGGCGCCACGGAGCGGCGCCGCGGCGGCGCCGCCGCCAGCGCCGCCGTCGGCCATGGATGCCTGCGGGCTGTCTGGCCGGCTGGCGCCGCCGAGCGACGGGAGGTGCGTCGCCGTCAACACGCGCGTTCCGCCGCCGCCGCCGCCCCCGCCGCCGCTCGGCGATGTCGCGTCGGCGGCGGCGATGGCGGCGGCGGCGGAGGGGCTGGGGAGCGCGGGCTGGAGGTTCGGGTGCGAGAGCACCCCGCGCAGCCGCGCCGGGTCCACATCCGCCGCCACTGCAGCCGCCGCGTCGTCGTTGCCGAACAGGTCCATCCGCAGCGGCGACGGACCCTGGAACGTGGCCCGGCGTGTCAGGAAGGGGCTGCTGCCGCTGGAGGCAGCCCCCAGGACGTCCCGACCGCCGGCGATGCTGTTGCCGGCGGCACTAGATGGAACGAGCGGCAGGCCCTGATGGACATGAGTTGGGTGGCGCAGCGGGGCGGGTCATATGGTCAGGTTGGGTCATATGGTTAGGTCGGGTCAAATGGTCAGGTTGGGTCATATGGTCAGGTCGGTCACGTCCGAACACAAGGGTACTGTAGGACTGTGAAGGCATACGATGCGTTGATGCCACTTGGAACGCAAGGTGACTTCCAACACACACACGCACATCCACACACACTCGTCCGATGCCCTCGCAGCACGCCCCCTGGCTGCACGGGGCCACCACTCACCGACGCGCTGAGTCGCACGACGTTCTGCTGCCGTACCGCTGCCGTCGCGCCGTCGCCGTACTGCCGGGAGCCCGTCAGCGACGTGCGCATCGCGCTTGGCTTGGGCGGCGCGCGGCGCGCGGCGCCGCCGCCACCGCCACCACCGCCGCCGTCGACGTCGCTGGCAGAGTATCCTGCCGCCAGCAGCGCCAGCGTCGCATCAAGGCTACCGCCGACAGCCGTCGTCTGGCCTTCCGCGCTAGCGGCGCCGTCAGCGGCGGCGGCGGCACCGCCGCCGCCGTCCTTGGGTGACAAGAGCCCCAGGGCCACGCGGTCAACCAGCGGCATCGACCGCGTCGCCGCCACCGTTGAGAACGGCGCCGCCGCCGTCATCGCCGCCGCTGCCGAGGGGCCGCCGACCTCAGCAGTGCCGCCATCCTCGGCGGCCTCCAGGTACTGCACTCCAGGGAGGGTCAACGGGGGGTGGGGTAACAAAGATGTAGTATCTCATGGATGAATATGGGGCCTTCCCTGACATCCACCCATGGGCCTTCTTTGGTGAGAGACAACAAAAGATGAGAGACCGCAGCGGCGAAACGGAGGCGACGGTGGCGGCTGGGGGGAGGAAAAGGCAGTGTGTGTTGCCAAAGTACGGTAAAGCAGGTTGCCAAGTCCCTCCAGGGCGCCTGTCCGGCGCAGACTTCCTGGCCCCAACGGAGCGCAAGGCCCCGCTCACGCAACCCCAACACCCAACCAACTGGCCAACCACCAACGGTCAACCACCAACTTGCCTGCCAGAGCGCACTGGTGCTTTGGCCGCCGCTGCCGCTGCCGCTGCCAGGGCCGCTGCCGCTGCCGTTGCCGGGACCGCTGCCCGCAGCCAGGCCCATCCGTCGCATGCGCTCCCCCAGCACCATCGAAGAGCCCGACGCACCGCCACCGCCACCGCCGGCTCTGACGTCGGGCGACTGGTCGCGGTTGCCGCCGCCACTGCCGCCCGCCGAGCCGGCGGTGGTGCCGAGGCTGCCCAGGAGGGCTGCAGTGCGGGGGTTGCTCAGGGCCTGAGGGTGTGTGTGGAAGGACAAGGAGGTGGCGAAGGACGCGGCACATATCGGGGAGCTGGTGGTGTTTTGAGGTGGCTTGGAGAGCATACGGTACACCTCCGTCGCCGACCCACCGGCCCATGGACCCACCATCGCCCAGGTCCCCACTCACTTTGAAGCCCATCTGCTCCAAGTACTCCACAGGGCGCGGCGGCGGCGGCCGCGGCGGCGGCGGCATGCTGGGTGACCTGCCCAGCCCACCGTCGCGGTCGCGATCGCCGGCGGCGGAGGTCGCTGCGGCCGCCGCCTGCGGCTGCGGCGGCACCGGCACCAGCCCCAGCGCCACGGGTGCCAGGTTCTGTAGCCCTGCCTGGAGCTGCGTTCTTCGTCCGTTGATGGCCTCCCTCCGGAGGTGGGCGAAGGGCGGTAGGGAGGTGCGCAGGTAGCCGTACCGGGACAGCAGAGACCTGGGGGAGAGGTGGCAGGGGGTGTGTGGCAGGGTGGCAGGGTGGTTGGGGGCGGAAGCAGGGAAGGGAGGGAAGAGTTGGATGTGCGCGGGGAGGTGGCCTTGGGGAGGGGCACCAAGAAGGGCAGGGCGGTTGAGAGGAGGACACGGGAGGGGCCGAAGGAGTCGTGCACAAGGTGGGAACCAAAAGGGGTTGTGCTGTACGGCAAATGGACAGGCAGGGACGAGGGACCTCTCTCTCTCCCTCCCGTCCTCCCTTCTCACCGGGGCAGCACCAGCAGCCGGCTGGGGCGCGCCGTCACGGCACTGGCCAGGTACGGCGAGGCTACGGCGGCCGGCGGCCCCTCCGGAACGCGGAAGGAACGGTTGGTTTCGCTGCCGCGGCTGCGACTGCTGTTGGAAGTCAGCAGCGACAGTCGGCTGCTGCTGACTTGCGCGCTGGCGCCCAGAGCAAAGCCGCCGCCGTCGTCGTCGTCGTCGTCGGCCGAGTCGTCAGAGTCAGAGTCGTCCGAGCGATTGCCGGGGCTCCTGGCGCCGGCACCGGAGCCGTCCTTCCGACTTGCGGCCTGTTGAGACGGGGAGGGGCGGAACGGGAGAACGGGATAGAGGAGGGGAAGTGCGGCATAATCGCGAAGGCAAGGGAGGCGGCGACACGCGTGGCGGTGGTGGTGGCGAACGCTGCCACTGTCGCCGCCGCGACCGCGGCTTCAGCCGCCGCTAGCAACACGCCGACGCGAGCGCTCGGGCGGGCGCTTCGGCGTGGCTCTCATTCCCTCGAAGCGCGGCGTTCCCGTCACCTTGCCGTACCTCCGCCAGCGCCGCCTCCGCGGCCGCTGCCGCCGCCGCCGCCGCAGCAGCAGCAGCGGCAACGTCCTCCGGGTACCCGAGCGCGCTCTCTCCGAATGAGCCCCCCGGCCCCAGCAGCGACAGCGCCGGGAGCGACGCCAAGGTGCGACGAACCCGAATGGCGCTGTGGCCGCCGTCGGCGGCTGGCAGGGTGCCGGTGGTCCGACGCCTCAAGGTGCCGCCGTTGAGAGACGCGCTCCGGCCCGAGGAGCGGAAGGAGGTGGAGGTGGCGAGGGTGGCGGCGGCGCCGCCGCCGCTGCCGCCGGCGGCGGCTGCCGCCGCCGCCGCTGCAGCTGCCGCCGCGACTCCTTCCAATGGGTCATCCAACAGCCGCACCTCACCCTCCTGTGGGCGGTTCAAGGACAGCGGCAGCAGGCGTCGGGAGGTAGAATCCACGATGTCTTTCGTCGCCTTGTGACAGCAGCAGCAGAAGCACTGGCGACGGCGATGCGTGAACACCCACACATACACACAGTTTGCCGTCGCTGCGGTACACCAAGCGGGGAAAGAAGGGCAAGGGGACAGTGGAAGGCAGTACAAGGGACATAAGCGGTACCCACCAGTACAATGTACAGCGCATCCACCGGCTGACCCTGCCGTACAATGAGCTGGTTTGCGTCCAGGGATACCATCTGCAGGGGAAGGATGGGCAGCAAGCAGGGAGGAGGGCAACAGAAGCGACCCATGGGTCGGCAGAGGGGACCCATGGGTCGGCAGAGGGGACCCATGGCGCCATGGGTCGGCAGCAGCAACGGCACGACGTCAAGGGAAGCTGCAGCACTTCGTTGAGGAGAAATGCATCATGCCAGGTTCACTGCCACACGATGTAGTGCTCATGCCGTGATGATCTCGCCCTGCTGGGTGGTGCTGAAGATGCTTCGCCCTCCGCCCCAACCCCCAACCCCCAGCCCATCCTCTTCAGCCCTCCCCTCCTCTCCAGCCCTCACTCACGCTGCATCCCAGCGCCATCGCCGCCTGGTGTTCGTCGCTCAGTCCCCTCAGCGGCTCCAGCGCCCTCAGCACCGCCAGCCGCCCAGCCACCAGGTCGTCACGAGCCGCCTCAGCGCCGCGACGAAGCGCATCCAACACCACAACCAACACATCGGCGCCGGAGGGACCTAAAAGTGGAGCGAATCCGGGCAGAGGGGCGGGCAGGAGCGGGGAAGGGCAGGGCACCGCAGGGCAGGGAAAGGACGAAAGCCAGGGCGGATTAGAGTTACCGTGTGCAAGCGAAGAAGCACATGCGGAGACCGGGGGGACCTTTTTATCAGTTCGCTGACAGGCATCCAAGCAGCACGCCTCCTCTTCACGCCCTCTGCCAACCCGTGTGCCGATCACTTCCCCCAGCATAGCACCGTTCCAGTGCAAGTAGCGCCCCTTCCCGCCAATAAACGGACGCACCCCCAATCCCACCCGCAATCGCCGTGTCCGCCCGCCGCAGCAGCGGCGCCGCCACCCCGCCGCCGCCGCCGCCACCGCCGCCGCCGGCAGCCAGCCCCGCCGCCCGGCACAGTGCCGCCTCCGGAAGCTCCCCCACCAACTGCCCCGCCCCCACGCCGCCAATATCCGGGCCGTACAACTGCGCCAGATGCTCGTCCCACGGGTCCACGACGGCCGCGACGGCGGCGTCGCCAGAGCTGGGTTTCACCCGTGACGCCGCCTTGGCGGCGGCGGCGGCGCCGCCGCCGCCGCCGAGGGCCGCGTCGTCGGCTTCGGGTACGGACTGAATGGAGGGCTCCGCTGCGGCGGCCGACTCCGGGTTAGTGCTGCTAGAGCGCGAGTCCCAGCCCCTGCGCGTCAAACAGACAAACACAAGCGAAGAGAACACATTCGAGAGAGGGCGAGGGCCGCGGGCCGCACGTGAGAGGCGTGACTCCATGAGCCCACCCTCCACACGAGCCCGGCAGGTCGCTGCGCGCCAGGGCCCGAGCACCAACCGCAGGTATTGCGGCGTCCCGTCAACCCAGCTGCCGGGGGGCGGGGAGTCCCCGTGTGGCGCGCTGTCCCCGAGCTGGCACACCCACACTTGCACACAGACACGAGAAGAAAGCAAGAGCGCGAGCGAGAGCGAGAGACCGAAAGTCGTCAGAAGTCAAGGTCCAGGCGGGTCTTTACTTTCTGGCTGCTCCAGGGTGGTTTCGGCGCCCCCCGCATGGCCCCCGGATGGACTGGACTCGCTCGCTCCGGTGAAGGAGCTGAGAAAAGGGGCCAATGGCCTCCCACCACATCGCCCCACAGGGCCCCACCTCTCCTCCACGATCCGCGCCAATCTCGCAGCGGCCTCCTCGAACCTGCGGAGGAGGAGGAGGAGGAGGAGAGGGAAGTGGGAAGAGGAAAGAGAGAAGAGGAGGACAGACGCGATGAGAAAAGCGTTGGGGGGGCGCAGGTTAGGACGCCGCGTAATGAGGGGCAGGGGTGCAAAGTAAAGGGCCACACACATCACCCCGCTGGAGCCTGCTGAGGGGCGGCGCCGGGACCCAGGAGGCGCCAAGCCATGCCCGACCCACGGGTCGCTCGCCGTGTCGTACCTGACGACCTTGGAAGCCAGCTGGAAGGTACGGTCAAGGTACCGCAGCCGTACGAGCGGGTCCACGGGAGCGGGAGCGCCGTTGCCTTGCACGGCATCATCCTCTCCGTCGTCGTCGTCGTCGTCGTCGTCGTCGGCATCGTGGTCGTCGTCGCGCCGCCACGCAGCGTCGGCGGCGACGGTGCCCGCGTCGTCCTGCTGCCACTGCTCGTCCATGTCGTACCCGTACCCACGGCGAGATCGGGCCTCCTGTATACCCCGCAAGTAGGCCTCCCTGGAGCCCGCGCCGCCCAGCAGGTCGCCCACGTCTGCCATGCCACAAAACCACAATTAAAGACAGCCAAGCAAAGTTAGCGTAATTCACGTCCTTAAAGTCCATGCGACAGAGCGGCACTGCATGCGCCACGCGTTATCCTCCCAACTGAACCACCACAACTTCTCATCTTTAGCGCACTTCGCTGTGACCCGTTCAACCCCCCGCTCAACCCACCTGCGACGCGCCCCGCCTCTTCGTCTTTCAGCCGCGCATACTCCACCAGCAGTCCATCCGCAAAGGCATCCACCACCGCCCCCGCCTCCCCTGCCCCCACATCTGCCTCTGCGTTACGGGCGCTGGCCGCCGCCGCCGCCCCCGCCTCCGCGCCGTCGCCAGTGCCTCGCTGCGACTGAGGCGCCAAATCCAGCATTGTTTGGCGCCGCCAGGCGCGCGCCGCCCGGGTTAAGTTGCCGGACGCTGCGGCGCCACCGCCGGGCAGCGGCGCCGCGGCGGCGGCGGCGGCGGCGGCCGCCGCCGCCGCGGCAGACTGCGGGTCCTCGGCCCCGGCCCCGGGCCTGGCTTTGCGGGCCTGCGGAGATGCGGGTGGATGTGTGTCGAGGCCATGTTGGGGGCGACGGGAACTCTGGGGTTTCCCGACAGATCTGCCGCAAGAGCGGGCTGGGGCGCTGGGAAAGAGAAAGGCATCCGAAAAAATGGCCCTCTCTCGCCACGGTGCGTGTCTGTGTCTGTGTGTCAGACTGTCACCCCTCCCTCAGCGCACGTGGCATGGCACGAGGCGGCCGGCCATCATCGGTGACCCATCAGCACGTGAGCAGCTCCCGCCCGCCTCCAATCAAATCACATCACATCACATCATGACATCATCATCATCTCGCCCTCCCGCCCACTTCTCCTCTCCTCGCTTCACTCCGCTCGCTTTCCACAACCCTCAGCCGCCCTCCCGGCCGGCCCCGCCCTCCCGGCCCGGCCCTCCTCACCCGGTCCACGAACTCCGACATCCACTTCCGGGAGCCATCCGTGAATTTAATCAGCTGCTGCTGCTGCTGCTGTGGCGGCGGCAGTGCGGGCGGCGGGGGCGGCGGCGGCACCAGCGGCTCCCTCAGCCCGTCGCGTGTGAGGGCCAGTGACTCTTTCAGCGCCTCGCGGGCTGCGTGTGGGGGCCGGAAGGACGGATGGATGGGTGGGATACGAATGGATGGACGGACAGATGGATGGATAGATGGGCAGATGGATGGATGGATGGACAGATGGATGGATGGATGGATGGATGGATGGATGGATGGATGGATGCATGGATGGATGGATGGATGCATGGATGGATGGATGGGTGGATAGACGGAAGCGTAGGCGAGCCAGGGGTCGACTAGCTTGGCAACGTGTGTAGAGAGAGACAGAGGCAACAGACGGTTGTTGGGATGGCTGGGGTGGTTGCGAGGGGGTGCTACGTCGACGCCACGCGGCAGTGGGCACGTCCTTCGGGGGCTGGCTGCAGAAGGGAACACAGAGGAGCGTCTCATCTGACCCATATCGCCGCGAGCCCTCCGAAACCACACCGGGCCGCCGCCCTCACCTTTGCGCTCCTCCTCAATCTTCTCCCGGACCGATTTGCCCTCCGAAACCACCGAAGCCGCCGCCGGCGCGATGGGGCGGGGGGGGACGGGGCGCGCCTTGCGCGACGCGGCGGCGGAGGTGGCGCGGCCAAGGCCCAGTCGCCGGCTGCGCCGCCGGACCTGCAGCCGTTGGCGTCAGCGTCAGGGCACCGGAAGGCGACGAGACCGGGACCGCCAGCCAGCCCCCGCCCCCTCACCTGCACTGCGCCCGACAGCACCACAAACTCCGACTCGGCTCGTGTGCACTCCTCAAAAAGGATGGTGCCCGGGGGCAGGCGGTGCACCGTGACGGATTCGGACATGGCGCGGAGTACGGCCTCCGGTGTCAGCAACAGACTCTGACACGAAGGACAAGAGAGGGGACAGTAAAGGGGGACGGTAAGGGGGGGAAGAGTCTTGAGCCGAGTAAAGCACGCCATGGAAAAAAGCCAAGCGGAGCTACTTAGCCGCGTCCGACACCACTTCCTGCTTTTCAAGTTCCAGCTGCCCGCCCCCTCCCTCCCTCCCTCCCTCCCTGCCTCCCTGCCTCCCTGCCTCCTGTCCTGCGCCCCCACCAGCCCCATCTATCTCCCCCTCCCTGCCCAGTGCCCAGTGCCCGCCTACCCCACCGGCAGCTGCTTGAGCACCGCCGCCAGGTCGTCCGCTTGCTCCAACGTGCGCTGCTCCGGACTGGATGCGGAGGCCAGAGAGCGCGCACAGCAACACAGCAGCGCCAGCCGGGCCTGGGCGCACAGCGGCTGCACGTGTGCAGCAGGCGCAGCAGGGAGGGAAGCGGGTGGGTGGATGGGGGCGGTGGTTGGGACTTGGTAGTGAGGTGCTTCACTGAGGCTTCAATGCGGCTTCAATGATGTGAGCTGCCGACCCGGAAGACCGGGTCGACGTTCCAGCTCCCCATCTGCCCTCACCTGCAGAGGCGCCCGAGTGCACAAGCTGCTCCAGGCAGCGCGGGTCAGAACCGCAAACGCCGCGCCGCCGCCGCCGCTGCCGCTGCTGGCGCCGTCACCGCCGCCGCCGTCACCGGTCGCGCCCGCCGCCGCCGTCACCGCCACATCCGATCGGCGGCCCGACACAAGCAGCGACGCCTCACAAAGGGTCTGGCAAGGAGGACGGAGCGCAATGTTGGCACGCGGCCGGTCAGGTATGCAGGTATGCACGAATGCGCAAAGCGAACTACGGCACGAATGCAAACAACGCGGACAGCACTACCAGTGCGGCACCACACCGCATACGGTGAGGCTTCGTGCCAACGAGGAGCCCCGGCGCAGGCTTCCCCTGGAGTGCTCGCCTTTGCCATCTTCCCCTCCCCTCACCCGGCTCCTCTCGCCTCGTCCCCACCATTCCTCTCCCCTCCCCCTCCCCCCCCCCAGGACCTCACCTGCCCCGGCTCCAGCTGCTGCGGTGGCTGCGGCTGGAAGCCCTCCCGCCGCGAGTGCCGTACAACTGAACAACTGCCGCTGAGCAACAGGTACCTGCGTGCCGGGGGGTGCACGGAGACCGGGACGGCGGGGGACGGTAGGCACTCGACGGGTGTGGGTCGCAGGCGACGAGTAGACGAGCGGAAATGGCAACGAGGGGAGCTCAAGAGGCACACCACCCGGGGCCAGGCACACCAGACCACGCGGGACCAGCCTCCAATGGCGGAACCTCCTGGATTCGGTGCCGGTACGCGCCGCTACAGTGCTCCGGCTGCCACCCGCCTCGGTCCTCAATCCGCACCCCCGTACATACACACTCGTACCTATACACATCCCCAAGCCCCAACCCGGTCCCCCCCCCCGCACGCACATTCGGTCCGTCAGTTCCCCCGCGTGGAGCACCACCTCCCCGGGGGCGGCCAGATGGAAGGCTGTACGGCGCGGGGGCAACACACGAGGGCGTTAGTGGGATACGAGGGGGCGGGGATAGCGCACGGACGCATGTGCGCGCGCAAGCAAGCTACGGGCGCGGTGCGGGGCGCCTTGCAGGGGAATCATGATACCAATTCGGGATCAAGAGCGCAGGAAAATTTGTGGAATAGATCTGGCCTGGAAACCGCGGTGGCAGTGGGCTGCAGTAGCGATATCTTCAGGGCGGTTGACGCTCACCCATGGCGCTGCATATCTCCTGCAGGACTGTCGAATCGACGCCGGCGAAGAACGGCTGCGCAATA
This sequence comes from Pleodorina starrii, assembly GCA_030267565.1. Classification (NCBI taxonomy): domain Eukaryota; kingdom Viridiplantae; phylum Chlorophyta; class Chlorophyceae; order Chlamydomonadales; family Volvocaceae; genus Pleodorina; species Pleodorina starrii. The sequence continues at coordinate 3,936,350 of BRXU01000007.1, read as the reverse complement.
AGCAGGTGTGGCAGTAGCGAGGCGCCGCGCCGTAAGTTCGGGAGTCGAAGCCGTGCGGTGGCCGCCACGCGTGGGGCTTGCTCTGGTGCGGATTTTTTGATCATAATTTGAGGTGGCTTGGATACCTCAGAAACACGCGAAACGCTAGATGGTCGGTTTTTTTCGCCGGGTTGGGTTAAAATAGGTTGAGTTTCATTCGCCTAGCCACAGTTGCATACGAACCGTTATGGCATGTAATGCCGCTATACATATATACATACGACCCATTTGACACTTGACACATGTGGAACTGCAAAACTTCGAACGGGACTACATTCCTGGCCCGTAGGAAGGTATGCCAGGTAAGCCAGCGTCGTCGGTTGAGGTAGGCAAACGAACCGCGGTTAACGCGGTTAACGCAGCGCACGAGAGGGAGCACCTGATCCTGGAGATATGTTGATAGTTTATAGAGGTCATGCGCCTTGCGCTGAGGCGGCCTGCGATAAGGACGACACTCAACTGACACTCACATCGTAACTTTTACGGCGAGATGAGCAACCCTTGCCCCTGACATTCTGCTTGAATGGCACAGGTTATGTTACTTATCCTTTACTAAGGAAGCCCCCTGTCTTGATCGATTTCGTCCGGGGACAGCCGGCAACGCCGGCCCCGATTACGACAACACGCACCACACTTACCGGGCACGGAGAATTGATAGGGCCTCCTGAAGTCCCATGACTGTCTAGATGCAGCACGACTAACTTTGCTCATGTAGGTCGTCGAAAGTTGGCATGTACTTGCCTTGCCCGAAAGCCTGCGTCAGTCCCTCGGAATTGCCTCGTGTGAGCGTGCAACTATTGGTTGTAGTTCCCCCCTCCGAGTGCGTCTAATGGGCCCTTGAAGGTTCCCAAGCAACAAGTGGGCCTCACGATTACTAACAACTGCACAGTGGCTAAAGGAGGGATGATATGAACTTGTTGGATTTCGGAAGTCAACGACGGATTGATTAGCTAGTCAACGACGGTGTGAAAAGTTAGATAACACGTTCTCTTTGCCGTACAATGGACCGTTATTTCAGTTGTCTTGCACACGACCATGGATGGCGTTGCTTCGTTGCAGGCGTCAGGGGATAGCTGTAAGCACTCCTAGGACGTGCCTAATGTCAGGATTGCAGTATGAACGCTTACGGGTTTAATATGATGCCCCATCATCAAGTATGTGTAAAGTCAACACTTGGACTATGAACTTCATCCAAAGACGGACGACTGGCAGTTCTAGCATACTCATAGCAAATCAGAATGAAATGCAGCAGCGCCTGAAGTTTTACTGAGGCTTTGGATGTCAGTTTGAACCATCGACAGCTGTACAGTAATCCTGGCTCATCTTCGCACGCGGACCCAAGGCCGCTAGCATTTGTAGACTGGCTGAACCATGGCTGGGGAAGGAGCTACTGAGGCGCTGAGCCTTGCGCTATGCACAGTTGACGAGGAGCCATCAAGCGCGCAACTCTTGACTGCCGCGGTACGCGCAAGATTGACACTCAATAATTCCATAGCATCTGATTTCTCACATAACCTACTAATCTGAAGTTATTCAAGCGCGTCGCGGGGCTCACGGAGTGACACCCTTGGGGTCAACCCCGCGATGAGACGGTCCCGCCCTGTGTGTGTTGTTTCGTTTTTCACAGAGCGATACCAACACGCGATCCGAATCACGGCGAACCGAAGATGAGGCCGTCACCTTGCCGATCCCCAGTTCGGGGCTGCTGACGAGCCCCACACAGGTGACGCCTGACTGTTTTGTAGCCTCCCTGGAACACAGCGTTGCACAGCCACGACATGAGCGCAACGAGGGAACTTTATGTTTTTCGGTTTTCGACCAATCACGTAAACCTATGTGCATGTGTGCAGGTGGCCGGCCACAACGTCACACCAACATGGTTTGGTGGCGTATCGCCTGCACCTGGTATGGCCGGGGGCCCGCTTCAATGGCAGCCTGCAATTACCCTTCTCATAACCAATGAGGGCGTTTTGTTACATATCACATCTGGTGCATGTCCTCGTGCTGGCTGCACTTGATATGCACGCCCCCCGAGCGTTTGGGAGTCAGCGCAGCAACCGGGGAGCATTTCCCGAACAAATTAACTGGAGAACTGGAGAGGCCCATCCTGGTGGAGATGCCCATCCTATGAAAGTCAACTCCGCCTGTTCGGAACATGCCCTGATCCCTCCTACGACACGTGCCCCATGCTGCCCCTGCCCAACAGAATCCCATTTCAGTCTCGCGCCGCTCCTGGGTCGCGGCCCCACCAACAGTGCAGCCTCACCAAAAGGCCGGGCAGCCGTATGCACCTCCACCGATGGCGCCGTCTGCCTGTCTGGCAGCCCCCGGCCGTGGCCTACCCCGCCCCACCCCTTGCGGGAGTTCGGACACATGCCTTCTCGCGCGTGCAGCAGCGGGGGCAACCAGACCCCATCCAGGCGACGAAGCTCCTGCGGCAACCTGACGCTGGCTGGAATGGTCGCGGAGGCAACGGTGGAAGAAGAGGCCGAGGGGCCGGCCGCGGAACCGGCCTGCTCGGAATGCTCAGCACGCTCGGTCAGCTTTGAAGGACAGGCACAAGACGAGGAAGCAGGGCAGGAGGGCGATAGCGCGGGGCACCCAGCCGATCATGAAGACTTTTGGGGCCTTTCGCCGGAAGAACCAGACCGGGAAGCGCAGCTGGCTGTCGATGGCGAGGAGTGCGACGACGAATCCGCGTGCGGCGCGCCTGACGAAGGTAGCCAAGCAGTCGACGATGTGGAAGAGGATGCGAACGAAGACGCGGACGCCGACGGCCAGGGCGATGCTGGCGACACCAGCATCTTGCACGACGCCAGCGCTGCGGTAGAGGATGACGGCTGCGCCGCCGAGGGCGAGGTGAGCTGCGGCGACCCTGACTGCGGTGCCGGCGACTTTGATGGCGCCGGCGGCGACATTTGCAGCGGTGGCGGCTTTGGCGGCGGCGCCGGCGAGGAAGCGGCCAATGGTCATCAGTGGTTCACCGCGGAGGAGAGCGCCGTCTCGGACGCCATCACCCAGCTCCAGACTGTCGTGTCGGGCCTTAGCGAGCCGTACCAGCGGTACATCCGAGAGCGCGCGCTGGAGCTGACCCGCATCATTGACGAGAACCTGCAGCGACAGGGCCTTGAACCCGCCTCCGCCGGAGGCTACGGCGGCCCCGGCATGGCGACACCGTCCAAGAAGGCCGCCACCGCGGCCGCGGCGCTCGTGCTGGCCGTCGCTGCCAGCGGGACGCACTGGCCCTACAGCACGCCCAGCGGCGGCGAGGGCGCGGCGGCGCACGTGATTTTGGGCTTGGAGCAGGAGGGCGGGGTGGCGGCGGAGAGTGGCGGCGGCGGCGCGTACTGGTTATTTCGCAGCCCGGGGTTGCCTGGACAGGGCAGCGTAGCCAGCGGCGGCGGTGCGCAAGCGCTGTCATTCGGGGCTGCAGCAAACTCCGGCTCCTGCAACCTGTGCTTCGGATCGGTGCTGGGCAACAGCCAGGTGAGGGGCCACGCCGCTATGTCGTTCAACGAGGCGCGGTGGCGATGGCGAGGTGGAATTTTGCGAAGACGCGACCGTGCTTGCGCTTCCGATGAGGCCGCGAGCCAGGACTGAAACGAGTTTGTTGCATAAGGCACACCTTTCCAAGCCGCCCTTTGACACTTCCCTGCTGCAGGCCCGACAGGCGGACAGCGCCGAGCAGACCAGCGGAGCCGTCTCTGCGCGCGGCGTCGGGACCGCCTCGCAGCATGGCCCTGCCAGTAACCGGCCCACGCCGCGCTCCCGGTCCTACTCGTCCTACTACGCGCAGCAGCAGTCCCAGCGTCGCCTCGCCGGCCTCCGCGCCAACGGCGGTGTCGAGCAGGTCTCGGCGATCTCCTCCGCTTGCAGCAGCCATCCTTGCCTCGCCGGCCTTCCAGCCTCCGCACAGCAGCCGCAGCAGGACGCCTCCGCGTCCGCGCGGCCCAGCGGCGGCAGCCGCCGTTGCCCGCCGCGGCCGCCGCCGCGGGGCCTGGGCTGCGGCCTGGGCCTGTCGCGCAAGGTGACCAGCGAGGGATCCGGACCTCGCCCGGATCTGGGCATGGACGTGCACAACTTGCCGTACATGGTGACGGCAGGGTCGTACTTGGGCGAGCCTGGGACAATGTCCGCCCGGGACCACCACCACAACCTTCACCCCCGGGCAGTGGCCTCCCGCAGGTTACGTGTGCCATCGGCCCAGCATCCGGACCAGCAGCAGCCGCTTGACCAGAAGGATTCCTTCGGAGCCGGGGGAGACCCCTCCCAGTTGCAGCTGTTCCTGTTTCAAGAGCACCAGGATGCGCTAGGCCAGCGCCGAGCCGCTGGCCGCCCGGCAGCGGCGGCTGGCAACGCCATGATTCTGCGGCCCGCAAGCGGCAAGAATGGCGGCGGCCCCGGTGGCCGTAACGGGATCCGGCCGGTGACGGCGGCGCCGGTCGGGTATCAGCCGCCATGGCAGCGGCCGCCGCCAACAGGCCGTGGAAACGGGGTGAGATGAAGGGCTTGTCTGAATGCCTATGCGGCTACTTTCGGGCAAAAAGGCTTAAGGCTTTACCCTAAGCCCCTAGGTATCCAGAACAGGGAAAGTTTAACTAGACGGGCCGTGGGAGCAACACGTGCTCATGGGTGTGATTTTGTGCTGATATAGCCGTGGGACGCACAGCAAAGAATTCCGCATTGAAACTCACCTCAACGCTGCTCCTGTGTCTCGGTCTCACCTCACCTCTTATCGCCGCGTTGCGAACCGTACCCGCTTGCAGTTCGCAACCGAGAGGCAGCGTGTCGACGTGCCTGCGGAGCTCGACCCAAAGAACAACCGGAAGGCCGCTTACCCCCGGGTGCTGTCCGCGCGGGGCGCCGGCGGCGCAGCTGGTTTGCCCGCCGCCAATGCGGTCGGGCAACGACGTGGCGCCGCCGCGCGCCGGCCGCCCATCCAGCCGAGGGCCGGCTCCGAATACGATTATGACGTCTTCAGCGGCGCCGCCAGCGCGCGGGAGCCCGCCAGCAGCGATGCCGGCTCCAGCTACCACCAGCTTCTAAGGAAGAGCGCCCGGTCCTCCCTCGCCTCGACCAGCAGGCGCACAACGCTCGGCTCGGCTGCGCCAAATGCGCCCCAATCGCACACCCACGCGTTGCCCTCCGCGCGGCCCTCCGCCCGGGGCAGCAACTACCCCACCGCCAGGAACACGGAGTTCCTAAACTCCGCGCGGCAGGGCCTCGGCGACACGATGATGTCTGAACGCAGTGCGCGCGGCGACGGTGCTGCAGCCGCGGCGGCAGCGGCGGCGCATGACCGGACGCCCAGGGCGCCACGAGCGCTGTGCGGCGAGGACGACGATGACAACGACGCGGCGGCCTTCCACGGCGCCTGGGACAACGTCCTGCAGTCGGAGCTGCCGTACCATCTCGTCCAGGCCTTCCCGCCGATGCCGCGCGACGACGGCGGCGGCGCGGTGATGGAGAACCCGATCGAGTGGCAGCCGCTGCACACCGCCCTGACTCTGGATGAGCTCCAGGCCCTCGCACAGCGGCCCGCGGACAGCGAGGCGGGCTCTGGCCTTGGCGTGCCTGCGGCGCCGCGCGGGCAGCAGCCATACGGTGTGCGTGGCGGTGGCACGAGCGGCGGCGGCGGCGGCCGCCCCTTCACGTCTGCCTTCGCGGCGAGCCTGCCCTTCGACTCCAACGCCGATGACGAACCGGCGACGGCCTTCGCCATCGTCAGCCGCCGCGGCACGCGCGACGTCGTGGATGCGCTGGCCGGGCAGTCCTCCGTGGCGGCGACCTCCTCCATGGGTGACCTGACAAGCCTGCTGCCGGCGCCGGCGTGGCACCATGGCCGCCTCGCCCCAGAGTCCTCCGCCGGCGGCTCCGCCCGCGCCACTGCCAGCACCGCCGGCGGCGCGCGAGCGGCGGCACCGCTGCCGCCGATGGAAACCACAGGCAGCGTGATCTCCGGCTGCAGTACGCAAGTCTGGGACAACGGCGGCGGCTCCGCCGCCGGCGCCGTGCAAGACCAGTTCTTCCGCGCGCGGGAGGGGTCCATTGCGGGAGGGCTGGGAATGCCGCGCGATCCGACCTTTGGCGGCGCGGCGGATATGCCGCTGCCCGCTGTGCCTGAGCGGGTCGGCAGTGCGGCGGCGCAGCTCCGGAGCGTATTGGCGAGCATGGGCGCGGGGGTCGGATTGGCAGGCGGCAGCGGCCAGGGCCGGCGCTGGCAGATGGACGCGGACCGGCTGGTGGTGCCGGACAAAGAGCAGGTCCGTGCAAACCTCCCAACAGCTCCTTCCATGCGTCGCGTCGTGTCACCCCCAGCGAACCTTTGAACGCTGTCCTTCCGCTGCTGCCTTGCTCCTGCCTCGCCGCCCTTGTTCACGGCGTCCCTTCTCTGCCTCCCTCCCTCCCCGCCTCCTTCAGATCCGTGCTGGCTCGCCGGTGCGGCCCCGCTACGCCGGCAACTCGGACTGCCACACCTCCCCCGTGGCAGAGCCCCACCACCCTCGACACCAGCCGCTGCCGCGCCGCCGGGACGCCGCGCCACAGCGCGACGCAGGTGGCGCGCTCAGGGGCACCAGCAAGACCGCTCGAGGATCCGGCGGCGCCGGCTGCAAGAACAAGGGCACGGGCGCCAAACGCTCGAGCGCAAACGGGGCCCTATCTGGGACGGGCCGCGTGACCGGCGGCCGCTCCAGATCCACGCCACACACAAGGGCCTCGAAGACCACCCGCGCTGCACGCGCCACGCAGCCAGCCACCCGGCCTCCGGCGCCCTTGCCGCCTGCTGTCCCCGCGCCGCTGCTGCCGGAGCGCCCAAGCTCGCCGGTAGTCCCCTCCTCACCACCGCCGCCGCAGCAGTCACAGACGCCGGTGCAGCTGCAACACCAGCCCCAGGCGCCCGGCGCCGCGGGCGCCCGGCGGTGGACGAATGACGATGACGGGGACCGGACCCAAGGGTCGGCGGCCTCGGGCAGCGATTCCGACGGCAGCCCCTCCACGCCCACGCGCCGCCGGGTGCACGTGCACAGCCCAGAAGACATGCCGCTGTCCGCCACCGTGAGGCAGAGCGGCTTGCCACCCCGGCTCGTCGTCACCGCCGCCGAAAACATGACCCGCAGTTCCTTCGCAGACGTCTGCGGCGCGCCAGCAGTGGCGGCGGCGCCGCAGGCGGCGGCCCTGGGGCTGGGGGCGCTGCCCGCCGGCCTGAACCCCCCTATTCCCTCCGCCGCTCCGGCTGCGTGGGGCATGTGCGGCAGCCCGGCGGTGGCGGCGGCAGCACACAGGGTCCGGCCCGGCGCCTCGGCAACCAACCCGCATCTGCGCGGTGTGTCGTACGCGCTGTTGCCGTCGCACCGCTGGGCAGCCGGCCGGACCTACACCACTACCAGCATCCACACCGACGGCACCACCACCACTGCGACCGTCACCTCCCCAGGGCGGCTCAGCCGCGGCGCGTGGCAGCAACACGACTGCATGCCCAACATCCTTAGCCCACCTCGCAATTATGATCGGCCCTGGGCGACGCCCTCCCGCAAGAACCTCGCCGCTGACGGCAGCGGCGGCATTGACCTCGAGAGTACGGGACACCCGCGCTCCGCGCGCATCGGCGACGGAAACGGCCCGGGGTTGGTCCCGGGCTCGCCAACGAGCCACAGCCGCCGTGGCAGTATGACAGCGCGGCCGGCGCTTGCGCGCGGCGGCAGCCCGCGGCAAGGCGGGGTGCAGCGGCAGGGCAGCGGCGTGCAGCGAAGCGGCGTGGACGCGATTCGGACTGCCCTTGCGGAAGCGGCAGGTGTGTTGCGGGTGGGGGTAATAAAGGAAAAACCGCAGCGAGCGGGTGGCGCTGCGGACTAAAGTATGAGTAGCGTTCGAGGCCTGATATTGCCAGCAGCTGTCTACTTCCGGGGTGTTTAGCATGTTCGGGCTGATTTGGTGTTGATTTGGTTACCAGGAGAGCATTGGCGGACACGGCATGGCATTTGGCGAAGATGTGTCCTGGAGGAGCTGGGGAAAAGCCGCTGCGCTACCTCGTAGCTTTGACTTATGCCGTTATGCGCCTCAGATGGTGGTCAATTGCTCGCAGGCAGTCAAAGAAAAGGCAACATTGCAGCAACCCTTCCGTGCCATCTCCCCTGCCATCTCGTGCCGCCTGTTGCTTGCTGCAGGAGCCGACGCATCTGGCACAGCTTGCGACGTCGGCCCTGGCGCCGGCCCCACGGGCGCAGCGGCACCCGTCAGTCGAGAGCCCAGCGGCATCGACCGGCCAGTGCTGGGCCACGGCACCGCCGCCACCCCGATCGGCTACGCGGGCCTAATGCTCCAACGCCAGCCGCTGGCTGCCGCGAAGGCGGCGGCGCCGCCGTCCACTGCTGCCGCTGTTGTTGGAGGAGAAACTGCAGGTGGTCGCGTCGTGGTGCCGGAGGTGGTCCCTGTCGTCCCGGAGCCCGTCGTCAACTCTGAGGCCTCCGGCTCGCGCGGAAGCACCGCCACCGCCGCCCTCCAGGCGTCGGCGCCCGATATGAAGGCGGAGGGCGTGCAGACCGACGCCCCGGACGCGACGGTGGACAGCGGCTGTACAGTGGCCCTGAACCGCACCGTCCGACGGAGCAGCGACGGCAGCCGCAGCCGCAGCAGCCCCAACGGCCCCATGACCTCCCGCACCGACGGCGGCCGCGGACACAGCATGAACCTGAGCGGCGGGCGCGGCGGCCGGCCGCCGACTGGGGCCTTCCGACCGTCGGGCAGCCTCCGCGCCGCGCAGCCGGGCACCGGCGGCGCGCAGCTGTCGCTGCTGCACCAGGCGGCGTGGCCGGGCCTGCGCGACCCGCGGGTCGTCGACGCGCTGTCGACGCTGGAGGCCGGCATCGCCGTGCTCGACCCCGCGCCGCCGCCGCCTCCCAGCTCCCTGGGTACTCACGATTCTGCCGATGCCGGCTCTGGTAGCAGTGCCGCCGGCGGCAGTGGCACCTTGCCACACGGTTGCTTTGGCCTGTTCAACCGCAGCGCTGCGCCGCCACCCAAGGCGCCCGTGGTTCCCCACCAGGCTCCAGAGCCCACAGGCCAGCGCATGGTGCTGCTGCGCGTTCAAGTGGCGGACGGGGCGGTTGAGCTAGTGCTGCTGCGCCCGCGCCGGCCCAGCGCAGCGGCGGCGGCGCCTCCGCTGCAGGCGGCGGCGGCGGGTGCTCCGCACCCACAGGCTGCAGCCGCGGCGGCCTGCGAGCAGCGCGTCCGCGTCGCGGCGCTGAGCGGCCTTCATCCGCCGCTGAACGGTACTTTGTCACCGGCTGCGGCGGGCGGCGGCACCGCCGGTAGCGGCGGTCTGGAGGACGATGTGGCGGACCCGGCCTCGCGCTGGGTGCAGCTCGTGGCGATGGACGGTGGACTTATGCGGCTGAGCGCGTGCAGCCCGGCGGATCACGCGCGCCTGGTGCTGGGGCTCAACGCAGGACTGCTGGCGGCCGTGGGCGCGATTGGCGAGGAGACGCCGCTGGCGGTCGTGCCGCTCAGCCGCGGCCTCGGTGGCGCGCCTTGAGCAGGAGGGCAACCAGTCGTTGAGGAATGAGGATGAGAAATCCAGGGCGCCGCCGCTGCGACGGCGCTTTTAAGGGTGTTGAAGGAACGGTGGGGGGAGGTTCTTCTGTGGGCGGAAAAGGTTCTTTCCACATTCATTTTTCCACGCACACGTCTGATGGTGATGCGCCGTGTGTTGGGGCCGTGATTGATAACCGTAGTGCCGTAGTGTTAAGATGCTAACAAGGGGACGGCGGGCGCACGCCGATACAGCGCGGGATTCGCCGCAGCTCCGATGGGACGCGTATACCTCCGTTTGGGCTTGCTGAAATTAGTCAGGTTGGAGTTGGCGGTGCGCCGGACGCGCGCCGGGAGACCGGAGCGGTAAATACCATAAGAGAGGGGCTGGAAGGACCGCCATAATATTGAGGTGTCTTACCGTATCTCGACCTTCTTGACCCCAAGGCGATGCTCGTACTTGGCGAGTGCGGAACCTTTCGCACACGAAGAAATGCTGCATACGGTCTCCTTCCAGGATTTACTTTAGCATAACTACGTATTGACAATTGACACTGGACCTTAACCGCATCTTGGACCTTCCGCGTATACCTTCCTTTCCACGCGCTATGTAACTGGTGTGTCTCTCCCCTATACCGCCTGGTAATCGAGAGCGGGCATGCGGAACAAGGGAACACGGGAGATACTGTGCAACATAAGGAATTGCTGAGTGTTGAAGTCTTGATCGGCAACGTGGTGATTGCGGTCATGGTTTGTGGTCCGGCCCCTACACGCACCCATACCCTCGCCGCACGGGGCCGCACATTCTTCCGCAACACCTGCAATGCTGCCCTGAAGGCTACCCCTTCTGCCGGCGTTATGGCATCCCCCTAGCCAGATGCCTTTGGGTGCACTGTGCCCTAAAATGTGATGTTAGGAAGGGGACGCAAATGCACGACAGACGTACGACTACGATTACGATACTACTCGAGGGCAGAGAAATAATGTCAATATTGTTTCAGTCTCAAGCATTTAATTGAATATAGGACGAGGCGCTTGGCTTGCTTTGACTGCATCCATTTAAGCCATCATCACGTTCAGGTGTGCAACCAGCTTCCGGTATGGAGCTGATTAGACCTGGGCAAGGATCAGTTTAATCCACTGACAAAGAACGTGCAATATTTAGTTGGGCTAGGCCTTCCTGCTGATGTGCTGAGTCCTGACTACCGACACGTAAACTCGCAGCCTGAGTTCTCTTTGCTGACCGGCCTAACCATAACAAATACGCGTTTCAGGATCTAGCATTGCATCCATCGCGCATATATTCAGCAACTCAAGTTGACGGAGGCTGATGGCCGCACTCCGCAGGCACTGAACTGAAGATGAGTCCCGAGGGCGTGGCTGTGGGTGCGGCTCTGCTGCCCGTGCTTGTCGGTGGCGTTGTCGGCGCGGGCGTCGGGACGATGCTGCTCTACGGCGGTAAGTTTAGGGACGCACTTGCATCTCCTGGCGCACACTGTAGAAAGGCTGAAGCAGAGCAGGTTATGCCTTGCTTGGATCAAACACCGTGTCAGGGGTTTGGGGTGGCGGAGTTTTGCACCTCCTCAGCCCCTGGCGCGCACCCTGTGGCGTACCAGGATGCGAGTCTTACACCAGGCGCACGGCGTCCTTGAGCTTGTGGATATCCGTTTGGCCACAGCAAACACGGGGGAGATATGCGCAACGGGTCTTTGCTGGCCGGAGTAGCAGTTGCTCCGTCACCCCGTGGACCATGGCCAGCCCAGCGGGGCCTGCAGCCTGGGACGGCTCTCACCAGCCCATGTTGCCTGCGCCCGCTTGAGACCACTCGCGCCACAACCCTAATGATCCCGGACCGCCGCGCTGTGGCGCCCTCGACAAGGATCGCACGTATGCAACCATACAAGCATATTGTCCTCTTTGCCCCTCACTTCTGTGGTCCAGCCTGTTTGGACTGTTTCTTACACACCCCACTTATCCTAATGCCTCACTCACTTCCCAACTTCCCCACCTGACGCTTTCCAGGCGCCATTGAGGCTGGCGAGGCGGAGAACATCTTCGCGGAGGAGGGCGAGACCAAGGCCGCCGCCCACTCGGCGTACGAGAGCCTGAAGCAGGACACTGGCGCCAAGGTGACCGCCGCTTCGGCCTACGAGCGCCGGAAGGGCTTCAGCCGCGGCTTTGCGGCCATGTTCCTCTGAGCGGACCCAACCCACCCACACTGCCTGCCGGGCGGGCAAAGTGTCCGGGTTCAACCTTTGCTGCTGCTGATTGGCGGCAGGGGCGGCCTCCTGGAGTCATGCGGCGTGCCAGAGCCTCACTAATTGCAGTGATGCTGTGAATTGTGCGCCGCTTGTCGAATTTTCCGGTGGGCTTTAAGAGGGCAGCAGCTGAGGCACGTGCGCTGCAGTGCTGTGGTATCTTCGACCTGTTTTTGTCGGCCCGCAATCGGTGTTGCGTATGGGGAGCATTGGTGGTTCTCCTGATTGTAGAACGCGGCGAGCGCGAGCGAGGATGCCGAGTTCTGTTTTTGTGGTCATCTGACAGACGGCAAGGCCAGAGGAGGGGCCTGGTTCGGCGGTTAGGGTGGCTTCGGGGCCTTACCGGGCACATGGCGGACCCCGCCGACTCCGTAACCTTTGCTCCGGCCCCATTTCTCCTGCGCCAGCAATTTCATACCCATCGACGTCCTGCACAACTTGGCTTGCATCCTTTCCAGCCCATCTGTTACTGCATCCACGCTGCTTTGCAGCGCAACAGGTACCACACACGATTCGGCGGATCGGGCACATCAAAGCGCATGTAGACTCTCGATGTCTCATAGAAGTCCCGAAACCAATTCTGTGCGGGGGAGGGTTTAGCATGTTGCGGGTCTTTTCGTGTCGTGGTGCCGCAAGGCCCATTGAACACATATCGGCGCAAAACAATGACGCAAGGAAACACTACAATCATACCGTGCGAAGGCGATCATGTACCTGACTACTACATGCGCCTAAGTTGCTAAGAGGGGCCTTTCTGCCGCCGAGGCTTCGAATTCCGAATACCTCCAGCCCCGCCACTGGCCCCAGTACAAGCGGGCGAGCAAGCGATCTTGGAGCCAACACGGCCCTCATCGGTCCCCGGGGCATCCATCAATACGCCAAAACGCGAAACACTTGCACGCATGCAGGCGCATGCCAAGGCCAGAACATGCAAAACAGCAAACTCACAACGTAATCCACATTGGCCTTCTTGAGCATTTCATCATCGTCACCTCGTTAGTCGTTACGACGCAGGACCACCACATCTTCCGACAGCTTCTGCGCAGTCACAGTCACCGTCCGAGCAGCTGTGAGCAGCGCCCATGACCGCGTGCGCAAACGACGCACCACTTGCAAGGAAACGAGCTGTCGAGCGTGGATCCGGGACCGGCAGCACCGCGCCACCGATCCCCTTATTTCCGTCCCCAGGCCCCTTCCCTTCCCATCAAAAAACTAATGCACTGGCAACAGCCTTACCGTATCACTTACAACGATGACTTCGAACCTACCAAGGGCGCAGTGACGGGCCCTTCCTCCCTCACGATCTCCTTCCGGTTCATTCCTACCAAACCCCACCCACATCCTCCCTCCGCTCCGCTCCGCTCCGCGTGGCGCCTACTCCAGCGGGCCGTGCGCCTGCCCTCCTCCAGCCCCCGCCTCTGCGCCCGCCGTCCCCGCGGCGTTGCCGTTGCCCAGCACAGCAGCCTGCACCGCCTCCAGAATCGTCTTGAGCATATCCGGACAGGTCACCCCCTCCAGGCACTCGTGCAGCGGTCGCACACAGGCGCCCTGCGCCAGCTGCGTCCCAAGGTCGTACGCGCAGTACCACCTGTACGGCAGATTTAAGAGAGGGAGGGCACCCCGGGACAGAAAAATTTGAGGTAGGCCGGTTCCGACCGGCACCTGCGCTTTCTGGGCCAGCCGAGATCCTGCCTCTCTCCTTAACCGCGCCCGGTGCTTGTTTGGAGGATCCAGGGAGGGGTGTTCCTTCCGGTTAAAGGGCTGGAAAGCCGGTCGACCGAAGCATCTATCTGTGCGCCATGCTGGGTAGAGCAGGCGTGCAGGGCCCCTCGCTGGGCCAATGCACACGTGATGCAGGGCGCACTGCCCATGATTCTCCCGGAGCACCAGTGGCGGCCCTCGCGGGTCGCGGCCCGCCCGCCACGTCCCTGTCCTGCCCCGTCTTGCCCCCAACCCCACCTGCCACCTCCAACCCACCCGAGGTCCTTCATGTCGAACTTCTGGCAGATGGCGAGCCACTCGAAGCCCTCAGCCACATCCTGGAACTTGAAGGATTGGGACCGCATACGGCCGCGGAGGCACCTGCTCGAACCGCACCGGGCCGGACCGGAACGTGCCAGTGCAGTCATCGCCGCATCATGATGATGCGCGTGCCACCGCCAGCACACGCCGTTGCCAAGGTGGATAGGGCTTCAATGAAAAAGAGGGTCATGCGACGCATGGGGTGACGATGGGATGGATGCGTGTGACAGTTTTGTTGAGGTACAGAACTACAGATCCAACGCAGATTTAAAGCATTTCCACACGTCCGGGTTTGAGACGGCCGCACCTTGACACGAGCCACTTCTCGCAGCGCTCCTTGACCAAGCTCATGTCGTACTTATCCGCGACGACCAGGATCTGCGGTAAGACGGGTCGAGGAGGCCCGCATGCGTGCGGGTTGGGATGGCACGCCGGATCCGCACCCGTACTGCCGCAGTACACCGTACAACGACATAATATGGCACCTTTTTAAAGATGGACCAGCACCCCGTCGAGCGCGTGTCGAAGGTGCTGTTGGGTGGCGAGCCCCGCATCACGATCAGGACGAACTCCATCACGTCCCGCGTCTCCTCGACCTGCAGGTAAAAGCATAGCACCGGGTTTGGTTGATACTCGCGTGTAACTACATGCCAGTTGTGTCATTCCCACACACTGGCAATCCGTCCAGCGCCACCTGGCGCTTTTACAGCCCCCTGCTTACGTGCAGGCGTGTCGTATCGCAGGCGGTGAGCATCCCAGCGAAGAACTTGGAACTGTGGGAGCGCGGGGAAAGGCGTACAGTTACGCAGCTGGCTGGTACAACTGCCCCCTGTCATGATCAAAACTGGGTTTGTGCCTGCGACTCGTGGTCATACTATTTTACAAACGGTGCGCACATTGTTGGAGCACTGCGGGTGCTTGCTCACAGAATTGCCATCGCAAGGCATACCGTAAACGTTACCTGGAACACAAAAGCTCCTTATCCACCAGAAGTTCGCCTCCATCTGCTGTTAGCAGGGTGATTAGACCCGATGGCTGCTTCTCAATTGCCGAAGCGGCCATGCAGCCTCGTCTTGGTCAGATGGCCGGTCAGCAGAAGTTTTTCCAGACCGACGTATACTGTAATAAAATCTATTATAGATCTGCTTATTTCCTGCAAACATATCCCGTGTAGTGGGAAGCCTGTGCTGCTTTGGACTCTGGGCACAGAGGAAAATAACAGGGTCCTTCGCCCCGAATACCTTAATTTTTGCCAGAGGGCACTAGTTGAAAAACCGAGCGGGTTGCAAGGGCGTGCTCAATTGGGGGGTTGCGTTGGTTAGTTGGTTTTGACGCCTCCGAGACCAAAACGGTTGGCAAGGTGCGTAAGCTCGTTGCACCGCGTCGTCAACAGATACTGGTGCCTCTTTGACAACACAATTACAGAAAAGCAATTAAAAATGTTTGAGGCAATCACCGCCGTGGTCTTCGGACTCGGCAAGGCGCTATGCGTCTTGGCGCTCGTGCTGCTCCTACTGGTGCGTGGCTGTGCAAAATAAATTAAGGAGCAGGCACCAAACTGGGCAGGCACCAACCAAGGTTGGTGCCTGCTTAAGCAGCAGGCACCAAACTTGCATATGCTGTTGACGCGGAAGAACTTTGACGCGAGGCCGCCTGCCATGCTCGTGCTCTCTCTCGCGCAGGGGCTGGATATCGGCAAACGATGGCGGCTTCGCCATATCCCAGGTACGCCGATTGAAAAGTCGCGGTCGTGAGAAAGGTTTGCCGGGAGCTGACGGGGCGTAAGACTCATCGCTGCGACGTGGCGGAACAGCAGCACACGGACAGCGCCGAACACCCACGGCCGGCTCCCACATCCGTATCCCACATCCTCAAGCGAGAGTCCACAAATTTAGCACCCGCAAGTTGCAGCCAAAGGTCCCGCTACGCTCGCCAGCGCTACGCAGCCGCAAGCACAGGTCTCCCGCTCCGGAACCCTGGTTGCCATCATCAACCAGTCACGGGCAAGGGCGTCCCTGGTGCTGCGCTCCCCTTGGCGAAGGACAACCCCTCTTCCCGCCTCCCCTCTCAACACCCATTCATTATAGCACACCTCCCTCCTCCCGCTGGCTACCGCTAAATCGCTCATGTTGCTGCGTCGTCCGCCCCCGCGCTTTACGCCTCCTTCCACCCAGGTCCCCCCGCGCTGCCCTTCCTGGGCAATCTGCCGCAACTCCTCACGCTCGGCTCGCCGACGTTCTTTCGGCAGTGTCGGAAGAAGTACGGCCCCGTGTTCCGCGTGGCGTTCGGGCGCAACTGGAGCATCGTAGTCGCGGAGCCCGACCTGCTGCGCCAGGTGCATACGTACTTGTGCGGTACATAGTGTCGTACAGATTGCGGTACGTCTCGCTGCCATGCATGCGGTGGCCCAGGCAGCACGGCCTTAAAAGGCAGGCCGCCGTGCGCCGTCGCGACGGCCTCGAACAATGCTGCCGATCAGTGCTGAGCCCGTTGCCGCTTGGTACACTTCGTTACGTTACGCAGGGCGTAAGAGAGCTCCGAGAGGCCCTCCCTGTATTCATGCAAACGACAGTGAAAGTACGAAACTGAATCAAACGGAAGCCAAGCGCGAACTGGTCCCTCCCACCCCCTCCGCCCGCTCCCGCTCCCGCTCCGGAACCATCAGGTCGGGACGCGGGTGCTGAATCACGCGCTGTTCAGGTCGCTGATGCGCGGAGAGTTCCAGCAGCTGGACGACCTGGGCCTCTTGATCGCCAGGTGGGCTGCTGTACCCTACCGTAAACGTGGAGGACTAAGGGTTGTCAAGTTCTTCAAGGGACTTGGAAGTGGGTCAGGAGGCACAGGCCTTGATACAAGGATCTCCCACGCAGGGCCCCTGGTGAGAGCTGGCCAGGGGGCCAGGGGGCTGCCGGAGGTCCACTCACCGGTATCGATTCCGACAAATTTCGAGGGGTGACAAGTAGCTAGAAAACCTGCCTACCGGTGTCATCCTCTCTGAACAACAGTCTCCTCTCCTGTCCGATTCTCTTCGCTCAGGGACGACTACTGGCGCCTGGTCCGCAGCGCCTGGCAGCCCGCCTTCTCCGCCGCCAGCCTGTCGGGATACCTGCCCCGAATGGTCGCATGCGCGGTGCAGCTGACGGACAGACTGGAGACCCGGGCGAGGGAGGCGGAGGCGGAGGCCGCGAAGGGCGGCAGCGGCAAGGCGGCGACTGCTGCCGGAAGAGTCAATATACACAGGGAGCTGGGCAGCATGACGCTGCAGGTGGTGGGATCCACCGCGTACGGGTGAGTTTCGCTATTGTACGAGGTACGGGACAGTACGACAAGGTGTGGTACGGCAAGTTCTACGACGGCGCCGGACTTAATGCTGCTGCTGTGCCTCTCCCCCTTGTGCGCTTTTGAAAGCGGACTGAGCGGGCGATGGCTCAGGCGTGTGAGGAGTCAGTGAAAGCCAGATGCACTGGTCACTTTATATCACTTTCTTTCTTTGCTGCTGTTGTTGGATAGTGTGTGTTATTTGGTCTTGTTTTGTTGTGGTTCCTGCTCTCAGTGTGGACTTCCGTGCTATGGACTGTGACGACATCGCCGGCGCCGTGGCGGAGGTGGACGACGCGGCGGCGGCGGCGACGGCGGTGGCGGCGGCGGCAGCCGAGGGCGGCTCCGGCCGCCCGGACGACAAGTTCGGCCGTGTGCTTGTGGAGGCCTGCCGCAACGTCTTCCGCTACAGCAGCCTTGTGTACGGCACCAAGTAAGCTGGTTCTTCCGTACAAGTTCACTTCCAGCGACACACGACGCGTTTCGCTCCAGAACCACCATTTCGCTCGAGCCTGTCCACAAAAAGCGCTGCATCTTGCGCTGACTGCTTTTTCGCCTCCCCTCCGCCAGGTACTCTCGCGTGAGTCTGCTGCTTCCGGAGCTGCGGCCGCTGGTGTCAGCGGTGGCGCACGTGCTGCCGGACCGGCCCTTCGCCCAGCTGCTGCGGGTGAGGGGGCGATTACGGCTGAGGGCTCGGGCCAGATCGAAGCGCGTGCTGGCCAGCGTGTTGCAAGGGTGTTGACTTATCTCTGCATGGGCGTGGTGCGCACGCGCCGGCGGGCATCTCGCTACCGGACACAAGACGCGTCGCGAGGCGGCCGCTATGGAGCGGCTGTGTCAAGTCGGGGAATCTGAGTCGCCCGCTTGCATCTCATATTCTCACTCCTCGCCCCCGCTGCCAACCCTTCCTCCCACCCAACCCTACCCGCCGACCATACAAACCCTAAAACCCTGGACACCCGCAGGCCCGCGGGGACCTCCGTAACGCCTGCGTCTGCCTCATCCAAGGATGGAAGACCCGGCCGGTGCAGCCGCTGGGGTCCCATCCCGGGGCCGACACCCCCATCGCCGCCACCACCACCACCACCACTACCCAGTCCTCTCCTCGCCTCGACGACGGTAATAAGCCACCGCTGCCTGCGTCGTCGGCGGCGGCGAACGGCCGCGATGGCCAGAATGCCGCTGTCGAGGCGGCCACGTTCGCCAACGGCTTCAACGGTAACGGTAACGGTGACGGCAAGCCATCCGGTTCGTTCGGCAAGGGCGCTGCGGCGGAGGGCGCCGAGTCGGGAGCGGGGCCGGAGGCGGCGCCGAGGGTGGCCGTCGGCAGCTTCCTGGGCCTTATCCTGTCGGCGCGGGATAAGGCCTCCGGGGCGGCGCTTACGGACCTTCAGGTGGCGGCGCAGGTGAGGTGAGGTGAGGGCTGAGGGGGCGAAGATGGGAGCGCAGCGGTGGACTGGGGGGCAGGTGTGGTGAGAGAGTGAGGGTGGAAGGATGGGGAGAGGGGAAGGAGGGCGGAAAAGAAGGGGCTGGGGTGCAGAAGGCCGGGATAGTTAGATGCAGGGGGGGGCCGGCGGGGGTAAGATAGAAGCACCGGACGAGGAAAGGGTATTGTCGCTTTATTGGAGATGGGGTGATGATGAGGAGCTGTGGGGGCGGTGGGGGCGGGTAACGGACCTCCAGGTTTGAGTCAGAGCCGACTGCGGGTTGTTTGGTTGGGTTGCTGGCAGTTGAGGGTGGCAGGCACAGGTCCCCTTCCACGGACACGCCTCGTGCCTCTTCCCACCATCCACCATGCGCGCCCAGTCGTACAGGTCGGGTTCTCCTACCTTACTTTGTTGCTGTACTCGCGTTGCGTGCTGCTTCAGGTTCAGACCTTCATCCTGGCGGGCTACGAGACAACTGCCAACGGTCTGGCGTTTGCGGTGTACTGCATCGCGACCAATCCGAAAGGTACGATTCTGAAATGGCCATGGTCAGCGGGAGTACCGTTTGGTATATCGCCAGTTCGCCAGCCTTGCGGCTGGACAGGGTTGCGGTCGCGGCGGCAACGCAGGACGCACGTCATTCCAACGTCTTCCTGTCGTGCATGATACGTTTCTGACAAACCAAATCACGTGCCAACGCGCCTGCGCGCCTGCTCGCCTCAACGCCCATACCGTAACGCACAAACGGTACCTCTGCTGCTGGCCCCGCCCGCCTCACCCACATACGGGCTCCAATTCGAATGGGGCCGCTCATCGCCGCTCATCGCCGCAGTGGAGCGGCGGCTGTTGGCTGAGATCGACGAGGTGCTGGGGCCCGACAGGTGGGTGCGGGGGTGGGGGTGGGGGAGAGGACTAGGTCTTGGGGCTTGGGCGGCTTCGGGCACTGTTGGCTTCGGGCTTCGGGCTTCGGGTAGGGGATGTGATTGGAAGGGGTACTTGGGGTTGATTGGAAGGGGTAGAAGTTCTGCGCTCCCTGGCATCCTTACTATAGACACACACGCGCGCTGACAAGCCGTAGCGCAAGCCCCTCAGCCTCCTCCTCCTCCTCCCCGTCCGCCGCCACCGCCTCCTCCTCCTCCTCCTCCACCGCGCCCTCTACACAACCCTTGTACCCCACCATGTGGACCTCCTCTGCTGTTGTGCGCTTCCCTATTCAAGGCCCCCCACGGAGGCCGATCTGCCCCGACTGCCGTACACCGAGGCCGTATTCAACGAGGCGCTTCGGCTCTACCCGCCGGCTCACGCGACCAACCGCCTGGAGGACAAGGGCCCCGTGCAGGTGCGGACGACCCGGGGGTCCGTCGGATGGGGCCTGGTTCAGCCTTCCCGCCTTCCCGCCTGCCCGCCTGCCCGCCTGCCCGCCTGCCCGCCTGCCCGCCTGCCCGCCTGCCCGCCTGCCCGCCTGCCCGCCTGCCCGCCTGCCCGCCTGCCCGCCTCCCCGCCTCCCCGCCTGCCCGCCTGCCCGCCTGCCCGCCTGCCCGCCTGCCCGCCTGCCCGACGCTGCGCCTCGAACGCGCCGCCCCTCTCCTTTATTGAACAGACGCCTGTCGAGGGGCATCCCGTAGTCCCGTTCCCCAGTCGCCTGTTTGTCGGCATGTGTTTCAATGTGCGTAAATCAACACTGGGAAGGACGAGCCGCAGGGGGGATGGAGACCGAGCTCTCCCTGACGCTTGTCCTGTCTTCGTGTCCTGTCTCTTGTTCCCAGGTGGGCGGCTACACCGTTCCAGCCAACACGGCCATATTCCTATCCATCTACTCCGCCCACCACAACCCCGATGTGTGGCCCCGCGCCGAGGAGTTCATACCCGAGCGCTTCCTGCCAGTGAGTCGAGGCTTTAGAAGATAAGAACCCTCTGCGCGCGCTAAAAAAAACCTAAGATCCCGTCCGGGGCCCCTGGTCGTGCTTTTACGCATCATCCCTGGGAGCCGACAGACCCATGGGTCATGGGAGTTAGCCTTCAGAGGCAGGGAGCGAGCTGGGTCGGTGGGTGTGCACTGTGGTGGTGAGTGACCCAAGGGTCGGTCGCTCGGTCCCCGCCACCACCAGTGGCGGAACGGGGCGGCGGGGAGCCATTCCCGGCATCCGGGTTTGTGCGCCCCGTCTGAAACCGTCGCCTTCCATTTTTCGGCATCGGCGTGGGTGCAGGGCTACACGGACCTGTCTGTCTGTGTATATCGCTCCCACGCCCACATCCGTACTGCCCTACCTCACCTCCACACAGACCTCCCCGCTGTACCCCGAGGTCTGCTCCCGGGTGCCCAACGCCCACGCGCCCTTCGGGTACGGCAGCCGTATGTGCATCGGCTGGAAGTTTGCCGTACAGGTACGTCGGGCCCCGCCCTCAGTCTGGCTGCGTGTGGGTTGGGCGGGGCTTAGGGGTTGGCCCGCCCACCTATCTACCGGTATAAGCACAAACCTGGCCTTCACGCATCGACTGACCCTCCTTCCGCCGTCCTTGCTTCCCTCCTGGGTACCGTATCCGCAGGAGGCCAAGGTGGCTCTGGCCCGGCTGTACCAGCGGCTGGTGTTCGAGTTGGAGCCGGGGCAGGTGCCGCTGCGGACCTCAGTGGGGATCACGCTGGCGCCGAAGGACGGGCTGTGGGTGCGGCCCGTGGCGCGGCACCCGCTGCCGGCCTCACCGGCCGCCGCCAGCGCCGCCCACACGTGATGTGGTGGTGGTGGGGGGGGGTGCGAGGACAGCGCAGCGGTACCGGTATATCGGAGCACGAGGACGGACCGTGGGGGCGGATGCAGGCGGGTTTGCGGGCGTGTCTGTGTGCGGGCGGGAGGCTAGATGCGGTTGCGATTGGGACGGGGTCCGGAACGGGCCAGGAGGAGGAGGACGACGGGATCGTCCGTATGCAAGTGGTAGCGGTGCCGTTTTGGGGCTAGAAGACGGTTGACGGTGACGAGGCGGGCGTTCATGGCCGCGACACCGGGGCTCGATTGCGCGTGTGTTGATTTGGGAGAAGGTTGTGGGAGAGCGGTGTGGGTTGAGGCTGGAGGGCCGGACCTACCAGTACCGGGTATGGGTGAAGATTTCTGCTGCCGAGTTGACCCATGGGTCAGCTGCCGGCGTGGCACACGCTGACACGGCGGGTTGTGTGGTACCCGTACCGCGCATCGACGATCGGCCCGCCAAGCTAGCCAAATAAAGAAGTTGCGGGATAAAGTTGCAAGGCCAGAACCGGTCAGTCTTCCGGCTGACAGGCGCAGATCAGGGCAAGGACTAAAGGTATTTCTGCACTTGCCCGTTGCCAAAGACAAAAGGATACCGGAAATGAATGAACCGATTGTCAGTGGAACCAAAAAAGATTACAAATGCATGATGCAGCTGACACCGCCCGCTACAAAAGCCCAACCGGGGCAAGAAAAGGAATATAAGTACAGATAAGTACGCGAGCATTAAGTATCATCATGCGTCGGCAAGCGGTGTGGTGTGTTGCCAGCCAGGCCGCCAGACGCATAGCCAGGCATAGCCGCGTACACCACCCGCCCATCGCGCCCTACCGTAACTCCTGCCCACCATGATCCGCGCTAGGCGGCAGCGAACAAAAAAACATCAAATACACCGCTACAAAACATGCGTGTTTCCGCCCATTACAGTCGGGAGCATGTGAGCTAATGGAAGGGAGTGCAAATCAGCGTCAGGTATGCAGTACTCGCGTGATTCTACGGGCCCACTGCTATGCAGCATGTTTTCATGGGCACACGTGGCAGCGATTCCAAACGGCGCCATCATCCGGCGCGTGGTGCTGCGGGGCGCAGCGCGACACGACACGCTCTCTTGGAACCCAATCCCAGCCGAATCCTCCTCAGATATGAAGCACAAGTCGCCTCTTGCTGCTGTTGCTACGGCTGCTTCGGGCGCTGCGGCAGCGAACTCGGCACGTGCGTGTCCTGAAGCCGCCGCCGCACAAGGCACAACGACCCGCTCCTCCTGGCACGATTGCCCCGCGTCCTCCTTTATCACTCAAGCCCTCGAGGCTGCTACGGCGGCGCGGCTGGCGGCGGCAGCGGCGACTGCAGGGGCCGCCGCACCGCCCCTGCCTGCGCGGCTGGGCTGCTGCGGGCCGTCCCGCCCCTCCCACCCGCAGCCTCAGTCTCATCGTCCGGTGGCCGCACACCCGCCCTCTCCAGCAGCGACTCGTAGTCCTTCAGCTCCTGCTCCAGAGCCGCGAGCTGCTCGACGGCGCGGTCCACGATCTCCTGAGGTCCGGGAAGACAAGGCGCAAAAAGTGGCATACCGGTATTGCCGTCCGGACGAACTGTTTAGAGGTTTCGGAGCCCACACTGCAAGCACCGCAACCC
The DNA here is from genome assembly GCA_030267565.1 of Pleodorina starrii. Taxonomy (NCBI): domain Eukaryota; kingdom Viridiplantae; phylum Chlorophyta; class Chlorophyceae; order Chlamydomonadales; family Volvocaceae; genus Pleodorina; species Pleodorina starrii. Next base: position 3,913,385 of record BRXU01000007.1, on the reverse strand, counting down.
CGGTCCCAAAGGTAGGAAAGGTTCAATCTCCGCTAAGCGCATGGATTTGAACATTTGCGGCGGCGTGGTGCGGCGCGACGCACCCAAGGTACGGCATACGAGGGCAATGTATTGAAGTCGTACCAGTACGGCATCCAGGGACACAGTCCATGGACGGGGGACTTTGCGGGCGGACGGCTTCGGGTGACGAAGGATAGTGAGCACGTGCATACGGTACACACCTTGACTGGTCCATCTGCACGGCACCGCTGGCTATACCCCTCCTGACGGTCTCAAACCCATTGTAACAAGAACACCACCACCACCACGAACAATAACAACAACAACAAGCACTGCATCTCACCTCGTCTTCTACGACCTCCAAAAGTCTCTCTATCTGCTGCTGCAGCTGGCGGCAGTTCCGGGCGACCTCCACAAGATCCGGCTCACACAGAATCTCGAGGCGAGTGGTCGGGACGGATCTCAGCATCCGGTTGATCGCGGCCACTTCCCAGCGGGCGTCCTGCGGGGTAGGTGACCGCCACCACAGGCAACACAGCCGTCGCATCCACGGCGGCGCGCATGGCCATTTGTTACTTATGCTAACAAATGGCACGTGGCTGTTTGGCACGTGGGTGGTCATGGTTCGCTTTGTGAGGCTCACAATGCGCGTTGCGTGTGAGTAAGGATAGATCACGGTCCGGCGCTGCAACAGCTATGGGGCACGCCAGGCGCTGGCGATCCGGCCCCTGCCCTAGCATGTAACATCTCAGGGTACCTGGAACCCCGACTTCCATCCCGCCTCCATCCCTCGCAGTGCTGCTGAGACCCAGAGGCCATCCAGGCAATCCAGGATCCAGCCAGGCGCAATCCGAAACCGGATCCATAAAATCCAGCTGATCCACCCGCCCACCCGTGATCCCAACAAACCAAATCACACCCTCAGCCGTAGCTTAGATAGCTTAGAATTTTTAATCCAGGTTACGAAAGCAACAACCGCCGCGCCCCCGCCGCACCTCTGTCAGCCTCGCCAACTTCCGTTCAGTCTGCTCCCACCCCTGGTCCCCGCCCTGGCCTTGGGTTTGGAACACCGCCGCCGCTGACAAGCGCTTCGCCTCCTCCACCTGCTGCCGCTCCTGCTCGTCCGTCAGCGCCCAATCCCCGTGCAACGGCAAGAGGTAAGGGTCCTGCTCCGCTGTTGCCGCCTGGTACCGCAGCCCGGGCCCTTCCGGTTCCTCCCCGCGCTGTTCAACTGCCGCTGTGGCGCTCTCCTCCGATGCCACCGCCGCCACCGCTGCCGGGCTCTCCTCCGGTGCCGCCGCCGTCACAGCTGCCGGGCTTCCCTCCGTTGCCGCCGCCGTTACCGCAGCCGGGCTCTCCTCCGGTGCCGCCGCCGTCACAGCTGCCGGGCTCTCCTCCGATGCCACCGCCATCACCGCTGCCGGGCTCTCCTCCGTTGCCGCCGCCGTTACCGCAGCCGGGCTCTGCTCCGTTGCCGCCGCCGTCACAGCTGCCGGGCTCTCCTCCGGTGCCGCCGCCGACACCGCTGCCGGGACTCCCTGCGGCATCCCGCCCAGCATACGCTGCTGCGGCGGCGAGCCGCCAGACGCGTGGGTCGCGCCGGCGGGAGCGGTGGCGGCGGAATCCCGGTCCTCTGCGCTGTTGGCCACCGGCGGAGCAAGCGGACCTTCGAAGGATGCGAAGGACGACCAGGAGCTCAGCTGCAGTGTCCGGGCGCCGTCGTTCGGCTTGATCAGCTCGAGCTGTTTCCGCTCCGCCGCCGCCGCTGAGGCCGCTGCGGCCGCCGTCGTCGATTCTGACTGCAGCGGGTTTTGGGCCGGGACATGCTGCGAGGCGGGGAGGGGGGCCGATCCCAGTTGCTCTTCCAGCAGCCGCGGCTGCGGCTGGCTCTGCGGCTGCGGTTGCTGGGCCGACAGGGAAGCGGTGTGCGGGCAGCAGCCGAAGCAGCGAGCGAGCAAGCGGCCGGTGCAGCTGCTGCTGTCACTGCGACTGCCCGGGGATGGCGGAGGCTCGCTGCCGGCGGGGCCGGAAGGCAGGGGTGCGGCCGGTAGGGGCATCTGCCGCGTCTCCAGCTGCTGTCCTTGCTTTTGCCTTTCCTGTTGCTGCGCAAGGATTCCCAAGCGGGGCCCCGTGACCGTCCAAAGCGAGCCGTCAGCAATGCTGGGATCAACAAGTCATATATTTATTTACATAACTACGCCAAATTTGAAATATGTACACTTGCGCCGGGGTGTAAAGCACGTGGTCAGCAGAAGAGGCGGAAGTGAACGGGGCCCAACAGCTGTTAAGGCAATTTACTGCGTTCCCGGTGTTATAAGTGCAGCGTCGTTAGAGTTTGTAGACACGAGAAGTTAGGTCATCGCTACATACCATCACGTTCGCGTCCTTCGACTCGCTCATCGCGAGCGCCTCGCTCGCTGCATAAACTCGCTGCACGAACCAGGCACCTATGTTTCCGATCACCAAACCGTTACACTGTATTCATAGTAAGCTGCAAAGAGCAGTCAGTTTATACCTGGTGATTTATATCTATCCGCAAGCGACGGATGCTGGGGTCCCGAAACCTTAAAAGTTTCGGCGCCCCATCAAGGCACTAATGAACGCCTACTATAATTCTCTTGTAAAGATATGCCGTTTTATAGTGTACTGCAAGGACTACCGGTGCACCTGCAATTCCGTCACCGCTGCGACCGGGGCCCTGGGCCCCGGAGGGCCCCGGGCCCTGGATCGCGCTGTCCTTTACCGGTACATCAAAGAGATCAAAGCCTCTCAGACTTGAACAAGTAAAACAACTTGTTAACATATTGCTCCTGTCTGGTTGACATCGCGTACATAGCTGGGAACTGTTTCGTATGGTTGCAGCCACGGGGGGCCCCGCAGGGCGGTAACGGGCAATCGCCTGCAGTGCACATCCATCCGAGCATTACCTCGATCGCCACTTCCATCTCGCTCCATACAGCGTCCCATGCATCTAATTCAAAGAAACTCCAGCTTCGGTGCCTTCTTCGGCGGGTTCGCACAACTGCAACACGCCCGTTCCGGGGTCCGCCTCGCACAGCTCTATTTGCCAGCCCCCTGCCAGCCCTACCCTGTGAGAGGGCGAACCCGTCTATGGCCAAGCGCCCGTGGCGAGCACGCTGTCAAGAAGCAGATGTGAGCTGATGGATGTTTACGTAGGGCACAGTGATTTGGGGCACCCAGGATAAATAGTATCGCCTGTGTTGCGTGATGTCCAGTGGCTCTACTCTTCTAGAGTCTGAAGCCCACTGTAACAACCAACCACACACACCCGACCGATCAGGGGCGTATAATAAACACCCACGCACTGAAAACCAGGCAAATCACCCTGCTGCCAGCTACATATTAAAGGAGTATTCGCCTGGAGATTCGCTGCCGACAGGGGTTCAACGTACTTTTTGCGCCGAGGAGTAAGCAAGGGACGCGCGATATTGCATGCTAGATTGGGAAGTCAGTGGCACTTGTCGCAGGTCGGTTACGCAGCTTCCGCCCGCCTTCCCCGCCCCACACGGTTTGAGGCTTAGTTCTTCTACCCTGCTGGGTTCACCTGGGTTCACTCGATCGCTCCTGTCTAATTGGTCGATAATTTCTGAGCCGATTGTTTATCATTCATTCAGTAGATTTCCATAAACAGGCGAACAACAAGATCGTGGCACGCACGTCCCACCCGCATTGGCCGGTAGGTGGGACCGACCCGCGGGTTGAGCGACGAGCTGGTCGACTTCCTCCCTCGCATGAAACTAACGCCCGCGCGGTCTGAAATCGCCACCCAGGTCCGAATTTAGCATTCACATGTCAATCAAGCAACACGAGATCATCATGAAAAAATAATCCTCTATCTCGTCTACCATATTGATGAATCGCTGGCAAAAATGTGCAGAGATGTGACTGCTCCGAAGATTCGCGTCGAGTCTGGCAAAACCTAGCCGTGATGGCGCCAGGATGGCGCCGATACCTGCAGGCGCCTTCCATGAGGTCCGTCCGGTCTCGCGTCGCTTCAATCTTAATCGCGACAGTCCTACGACGGGATGCATAATCCAGTTCACTGACGCCGCGTCCGCGTCAATACGGCAGATGCATAATCCCAGCGCACCGTCAGCATCCATCCACCAACCCTGATGTTTCCCAACAGGGCACACAACTGACGCAAAAGACAAACCTTTGCGGTCCGCCGTAAACCGTAAACCGTATCGTGTCTTATCGTGTTGTTGCGTTGCACGCGCCGCAAACGAACCTCCACGCGCCCCATCCATCCGATCCATCTGCGCTGTCGGAAGGAAACAAAACAGCATCGAGCTCACCTCCAGGCACCTAGTACCTACCGCAAGCGATTGCCTCTCCCAAGCGGTCCGGTCCCGTCTTTGGTTGCACCCTGTTGCACAAACCAAACACCAACTGCCGATCACGCCACCGCTCGTTAGCGCTATCCGCTCCAGATGGCTGACTTGGCCGCTGTGTTTGCTGAGGCCGCCGCTGAATCGATGTGCGTGCCGCTTTCGGCGACGACGGCGCCCAGCAGCAGCGCTCACAGCAGCAGCACCAGCTGGCCTTCGCTTCTGGGCTACGCGCTGCTGGCCGCGGTGCTCCTGGTGAGCGCTGCAAATAAATAGAAATGAAGATAAGGTATGAATCTCTCTTAAACTTACGCTTTGCGCGGACGGCGGTGTTGTGACGGGGCTCTTCTCTGCCGTCGGGCCCTACACGCGGAAATGAAGCGCGCGACAGCGTGCGGAGCGCCTGTTGCCCGCCCTCACACTTGACCAGACGACATCGCTCCAGGTCGCTTGCTCTATCGCGCGCACGCGGCTCTTATCTCGCGCTTCATCCCAACCTCTCGCGCTGGAACTCTCTCTTTCGCGCGCGCATGCGGCGACATATCTCTTTTGCGCGGCCCAGCACTTTGGTTGTGCTCTCTCTTTCTCTCTTTCTTCGTGACGCCTGCCCTTTCATACGGCCCACCGTCCCCGGCCCGCCCAACTGCCCCGGCCTGTTCCCCATCTATCCATCCCACATCCCACATCCCACATCCCGCAGGAGCTGTTTGTGATTCTGTTGGAGCCCTTTCAGCGCTGGAGGCTGAGGCACATTCCGGGTGAGTAGGAATCAATCAGGGAGGACGGGACGATTGAGAAAGCCGTGCATGTCTGCAACCCTCCGATTGTGGGTTGGGGGACCAGGCAGCAGTCCATGGGCCAGGCCCCGACCCATATGCCCAGCCCCGGCCCACGGGCCCAGCCTCGACCCAATGGGCCCAGCCTCGACCCATGGGCCCAGCCCCGACCCATGGGCCCAGCCCCGACCCATGGGCCCAGCCCCGACCCATGGGCCTAGCCTCGACCCAATGGGCCCAGCCTCGACCCATGGGCCCAGCCCCGGCCCACGGGCCCAGCCCCGACCCATGGGCCAAGCCCCGACCCATGGGCCCAGCCCCGACCCATGGGCCCAGCCCCGACCCATGGGCCCAGCCTCGACCCAATGGGCCCAGCCTCGACCCATGGGCCCAGCCCCGACCCATGGGCCCAGCCCCGACCGATGGGCCCAGCCCCGACCCATGGGCCCAGCCCCGACCCATGGGCCCAGCCTCGACCCATGGGCCCAGCCTCGGCCCATGGGCCCAGCCTCGGCCCAATGGGCCCAGCCTCGACCCATGGGCCCAGCCCCGGCCCACGGGCCCAGCCCCGATCCATGGGCCAAGCCCCGACCCATATGCCCAGCCCCGACCCATGGGCCCAGCCCCGACCCATGGGCCCAGCCCCGACCCATGGGCCCAGCCCCGGCCCATGGGCCCAGCCTCGACCCATGGGCCGGGCTCGACCCATGGGCCCAGCCCCGACCCATGGGCCCAGCCCCGGCCCATGGGCCCAGCCTCGGCCCATGGCCCAGCCCCGGCCCATGGGCCCAGCCTCGGCCCATGGGCCCAGCCTCGGCCCATGGGCCCAGCCTCGGCCCATGGGCCCAGCCTCGGCCCATGGGCCCAGCCTCGGCCCATGGGCCCAGCCTCGGCCCATGGGCCCCGCCTCGGCCCATGGGCCCAGCCTCGGCCCATGGGCCCCGCCTCGGCCCATGGGCCCAGCCTCGACCCATGGGCCCAGCCTCGACCCATGGGCCCAGCCCCGACCCATGGGCCCAGCCCCGGCCCATGGGCCCAGCCTCGGCCAATGGGCCCAGCCTCGGCCCATGGGCCCCGCCTCGGCCCATGGGCCCAGCCTCGGCCCATGGGCCCAGCCTCGGCCCATGGGCCCCGCCTCGGCCCATGGGCCCAGCCTCGACCCATGGGCCCAGCCTCGACCCATGGGCCCAGCCCCGACCCATGGGCCCAGCCCCGGCCCATGGGCCCAGCCTCGGCCCATGGGCCCCGCCTCGGCCCATGGGCCCCGCCTTGGCCCAATGGGCCCAGCCTCGACCCATGGGCCCAGCCCCGGCCCACGGGCCCAGCCCCGACCCATGGGCCAAGCCCCGACCCATATGCCCAGCCCCGACCCATGGGCCCAGCCCCGACCCATGGGCCCAGCCCCGACCCATGGGTCCAGCCCCGGCCCATGGGCCCAGCCTCGACCCAATGGGCCCAGCCTCGACCCATGGGCCCAGCCCCGGCCCATGGGCCCAGCCTCATCCCATGGGCCCAGCCTCTACCCATGGGCCCAGCCTCGGCCCATGGGCCCAGCCTCGGCCCATGGGCCCAGCCTCGGCCCATGGGCCCAGCCTCGGCCCATGGGCCCCGCCTCGGCCCATGGGCCCAGCCTCGACCCATGGGCCCAGCCTCGACCCATGGGCCCAGCCCCGACCCATGGGCCCAGCCTCGGCCCATGGGCCCAGCCTCGGCCCATGGGCCTAGCCTCGGCCCATGGGCCCCGCCTCGGCCCATGGGCCCAGCCTCGACCCATGGGCCCAGCCTCGACCCATGGGCCCAGCCTCAACCCATGGGCCCAGCCTCGACCCATGGGCCCAGCCTCAACCCATGGGCCCAGCCCCGTCCCATGGGCCCAGCCCTCTTGCACCCTCGAGCCGGCCCCCATCCATGGTACCTCCAGCAAGAGGGCGTTTGCAATCGCCACCTAACTGCTGCGTGCGGCCCCCATGTCTTGCCTGCCCCCGGCATTATATCAATCGCCACTGCCTGCCGCCGTTTTTTTCCCGCCCGTTCCCCCGCAGGTCCTCCGGCGCTCCCCCTTGTGGGCTGCCTGCCCCAGATCTTGCGCATGGGCAGTCCGAAGTTCTTTCGGACGTGCTACCAAAAGTACGGCCCCGTGTACAAGGTAGGTGGGTCCGTACTATACCTCCGCGCGTCCGTACTTTCGTACACGCGCGCGCTGAGGAGCTGTTTAATAGTTCGGCCGTCTGTGTGGTGGCTGATGCGTGGTGCCTGAGGAAGGTGGTTCAGGAGGGGCGCGCCGCGCGAGCATGTATGCGGGGAGATGTTCAGGGCTTCAGGCCCTCGGGCTGAGGCTGTGCTAGCACGGGCTTTTCGTTGGGCGGGGCTCCCTCAAGTCCCTGGGTCTGCTGCACTGCTGACACGCTGGTACTTTATTTGCGGCCAATGGGTACAAGGTTATCTATTGACCGCTGCATCAATCACTTGCCCGCACACGAGCTATCGGACAAACGCACCTGCGGCACGCGCGCGGCTCCAGACAGCCGCCGACGCCCGGGTTCGATCGCAGGTTGCGCTGGGCCGAGCCTGGGCGGTGGTGGTGGCCGATGCCGAGCTCACGCGCCAGGCGAGTAGTTGGCGGTTGGCCGTTAGTACGGTGGGCAGTGTTGTATCGTTGGCTGTCGTACACATGCAGCACCCACCTGGCGACATTTGCGACTTCTTTGCTACTGCGTGCCGCGCCGCCTTGCGCCCCACTACCCAGCGCCGCCCGAGTTCTGTTGCGTTGCATGCCTTCTCACCGATAGGCGCTTTATTTGACGTTATATATGCTTTTCTCACTTACAAGGCCGACGCGCGGATGGGTTTTGCTCCCGCCGTCGTACATGTGCAGGTGGGATTCAAGTTCCGAAACCATATCATCGTGGAGCCAAGCCTGATGCGCGGCCACTTCCGCAGAATGGATCAGTCCGGACTGTTCTTGGCAAGGTGATGAGTCAGCAGTGGCCGTAGAATAATTGCATGGGGGCTTCCCTTCCGATCTGCCGAATGAAAGGTTCGATCCGGGGTGCTTGCCGCTCTTCGCCCAGGGACGACTACTGGCGCCTGGTCCGCAGCGCCTGGCAGCCCGCCTTCTCCGCCGCCAGCCTGTCAGGATACCTGCCCCGAATGGTCGCCTGCGCGGTGCAGCTGACGGACAGACTGGAGACCCGGGCGAGGGAGGCGGAGGCGGAGGTCGTGAAGGGCAGCGGCGGCAAGGCTGCTGCTGCTGCTGGGGGTGTTCGTGTTGATATCCTGAGGGAGCTGGCGAGCATGACACTTCAGGTGGTGGGATCCACCGCCTACGGGTGAGTTTCGCCCTTGTTTCTTTCCTCTAATGGGAGGCCCGCTATCCTTTCCTCGCCGTCAAGGGCTTCGCTCTTCTTTCCTTATATTTTAGAAGAAATCAGTCAACGACAAGGTGGCGGGGCGCATGGCGGGGAATGAAGCGCCTGCATGAAATCGTACCGAGCCGGCGCTATTATCGGCACTTGTGAATGGCCGCTTCCGCACAGAATCGATTTCCTGGCTATGGAGGAGCCGCCGGCCGGCGAGGACAAGCAACAGCTGGGCACCGCCGCCGCCGCTGCCGAGAATGCCGGATACAAGGCGGGCAAAAAGGCCGGTCGGCGCGACGGCGGCAGCGCCTATCAGGTCACGGCCGCCACCAGCGACTACGGCCGGGAGCTGATGCGCGCCTGTTCCGACATCTTCCGATACACCACCGCCTACGGCGGCAGCCGGTAGGTCGGTGCGCATCCAGGCCACGGAAATCCGCGTACATACATCGAATGCCGTCCGCCTACCTGCCTGTCTTTCGAGCTGCGTTGGACGCCTGTCTGCCTGCCTGCCTGTCCTCGAAACGTTTGGTTGCTGGTACGCGTTGGTTGGTTGGTTGGTCGATCGGTTTGTTTTCGTTGGTTGGTTGCAGGTACGCGCGCTTCGCGATGCTTTTCCCGGAGCTGCGGGTGCCGCTGTCCCGGATGGCCCACGCGGCTCCCGATGAGCCCTTCAGGAAGCTGCTGGCGGTGAGAAAAAGGGATAAGCGGCGATGTAAGGAAATACCCCCGTAAAGACAACTTCAGTGCAAAGCTAGCCGCGCACGCTGTTGTGCCGTTGATTACGTAGCTGCCATCATTGGCAAAGAATGGTGCCCCCGCTAAGTTTCGGAGGGTTGGTTCGGGTCGTCCTCCTTTTGGGGCGTCCGAAGGTGCGGGCGGAAGGGCTTTTGGGTTTGTGGTGGGCTCCTGTTTGATTCAATTTGGCGGGCGTTTTGGCGGCGGGTGAAGGGTCTGCGTATGTAAAGACACCGTTTGATCGCTCGCTCGGTCGCCCGTGGCACGGATGTGAGTGAGTGGGCGGCACGGGGCGGGCGGACGGGAAGCAAGGTGGGGCAAGCGCAGCAGCTGATGCAGGCCGTGAGCAACATAAGCAGCACAGCAACCCACCTTTCCCACAACTCTTAACCATGCTTCGATACCCCTATAATTTGGTAAAGGCGCGCATCCGTCTGCGGGGCATCTGCCACGATCTGATTCGAGATTGGGAGGCCAAACACCCACAGCAGCATCCCCAGCAGCAGCAGTATCATCATCAACAGCAGGCTCTGAAGCAGCAGTCCACCAACGGCGCCAAAACGCTCTCAATGGATGGTGGCGACCATTCCGAGAGTCACCAGCGGCTCGCCGCTGCCGCTGAGCCGGCGGCGCCGCCGCCGTCGGCCGCCGTGGCGGCCGGCATCGCCGGCGCCGTAAAGGCGGCCGACGGTGTCGCCGCTGCCGCCAAGGTGCCCGGCGGCGCCACCGCCGCCTCCGGCAGCCGCAGCGCCACCGCTGTGGAGCCTGGCAGCTTCCTGGGCCTTATCCTGGCGGCCCGGGACAAGACCACGGGGCAGGCGCTGGATGACGACGCGGTGGCGGCGCAGGTGCGGCTTCCGAGCCTGTACGGCAATTAGCAGTTACGGCACAGAACACGTGCTTGCCCCCGACCATCCACCCGTCCCGCAGGCCCAGCTGTTCATCCTGGCTGGCTACGAAACCACGGCCAATGCCCTCACCTTCTCAGTCTTCTACATCGCCACTCACCCGGAAGGTAATTTACGGCATGCAGGCCGGCTTTTCTTGCAGTGGTTGTAGTTAGCATTGGGCTTGCTCTCGACATTGACCTGTCGATGTATTAGTGGAGTGCGTGCGTTGGGAGCCGAATACTCCTGGAAGCTCGACAGCCACAAGGTCCGTTGCTTTTTGGGCGGGGCCCCAGCGCGAAGCGCCCAGGGGGGCCCCGCCCTGTAGGATTGCCCATGTCCGTGGGTTCTGGGTTCTGGGTTCTGGGAAGTAATTGGACAAGTGTGGACTTTCGGCCAACGGAAAGTCTGCATAAGTAAAAGATTACATTCTTTATTGCACGGTAAATTTATTATTGGAACCCAACCTCGTATGAGTAAAAACCAGTTTGGAAGTCTCCATGGACCGAGGCCGAGGTCAAACCAACACCTCTCGGCCTATAATTAATTCCAGAACATTCATCGTTCCTTAAGGTGGGATTCTGACATGACGGCGTGAAATGAATCTTCGTTTCGGCAAGCAACCAACTACTGTATGTTTGCATTGCGAACATTCTTCCCGCGACCACACCACAGCAGCTCTGCTAGCCGGTCCGATCGTCTTGACGCATATTGCTATTACAAAGGTTGCAAGGTGCAAACCATGAGGGGCAAAATGCTGGTTGTTGGACGCCAAGCCGCCGATGCACGCACGATTCATCTGCGGGCCGCCCAACAAGTCCAGTCGGCAACCTAGGGGACTTCTACATTCCCTGTCCTAATGTTTTCAAGCCTCCTCTACGACGAATACCTCGGTAGCGAAGACTGTGCACTCTCGTCGGCAACTGCACGTCATCATCGCGACCCTCTCAAACAGTTCCGCTGTCCTTCTATTGGCAAGTCAGCCTGCGTGATGTGTGAATGATACACTGCATGTCTACTGTCAAGTAACTTCAGCCAATGCGCTGGCCGGAAGAGTTGCACAGTGCCGAGACGGCGCGCGATGCTAAACATGGGGCGGATTGCTGAAAGCTCTGGCTGTCTATCAGCAGGAATGTTGACACTCTCACACTTCACGCCCTCGCCGCCCTAGCCCTTCAACTCCACCCGTACGGATTGAACGGGGCCCCGCCCTTTTTCCGGCTTCAAGGAAGCCGACACCAACCCCTTGTCGGGTAACGGTCGCGGCAGTGTCTGGTGCGGTTTTCGATATTATTGTTGATCCCAAGGGCGGGTCTGCTGCGAACACGTTCATGTGTGCGTATACATGTGTACGGGTGAACGGATGTACTGGTGTCGTGCACGCATCCGTAATGGTGATATGAGGGTATTGCCTACGGATGCCTCTGTAATATGCCAACGCGAATGGATGGTTTGGTTATCCGCAGCGCTTTACTCGCCCTTCCCTTCTCTCCCGACCCCTTTCACGTCGCAGTTGAGCGGCGGCTGTTGGCGGAGATCGATGAGGTGCTGGGGCCCGACAGGTACGGGGGTGGGTGTGAGTCTGCAAAACTGCGACAGATTGACTGAACGCGACTGAAGCAAGGAACGACGACGACGACAACGCCGTTGTATGTGCGGCTCAGGCTCACCCGCCCGCCGCCCACCGCACACCTATCCTCCGTCGCTTCCGCCTTCTCCGCCTTCCCGGGCCCGTCGCCCCCTGCTGTCGTTAGTTCCCATGATACATATCGCCGTTCCCGCTTGGCCCTGCCTTACGTGGTTCATGTCCAGGCCCCCCACGGAGGCCGATCTGCCCCGACTGCCGTACACTGAGGCCGTATTCAACGAGGCGATGCGACTCTACCCGCCGGCGCCCGCCACGACCCGTCTGCTGGGCGCTGAGCGGGGGGAGGTGAGGGCTGGGGCCTGGGGTCATCCCTCAGGGGCCTGCTGTGTACACTTCCAATAAAAAACGTTTTGTTGTTGGTTTGTTTATTGATTTAGAAGCGCTTCTGCAACCACCTGCTATCGTTGGGACTCGACTGAGGTACGTTTTGCACGCTGTTGTTGTGTATGTACCGTATGGCAGGTCGGCGGTTTCACAGTGCCAGCAGGCACACCGCTGCTGCTGTCCATATACACCACGCACCACGACCCACGGGTCTGGCCCCGCGCCGAGGAGTTCATCCCCGAGCGCTTCATGCCGGTAAGAAAACAGTACACGAGACGAGCGCGACCGGAGTTGGTCTTCGCCGGTTGTGTGTCCCTCGCAATCGAAGGAGATGACGTGCCGGTGCCGGTGCCGGTGCCGGTGCCGGTGCCGGTGCCGCGCCGCTGCGTGGTTCCCTCGATCGTGATGTGATGGACCCATTATTTCCGTGTGACTGCCAACGCGCCCTCACCCCACACAGACCTCCTCGCTGTACCCCGAGGTCTGCTCCCGGGTGCCCAACGCCCACGCGCCGTTCGGGTACGGCAGCCGTATGTGCATCGGCTGGAAGTTTGCCGTACAGGTACGTATACTTGTGTGGCGTTGCGAGTGCATGCGTGCGTGTGTGTGCGGCCGTCCTACATGTATGCATGTGGGGCAATGCAAGGGCGTCGGCAAGTAAGCAAAACACATCGTTCCACAAGCCAGACTCGCACGCGTGCGTGCATTCTGGATGTGCGTGCCAGTATATGCTTTCAGTACTCATCCTCCCCCGGCGACCTTGGCGGCCCACCGTGCGTCCTCCGTAGCCGCAGGCAGGCTTTGCGGGGCCCCATCCAGCCAGCCGCGCCGTTCCCTCAATCAACCGCTAACCTCCAACCACCAACCGTCGACCGCCTCCTCGCTCCACTCACTCGGAATGGGCGACGCCCGCCCTTGCTTGCCTGCTGCCCTGCTGCCTCTCTCCCTGCTGACACCCCTTCTATCTAGGAGGCCAAGGTGGCTCTGGCCCGGCTGTACCAGCGGCTGGTGTTCGAGTTGGAGCCGGGGCAGGTGCCGCTGGTCATATCGACGGCGTTCGTGTTGACACCGCGCGATGGGCTGTGGGTGAGGCCCGTGCGCCGCCACCTGCCGCAGCTGAGCCAGTAGATGCCGGCAGGCGCCGTGTAGGGTGGCGGGCGCGGCGGGGCACACAGGCGGCACGGATGGATGGCACCGCCAGCGGACAGGGACACAGGCAGTGCCCCCGACCGAAACCAACCATACATCATGAATTTCGACACGCAATCAGCATAACTACGTTAGGCTTGGAGCTTGTTTATTTGGGCTGATCCATGCATGCGTACATACTTACATCAGTACATAATTACAGCACCCGTTGCGGCTCGGGGGGTAAAGCAACCTGCGGGGTAACGACGCACACTCAAGTAATGTCATGTAAATACATGCCAACTGCTGCCAAGGCTGTACAAGTACGACACTTCTAACGGGTACAACACATCTTACAGCATGCAGGTTCGGCCGATTGCGGTAGTTGCTTCGTGCGGTGGTGTTTGCTTTGCTACGTAGTGCGCTCACAACCAACGAACAACATGAGCAGGTTGATGTATGTTGTTATTACAGCCAATTGGATTTTGACTTTTGTTGGTTGGAGCTCAACCGCGGTCAACGGTGCCTGATGTTCTTACGTTGTTGGAGTAGTAGGTGGAATCCGTTGTCGCCCACGTATCGAAGATTAAACGTGGGCGTACGTGGATGTGGAGGTTCCTTCGATCGCTCCCGCGCCGCGGACCTTGACTGCGAAGTGCGTGCTGGACGATTTGATTGCTTGTAAGGAAGGGCTATGGCCTCGCTCCTGCTGCCCCTCAGCTAGCGTCCCTGGCTGCATTGCACGCAGCGTACAGATCCGACTGTGCCGCCGCGCATGTGTTCTGAAAGCACGATTGTTGCCCTAGCCTTGATCTTCGCCACATACCATAGCTAGCTACAGCTCACCACCGGATGACCCGTGGGTCGCATGCCGAGCGAGGCGAAGCTGGCCAAACCAACGTCGTCACCAACAGCAACATTCGCGCAAGATATATACTTAATTGGCAAACAAAGGGATCCTCATGGTGCAAATTTCCTCTTGCAAACGCGTAGCCTGTGCAGTTAGTTGAAAGCTGTCCGTTGTCGTGGACGACGCCACTCCATCCTTGGGTGCATAATACGGCATAATGGCAGCCTTGGGTCGTCCGAGGTTATGCTGGCTGCACGTCACGGCAACCTCACACTGTGATTAGTGTTTATGGACGTTATCCAACTGTCATCGCCTGTTGATCTTCTGCTAGAATGAACGCATAGCAGAAGCCACTCGATCGCTTCGCACCTCCAGACATATAGTGTGCTGCTAATCGCTGCTAATCTAGCTAGGAGGATAGATCTTAAACGAAAGAAGTCCACGCCTTGCTGCCGCGATTCCGCCGTGTCTGCTGCTGTCGCGAAAGATGTTTGCCGAGGCCGCTGAAGCGCTGCGTGCGCCACTCGTTGAGGCGCTGAGCGGCAGCCGCGGATCGGCGACGACGGCATCCAGCGGCAGCAGCACCAGCTGGCCTTCGCTTCTGGGCTACGCTCTCCTGGCCGCGCTGCTCCTGGTAAGCGCTGCAGTGCGATGTGGCCAGTGTATGTTTTGACCGCGCCGCGGCTACGTACCTTCGGGTGCGATCGGAAGACGTTATATATATGTGGTGCACTTAATGACCCAGCTGGGTCTGGCTGGGGTGCTGCAGTGTTGCGGTTGTTAACGTATCTCGAAATCGACATCTGGAGTGGGATGCCGCAGGACGTCAGTGGTTTCGATAACCGCATCGATTGGTTGTTAAGTAAACCACTCCCCGAAGGAACGATTGTGACAGCGCTGAGGGAGCGGTTGATGAGTGGGTGGGAGCACGAGCGTTAATGTAACGCCGAGGTCATAGGTGCCGTACAGTCGGCTAGCATAAAGCCTAAGAAAGGCGTCGCACAGCATCTCGAGTAGCCTTTGCTCCGCCCAAGCACTACATTGGTATCGAGACCAGTACTGTTGTACAGTCTCTCAGAGGTCGTCAGTTCGATCCCTGGTACTCGCGGAAAGGCTTCCACTCCAGAAAACCTTGCAAATAAAGGCTAGAGGCATGCATGCCGCGGCATGACCTGACTTGGGAAGTTGTCCACCCCAATGCCGAAGACCTGGCTAAGACCCCAGGCATGCAAAGGTGGTGAAAGGCGGAGTGGACTGTGCACAGACACTGCGAGGACGCAGTGAGGACCGAGGACGTTCCCTTCAGAGGGGGGGGGGATGTAACGCCAAGGTCATAGGTGCCGTACAGTCGGCTAGCATAAAGCCTAAGAAAGGCGTCGCACAGCATCTCGAGTAGCCTTTGCTCCGCCCAAGCAGTTTAAGTGTACCGCCAGAGGCTTACCCTTCGGACGGGAAACAGCCGGGAGTTCAGATGGCGAAGTATAAGCACTGGATGGGTATGCCCTTTGCGCGGGCAGCGGCAATTATGTGGCCACAGCAGCGTTTTCATTCCGCGTGCGGCCCACCGCAAACTTTTGCAGTTTCGTTTGTGCTGTTGGGCGGTTGCGGCCAACAGATCGCGAGTGGGCAGAGTTCATGTCCCTAGGACTGAGCGAAAATGTCCCTGCTGCGTTGCGGATGGTCAAATAGAGGACGAGAAGCATGTCCTAATGGAGTGCCCTGCTTATAGTAGCATCCGCGCGGATGAAGGGTTTCCTCAATTCGAGGGTATGGAGGAAGCGATGAGATGGGATCCTCCCCGTTTGGCGAAGATGCTTGAGCGCATTTGGGCCCACCGCAACTCAATTGTCCCCTTTGGCCGCTAGTATCCCCCTCTCCTGCATGGGCGGTGTTTCTACTGTCGTGCTTTTAGGCGTTTTAGTTCCCTTGGGCCCTCGGCTCGTATGGGCTTTTGTTCATGAGAGGGGCACGCACCCCCAACCATGTAACAAACACACACACACACACATATATGTGGTGCATCATTGCGCCCGCCGCTCCCCGGGCTACCGTTATTACTTGTCTCCGCGATTTACCTGGCTCGGGCCGCTTCCTCATCCGCCTCTTCATCCCTCGATCCTGCCTTGAACTGACAACTCCTGAAAAAAATGCCGCCCGCAAACCAAACGAACCCGCGTATTTCGCTTGGTTCCTACCTACTGTCCTCGCTACGTAGTCCTCAATCATTGTCCGCGTGCGTCCCGGCCCTCGCCGCGGCCTCACTTCGTTCGCTTCCCCTTCCCCCGCCGCCTCGCTCATACATCCTGCATCCCGCCGCAGGAGATTTTGGTGATTCTGTTGGAGCCCTTTCAGCGCTGGAGGCTGAGACACATTCCGGGTGAGTCGTGTTAGTTTGATGTTTAATGGGATGGGATGACGTTCATCAAATCGCCAACCGTCGTCGGGGCGTAGGGGCGCGGTTTGTGGGCATGTCGGTATGCGTTGCCTTTTGCACACGCACTGCCTCGCGCCCCGAACGAACGAACAAACGAACGAACGTACGATCGAACAAACGAACGAACCGCCGACCGCCGTCCGTTCCCCCTGCAGGCCCTCCGGCGCTGCCCCTGGTGGGCTGCGTGCCCCAGATCCTGCGCATGGGCAGCCCAATATTCTTCCAACAGTGCTACCAAAAGTATGGCCCCGTCTTCAAGGCGAGTGTGGCCGCTGGCGTGTGGTAGGGTCTAGGGTGTGTGCGACACCCCACGCATGGCCCGCCGCTGATCTGCTTGCGTGCTTACAAATAATTGCTGGGCGCGCGGCGGGTCGCAGGTGGCGCTGGGTCGGCGCTGGGCGGTGGTCATTGCGGACGCGGAGCTCATGCGCCAGGTGGGTGGTGGTTGGGAGTTGGGAGTTGGGACGTGAAACAGTGTAATGAGAAATCGCCTACAACGTGTTCTTCCGGCACCCACCTTCTATGCCCCGCTGCTGGATCGATGGACGATTGGCCTGATTTCGCACGCTTTATCGCCACTTCGCCGGGGCGCACACGTATACGGCAGGTTGGTTTCAAGCTCCGGAACCACGTCATCGTGGAGGCCAGCCTGATGCGCGGCGTCTTTCGCAAAATGGATCAGGCGGGACTCTTTTTGGCCAAGTGAGTTGATCCATCGGGCTCCCTGATCTCATCTTCATGTGTTCACTTTAGTGTCCAGGCAATGTTAGTTGGTTCAGCAACGGCTTGGCCCGTGTTATCGCCTCCAGCTTCTGTGTATCGGATGAAGGCCTGCAGGCCTTCGGTACACAGTAGGCCACGCGCACCCCTCATCAACCACCCGACCGTCCACCCAGCATCGCCACCGATGAAGCATGCTAATCTGGCGTATCAATTACAACCTCAACTACGGCCAACCTTGACGCGCATATCTCGATAACCAGCTATAAACTCGTCATCCCGACCTGTTTAGTCGGGCGGGGATGCCGGACTCGAACCCATGATCTTTCTATGTGTGCTTTAAGCTACCTCCCTACCCTTTTTGCAGAGACGATCAATGGAAGTTCATCCGGTCCGCCTGGCAGCCCGCCTTTTCTGCTGGAAGCCTCTCCGGATACCTGCCTCGAATGCTGGGGTGCGCGGACGATCTGGCTCGGCGGCTGGAGGCGCGGGCGGTGGAGGCGGAGGCGGAGGGCGGCAGCGGCAAGGCGGGTGGTCGTGTTGACATGTGGAGGGAGCTGGGCAGCATGACGCTGCAGGTGGTGGGGTCCACAGCCTACGGGTGAGTTTCGAGGTATGTATGCGGGCAAGCATGTACCGACTGCACTGCAACGAACTTCGAGATCCTATTAGGCGTACATGACGGTGACGGACCATCCGCAGGAAAGACATAATTACATGTATAGTGCTAGCTAGTCGCAATACATCCTATCCATGCCGTATTGCCGTACTGCTGCCGTACAGGGTCGATTTCCTTACCATGGAGGACTCAACGGCGGGTGAGGCTAGGCAGCACCGCGACAGCGGAAAGCCGCCGGCGCCCGCTGTCAAGAAGAACGCGGTGGCCGTGGCAGCGACGACGCCGGCGGCGACCGCCGCTGCCGCCGGCGCCCCGGGCGGCGACAGCATCGGCGACATCACCGCCGCTGCCAGCCAGTGCGGCCGGGAGCTGATGCGCGCCTGCGCCGACGTCTTCCGTTATGGCAGCGCCTACCACGGCGGCAGGTATATAGGCCTGGGGCGCGGCATGTATGGTTTGCACGTTGCCTTTCTCACGGTACCGGTGCTGATGATGAGGCATTCATTCGTCGCCACATTCGTGGTTTTCGATTGTTCCAGACTTCGTGCTTTATTTTGAGGGCCTATACTTCTTACTTCCCGTGTGTACAACAAATTTGTGGAAATGACCGCGTGGAAATGCAGGTACATGCGCGCGGCGATTCTGCTGCCGGAGCTGCGGCCGCTGCTGTCCTGGATGGCTCACGCGGCGCCCGACTGGCCCTTCAAGAGGATTCTAACGGTGGGCGGGGCGGGGTGGTTCGCGTGTCTATCTGCTGCTGTCGATCAAAGAGCAGACCACTACTGCCTGATCGACTGCGGGTGTGAGGAGAGGGTGTTGAACACGCACGTGTGATGGCCGTTTAACTGACCGCAAAAAACAAAAACTACCAACCAACCAACCAACCAGGCACGGACCAAGCTTCGCAATACGTGCCTCAGCCTCATCGCCGATTGGGAGGCCAAGCAGCGGCAGGAGCCCGCGATGGTTTCGGAGAGCGCGGAGGACGCCAGCGTGCAGCTCCACAACGGCGGCGGCGGCGGCGGCATGATCCGCGATGCCGCTGCCGCCGCGGAGCCATCGCCGCCACCATCGCTCGCCGCTGCCGCCAAGGCGCCCGGCAGCCGCGGCGCCACCGCTGTGGAGCCTGGCAGCTTCCTGGGCCTTATCCTAGCTGCTCGGGACAAGACCACGGGGCAGGCGCTGGATAACGATGAGGTGGCGGCGCAGGTGCGGCGGATGCATCGGCTCATGATGATCGATTCTTACTGGTATGCCTAGCGAGCTACAGAAGTGCCTTACGCTATGTGTCTAGTTTGGTTTGGACGTTGTTGTCGATGTGGTGTCCTTCCTCACGCAGGTCCAGACGTTCATCTTGGCCGGCTACGAAACCACGGCCAACGCGCTGACGTTTGCGGTCTACAGCGTCGCCAAGAACCCGGAGGGTGAGGCTGCATCAGCGGGGCATTCGTCTGCCTCAGCTAGCGCGCAACCTAATCACACACGCCCGCCCTCCGCGCACCAAGCTAGCACACGCACGCGCCGCGTTTTCCAGAATTGCGTTGTATGTATTTGTCCGTGCCACGTTTTCTGTTCGTCGTTTTGTTGCTTGGATCGGGTCATCATCTATCATTGCTTGGCATGCCGCAGTGGAGCGGCGGCTGTTGGCCGAGATCGATGAGGTGCTGGGGCCCGACAGGTACGGCATTATTGTATGTGCGCGGTGATGTTCAGCAAGAGGAATGGTTAGGCAGGGGGCGGAGGTCGGGAGGGAGGCAGGAGTGAATGGAACGGGTTTTGCAAGTAGGCAGCAGCAGGCAGGCGCTCGGTGCGTCATTGCTGCTGCGCCGGGGTGCATGTCTGCGGTCTATCTGTGGGTAATCGTGTCTATCTGCAACAGACGTTCTGCGTGTCGGGCTAGATAGACCCATTTCGGGAAGGTAAATTTGAGTACATATTTTAAATCTTATTTTTTTGTTTTTTATGACAATTTTATCAAACCAACCATCGCCGTGTACTGCGATACTTCTTTTTCCTTAAATTTCCCTGCTGCTCACTGTGAAGGCTCCCCACGGAGGCTGATCTGCCCCGGCTGCCGTACACCGAGGCCGTATTCAACGAGGCACTTCGGCTCTACCCGCCGGCGCACTCCACCATCCGCGAGGTGGCGTCGTCCCCGATTGACGTGAGTGACGGGGGCCGGGGGCGCGGATGCTATGGAATCAAGGGCCTCGGAGGCCCGCTTGGAACGTGTAGGATGCGGGCACCTCAGATCGTGCGAGCGAGAGCGAGCCTCGCTCCATTCGTGCACCGACGGTCATTGGCGCACATCAATTCGCATGGGTTGGACTTCGGTATCGCATGCATGCTACTTAATTTACTGACACACAGATGGATTCGGTATTGAAAGGTGTGGTGTGCAGGTGCGTCGGGCTGCCTATCTATACATATCTTTTGGGAGCGGCAGTGAGGCTCCTCGCTCCTGCGTGCCACAACTCGCCCCATCCAACAGGTGGGCGGCTACAAGATGCCGCCGGGCACGTCCCTCATCCTGGCCGTTTACGCCTCCCACCGCGACCCACGGGTCTGGCCCCGCGTCGAGGAGTTCATCCCCGAGCGCTTTATGCCGGTAATTCGCCAAGACAGGATAATGCGGTCCAGATGGAGGGATGGAGGGATGGATATAACGGTCTGTTTGGAGGAAGTATAAGACGGAAGGCGGGGCAGCGCACGTTTACATTTCGACCCCTGCGTGGGTCACAACAACAACCTGCTGCTGCAACTAGCTGGAGATGTCCCTGGAGCGTGCCCGCGCGCGTGCCCAACTTAACTTCATCAGTAATGCCAGGTCGTGCAGGAATTTCGTCTGTCATGCTTCCTTCGTTGGTGCATGCATGGCGCGATTCAATTCGATCGATGTTGTGCTCTTGCCTACCTTGCCCCACTCTGTGATTTGAAACTCGCCCTCACCCCGCACAGACCTCCCCGCTGTACCCCGAGGTCTGCTCCCGGGTGCCCAACGCCCACGCGCCCTTCGGGTACGGCGTCCGTATGTGCATCGGCTGGAAGTTTGCCGTACAGGTACGACATGTGGCGATAGATGACGTGCGCGGTGGGTTGATTCGTTGTTACGGTACACAGGCGGGCAGCAGTAGCACCACCTGCAATGTATGCCCGTGCACATCTGTTCACAATCCCTCAAAATGTAGCCACGCACGCACGCACTTCACTTACGCCTCCAGGAGGCCAAGATTGCGCTGGCTCGCCTCTACCAGCGGCTGAGGTTCGAGTTGGAGCCGGGATTGTCGCCCATGGTGGCGGCCGCGGCGCTGACGCTGGCTCCTAAGGACGGGCTGTGGGTGCGGCCCGTGCTGCGCCACCCGCTTCCGCCGGCCTCACCGGCGCAGCAGTAACAGCAGCAGTAGTAGTAGCTGTTGGCGGGCTGCGTGAGAAAAAGCTTCCGTTGGAATTCAAACAGCAGGTGTCATCAAATCGGTGTTGCACAAGGATTGGGTATTGAATACGTACGGTTGCTGCCGTTGATGATGTGAGATTGTGCGAATTGGATCACCTACACACGGTTCCTCTTACTTGTTGGATGACGGTAGAAAGCAGGCGGTTGGGATGATGGTAGTGGAATGTATGACGACGCGGATTGCGGGGATGTCCGGGATGAGAGTACAAGAAGCCGACTGGATGGGAGGCGAGTGCAAGCTTCGCCGCGGGAGGGAACGGGAGTGCCGCATGACGGAAGTCCGCATGGCGCCCGCAGATACTTTTGGCTTGGAGCGTTGCTGTTGCACGAAACTGGTTAATTGTGCGTGCTTCCTTCTGCCGGAAATCGATGGATGGAGCTGTGCATGACAGGCTGTGGTGGCCGCCTGCAAATTTCCTGATTAGGCACACGCCTATGTGGCTGACGGGAGAGGTTCAAAGCTCCGCACGCAGGCTCTCTGCCTGTCACCTGAGTGACATGACGAACAAAACACCACGGTAATTTCAGGCGTAAATCAGTGTTGACAAGCAATGAATGCTGCATGGACAATCAACGGGCTGAACGATGTGTGTCCCGGAAGTCCCGGCGGAATCCCACGCACGGCGACCGCATCGAAAGGCTCATAGCTTGTAATAAGTTTTATAACAGAAGAGATATTAGCACATGCATGCTTACAAGGGGCAACGGCGTGTTGGGCGGGTTGGGCCTTTCGCGTTCCTACTACCCGAAACCACTACGGTCCGCAAACGAACTGCTGTCACATATATACATGAATGGGACTCACGCAGACATTTTCTGACAGGTCAGCATATTTGCCTGATGAACGATAGGTGTCCTCAACACGCCTCAACTAGTACCGTACCCTTTGTGCGTTTGAATGATCAACTGGCAACTCTGGCAACAGATGTTTCTGCACCACTGGAGCCGAAGTAGACAGAGTTATTAGCACTTGGTAAGCGGACAGGCCGGGCATTATTCGCAGTGGTGGCGGTACTAGCGACGACGACAGCAAGCTATCGTCTCCCGCTTCACGCAACCTCGGCCTCAAAATATCATATAACATCCATACAACGGGCAGTAAAGTACAAGTATAGGAGCTACCCGTACAAACCAAGCAAGTGACATGCTTTTGGCGACCTTACCTTGTTCCTACACTCGTTTTTATCGCGTGCCATGCGTGCTGCTGGCTCCTTTCGCTCTGATCTTCTGTCCGTGTAGAAGCAAGGCCGTCTGCTGCGTCTGCCCGCGCACCACCTCTGTCTCCTTGGCCTCGATGCTTGCGGTGGCTTCTGTCCCGCTTCCCAAATGGCTCGCGGTTGCGCTGAGCAGCGACAGCGTCGTCGCGGCGTCCCACTGCTGGGCAACGCTGCTGGGTTATGGACTGCTGGTCGCGCTGCTGGTGGTGGGTGCAACCCGCTCGCTCCTGTTCGAGCTACGGCATGGCCCGCGCGCACTGCGCTGCGCCGCGCCGAGCCGCGTCTCTCCTTCGTCAATCGTCACGCGGCGCCGCGCGCGCGCCCTGCCGCAGCCTGGCGCATACTCGACACCCACATACCCAGACAGCAGTCCGCTGGGCTTCCGCTCAGCAATTTCCTGATCTATCGTGGTCGTGTCTCGTGTCCTGTGTATGACCCGTGGGTCATGTGCCCTCTAGCTAGTGCGCTGGTACGCTGCGTCCGTCTGTCGCTCGCCGCTCCTCCCGCCCCACTCCCCGCCGCCGTCCTCCATCCACCCCATGTGCATGTACCGGTATGTATCGCAGGAGTTGTTGGTGATCCTCTTTGAGCCCTTCCAGCGCTGGAAGCTGAGGCACCTCCCGGGTGAGTCGTGCGCGCGCGTGCGTGCGTGCGTACGTGGGTCGTGCATACCCGAAGAACGAAAGGGAATTGGATTTACCTATCTATCGATCGGCACTAGACACGTAGAAACGAGACCGCTCAACACGCGCGATGCCTCCGCCAGATTTCATCACCCAAAACACACGGCACTTGCTGAGAGGAGCCTCTGGACGGACCTCGTCGTGTAGCCTCTTAATGGCCTATTAATCTGTGGCCTATGAAAGGCCTATCTGTGGCCTATATACGGCTTAGACGAGCTAGCGCACTTTTTGTGCTGGAGGGTGATGAGAGGGCATGTCATCGCAACGTGGGGCGGGTGAGCGGCTCTGACAGGCAGGCAGGATGGAGCAAGGCGGTGTGTAACGAACCTTCGTGGATCAACGAACCCCTGCTGCTGGAGGCGCTGCGTGTGCACCTACCGCTGCCGCCGGCCCTGCCCGCCCTGCCCGCCCTGCCCGCCCGCCCATCCATTCATCCACTCATCTAGGACCGCCAGCCTACCCGCTGGTGGGCTGCGTGCCCGACATCATGCGCCTAGGTAGCCACGAGTTCTTCCGGGCGTGCTACGAAAAGTACGGTCCCGTGTACAAGGTGGGCGAGGATAGGGTGCGGTGCCATGTGTGCACGCAGAATGCATGGATTTGTAGAATAAATTACGATTACCGGCGGTTCTCGCCCGGGTTCGTTCGATCGCAGGTGGCGCTGGGCCGAGCCTGGGCGGTGGTGGTGGGCGACGCGGAGCTCATGCGCCAGGTACGACAGAGTACGGCTCGTGGATGGTCTGGGTACGTAGGGCTCGGTATTGCCTGTTTACGCACGAGAGCAAGGTACGCGGGTTCACGCATAGGTAGTAACCACTTCGTTCCTTGCAGGCGGTTAGAAGGAAGCTTAGCAAATGTTGAACGAAGAATTCCTGTTACGTATCGTACATACCGTACACGGTGGACCGTACCAACTTTGCCGCAGGTTGGCGTCAAGCTCCGGAACCACATTGTCATCGATCCCAACCTCTTACGCGGAAGCCTGCGAAAGATCGAACTGTCGGGGCTCTTCATGGCCAAGTACGTAAGCGCGTATGTACGACACTCGTACATATACGAGTACCGCAAGCACTGTATGTACCGTGCTCGGGGACAGAGTGTGTCTGTGTTGGGACGAAGCTTTTTTGGCGACAATCAACAACTTAAGTGCCTCTTGATTCCAGCCCCAGCAACAACTAAAGTGCCCTTTCATCCTCCTATCTCTACTACCGCTCTTCGCCCAGGGACGACTACTGGCGCCTGGTCCGCAGCGCCTGGCAGCCCGCCTTCTCCGCCGCCAGCCTGTCAGGATACCTGCCCCGAATGGTCGCATGCGCGGTGCAGCTGACGGACAGACTGGAGACCCGGGCGAGGGAGGCGGAGGTGGAGGGCGGCAGCGGCAAGGCGGGTGGCCGTGTGGACATTTGGCGGGAGCTGGGCAGCATGACGCTGCAGGTGGTGGGGTCCACCGCCTACGGGTGAGTTCAGTTAGTTCGGTAGCGTATACGTACGCGATGTAGCATCACGCACTTGCATCACGCACTCGTCATCTGCTGCTACCTAATCTTGGCTTGCACTTCGTGCGCCGTGCTTGTGATCTATCCTAATGTCGTATTTTGTCGTACAGGGTGGACTTTTTGGCGATGGGAGAACCGACTGCGGCAGCGGAGGGCCATGTCAAGCAAGCTGCCGCCGCCGGCGAGGAAAACTCATCAACAGCTGCAGCAGACTCAAACAGCAGCAGCAGCAGCGCGTATAGCCGAGAGCTGGTGCAGGCCTGTGCCGACGTGTTCCGTTTCAGCAACGCTTATCACGGCAGCAGGTGTGTACTGCAGATACGGTAGATACGGCACATACGGCCGGCAGCGAGTCGATCCGGTTTGCTGTACTGTTGATTTGCTATACTGCTGCGGCGGCGTACTTGCCTGCACAACGGCGGTGGGCTCTTCGCTCCCGCCAACCGGCGAGTTGACATCATCACTTCACCGCCGTATAATTTCATCGGCCGTAGCGCGCGTAGCTCGCATATGTTTTCCGATTGCTGTCACGGGTGATTCTCTAATGCCTGCCGCTTCGTTACCTTGCAGATACGCCCAGATTACGATGCTGCTTCCGGAGCTGCGGCCGCTGCTGTCCTGGCTGGCCCATGCGGTGCCCGACGAGCCCTTCAGGAGGCTGCTGGCGGTGAGTTGGACAGCAGTGGTATGCCATGTAGAGGGCCCCGCCCTCAGCAGGAAAGGGAAGGGAAGGGCACCAAGCAGGGGGTTGCGCATGCGTGTGAGGGGGTGCATGGGTGCAGGTACGCTTTATTACGGGCGGAGACTTGAAAAGCAGCTGAAGTTAGGGAGAGTCTAGGGAGTGTGTACACCGTGAGGTTCCGGGGGTACATGGGCGGCGGGGCGACGGCGGGGCGGGGCCGGTGGGGGCAGGTTTATGTGCGCGGAATGAATCCTCTATCTGCCCATGCACCGATCGCACACATCTGCACCCGTCGTCCCTACGTCTGCTGTATGTCATGTCACCAGGCGCGCACCAAGCTCCGCAGCACAGCCCGCAGCCTCATTGCCGACTGGGAGGACAAACAGCGACTCCGGGCGGCTGACGCCACCGCCGCTGCGCCAGCGGCGCCGCCGCCGCTGTCGCCGCCGCCAGCCACCGAGGCCGCGGACGCGGACGCAGACACAGCTGGCGCCACCGCCACCCCCGGCAGCCTCGGCGCCACCGCTGTGGAGCCTGGCAGCTTCCTGGGCCTTATCCTGGCGGCCCGGGACAAGACCACGGGGCAGGCGCTGGACGACGACGAGGTGGCGGCGCAGGTGCGGGTACCTGTTGTGTGGTGTGGTGTTGTGTGGTGCCTGTGGTGCGGTGTTGTGTGGTGTGGTGCGGTGTGTATTTGCTGAGTGGATGGACTGCGGGCCGGAGCTGCTTGGAGCTGCGAGCTAGGAGTGGGGCTGCACCGTGTCGTTTCACAACACCTTGCTTCAACCGTACGTTACGACAGATGTGTGTGGATTCGCTCGTGTATGAGTGAGTGCCACTGAGTGGTGCTTGTGGTGGTAACTTCTGTTGCGTCGGTGGTCCGCGTAAGAGCAGCACCCATCCACCCATCGAGCTACCCATCGAGCCACCCCCTCACCCACCCAGCCATGGCCCCACGCACGCACGCAGGCCCAGCTGTTCATCCTCGCGGGCTACGAAACCACGGCCAACGCGCTGACATTCGCCGTGTACTTCGTTGCCAGATACCCAGAGGGTAGGTGCCTGCGCGGCGAGAACTCGGTGTATAACGTGAACAGGGCACGTTCTTAACATGAACAGGGCACGTTCTTAGGCGCTGTGCAATCAATCTGTATGAACTTTCCAGTCTGCGTGTTTCCGTCCGACGTGTGGTGTATCCAACCAGCAGCCAGCAGTGGTGGCCCACCCTTGCGCCTTTGCTTGATCGCAGTGGAGCGGCGGCTGTTAGCGGAGATTGACGAGGTGCTGGGGCCCGACAGGTGCGTATGTAGGGTGGGTAGGTGGGTACGTGAGGGCCCAGGCCGAAAAGGATAGACACATATAATTTATAATAGCACCACAGCACCGCAGTGGAAAGCCTAAGCCACAAGCTGCCCTCCCTCCCCCCCTCCCGCCGCCGGACCAGGGCCCCCACGGAGGCGGACTTGCCCCGGCTGCCGTACACCGAGGCCGTGGTTTATGAGGCCCTTCGCCTATTGCCGCCGGCTTACGCCACGACGCGCGAGCTGGCGACATCAGCCATTGAGGTGGGGCGGTGGCGCGACGGGAGCGATGGGTGTAAACCAGTGCTGGATGGGGCCGGTGAGCGAGTCGGTGGGCACAGTACCGGTGCAGGACGGAACGGTGTAGTACCGGTACAGGAGCCGAATCGCTCCCATTATTTCGTTTGTAAAACCAATGTACAGTTGAGACACATATGTACATACATGGATCCTGATGCAGGTGGGCGGGCATCAGGTGCCACGTGGCACACCCCTGATCCTGGGCATCTATGGGAGCCACCACGACCCAGGGGTCTGGCCCCGCGCCGAGGAGTTCATCCCCGAGCGCTTCATGCCGGTAGGTGCCGTTCTGAGACGGGATGTGTCTCGGAGAGGTGGCTGGATCACTGGCCTTGGCGGAACTCGTGGAGGGGGAGCGGAGCTGGGGTGACCCATGGGTCTCGACCTACAGAAGTAAGGGGGAGCAGTGGGGTGACCCATGGGTCTCGATCAGCAGGAGTAAGGGGGTCGGTGGGGTGACCCATGGGTCTCGACCCACAGACGTAAATAGGGAAGTTGTTGGGGTGACCCATGGGTCCCGACCAATAGAAGTAAGGGGGAGCGATGGGTTGACCCATGGGTCTCGACCCACAGAAGTAAAGGGGAAGTTGGTGAGGTGACCCATGGGTCTCTTCCTTGCCCTTTGATCCTGTCCTCGCGCCGTGCTTCAGACCTTTGAGATTTTTGTTGCCCGCCCGTACTGTCCTCACCCCACACAGACCTCCCCGCTGTACCCCGAGGTCTGCTCCCGGGTGCCAAACGCCAATGCGCCCTTCGGGTACGGCAGCCGTATGTGCATCGGCTGGAAGTTTGCCGTACAGGTACGTATACGATGTACTGGCGAAGTTGCGAATTACAGCCGGAGGGAGAGCCTAGTGAACGGCCAGACCCCACACCCCAGAGGGCGCTTGGCTGGGTCGCTGCCGCATCCATCTGCCCCTACCGCTGACCAGCAGCAGCAGAGCAGAACGTCATCGCACCGCAACGGCCGTACCAGGGCGGCTATCTTATTTTGCTGAGCATCTAAGTATCTAAGTATCTAAGTATTTGAGGCAGTCTCGTGACGAGACTTTCGTCGCTTGCTACGCACGCAGCACATACACGGCCGCCGCCTGTGCCAGCATCATGTTTGCTTTACCACCTCAATTTTCCTCCCCCAACTTTCCTTCATATCTTGCAGGGGGGGGGGGCAGGAAATCAAAAAAAATACCCCACGCTCGAAATCGAAAGCTTTTTGCATAAGGAGTCCAAATATGCTTTCAGAAGTGAATTTGGACCTGGGTATAAAAAGTTATGGCCTGTCAAAGTTGGTTGTACGGCAGGGGGGTGGGTGGGTGGGTATGGGTCTCGGAGACTTTCTTCCATACCCTTTCAAACTTTTTCTGCAATGCTCAAAATGTAAAACTAACTTCACAAAGCAAGTCCTTGATGTCATATCTATCATTTCCGCATATCAGAGGCACTATAGCGTACTGGGTTAAGTCGGAACTTTGTGCATGCACATGTCGAGTGACGGCTATGGACGATAACGACAAACCTACATCTTCTCTAATATGTAAGAAGCCCCGAAAGGACGAGCATACTTTGGGTGCGGGTGGTGGTGCTTACGGGAACCCGGCTAGAGTGTCGCATCTGAAGGTGCCATGCCTCCGTGGGTGCGAAGCCCTCCTTCCGGAGAACATAAACGACGCAAACTTGGAGAGGCACCACGCTAGCGCAGCGTGCAAGCAAGGGCGCGCAGACGGGAAGGCATGGAGCGATGCCGCCAAG
The DNA here is from genome assembly GCA_030267565.1 of Pleodorina starrii. Taxonomy (NCBI): domain Eukaryota; kingdom Viridiplantae; phylum Chlorophyta; class Chlorophyceae; order Chlamydomonadales; family Volvocaceae; genus Pleodorina; species Pleodorina starrii. The sequence continues at coordinate 3,884,668 of BRXU01000007.1, read as the reverse complement.
TACTTCCCGAGCTCGCTTTCCTGACTACTGTCGATTGAAATGCATTTGACATGTTGAGACATTCTTTTCGTGCAGTTGACTTTGGGATAAAACGGTTTGTTCGTTTGTTTGGAAGTGGACAAACAAAGACATTACACCTCTCGGTCGGCACTCTGGACTTGCATTCGCGTACGTTAGTAAATATTCATGACCGAAATGACAGGAATTCGCTAGTTGCGATGGCGGTTTGCGAAAAACGCGTAAATTTGTCCTTTTTATGACAACCGTACAGCGTCGTACGGTACGGCAGGGGTGGGTGGGTGGTCTGGGGGGGGTCCGCCAACATTTTTAGCGTGGGGTCTGAAACAAAATTTCTTACCCCCCCCTGTATCTTGCGTATTTATTATATGCAGGAGGGCAAGGTGGCTCTGGCCCGGCTGTACCAGCGGCTGCGTTTTGAGTTGGAGCCGGGGCAGGTGCCGCTGGCCACCGCTGCGGCCCTCACTCTGGCACCCAGGGACGGGCTGTGGGTGCGGCCCGTGGCGCGACACCACCACCTCCTGCGGGGCCAGCAGGGGCACCAGGTGCAGCGGCTGCAGTCATAGTATGGCAGCGGCGGCAGCCTCGCCTGATGGGTCGGCAGTTCGCGCCGGCTCGAGGGGCGCCCGCCCGCCAAGGTTTATAAAATGGCCTTTCCGAATGCATGCATGATGCCGATTGCCGGTGGCGGAACTCGACGGGCGGCTCATCATCAAGAACGCGTTTCGTTCGTTGTTCCTTTTCAGTCCGTTCTTGTTGGGACGGGTTTCTTGTCTGGCCATGCAAGTTAAGAGGCGCGTTGACAGTGCAGACGTGCATCAATGGATGCGCCTCGAGGTTCCAAGGGGCGCAAGGGGCGGCAGTCAATCAAGCACCAAGATTGAAGGTTGGCTGATGATGAGCGCGCTGCGCTCGACTGCTGCTGCCCGCGACTGTGAACTGCCTTAAAGTTTTCATGTTGTGGTCGATATGCATGCTGAGTTCTGCAATGGTCACCATTTGTCGTACGTTAGTACATTATGTACCGGAACGTCAGGACTGTCTGAGGGGTGTCCGAGGGGAATGAAGCCTGGTCGGGACCGACCCACGGGTCTGCATACGTACCTTGAATATACGAAGCCGCGTTAAAATCGATGGGCGACGAATCTGGTAGGATGTGGCTTGTCGTCAAACCTGCTGTTAGTTTGCTGCACGTCCGCTAATAAGTTCGTACAGACGGCGAATAGAAACGAATGACGAGCTGGTAGATAGTTGCCCTAATAATGCAGGTTTCCTTGCTGCCACAAACTTATTACCTAGGTAACCATCCTCGGCCGTAAGTGTCGGCGTGGATGAGTCTTGGCCAATATTTCTGACTCGATTCTATCTGCACCTTACGCGGCCGCATTGTAGAGTTGAGCTGTCAAACGAACAGCACATCATTAACCAAGCAATACCCAACTTGTCCTTCGGTCGGTCCAGCGTTGGGGTTAACACCCATCAAAGGCGGCGGCAGGCCGCAAGTAAGTTCGTTCACACGCACCTAGTCCTAGCTAGCAATTCGGTCTTGGAACAAACACGGTGCCTCCGAAGGCTTCCCCGGCCAGCTCCGCGGAGATACATCTGAGCGAAGGCAGGTACTTATATAAGGCACGCAACGACGGCCCGTCAAGGTGATATAGGTGTATGGCCCCAGCCAGCACCCGCCCGCTGCGCTACGATATTCCTTAAGCTCCAGAGACCACACACATCCATAACATCCATCCATCGTTCGTTCTTGTGTCCTTCCGCGTTCGTTTCCTCAGTCAGGTCACATCAGGTCGTTTTGCACTCGATCTGACCGTGACATACGTACGTAGCTGCAACTGCTGCCGCTGCTGACGAGCGACCGATTGAATACGTTCCTCTGTGCGTGTGTGTGTGTGTGTGCAGCGGCCATTTTTATCCGTCCTTGCACTCAGGCCGATCTGGCTGCTGCCTCCAGCAGAGGGATGACTGGCGCAACAGCCGTTGCCGCCGCCGTCGCCACTGCTGCGGCTACTGCCGCCGAAGCGGTGCTGAACCCGCCGGCACTGCAGAGCGTCCCGGCGCTTATCACCCCGGTCGCATCTCCATCACTGCCGCCGCTGGGCGCTATCATGATAATGACATCATCGTGGTTGCCTTCTCTTTGGGCACTGCTGGGCTACTGCCTACTGGCGCTTGTGCTGGTGGTGAGCGAGCGAGGCGGAAAGGGGGCGGGCGGGGAGACCCGTATGTATGTAACTATGTATATAATTGTATGCCAGTTTGTTCGAAATTGTGGCACACACACGATACGATCGATGCGTCATAAGTGCGAAAGTGACCTTTAAGAAGCAGCAAAGCCCGGCTTGGCAGTCAACCGACTGACCCCAGCACCCAACGCATCTGACTGGTGACTCATCTATCTACGGCAAAGCTCATCTCCCGTTTATCAGCTGTATCGTATGTTGTTGAAGCACATACGGCGCCCGGCCCGGCCCGCCAGCGAGGTGCCCCCCCGTCCCGCCGCCGGTGCTCTGCTGGCACCCTGCTGCCTCGATCGCCCCTCCAGGAGCTGTTTGTGATCCTGGCAGAGCCGTTCCAGAGGTGGAGGCTGAGGCATATTCCCGGTGAGTGCGTGCGTTGTTCAGGTTGGTGCAGCAGTGGGCTCCAGACTTGGAAAGATTCGAGCGAGGCCAACAATGGGCCGGCAGCTGGCCCGTCGATCGTGCACTGCACCGGAAGACGGCAACTAGATATGCCAGCACTGACGCACACCCAGGCCAGACCGCCCGAGTCGCCCAGGCAAGAAAGAGCGAAACCTGAGGAAAGGCTCAGAAACCCGGGGGATAACCTGCATGCACAAACCGGATGCACGCCTGTCCTAGCTGTTGCTCCGAAGCCAGTCATTACACGTGCGCTTTCCCGCCGCATGCGATGCCCATCCGCGGCGGCCCCGCCACGCACGTGCAGGCCCGCCCGCGCTCCCCCTGGTGGGCTGCATCCCCCAAATCATGCGCCTCGGCGGTCCTGAGTTCTTCAAAACATGCTATGAGAAGTACGGCCCCGTGTTCAGGGTGAGTACGGCGACGTGCAAGTATGAACGAGTTTTGTAAACAAAGGCTTCCACGGACCTGATGATTTTACTTTTATATGTGGTAGATGGTTGTCGCATTCAGGATAATTTTTACGTATCTTTGATTGACGGTTGGATGACTAGATGACCCATGAGGACCCATAGGCCCAGCTTCGACCCATGGGCCCAGCCTCGACCTATGGGCCCAGTCCCGGCCCGTGGGCCCAGCCTCGACCCATGCACCCAGCCTCGACCCATGGGCCCAGCCCCGGCCCATGGGCCCAGCCTCGGCCCATGGGCGCAGCCCCGACCCATGGGCCCAGCCCCGGCCCATGGGCCCAGCCTCGGCCCATGGGCGCAGCCTCGACCTATGGTTCCAGTCCCTGCCCGTGGGCCCAGCCTCGACCCATGGGCCCAGCCCCGACCCATGGGCCCAGCCCCAACCCATGGGCCCAGCCTCAACCCATGGGCCCAGCCTCGACCCATGGGCCCAGCCTCGACCTATGGGCCCAGCCTCGACCCATGGGCCCAGCCTCGACCCATGGGCCCAGCCTCGACCCATGGGCCCAGCCTCGACCCATGGGCCCAGCCTCGACCTATGGGCCCAGTCCCGGCCCGTGGGCCCAGCCTCGACCCATGGGCCCAGCCCCGTCCCATGGGCCCAGCCCCAACCCATGGGCCCAGCCTCAACCCATGGGCCCAGCCTCGACCCATGGGCCCAGCCTCGATCCATGGGCCCAGCCTCGACCCATGGGCCCGGCCTCGACCCATGGGCCCAGCCTCGACCCATGGGCCCAGCCCCGACCCATGGGCCCGGCCTCCACCCATGGGCCCAGTCTCGACCCATGGGCCCGGCCTCGACCCATGGGCCCAGCCTCGACCCATGGACTAATTTAACCAACCCAACGTGCAGATCGCGCTGGGCCGGAGCAACTGGGCGGTTGTGGTGGCGGACGCAGACCTCATGCGACAGGTAGGTACGCGGGTACGCACGTATGACGATGGTCGATCGGTCCAGATCTATTATTAGCAGCGTAGCTACATAAATCTGCAGCTAACCGTTGCCTGCTTGCATGACGGACTCTGCCAAATTAAGCGCCAAACATGCCCATTCATGCATCTACACGCAGTTGGGCTTCAAGCTCCGAGACCACGTGTTTGTTGAGCCCAACCTCATGCGATCGCCCTTCCTGGAAATCGACCTGGCAGGACTCTTCCTGGCCAGGTGGGTGGGACAGCAGTAGTTCAATCTGGCTCAAACGTTTAAGGTGGCCGTGCGCGTGGGAGGGGCCTTCGGCCTCCTCGCACGGGATCAGTTAGCCAGCAGGGCGGGATGCCATGTGTGTTGTAATTTGTCCCTTGCGGATGACCCACTTGCGCACCGGCGGCGGTATGTGGCGCTCTTCGCCCAGGGACGACTACTGGCGCCTGGTCCGCAGCGCCTGGCAGCCCGCCTTCTCCGCCGCCAGCCTGTCAGGATACCTGCCTCGAATGGTCGACTGCGCGGACCAAATGGTGGATCGGCTGCTGCTGAGAGCCTCGGAAAGCGGCAGGGCTGCTGCTGCTGCTACTGCTGCTGCTGGTCGTGTGGACATTTATAAGGAGCTGGGCCAGATGACACTGGAGGTGGTGGGATCCACCGCGTACGGGTGAGTTGTTTTGTAACTATATGATCATGTACGGATCCTCCTATCGATCTGACGGAATGCGACAGCGTGTTCCGTACTCTAGCGATCGAGGCTATTTGGCGGGGCCGCCTCAGCGTGCGTTCAAACCTGCTGCCATACGCAGCCTGAGATAGACCAGTCAGGCGACTCGCCAGGTGTCAAGAGGTCGTCCGGGTACATGAATTCGAACTTAATTGCTCATTCGATCGGTTTTAGTGGTAACAATAGCGAAATTCAGGTGGGTATTGCCGTAATTGCCGTACAGGGTGGACCTTCTTGCCAGTGGCAGCAATGGGGCAGCACCTGATGAGGTGAAGAAGTCAGCAGCGCCAGCAGCAGCAGCAGCCTCAAGCACCGCCGACGCTGGCGAACAGCCGGCGGTCAAGAGCAATGCCACGGCTAACGCTGCTGGCGGCTGCGGCCGCGAGCTTGTGAAGGCCTGCGGCGACTTCTTCCGATGCGGCAGCGCGTTCCATGGCAGCAGGTATGTACGGCATGTACAGCATGGCATGGGCACATACACGTCCTGCCTTACCGGCTGCCATACATAACCCTTGCTGCTACCCCTAAAGCCGGGTTGGCGCAGGCACTGAGGGCTGAGCTGGGGGCTTGCCACCGTCCGTCCGTGATCGCTCTATGTATTGCAGATACGCACAAGCCGCGATGTTGTTTCCGGAGCTGCGGCCGCTGCTGTCCTGGATGGCGCACACCCTGCCCGACACGCCCTTCCGGAAGCTGATGAAGGTGTGCATTGCGTGCATTGATGGGTTCCTGCGGCCGGGCAGCACTAGTGCAGCAGGCTTGCTTGCGGGTCATATCATTGGGCGACTGTGGGGCACGCACACTGGCGCGAAAAAAGAGAGGGTCGTTTCGCTGGCTTCCATTCGCCCGGGGGGCGACCCGCGGGTCATGCTCATGCCCTTTTCCACCGGTACTCCGGTAGGGTAGCTGACCTTTTCCCCACTCACGCATTATACGCCGACCCTCTCGCCTGCCTTTTCTTCTGTGCCATTGATTTCGGTTGCGTGGCTGCGCTCCAGGCTCGCACCCGGCTCCTGGACACCTGCTTGGGCCTTATTCAGGAGTGGGAGGCAAAGCAACAGCAGCAAGAGCAAATGCAGAAGCCAAACGCCAACGGCCATGCCGCCGCCAACTGCCACGCCGCCGCCAACGGCCACGCCGCCGCCAACGGCCACGCCGCCGTCAATGGCCAAGCCGCCGCCAACGGCCATGCCGCCGCCAACGGCCACGCCGCCGTCGATGGCCACGCCGCCGCCAACGGCCACGCCGCCGCCAACGGCCACGCCGCCGCCAACGGCCACGCCGCCGCCAACGGCCACGCCGCCGCCAACGGCCACGCTGCCGCCAACGGCCACGCTGCCGCCAACGGCCACGCCGCCGTCAACGGCCACGCCGCCGCCAACGGCCACGCCGCCGCCAACGGCCACGCTGCCGCCAACGGCCACGCTGCCGCCAACGGCCACGCTGCCGCCAACGGCCACGCCGCCGCCAACGGCCACGCCGCCGCCAACGGCCACGCTGCCGCCAACGGCCTAGCGGTCCATGCTGTTGCTGCCGCAGAACCGGCACCGCCACAGCCGCCGCCGCCTGCCGATGACACCTCCGCCGGCAGAGCTCCGGCAGTTGATCCGGGCAGCTTCCTGGGCCTTATTCTTTCCGCGCGCAACAAGGCCACGGGGGAGGCTCTGAATGACCATCAGGTGGCGTCCCAGGTGGGTGGGTGGGTGAGAGGACGAATGGGTGTAGGTACCGCATGCAGGCGCTGCAATAGGGTGCAGCAGTGGGGCGCTGCAGTGGGGTGCATCGACCAAGCAATCTACGAGTGCCTGGTGCCGGCTGCCGGGCGTTTATATGTCTGTGGGTGACAAAAGTGACTGCTGAGCCAGCGAGGCGGGCCCAACCGACGGTGGTAGGCACATCCATGAATGTGGCCCCTTCGTTCCAGATGTTCCGAACTGACAGGGCCTGTTGTGCGTGTTTCAAGCGTAGTGCGAGTCCTTCTTCGCGACTTGCGAAGTCATAAACCGGCCAGCAGCAAATAAACACGGTGGGGCGGATGAAGGCAATGTATATGAAAATAAGCAAGGCAGCAGGTGTTTGTTGACTGTTCGGCCTCTACGGTATCTTTCCCCTGTTGCTGCCTCCCTTTCCCGCCGCCACTCGCCCCCCGTTTGGGGAGGCTACTTCCGCAGGTTCAGACCTTCATCTTGGCGGGCTACGAAACCTCCACCAATGCGCTCACCTTCACTGTGCACAACATCGCGAGGCACCCGGAGGGTGAGCGAGGCAGGCCAGCAGGGGAAGGCGTGGGAAGGGTGACGGGGAGAGCGAGGGTGGGACGGGAATGACGGGAGGAACGAATGCGCCATGCTGTGGACGGGAGGTATACTTGCACATCGCTCGGTGGCCGCATTGATGCATGAGTGTGGGTTGCTGGAGAAGGCAGCCCGCCGTGCACTGCGTGCAAGCGGATGACTGCGCGACCCCAAACAGCATCGAATCCAACGAAGCATTCGCGTGTAATGCCCCTTTCATGTCGCAGTGGAGCGGCGGCTGTTGGCGGAGATCGACGAGGTGCTGGGGCCGGACAGGTGGGTGCGTGTGGGTGTGGGTAGGCGGGACAGCTTGGGCGATACCCCAAAGGGGCCGCGGGCGCAAGGGCGAGAAGCAAGGTATCGAGACACTTGGTCATGTAATAATGTTTGGCATCGTCCATGCAGGACTCCCACGGAAGCTGACCTTGCCCGGCTGCCGTACACCGAGGCTGTGTACAACGAGGCGCTGCGGCTGTACCCGCCGGCGTACGGCACGACGCGGCTGGTGGGGTCCGAGCCGATGCTGGTGAGACGACGACCCAGCCACGGATTCATGCGCGTGTATCTACATAAGTACGGGCGGGCGGGCGGGCGGGCGGGCGGGCGGGCAGCAGGCACGCAGCCATCCAGGCGGCGTCGGTGGGGCTTGCTTGCTTAAGCCGTTAAGCCGTTATTACGGTGGGCAGCGTACGTAATAAGAGGGGCGTGAACTCATTCAATGGCCTCGCTCGTCCTATTGCGTGGGGTGGCCAGCGGTCGTCACCCCGCACGCACCCTAGCTATATATGGCTATCCACCGACCTCCCACGCAATAGGACGGCAATCACCGCGTGCACCGACATGCAGGTTGGCGGCTACCAGGTGCCGCCGGGCACCTCCCTCATCCTGTCTATCTACGCGGCGCATCACGACCCACGGGTCTGGCCCCGGGCTGAGGAGTTCATCCCCGAGCGCTTCCTGCCGGTGAGTGAGACGATAGCGACCCGCCCACGAGAGACCGCAAACCGCCGCACACCTTGTGCCCTCCACCCATGATTGAGGTGGATGGATGGGAACCTGGACCTTGCTCCATGCATCCACGGGTGGCTCTGTGATCGGCGGTGTGTTCAATCGATCGCTGATTGAGGTGATCCGCGAGGGCTTATCACCTACCTAGTACGATAAAAGGTGTATGTAACGGACTATCCGAACGGTTTCCGGGCGTTGGAATAATACACCGCATTAATAAGGGCAAACACTCGATCTTGTGTCTGCGGTGTTGCTTGTGTGCCCCCACAGTCCTCCCCGCTGTACCCCGAGGTGTGCGCCCGAGTGCCCAACGCGCACGCTCCCTTTGGGTACGGCATTCGGTACTGCATTGGAATGAAGTTCGCCATTCAGGTTCGTAAGAGTGCAACCAACCCTTCCTTAGTGCTCGCACTAACGATCGACTCGTTGGACTCGCTCGTAGTTGCATGTTCGTTGAGTTAGGTTAGAATCTCGTTGGAGTGGGTTTGGGGACATCTCGGAAAAGGCTTTCTAGCTAAAGCCGAAGCATGATAAATTGGCTGGTAAACCGCCGTTGTATAGTCACGTAGCAACGCCGCGCACGTTACCTGTACGGACCTACCTCGTCTTGGGTCGTGCCCGCCCCTGTCTTTCCATCGCCTGCCTATTTTCATTACCCTGCCTGCTGCCTCTCTCCCTGCTGACGCTCCTTCTAGGAGGCCAAGGTGGCTCTGGCCCGGTTGTACCAGCGGCTGCGGTTCGAGTTGGAGCCGGGGCAGGTGCCGCTGGCCACCGCTGCGGCCCTCACTCTGGCGCCCAGGGACGGGCTGTGGGTGCGGCCCGTGGCGCGACACCACCACCTCCTGCGGGGCCAGCAGGGGAACCAGGCATGACAGCTACAGTAGCAGCGTAGCTGCAGCAGTGGCCACAACCGCCGGCGCTGAGGAGTCTTATTGCAATCGTGCACAGTTTACAGCTGCTGGTGAATAACATACATCAGACTACTGGCAGTCTATTATGGGATGTCAGGTCGTGCACAGGGCCCAGGTGTTGCATGTCAGCGTATTTACGATAGGGCATGTACAGCTGCGCCGATCTAGCCAGACACGTGGCATTGTCGATATAGCTTAGTTGCGGCCTTCGGAGACGGTGTTGCGCGGGGGGTCCTGCACGCACATGCTATATAGGGGCAGGATATTGTAGTGGGCTTGGATGGGCGCCGGCGCGTCCGCGACCAGGATGTGCGGGTCGATCGGGCTCCTCATCGGCGAGCAGAAAGGAGCTGTGCTCATGGTTGGGAGCCTGCGTTCAGGTCAGGGTGACAACGTCGTGTTATAATGAATAGTGGAATTTGACAGCAGGCGTGCAACCGGCGGGGAAAGCTGAGCTTTTGTAATCCTAAGCCATCGCATAGCACGATGGACATATTTCAGCACAGCACGCACGCCTTAGGGGACTCTCCGACAACCCGAGCCTGGCTATGCAAAGGCCAAAGTGCGATGCAGAATTCATGAGCATTACTGCCATGTGATGAAGCGCCTCAGCGCTGCTGTCAAGAATTTATGCTTCATTCGCGCCGATAGAACCCAGACACGGCGCGCGAGTCTTGCCTGTCTCATTGAATACCGATTCGTAACTTTCTGCAGAAACTGAGCACCAGTGCCAAGATTGCCACGGGCAGTCGGGCACCGATGAAAAACCCTACGGTGTCGAACAGAACAGGAGCTGCAAATTAAGAAGCTTGTTAACCATCTACTGCCCCGAACGATGAGGTCAGAAGGTAGAGACTTGAGGGTTGCGAGCTTCTGTCCGTACGACCGTTGGCATCAACTGTTTTTCTGCTAGGCTGGGGTCGTTATTGCATCAATTAGGAAGCATATGCAGATATCGTAAATACTTGCTGCTCGCCTCGTAATTAGGGCACGAGTTAAAGTCATGGCGGCCGAAGGCGATGGCACCGCCCAGAAGACCAAGAAGGTCAAGGCTGACGATAAGCAGGCTGTGGCGAAAAAGCGTAAACGGCAAGTCGTAGCTCGCACAACACTTCCTGGTCGGTATCCGCCGCCGACAGTGGCCTGCTCCACGCAGAGGATTACCCGCTGCCTGTCCAAGCTGGCCACATCTGACCATAGCCTTCGTTTATTGACACAAAATTCATCTCTCACCGGTACCGCATGCAGGACCGGCGATGCTTCCATTCCGGCGGAGGCGACCGCCGGCGCGAGCGACAAGCAGCAGCAGCAGCAGCCCGCTCCTGCCGCGGGCGCAGCGGCGAAAGGCGCCGCGGGCGGCCCCTCTCGCAAGAAGCAGCGTCGCCACAAGCGCAGCGGCGGAGCTGAGCAGCAGGAGCCGTTAGACCCACAGGAGGCGCTGCGGCGGCAGCGGCAGCGCGAGCTTCGCGAGGTCGCGTTCAAGATGCGCGCGGAGGGCAAGGACTACATGCCTCCCCGAAAGGGCGCCCCGCCCAAGGGCGGCAAGGAGCGCGGGGGCCAGGACGGGAGCGCTGGCGGCAAGGGCGGAGGCGGCAAGGACGGCAAGGGCCGGAACTACCTTGGCGACAAGACGCCCGGCTGGCGGCCCTTCAACGCTGTCGAGGTACGACAGTACGGCATTCGTACGAAGCCTCGTCATGAGCCGTACAGCTGACATGGCCCACCCACACACTGCGGGGCTGGCCCCGCGCTTGGCCACCGGGCCACCACGCCGTGGTGCTTCTCTGTCCTCCGACGTATTCATCCGTCTCGCGCCCGTGTGCGCCGGCGGCCGCCTTCCCGCTTGTGCCAGGGCCCTGACCTCGAGCTCGCCCATTCTCCACTGCCGCCGTCCCTCCGCTGCGGTGACTTTTTCATTACCGGTACGCCCTCCACCCGCACCCCCTGCCGCGCGTCCTGTCGCACCAGGTGATCGTGCTGCCCATCTTCTGGAACAACAACAAGGAGGAGAAGGCGGCGGTGCTGGCGGCTTCGGAGCGGGCGCGGGACATCCTGGCCTCCGCTGGCCTGTCCGCGGACATGGACGCCTCAAACAAATACACGCCCGGGCAGAAGATGAAGTACTGGTGAGTGGGTCACGGTCGGGAGCGGGGCCCGGGGAGCATTGGGCCCTACCCCGTTCTGCGCCGGGTTGGTTTCGTGTTTCGTAACCCCCCGTGCCGGTACTTTGCCACACGTAGCTTCCCCCCTTTCCCCTAGAAGGGAGTTCTAGGGGAAGGGGGGAAGCTACGTGTGGCAAAGTTCAGTTCAGTTCGTATTTTGCTGTGGCTTTGGCTCGTATATCTTTCCATGCTGGAGGTGCGGGCCCATCGCCTAGGCCTGACCGCTTGCCCGCATTTCGTTGCCCGGTCTGCAGGGAGACGATGGGGGTGCGGGTGCGAGTGGAGCTGGGTCCCCGCGATGTGGCCAACGGCAACTGCGTCGTGGCTCTGTCCACCAAGAGCCCCGGTGGGTGGCATTGGGAAGGGCGTCGGGAAGGGCATTGGGACGGGTATTGGGAAGGGGAAGGGTATTGGAAAGGGCATTGGGAAGGGCGAATCTATGAGGAGAACGACAGCGGGTGTTGCACGTGCGCGGCCCACACTCACGCCAGTACACGCGCCCGCATCTGCACCCTGTTGCCCGCACTCGCCCAGCCGCGCGCCAGGCTGTGCCATACCGTCTCCCATAACGTTACGTCGTACAAGTACACAGCCTCGCAACCGCACAACCGCGCCAGCCAGTCACACTGTATGCCGTTCGGCGGGCTGCTCCGTTGGTGAACCCGCATCACGATCGCACCAACACGCACCGCAGGCGAGGTGGCGACCAAGAACGTCGTCAACATGCGGCACAAGATGTTGGACGCGGTGAGGGCCGCGCTGCAGAAAGCTCGAGCCAGCGTGGGTCAAGGGAAGGACGACGCGGAGGAGGATGAGAAGCAGCAGGGGCAGCGGCAGGCAGCCGGGGACGTGGCGGCAGAGGGCGCCGCCGATGGCAGCGACGGCGAGGAGCCGGAGGGGCGAAGGGAGCAGCGGCAAAAGGGCGACGCCAAGAAGAAGAAGGAGCAGGCGGGGAAGCAGCGGCAAGCAGACGGCGACGAAGAGGAGGAAGAGGAGGGCGGCAGCGACGAAGGGGAGGAGGAGGAGGAGGGCGATGTGGTGGCGGCAGCGGTGGCGGCGGTCAAGTCGCGCCAGGGCGGCGTGCTGAAGCGAACCGCCAATCTGGAGGCCCGCAAGCTGAAGCAGCAGCGGGGCCGGGACCAGAAGGCCACCGACGACGAGGGAGAGGAGGAGGAAGCGCCCGCCACCGCCGCCGCCGGCGCGCCTGCGGCGAACGCTTCCAAGCAGGCCGCAGGCGTGCCGGTGCCTGCCAGCGCCGATGCGCTGGAGGACGATTTCGGGGACATTGTGGAGTTTGAGGCGGAGGAGGATATCCTGACGCTCAGCAAGAAGGACCGCATGAAGAAGGCGGCCAAGCAGGTCAAGGCCAAGCGGAAGGCGGAGCGGCGGGCGGGCGCGGGCGCGGCAGCGGGGTCGGACGACCTGGACGACGGCGCGGCGGGGAAAGACGGCGACGAGGGGCCGGAGGGGGCGGGCTGGGGCAGGGCGGGGGGTTCGGCTCAGCAGGGCAAGCCGAAGAAGCCCAAAGTGGTGATGTTTTAGGCAGCGAGGGGCTCCTAGGCAGGTTTGGCTTGTCGGGGTTGCGCGCAGTGAGATACCGGTACTGCTACCGTACCTTCCCGGTGCAGTTGTATGCAAAGCTAGTACGGGAGATTTTGGCGCCGTGTTTTGGTACGGAGGCCGTGAGTGGGTGAGCTGGCCAGGCGCCGGATGCGGAGAGGCGTTCATTTCTGGATCGCCGCTGTGCGGCTGCCGAGATGTGGTGACGTTGATGCGGATGAATTGTGCGAGCTCAGGCCAAGCTGTGCCTCGCGACGCGTGAGGGGATACGGGTGACAGGGTTCGCGCACGTAGGCGCGAAGTCGGCGGTCGCACGCCGTTGCGAGTCTTGCAGCGGCCAATTACACAGCAGGGCCCTTTCCAATTGCGCGGCACAGCTTCTAGAGCACGCTGCTCCAGGCCGCGAGAACATGCGTTCAAATCCCGCGCCTCGGTGCCGTTGGCAATTGAACCGACCGCCTGGTCAATGCACAATTGCTGCGCATACTAGTTAGTACGTACATCCTCCCCAGTTCATGCCAGGAAGCCATGTCGGCAAATGAGCTGTACATATCACGCAGTAACGTTCATCCACAACCTTATCAGTCCATGTACCATGTACCCAGCGCGCTGGATGTAATGAGCCCGATGCGTCACCACGACGAAACCAGACGAAACATCCCCACACCGTATACGGATACATCGCACACAGCCTCCTCTCAAGGCACGCTCGACAGCGGCACTCGCTGGCCCTCACGAAGAGTCGCTGAGGCTGTCAGGCCATCCCATCGATCTCCCCAACACGCGCTGACACACTGTTCACCTGTCGAGGCTTCAGGCCACATGAGTCGCCTGCGACCACATTCGCGACTTAATCTGCAATTGCTGACGCTTAAGAATCAAATGCTACGCACCTGCCTTGTGAGCCTATGACGACATCTAATTCAGTCCCCACCACCTCCCCTACATCTTCCAATCCAAATCAGTTGCGGCAACGCCAGATTGCCACCAAACCCAGCGGACAGCCTTGCATAGCCAGTAGGCGGAATCGCTGAAGCTCGCACCGCATTGCTACCGGTTGCTAGTGTAATACGAGGTCGAGCTGACATACGTGGTTGCATCCTCGGCTGCGGGGACGTATCCCCCCCTGGCGCCGCCGCCACCGCCTCCACCTCCCGGCCGCGGCCCCCCGCTGCTGCGGAGGCTGGGCCCCGTGATCTGCAGCTCCGGGTTTCGCCGCCTGCCGTACTGCGGCGGCTGGTATGCGGCGCTCCACGCCTCGCTCATGCTGGCATGCGCTTGGGTCTGCGGCTGAGCGGGTACTGCGGGGGGAACAAGCAGGCCGGGGTGGGCGGGATGGGCATGGCTATGAAGGCTTGGGTTCAAGACTACGGGCAGTGACGCAGATTCGCTCAACGGAACCTAGAAGTGCAGCCGGAACGCTATGGGCTCATGCAAGGGGAGCCCCGTCGCAACGGACAGTGTCCGCCGCCCGCCCGCCCGCCAGCTCGCTCCTCAGTTCAACCGCAGCACAGGCTGCTCCTCGTCCCCGTGTCTAGAGTTCTTGCCATATTTCGAGTAACCCACATCGCCGCCTACCGTTGTAGTGTGTGGCGAAAGGCGCGCCCGCGTGCGCCGAGGTGGGTCGCCTTCCAGCCGCCGGCAGCTGGTCCGGCGACAGGCGCTGCGGCTTGGGCCCCGAGTCCAGCGGACCGCCGTATATCACGTTCTGAGGAAGTTGAAAGGTGCAAAGCATCAGCGCGTCAAACGCCGAAAGCGTGTCGACCCAGGGACCGGATAACAAAGCGTTGCTGCCGGGGTGCGGTGCGTGAGGCCTCCGGAACGCGCCCAGACGCGGCACGCAAGCAAGCACGTCGTGGTGCGTGTCCAATGCGCCCCGTTCTCGGTGCGCCGCGCGCTACCCAAAAGCGACAGCTGTGCAGCAGACCACCACTTCGTGCAGGCAGGGAAGGGCGTCCCTAAAGAGCCCCGAAGAGCGCCTGCCGGCCGGGTGGGTGGCGCAAGGCACGCCCACTTGGTTCAGAATGACGGCCTGGGCTGCGGCGCAGCGTGCCTCCCTCCCTAGCTGTGCGAGCTAACTGTCACCAGGCGCAGGATACCCTCAAACCCACCATCCCCCGCCCCGGCGCACCTTGGCATGGTCCTGCTTGCCGGCGTGCATGTTTGCATTCGCGTTCTGCCGCGCCACCTCGTCGTCCCGCAAATGCATTTTATTAACATCCACCGCTAGCTCGTCCCACGCGTTACGCGGCCCGCCGCCGCCGTACGGACTCGCCGCGTAAGGCGGCGGGACCGCCCCCGGCGTGGGCGGTGAGCCCTGGCCGTGCCTGGCGCCCGGCGCTGCGCCGTAGCCACCCTGCGGGCTGTAGGCTGGGGCTCCATGAGCCCGGCCCGCTTGGCCCCCGGGCAACGCGAATGGATGGTTGGCGGGCGAGCCTGCGCCCTGCGGCGTCCGCCCACCGCCCCCGGGCTGGTTGTACGGCGAGTACGGCGCCGCCGGGGCCTGCTGGAATGCGTGCTGTGGTGACTGATGCTGCGGGCTCGCGTACATTGCCGCGGGCCCAGGGGCGCCGCCGCCGGCGCCGTTGAAGGGATAGCCTGGCGGCGGCGGCACCGCCGCCGCCGGCGACTGCCCGGCCTTGGGGCCGGCGCCGAAACCGGGCTTGTCATCGGGGAAGGGGCGCGGGTTTAGGTCTATGTTAAGCGCCTTGGCCTTGGCGACCAGGGCGGGATTTCGGAGCAACAGGGAGGCGTCGGGGCGAGCTTCGGGCCTGAAGGTGAGGCAGGAGGTGACGAGCTGGATGAGGGCGGGAGAGAAGGGCCCCTGCACGGGCTTGAATTGGCCGCGCACGATTTTGCGGATGAGAGCGGCCTCATTGTTGTTGTCAACGTCGAAGGGGAAGCAGCCCATGCAGCATTCGTAAAGAACGACACCAAGGGACCAGATGTCGGACTTGACGTTGTATGGTTTGTCCTCGCACACCTCGGGCGCCAAGTAGTACGGCGTGCCGAGCTGCGTGCGAGCCAGGTTGGAGCTGGCGGACAGTGCGCGGGCGATGCCCAGGTCGCCGAGTTTGATGTTGTCGTTGGAATCGATGAAGAGGTTGGCCGACTTGACGTCACGGTGGATGATCTTTCGCGAGTGCAGGTATTGCAGGCCAAGGAGCGTGTGTACGACGACCCGCCAGACGGCGTCCTCCGGCAGCGGCTTTCCCCTGAAGTTTTTGAGGAGGCCCTTGACAGTCCCCTTGGAGGCATACTCCATGACAATATTGAGCCGGTTCTCGGCGTCGATGAAGCTGTCATAGTAGCGGATGACGTGCGGGTGATTAAGCTGCGCCAGCATGCGTGCCTCGTCAATGGCCATAGCCGTCTCCATACGCGTTTTTATTTGCGACAGGTCCACTTGCTTCACCGCAAACTCCCGTCCATCTGATTTGCGGACCGCCTTATAGACGGCGCCGAATGCACCTTTATCGATGAATCTAAGATCATAGTCCGCCAGGCGATTATTGGGAGCGGTCGGAGGGGCCATTTTGCGGCAGAAATTCACCAGCGCCTAGAAAGGTCAACGTGCCAAGTTCAGCTTTGGGAAACCAAAGATCATTGTCGAGCAGCTATTTTAAAGTAACAAATTGCACAACGCCTTTCCGTCATGAGAGCATGCAGCCCGAAGGCAGTGGAACCTTGGAAGGCAAATAAGAGGGGCGGAGCAACAAGCTCAAGTTGTGGTTGTCTTCTAACCTGTATGACAGATGGATGCCTTCGTTTTGCTCGGCACCTCGGCTATCACTATGCTGTGTGTGCTTCCTTTGATACTCCGAGACCACCTCGCCGTACCAACGGACGGCCTGCAAAGTATGAGCCAGAGCTCTGGTATGAGCAGTGAGCACGATGCGCGCAGGCGCAACAGCTTGAAGACATATCATTACATTGGGATGTGTTTGATGGTGCATGGCTTTCATTGTTAATGGTAACCATACAGCAGGATGGCCGGTCGTTCCGGAAGCTCTAAACCGTTTGAAGACGGCTTCAACGGCAGCCAACGAAGTGTTGTCAAACTCACGCGATCTTCCTGATACAGACCCTGAGCCTGCTAATTTAGTGACGGGCAGGTGGGAACCTGTGGGAACGGCTGAGGAAAGAGCGAGGTGCGTTCCCTCAGGTTCCCTCCGCTTTCTCTCTGAGGTGAACACGTGTGGCTGGGTCCCCGACTGTGTTGGGCGAGCGGCCATGACCGTGACGGCTGAGCCTGCGTGATTCGAACTCCTCCCACAGCGAGCCAGCTCGCTCCGGGTGTCACGCCGAGGCCGTATGTTATACACTATGTATACAGGAGGCAGGTCGAGGGGCCCTGTCAACTGATGTTCGTTTCGGCCGTTAGAGTATGCACCGGAGGAGTATGGGGAGACACAACAACAGGCAACAACCGTCGGGCAACCAGAAGACAATCGCAGACAATCGTCATCAGCCAAGCGGAAAACATACGTACATAGCCGCTCGCGCCACGTTGTTTAGACATAAATCTGTCGGCCTGATTATAGCAAAGGAACGCAAAACCATCAATGCTTAATCGAATAATAATCAACTGCAAAAAGTACGACGACTAACTAACAAGCAGTTTTGTTTTTGTTTTAGGTTCAAGTACGCGCTCTCCTCACTTCTTCCAACCTGTTTGTATCTTTGTGTTGCTCCTGAACCACTGTGGCCAACACCATGCCGCCATTGGCAAGGCGATTAGCGCTGTAAACTAGATGCAATGCTTGTGTCTACCTTCAGCACAAAAATGCAAGAGGGCAAATCGGCTACCGAGGGCGCATCACCAAGATGCAAGAGCCAACCGGTTTTTAATAGAGTTGATGGTGCGCTTGACGACGGACTGCGGAGTGTTTAGCGGCGGTTGGCCGCCCCGACTTTGACCACACAAAACGACACGCACCAACGCGATTTCCGCGCCCTGGCACCATTTCTGACATCAGACCTGGTTTATTTCTAGGGCAGGAGCACTGTCATGCCATGATTGGTCAGATAGGCCCAGCAGGATGATGCTCCTTCTCAGCTAGTGCGATCGAGTTTGACTAGGGTTGGCCACCAGCGTGCAAATCGTTTGGCGCGCGCTGTGACGTCTGTATGTGCTGTGTCCTTGCTCTCCTCCCTTGATTGCCTTGGGTTGTGCGCTTATTACAGGATGGATCAGTGGCTACACCACCACCAGCGGCTTGCCAACTCTCAAGGGCTCCTCAGTAATCAGGGTGACGGACCTGTTTGCCGGAATCAATACCCCCGGCGGCAGCCGTTCACCGCTGGTGCAAGGTGCTGGCTTGGCATCAGAGAGGGACGCCACCATGGCACGCCGCTCCACGGAGCGAGACTGGGGCGACCTCGTCACCCCCAGCAGCAGCAGCTCGCCGCTGGTGCAAGGTGCTGGCTCTCCTTTGGAGATGGGGACCCCGATGGGGAGCTTGCACATGATGCGGGACTTGTTCGCCGAAGTTATTACCCCCACCAGCCTTTCTCCAACCACGCGAGGTGGTGGCTCGCCAGTGGACTCGGAGGGCATGACACCTAACGGCAACACGACGCGGGTCCCTTTATTAGCTGCGAAAGGCACGACCAATGGCTCGACTGGTGGCTCGCCTTTTGTCGAAGCTGGCCGACTGGCTCTCGCTCCACCCGGACTCGGTCGCGACGGAAGCGGCCCGCCGCCGAACGCCGCCGCCGTGGTCCAGAACGCCACCGCAGCAGGGGGTGCAAATCCCCCTCGTCCGCGTCGCTCCTGGCCAAGCCGCAGACGTCCGCCTGAGGATGCATGCAACCCAGGTCGCACCTGCGGCGGCAGCAACACCTCCACCGCTGCTGTGACTACTACTGCTGCTGCAGCCGATGCGCGGCGTGCAGCTTTGCAGCCGATGAGCATGAACACCAGCGACAGCATGATGATACCTGCTGCCGGCCCTGCGGCGAAAAGTGGCCAGGAAGGTCCGGCCACACAAGGACGCCAGCAGACGACGGTGCCAGATGGAGAGGCACCCACAGCCGCGGCAGAGGTCAGCACGCGTGTCGTCAAAGCTGTCGCAAACGAAAGCTTGGCGGCTCCGGCAGTAGCAAGGAAGGGTCTACCGCCTGCTGATGCCGTCATCCGTGGCCATGAAATCCGGCGACCGGTGTCCTGGCTTCGAACGATGCCACCTGCTGCTGGGCGGACCCCCCAGCAGGTCCTCGCAGCAGGGCAGCGCTCCGCAGCAGCTGTGTCGCAGCTACAGCAGCATCCATCCTGCGCAGCGATGAACCCAGATCCCCGCAAACGGCCCCACGAGGACGCAACCGTCTGGAACCGACGGCCCGGTCTGGAACCGACGGCCCGTCAACCTTCAGGCGATCGCCTGAAGGTCGCATCTTCAGATCTTCAGTTCCACACCGGCGGTGAACCGGCGGCCCAACCCACATCAAGTCCCATGCATGGGGCGCGCGGCACGGCCGCTGCTTTGGGAGCCGACCCGCGGGGTGTCAGCTCTTGCCCGGGACAGCTCAAGGTGGGCGTTCAGCAGGCCGTGGAGGGCGGGGGCTACACAGCGGCTGCCCAAGCGGCTACAGCAACAGCAGCCAGCAGCGATGCACGCGTTCCGCCGCCGGCGTGCCTGGGCGGCGCAGCAGCCACCATGGCCCACGGTACGGTCAGGGGTCTTACAGCAAGTGGCAGAGGAGGATCGGAGGGGCTGCTGCAGCGGCTATCCTTGGAGGCTCAGGGCCACACGGTGGCGCGCCCCAAGGAGCCGTACTGCAACAAAAGTAAGGGCTTCATAATTTACTGCGGCAGAGACATTCAACCAGGATAGTTGGAGTAGTGGTTTAGATCGCCAAAACGCCTGGGGCCATACAAACGGCCCACACAATCATTTTCCAAGTGTTCAAACCCATTTATCCAGCCGGTCGATCGATTACGCACGAAGCCGGCAGTAACATCAAGACTGCGGGCAAGGGTAAGGGCGGCCATATGGGTCCCGTTCTGTTAAAACCATGCTCATCGGCAGGTGAATACGGCTTTCCTACCGTCGCCCCTCAAGGCGCGGCGGCCCCAATCAAAGACCACACACCAGTCCCATCCCTGGACCTCCTCCTGCCACGTTTGATTGCAGACGCCGTATGCGACCGGGGTCGTGCCTGCCCCAACGAAGCCCCGGCCGCCGCCGGCAACTCCGCCATGGGCGGGAGCCAGCAGCATGCGGTGATGCAGCATGTTGACGGCAATACTGGCACAGCTGCGCAACGCAGCGACCGTGCGGCTCATGAACCGCGCGCCAGTACCGTGAAGGGATCGACAGTGGTAGTTGGCCAACAGCCGGCGCCGACAGCAGCAGCAAGGAACACTGCGGCGCCAGCGCCCAGCAGTGACGACGCAGCAAATCACCCACTGCAGGTGCCGTTGCAGCAGCGGCAGCATGCACCATCCCCGTTGGCCCTGGCACCGCCGCAGTCGTCGTCGCCACAGCAGCAGCAAGATCAGCAGCAGCGGCAGCAGTGTCACGTTCGCCGCCCGTCGCCGCCACAGCCACCGCCGTCCGGGCCGACGCAGCCCAAGATGCGACGACTGTCTGCGCTACAATTGCCCGGGCCGGTGCTGGCGCCAGCAGCACCCGTACCGGCAGCAGAAACAGCGCGACGGAAGCCAGGCCGTCCAAGGCTGAAGGCACCTGCGAAGCCGGTGGAGCTGGCATCAGGTGCTCAACGGCGTCTGCCAGCCTCCATGCGCACAGCACCTGAGGCCACGCAACCCCGTGGGGAGCCGGCGGGGAAGCGGCACTGGCCTTGGGCAGGCATGTTCCTGAAAGCTGCAGACGCGCTCGAAGAGCCGGCAGGGAAGCCGCACCGGCCCGAGGTAGACGTGCTACTGGAGGCTGCAGACGCGCTCGAGCGAGCGTGCACACTCGGCCAGGAAGCTGCACACACGCGTGTACAGCTTCCTGAAGCTAGGGAGCTACCGAGCAAGTGGGGGGCCACCAAGAAGCGAAGTAAGAGGCAAGTGTCGGCACGCTTTCCCTGCAAATGTGCCCGCCGCACGGCGTCAGGGCCCGACTCAGGGTCCTTCAGCATGGGTCCGGCGGCGGACGCACAGATCGCCAGCACTGACCCTCTTCAACCCGCGGTGGGTGTCCAGCTGCTGGAGGCGCGGCAGGCAGACACAGCTGCAGCAGTGGGAGGTGCTGCTCAGAGGCGGGTGGGCGTGGAGTCAACCGCGCGACAGGGCTGCCGTCCGGCCGCCGCGCCCTGGCACGAGGATTTGCAAAGGCCCATCGGTCAGCCACCGTCGCGGCAGGACAACGTGGCAGCTGCAGCCGTATGTATGCGTCCGCAAGAGCTGGCCAGCGGTCGGCCGCCGTCAAGTCAGGGCAGCTTGGCAAGAGCAGCCAGAGCCGCGGATCTGCGGGTGCCGGTCGGTCAGCCGCTGCTGCAGCAGGGGAGCAGGGCATCAGCCAACGCCGGGGTCGCTGCTCTGCAAGGCCCGGTCGGTCAGCCGTTTCAGCGGCAAGGCAGCTCAGCAGCCAGAGTCGGGCTTGCTGCTCTGCAAGGGCCGGTCGGCGGTCAGCCATCTTCACGACAGGGAAACTCTGCAGCCGAAGCCAGGGTAGCCCATCTGCGGGTGTCGGTCGGTCAGCTGCCGGCGCGGTCTTGCAGCTTGGCGGCCGAGGCTGGGGGCGCTGATGTGCTGCAAGCGCCGGTGGGTCAGCCACCATCGCGGCAGGACAGTGAGGCACCCGCGGCGAGCGGCGCGGCTAAACGTGGCCGCGCCCTTGAAGTGCCTTCACATTTGGCGGTGGGCGACAGCAGCACGGCGGCCGCTGGAGTGCGGATTGCGGCTCCGCAGGGTCTCCTCTTCAAGTACCTGCAGCAGGCCAACATGGCGGCGTGCTCTAAGGAGCTCGAGCAAGATGAAGGTGAGGAATATTTCCTAATTGTTTGCTACTTAAAACGTCGGGCTTTTTACCAGGATGGGAGGGCTACGTACTAACAGGTGTGGCGTCGGCCGCCACCGACCTCCTGCCGAATGATGAGGGTCACTTCGCCCGCCTCGAAAACCCTGGTATGTATGCTGTATGTGTAGAGCGAGGCGCAGAAACCACTGATGTATGTAACGCGGTATGCTCAGCGGAAACGAGAGCGCAGGGCCTCCCTAAAAATCCCTGCATGCCGCCAGATCAATCAGGCTCGGCCAGGCCGGGCCTGGCAGGTCCTTTCATAATAAGCTAAAAGGTGTCCCTGCACATGTACTTTGACAGTACGATAGACCTTGCACGATCTGATGCGCGCACGTGACCCATCCATCAAGCGCCATGGTTGCATTTCCCAACCCGCCCTGCGTGTAGCATACATGAAGAACATCTGGCTGACGAACGAGATGCGCACGGGTGTGTTTTCGGAGCTGTTGCGCTCGAATCCGGCTCGCAAGAGCGTCACCCTGGTCCCCGCCGCCGGCGCAGCTGCTGCTGGCGGTGGCGACCTGAAGTGGAAGGTGGGTGCGGCACGAGTGGACATGTATGGGACCTGCGTGAATTTTTTCTTTAAACATCGCTTGCGTGTGTCGTGGAGGTGCCAGCTGTCGAGTTTGGATGCCGCTGGCGTTTGTTCAACAGCGTTTGTGGGCCGCACAACTCACACATCGGCGGGTGCATGCATGCGTGCAACGCGCGTGACGACCTGTGCAGCACTCTGACCCTCCCTCTGCGTGCGGGCGTCGTTGCCTTATTCTCCTTCCTGCTGCTGTCCGGTCACTTTGTCTATGGGCAGCGCGAAACAGAGGTAGCTCGGGTTAGTGCGCCACCGGTATGCATGTATGTATTTCACGCGTTAGTTGTCTGGGTTTTAGGGTCTACCTGGGAGTGACACCCGTCCCCCGCCGGACGCAGCCTAACGACCCATAGTGGGAATTGCGTGAACAATCCCTCACAGGTGAAGATTGAGCTCGATGCGTTCAGCGGTCAGTACGCAATCCATTCCATGGCGGCAGCCTTCCAGCACCTCCGTGTGAAGGCGGGCGATGCGATGGTCTTCTGGCCTATCCACAACAACAAGGCCACCTTTATTCTGCAGGTGATGCGGCGTGTCGAGCTGGGGCCCAGAGCCCATGGAAATGAGGCCGCACCCGCAGCCCCTGCAACGGCGCTCTCAGCACCGCCCACGGCCGTTGCGGCGTTTGCCGGGGCAGCTGGGCGGTGACCACGGAGCATCGTGCCACCACCGCCTGCGCCCGTCGCTGGCTGCTGGCACCGCTGAGCTAGAATGCGTGCAAAGCAGACAGGAGGTGCTGAAGGTAGAGGGGCACCAGCAGGGATGGGAAAGGGACACAATGGAAGCACGGCGCGCCCAGCGAAGTGTCCCTCGGTCGTCTGTTACGTGTGGTAAGGCTTTAATTTAAGTTCCCCGCAGGCAGGCCAGCAGCCAGCCAGTTCATTCGCAGAGTGTGTAAACTTCACACGGGCAGTTTCCACATCCTTATGGCATGAAAAGGTCGGTTACCCCGGGTTTAGCCAAACCGACCCTGAAACCCAACCGATCGACCCACCCCTTACTCCCTACGTTACCTACCCACCCGAGCCCCCTCGGGTGGGTAACCCCCTGGCTAACCCACCCGAGAATGGGCAGGACCCCATGGAACCCCCCCGTTGGATTACCCCGCGATGACCCAACCCTGGGGGCATGTTACCTAACCTAGGGTTCCCGTACGTAACCCAGCTGACCCCCGAGAGTAGGTTACCCGACACCGGCGTCGTGTTACCTGTTTAACCCCGGGATCATGTAATGCGTTATGTGACGGCAGTTGGCGGTAGGATGGCTAGCTAGCTAGTAGGAGAGCGATGCATGTACGTATATGAGGTCGGTGGGAGAGCGGTGCGTGCACTGCACGGTTTCGACGGCAGGACTAGTAGTGATCGACCGCACGTGCCTTGCTTGGTTTCCGCGACGCACATGAGCACGTTTCATTCCGGGATAACTTACATTACCGCAAATCCAAAGCATGGCTTCGTTTGCCCTGATGTGGTCACGGCTTGATGTATAGTCCTGGTTGTGACTAATACGTCTTCATACATATATACGAGCAGGCGCGGCGCCGGCGCTTCGCCGGTTTCGTTGCCGCCCTGCAAACATACGTTTATACGGCGGCTAACTGCTGGCTTGCATTCAACTGCGTAAGTGGGGTCCACCGTTTGTAGTTTTTGAGTGTTACTACTGGGGCCGTTCACGATTGCGGTTACATTGACAGTTCGTTACACTGTGGTTATAGTGACGGTTCGTTAGCATTCGTGACACATACAGCACGCAGGTTGCCGCCGTTTGGCTGGTACGGCCACTTTTCATTTTGTCGTCCCCTCATGGCTGAGCGTGCGCGCATGGCGCTGTTGGATCCGCCAACGTCGGACGCTGCGATGATCCGGCTGGACGGATGGTAAGCAGCAGATAAATACGCATGTCCGCTGCCGTCGTACATCGACATCTCGCCCCAATCCGCATCCCCTTGGGTGCTGCTCCTAGCCGTGACAACTGCCTGCTACGACGACGACGCGCGTGGGGAAAATGCTCCCGTTTGCCTAGTGCAACTGCGTGTCAGGGTTTATTCGGGGTCGAGGCCGCGGCGACAGCCTGCATCGGACTGTAATTGATGGCCAGAGGCTGGTTGTGGTCGAGCCTGGTCGAGCCACACATGTAGCAGCACGTTTTGGCCCAGAACTGCGCCTAGTCTAAGACACGCACGCGCCCACGGGAAGGAATAATCCTATTGAATAGATTCCCAGCGCGGGGGAGGTTGGGATGTGGTTGGCCGCAGAGCAGCTGCTCTGGGTGGCCGTCGTGGGACCAACGACCATGGGATTTCGGTGCACCCAGTCGGGGTGCCCAACGATGGCCGACATCTATGGGATCCGCGGGAACACCAGACGGTATCCTGGAAGCTTATCTTTTGAAGGCCGCAAATAACACGACACAGTTAGGTATTCAATCCAAACCTGCGAACGTACGGCACCCAAAAGTACCGACCGTTTTATTCAATTTTATTCGCCCGGGTTCAGCACCTCCCACTTTGCTGTTGATTTATGTAGCTTGGTGCTGATCTTAAATTTCAAATAGGGCGATGTCAAGAAACACGCAATTTTAGGCGGGCCGTTTGCCTCATCTGAACTTCTCGGGGCACAAGAATGTCTGCGAGCGGAAGGCCTACAAAAGCTAACAGCGCAGCCCAACGCCAAGGAAAGTCTGATGAATCAAACGGTGGGTACATCTTGCGGTCGGGCCGGGGATTATTTATCGGTAGCGAGCTGGCAACCAGGCACACGTTATGCACGCTGCGCGTTCAGTGAGCGTTCCGTGCCTTCCTCAAAGTCCTGTCGTTGTAGAGCTGAGCTTTGGGGCCGTAATCCAAGGTTTGCAAGCGTTCAGGGCGATTCTTCCTTCCGAGCCCGCGTTTGACACTCGAGACCTCCGAAACGCAATTTCGGAACGCGGCGGGGCTCTCAACGGCTCCTGCGCCATCATGCAAGGATCTGGCCTGAAACATGCATTTTTTCTATGGCTGCGTCTTTTTTGCTTGGTTGAATGATAGGCGACCCCAAACTTTTCTCTTGCTGCGCCCGCCAACCGCCGCGCAAATCGCAGGGGCGCAGCTGGGCGAGAACTTCACATTCCAAGGCAAGATCAAGGTTGAAGGCGGCCATCTAGGCCACATCCCGCCTCCTGATCCACGGCCGAGTCAACGGGGCGCCAATAGCATCGCCGCTCAACGCGCGGTCGCAACGGCCGGCACAGGCCCTCCTTCTACTCGCGCCGCCAGGCGCCCATTTGGATCTGCCACTATTTCGGCCGCCGCTGCGCCTGACCCGGTCATCAGCGCCGGCGCCAAGGCCCTTCCAGCAGCCGGAGGCGCGCACACCGTGGGCGGCGCGCAGCACGTGCAATGCGGGGTTCTTCGGAGCGTCAACAGCAACACCACCGGCCCTGCGGTCCCAGCACGCGCCAGCAATGTGACGGGCCCACCAGCTAAAAATGGCCTCAAAGCACCCGCGGCGCGAGTCAGCCGGACGGAGCCAGCAGCTAGGGATATTCCAGGGGCATCGGCAGCATCGGCAAAGGACAGCGCCGCGGCGGCGAAGATAACAGGCAACCGGGCTCTTACAACAGCGTCCAAGACCACTGAGGCACCCTGTACCGATCGCCCAGATCGCCCAACGTCGCTGCGGGCGCTGCGGGCGCTGCGGGCGCTGCGGGCCCAACAGCAGCTGCGGGCGCAAGAGCAACAGCAGAAACGGCAGCAACAGCGTGAGCCTGCGCCGCCAGTGGCTGTGGCGGACGTACCCGCGACGACGGCGGCGGAGACGCAAGGGAAGCCTTCGAGCGATGAACCAAGCCACGCGGGTCGGGCATCGGCAGCAGAGCCGCACTGCCCTGACTCCTTGCACCCAGCGCAGGGGACATCTGCCAAGTCATCTCACCCTGCTGCCGAGGACCCAGAACCCCGCAAACGCCCCCGCGAGGAGGACGACAGCCTCGAGCCGAATGCCCAACGCCTGAAGGTCGCACCTGCAGCGTCTCAGGCCCTTTCCAGCAGCGAATCCGGCCGACCCACATCGGTTTCGGCGCCTGCGTCGCGCGATGCACCCGCGGCGTCCACAGCCGACCCACTGATCGTCAGCGTGGCAAGTGCACGCACCGATTGGGCGGCCGACCCACATCGCCAAACGGCCGGCGGCGCCGTCCCCAGCGTCGTCACCACCGGCGGCGCCGTCACCAGCGTCGTCACCACCGGCGGCGCCGTCACCAGCGTCGTCACCACCGGCGGCGCCGTCACCAGCGTCGCTGAGATCGAGGTCACTGCCACAATGCTGCGGACGGGCGACGTTCCGTTGCCGGAGGCTTTGGCCAGGATCCTCTTTTGGCAGGACATGGTGGACCGGGCGCTCTGGGCCGATATGAACTTGTTGGTACTGGACCCGCAGCGCGGCGCGACCGTCGGAGGCGTCACACTTCAGGCGCTGATCAAGGGCTTCTCGGTCTGCCTGCTCAAGCGTCTACAGTTCTGGCTAAGGCGCCGAGGTGCGCAGCCGGGCGACAAGCTCAGCATCAAGCGCAGCGCCGGCGGCGACACCGGCGGCGGTGGTGCCGGCAGTGGCGCGTCGCGGGTCGTCTACCATGTAGGACTGCAGCAGCCGGCACGCGCCGCCGTCGCGGCGGCGGCGGTGGCCGCCGCGGCGGACGCCAGTGCGCGCGCCTCCCGACGCGCTGGAAGCCGCGGCGGTGGGGCTCCCGCTAGCGGCAGCGGCGGTGGCGCCGCCGCCGCTGCCGCCGCCTCCACCGCCGCCTCCTCGCAGGGTACGGTGGGGCCCACGCGGGCGCGGCAGGGCCTGGCCGCCCCCGGGTCGGGCGTCAAGGGCAAGCAGCCATCGACCGCTAGCTCTGAGGCGCCGCTGCGGGAGGACACTGCAGCCCCGGACGCCAGCATCGCAAAGCAAGAGGTGCCAAGGCCTCAGCCGTCTGCTCAGGCGGTTAGCGACACCGCCGTGGCGGCTGACCCAGATCAGGAGCCTCTGCTGCTGACGCAGCAGAGCGGCACAGCCAGCGTCGGCGATCAGGCGGAGGCACCCGCGCAGCCACTGGCGCAGCAGGGCAATACCGCCTCTGCAGCAGCGATGCCGCAAGGGGACAGTGCGGCCGCGTCAGCAAGCCGTGTGGATGATGCAGTGGCGGTTGTCCAACAATCGCCGCAGCGGGTCGGTGTGGCAGCCGCAGCCAGCGGCGCAGGTCCACGAGTCCCGGACCTCGAGGTGCCTTCGCAGCAGGGCAGCACAAGCGCCACCGTGTCAGCTGGAGCGACGACTACGGCATGCTCGACCGAGCTGGGACACGACGACGGTGAGCGCCTCCTCGTTTGTCGTCTTGAGCATGACCGGGCCACCTTTATGTATGATGAATTAGCTGGCAACTTGGGAGGGCAGCGTTGTATTGCTCTTTGGGGTTTCAGAACGTGACAAAATGTTCATGCTCCGTGGTGTCACCCGACGTGGCCTGGCCCGCCAACCCCTTCCACCGCCGTGGTGTTCCATTCCCGGCAGTGCACAACGGCACTCTCTGGCTGGCCAAGGAGATGTGCGCGGACGTCTTTGCCGAGCTGCTGCGCTCAGAGCCGGATCGGAAGAGCATCACCCTCGTCCCGTGCACGGCTGGTTCTGGCGGCGGCGATCTGAAGTTGAAGGTGGGCGCGACGTGAACTGCCACGGGACTTTGCACGCCGTACGTCGTAGTCTTCGTGCGGATGCGCGATGTGGCGTTACCTCGGAGCTTAGGTGCTGTTGGGCCCCATGTTTGTCCTTGATGTGGGACGGGCCTACAAGCCACCCAATTTGGATGATGTTCTTGTGGGCTTTGCCTTACGAGGTTTCTAGCATATCATCTCTACCAGCCTGTCAGCATGCCTAATCAAGTACGCGCGGCTTTCTGTAACGCCGCGCGCGCAGGTTTATATCGAGTACGACAAGATATGCCACGGCTACACGCTCCACCCGATGGCGGAAGCCTTCACATGCCTCCAGGCCAAGGCGGGCGATACGATTGGGTTCCGGTCAACCAACGCCAACACGACCACCTTCGCCGTCTGGGTGCTGCGGCGCGGCGAGCAGACGGCCGCTGCTGTGGCCGCCTCCGGGAGCGTGTCCACCGCTACCACAGCCGCGATCTCCGTGCCCGTGGCTGCGGACGCGGCCGTGCCGCCCGCAGCGGCTACATCCGCGGCGGAAGCGGTGGCGGCGGCGCCTCCGGCGGCGGCTGGGCAGCGGTCATGGAAGCTTAACCTGCCGCCATACGCACCGCCGGCGGCTGCTAGCGCCAAGGGCCCGACAACCGCCGCGACGGCGCTCCGCGGTGCGGGAAAGCCCCCTCCTGGCCCGCAGGCCAGCAAGGCCAGGGTGCCGGCCCGTGCACCGCGTCCACCAACGTTGGCATTGGCACCGGCAGCAGCACCACCGCCGGGACACGGTGGTGCCACCGTGCCACCGACGAACCGGACCACGCCGAACGGCGTCGTCGCAACACCCTCGGCGGCTGCAGCGGGCGCAGCTGCTGCGGCGGCTGGTGACGCAGGACTGCGTACGCGCCTTGCCGCAACCTGCAGCGCGGCCCTCTTACCCGAGGCCATCCCCACCAACTCGGGACTCACAGCTGGAGTCTCCGACTGCCGGCCGGCAGCAAGTGCTTCTGTCGCAAGCTCTGTCGCTTTCGGAGGAGGTGCCGGCCGCGGCGGCGGCAGCAACGGGCTTGGTCTTAGTCGACCGCCCCCGGTGGGTGGGGCTCGGCTGCCGCTGCGCGAGCGCACGCGCGCCGCCGTGGCGTCGCTTGACTGCGGGATTCCGGGTGCGCCGGCGCGCTGGCGTCTAGGTGCAGGCGCGGGCATGGGTGCGGGTGCGCGTGGGGGCGCGGCGGCGTCGGTGGCGGGATCGAGCTTGGATGACCCCGACTAAGTTCCCAGCGGCCATTCATGGTTTGCGTGACAGGGGGAGGGCGGACGGCGGAGGGGGGCTGAAGGGGAGGAACTAAATATCGCCGGAAGGGACCGACGGGGGTTGGCTAGCGCAGCCGGGGAGTAGGGCCGGGGAGGGCGAGGTGTCGACGAGCGGCGGGCCCCGTAGATGGTCTGATGGCCGTCTGGCGTTGCTTTCGATCTCTCGTGAGGCGAGCGGGTGATTCGACGGGCGGGCAGCTGCTGGCCGTGGGGACCTGCCGGGCGAGCGTGCGGGCTGAAGTATATAGCAGGGGCGGTGTTATGAAGTGCGAGCGTAAATTATAACAGTGGCGGGGTCCGGGGACCGTGGGCGGGATAGGGAGCGGATAGTTTGCAGGCTAAAGCGGTGCGGGCTGCGGGGAGACGGACTGGGCGTTGCGTGGGCTCGTGGTTATGATAAGCGAGTCATGTAAGGCCTTGACATGAACGCGATGTGGGTCAGAATTAACTGATGACAATGGCGGATGGGAGAGATTACTTAATGGGGTAGGCATCGGCTGTATATTCGTTTGCCTTTGTGTCCATTACAGGACTTTGGGTGGGCCGTGCGATTACGTGCAACGCTGCCCCTGGCGGCTGTAAGAAGTCCGCGCACTTCTGTGAATGTCTTACTCGAGGCTGACATTAAGCACTTATAAAGCTAATCGTTAGAATGTTTTGTTATGATGGAGGCAATGAAGGCTGCCGGGAGTTCCTCCTTTCTTTGCGGTGCTGATGATAGGTCGCCACTGGCAACGGCGTCGACACTCCTGCTCGTCGGCCTCAGCAAGAAGTGTCTTTATGCATTTCAACTCATTCGGAAAGGCTCTGGATGCGGAAGGCACCTCTTCCATTTGCAATTTCCACAGGGGCCTCGATGAACCGCTACAGGTCTGATTTTAAATTCGTCTGGCGGCTACGGTTAAGGCGGGTCGATCTGCAGCTTTTAACAATCGGAGTACGTCAATGCAATTGATATTAATCTTGAGTAATTTTCATCCTCCAGGAATGGTGTGGTGAGGTCGACAGGTCGATGACGTCCCGGAGAACTACGTCGATGTGCAATTGTGCATGACACCGTGGGATCGTGAAATATCCTCAATAAAGTTTGAAAAATAACGTCGGTCTATTGCCCGAAGTGGATTTAAAGCAACTGATTGTACGCTATAATACTAGAGAGACGAGATGCTGTGCGCACTTCAAGCAAACAAACAATACGAGTTCGTTTGCAGATTTTAAAGGCAATGTCTTCTCAATTTCTTTTTAGTCGGCAAGTAATGGCTCGGGATATGGTTCTTTGGTAGGAAAGACGAAACGGTTTGAATCTGGTTCCGCCAGCCATTGAATCGATTTAAAAACCTCAAAAACCCATTTTGTATATTATACCAGGAGAGATTACAGACACAGGTGATGAACGGAGTTCAATTCCGTCCCATGACGACTCGCAACTGGGTACGGTTGTCAGTTACTCGGCGACGGATATGATAGGCCGACACCCTTCGGCATTTTAAAGCGCAGCGAACGAAGTAAAAATTGCAATACTATTACAAATTTCTTGCTAAAGCCTATACCTACCGCTTCCCAAACCGAATCTAGTTCTTCACTCGTCTAATAGCCTAATTTCCATTATGCCCGCGCGGACCAAGTCGTGCCCAGCCGAGACCGAGGCCTCGCATCGCCCCATGAGCTCAAGCCAAACGCCGCGCAAGGAACAATCTCGCATGTGGCTGCCACCGAGCCGCAGCGCGGCCTTCGGCTGCTTCGGCCGCGGCGACGCGACCGTCGTCATCCGGCGACACCCCGCAAAGCCTGGCGCCGACGCCGTCCCAAAAGCGAACAGCTCATATAAATCACCTCTCCGCCTCAGCCGCAGCGAAATTGCACAACAGGAGCAGCAGTCGCCTCCAACCCAGCCCCAGGAACCATTGGACTCCTCAGCCGCGGCGATGTGGGCCAAGGCCGCGGACCTCGCACTTCGCGACGCTTCCCCCTCGACGCAAGCCGAGGCAGCCGCGGCCGCAGCCGCGACCTCGTCGGCAGCCGCGACCACCATCGCGCGGCAGGTCAGCGAGCGCCTTTCCCGAACCGACGCGATGGACGGCGAGCTCTACCTTCCGCTCCCGCCCATATCGGGCTTGGCCTTCACGGCGCAGGACGAGATCATGGGCACGGTACGGCACAAGCCCTGCAAGGTCGTACCGTTGTAAACAAACGGAGAAGTGAGAAGAGGGCTCGGCAGTCTTGGTTAGAGGGCCTGCGTTTTATGACCTGGCTGTTCTTTGCACTGGGACTGGGTTCTAAGGTTGCTTGGCTTTAAGGTTGCGCGCTGGATGCATTTGTGCAGCGATGTTAGTGGTGATGGGGTCTGCACGCTCAATACAGCACACGGCAGGGTTGGCGGCTGTCCCCGACGTTGGTCTTTTCAAGCCCACATTAACACGATCGATTGGTTGATTGATTTATTCAACAAATGTCTTCGGGCCGGCGAGCTGCTTCGGGAGATTGCAACGCGGACGCGACGCGGGGCAGCAGCGGCAGCAGACTGGTACGACGTAAACAGTGCTGCTGATTAGGGCGCCACGGGCTTTTAGGCAAGCAGGTATCTATGGGTGCCATGTGCGTGCGTCACTAGCAGTGATGGCGGCGTTGGGCTGGGCTGGATGGGATCTCGCTGTTGTGGCTGTTACGATGGGCCGCGTGAGATGTTGCGTGCCGCGAGCTGGATAGCAGTGATGACCACAACGGGGCATGATTTGTGATTTGGCAAAAATAGTATCGATGTTTGACACGTGCGCGCTCTCGCGGCCGGGCCCTCGCTCGTTAATGGTGGGGCTGGGGCTGTAGGGCAAGGCCGGAGAGGTAGTGCTGGCACGATTAGTGCTAGTGGGCGAAGGCGGGCGACCCTTATTGCGAGGGCGCAACTGTCGCTGCTTGCTGACATTGTGTCGCAATTCGGAGGGGCAATTCGGAAACGACAGGAAGAATTGCGCGTCCAGTAGAGGTGTCGGCTGTAGCGTTAGTGGTATTCGTCGGGATGCATGGCGAATTGGCGACGAGCCTTGACCCTGTAAGGAATATGCGGGAAATTGCCAAATGTCGAAACTCACGGCCCATGGTCCCCTGCTCCAAATTCAGCTCTATTGTTGTGCGTCGCTCCAATGAATTGTCGACAGTAGCCCTGCAAGCACGCGCATGTGTACGACAGCTAGAATGCGCGATGTCGATCTACTACATCTACTTTCATGTACACGGCATATGCGTGGTCAAGGGCCCCGCGCTCCCCCCCCCGGGCGCCATCACTCAAATGGGAACAACATTGCAGCCAGCCCAGCTGCATGGACAAATGCAGCGCCACAAACCCTCACAGCGCCAGGCCCGTTCGCAATTCAGCCCGCTCCTTGTTCTCCCGACGCAACCTTGCTAGGCACGGCGTCCCGTCCTGCCCTTCGGACCTGTTCTGCACGCATGCACACCCACCTTCCATGCACACCCAGCGTCCGCAAAGCCTGGGAACCAGCTCGGACAGGGGCGCGCCGCTGCCAGCTTCCTCACTCCCTCCTGCGGCGGCAGAGAGCAGATCCCCCAGAGGCAGATCCAAGGGCGGCGGCTCCGGCCGCACGTTGCATGTCTGGGTACCGTACAGCCAGAGGCCGGCCCCCGCCCTTCCTCCTTGCCATGTACGACTCCTCCTTTTGCTTCACTAACTAAGCAACTAACTAATGTTTGCTTCACCGCCACAGGACGCGCGCGCCGTGGCGGTGCCTGGCCCTGCCACTACCGCGCATGGCACTACCCATCGGCCCACCTGCCCCGCCCGGCCGCCACCAACGCTTTTGGACAGTGGGCCGCCGCTGCGGTAACTACCTACCGCGTAGATGCATTACCGTGTACATGTTTCTCAACTTGCGGCAACTGGGAGGGGTTAGTCCCCCCGCAAACCCACCCCCACAGCCCCCCGGCCCCTCGTACTCCGGCTGCATGCACACTGGCCAAGTCAGTCAGTCACTCATCGTGTCTTGATTCGTCGCAACTAGGTCAGTCTTCCAGCTCAAGCCTCCTACTCCGCATCTATCAACCCCCCGCACGTTCTTTCGCGTTTCTTTCCTCCCCAGCCGCCCGCCTGCACAACCACCGATCTTCCAATGGCGCTGACGAAACATGCCGACCGACCCAGGCAGCCCCGGGGCGAATGCAGGCGTCTCAAAGCCGCTCAGCACGCCCAACAGCATCCCACGCAGATGAAACCCGAATTATGTACACGCCCCCAATCCCGACTCCGTTCTTTCACGCCCCTCACGCCGCGCTCCACTCCTTCGGCGCTCACCACCCGCTCTTAATTCCTTCGGCACCTCCAGACGCCCTCATTCAAACACACATTCCTTCATTCCTTCATTCATGGTTTACTTCACGGCGCGTTGGCCGCCAGTCCCAGCTCTACTTCATCGTATCCGTCGCCATCGGCCCCCGGCGCCGTCACATTGAGTCCGCCCGTCAGCGCCATGATCATGGCGGATCGAGACATGGTCAGTGTGTTCTGGAAGCTCGCCTTGCGCTTCACATGGAGTGGCACGAAGCGAAAGCCGCCGCTGCCGCTGCCGCTGCCGCTGCCGGCCTCAGCTGAGGAGGAGGAGGAGGAGGAGGCGCCTGCGGCGCCCTCGGCCTTGGGCTGCACCTGCACCACGGCCTCCCAAACCTGCGTCGCGTTGCGTTACATGTGGCACAGAGCGGAGAGCGGGGAGCAGAGAGGGAAGAAGAAGTGGGGGCGGGGGCGCACCGGGAGGCGGCGCGCGCGGCGCAACGCGACGCAGCGGATCGCGGCAGGTTTGTGTCTTGACTGTGTGAGTTTTGGGTTGCGTTGGGAGGTTGGATGGTTGGGTTGGGAGGGCGAGGAAGTGCTGCGGCTGCGACTGGCAGCGGAGGGGCACACACTGCCGACGTACCTCCAGGGGCGTCTCGTTCCACTCGTACGGCGAGCCCTTGAGCTCCTTAGGCCGCGGGCTCCGCGCCCGGACCTCCATATCGAACGCGATCAGGTGCACGCCCTGGCGGTTGGCACAGTTGGGACGGTTGTATTGTTAACGGTTAATGGTAAGAAGTATCCAGCGCACGATCCTGGGCGGGCCTGGAGTCTGCGGACTGATGGCGGCTGCAGTCGAAGTGTCTGTGGTGGAGCATCTACGGTGGGGCCCAACATTACGGCAATACGGCACTGCTGCACCGCTGTGCCGTACACCGCTGTGCCGTACCTGGATGGACGACTTGGTGAGCCGCAGCCCGATGCCGCGCCGGATGACGCTGTCGATGTTGAACGGGTGCGACGCCAGTACGGAACGCAACAGCGTCTCGTACGGCAGCCAGGACGAGCTGTCGATGTGGGGCAGCGGCCAGGCCCACACGCGCGCCAGTGCTGCCGGGTTAAACTCCTCCGCGGGAGTCAGCTGGCCCTGCGGGGGGTCAGGGAGTGATATGCTCCTTTATAAAACAATGCGTCACTGCGGACGTTGTTGCGGGGGGAGAGAGGGAAGGGACACAGACAGGCAGGACAAGGAGCGGAGTCGGAGTCGGGAGTCAGCGGCGGCGGCGGAGCGCGGATATCTTTGGGTGGGTAACTACATAAAAGTCAGCGCGGGGGCCGCCGCCACCACCACCGCCTATCCCACCCCCCGCCCCGACCCCCGCCCCGCTCCGTGCCTTCGCTCCGTGCCTCCGCGCCTTCGTTTTTCTCCATCCCCCGCCCCGCGGTCCGCACACCCACCCCCACCCCCACCCCCACCCCCGCCCCCACCTGCCGCATCGACAGCTCCACAGCGGCATCCGCCAGCCGCCGGATCTTGAGCCGCGGCGCGGCGGCTCGCGCGTAAGGCGGCGGCAGCTCCGGCGCTGACGTGATGGTCAGCGCCCCGGGGGCCACCGTCTCCGCCTCCAACGAGAGGACCACCGCCGCGGTTGGCCGCTGCTTGCTGCTGCTGCTGCTGATGATGCCGCTGCTGCCGCTGCTGTTGGCCGCTGCCACTGCGGCCTTTCGGAGCTGCGCGCGGAGGGGGGGTGGATACGGTGGGACCCCGGGGGAGGACTCAGCCGTTCTGTTCCATACGTGTGGTGTGGTGTGGTGTGGTGTGGTGTGGTGTGGTGTGGTACCTTCGAGGTAGTATGCCCCCCTGCCCACACTGCCCTCCCCACCACCACCGCCCCACCTGCTCCGCCAGGTAGACGATTCCCGGCGCCGCTCCGAAGCCCTCCTCCGCCTCCCCGGTGGCCGCCTGGGCCCACACCTCCGCCAGGTACTGCCCGGGTAGACGGGGCAGCTCCACAGGCCGCCTGAAGGAAGCCAGCCAGCCAGCCAGCCAGCCAGCCAGCCAACAGACATCAGCCGACCAGCAGCCGGGCAGCAAACAGCCGGGTTGAGATCAGTTTAATGCATTGAAATGGGGTGGGGTTGGCATTTGGGAGCCTGGGGCGGACATTCAGGTAGCCCTAGCAGAAGTAACAGCAGCAGCAGCAGCAGCAGCAGCCCTCCCCAGCCCTCCTCAGCCCTCCCCAGCCCTCCCCAGCCCTCCCCAGCCCTCCCCCGCCCTTCCCAGCCCTCACCTGAGGCTCAGCCGCCGCAGTCCCGCCACCCGCACCGTGACGCCCGACTCGATCAGCACCCGCCGCACGGGCCCGCCCACATCAGCCGCGTGCGGCGAATAGATGCTGACCGGCTCCGGAACCGGAAGCAACAGCTCCAGGGGGCCCGCCAGCGTGGTTTCGGGCAGCTCCAGGGCACTGCTGCTGCGCGGGCCGCTGAAGAGCTGCAGCGGCGCCACCAGCTGAGATTCGGGCCTGGCTGTGGCGGCGACAGAGGAGGAGAAGGAGGAGGAGGAGGAGGAGGAGAGAGCGGTTGCCACGGCGTCTTCTGCTGTGGCCGGCGCCGCTGGGAGCACGGCCTCGGCTGCGGCGCCGGCTGGGAGGGCCTGCGGCGTGGCTGCCGCCGCGGCGGCGGCAGGGGCGGAGTCGGTGGCCGCGGCCGCGGTTGCGGCTGCAGTAGCTGCGGCCGTTGCGGCTGCGGCTGCGCGCTTGCGCGCCTCCTCTAACGCCTCCTGCTCGTTGCCCAGGAGCAGGTCGTACGTGACGCCGTCCACCTCGAGCCCGAGATGGTGCTGTCGGCCCACAAGAACCTGCAAGCATTCATATATGTAGAATGTAGACGCGGGGTTTGAGCATTGTGACGGACGTGCCAACGAATTGTCATGAGCGGTGTAAAGCCGATGCCGACGAGCGTCAGTCTTAAGGGAAGACTTTCGCAGCATGTTTTGGCACCAAGATCAAACTGCACCTGAAAGGTCTCCATAGGAACAGCCTGGAGCTCCAGTTCCGTCTTCAGGTTTCTCCTCAGGGCAGCAATCGTCTCCTTCGCAGCCCGAGTCGCCAGAGAGTTCCACAGATCATTGACACTATGGACAACTGAAAGTGGGGTCGCGTCGGAGGCTGGCGTGTAGGCAGCTAGAAGACAGCTCACGCTGAGACACTGAATGAACACGAGCGACGCAAGCCCAGCTCTGGACATGTCCTTTGATGGCAGTTTACGACCACAGGGCTTTCTCCAGCTCGGTGACTGGCGAAGCAGCATATGCATTCTGCTGCAAACCTTCTAGAAATAGAAACTCTCGGCGTTCCGCACTCTTTCCACGTTTATTGATACGAATGAAGTGTTTTCGTTACAGCGCCTAGGATTTAATATTATCACACGAGGGGAAGGTCCTCCACATTTACTGGTCGAGTGTGAGTGTACGGGCAACGTCGAATGACGGTAGAGACGTCACCCCAACTTTGCGCCAAGAATACCGTCAAGGCCGATGTTTATACTTCGCATCTAATTGCGTGCTCTTCCGGAAGCTTTTGTGTTCCATCTGTTGCCAGCGGCTCCGTCGGTTGCCCGTCGTGCGCAAGCAAAGGCGCCTGAATCGCGCTGAGGTCCCTTTACCGCTTTGATTGTATGCCGAACACCAACTTGCTTGAATCGCTGGATGCGTTTGTCAATCAAATACAGACAACAGGCGGGACCCCACCTCCCCAACCGTCGGGGTGATCTGAGACGATCACTCGCACGTCACCACCTATTGCATAGCCGCACGAGTATGAGATCCAGCAAACGTTTCAAGAAAGCCATGAAACGCTGTCGCACTTATGAGAAAGCCGCGCACGGCCCCCTGCGCGCTTGCCAAAGGCGTCGCCTCCTTCCCGTTTCCCCGTTTGCCTCTAAATACGAAATCACTGTTGCTGCTTGCCTGCCCCTAGATGACCCTCGGCAGTGGCGACTCCGCTGCTGCCGCAAGCCGACAGGTCTGAGCGGAGAGACGTGGCAGGCAACCTTAGCAGCGCATAAGCAAGAGCTTTCCCATTGAATACTGGCTATCGAAAGCAATACCAGGTTAACGAAGCTTGGCCCATAAAGAAACAGGCAACGGTTACGAGTTTGGAGCGGACCGAGAAGTCGGGGCGAGGTATCGGGCGCTTCTCCCTAGGACGGCCCGAACGGCGAGCCAGCTTCAACGTCCACATCCAACCCATCCGATGACCCACCCCGAGATACAGCTCAACACAACACCTGACACACCAGCTCGTGCAGCGAAAACGCCGCAGACGCTCAGACAGGGTGTAAGCACACATCCAAAGAAAATACCGGTCGATTTGCTGCCTTCCGCCACACCGGCCAAAAAAAAGGCTCTCTCTAGGACCGTCGCCTCGCCAACACCTGCAGCCCCCACATTCGAGTGCCGGCCCGCCCGCACGTCAGAGCGCACCCCACACCAAGGCACTATGACCACCACCAAGCCGGCAGCTCCTGCTGCTGCTGCTGCCGCTGCCGCTGGCGCCGGCGCTGGCGCCAGCAGCGCCAAGGCGCTCAAGTACTGCGCCGACCTGCAGGGCCCCGTGCAGACCGCCATGTCGGCGGAGCCACGTGCCCCGGTGCACCGAGTGGAGTGGCGCAAGGTGCGATGTGGTGCGGTGCGGTGCGGTGCGGTGCGGCCTACGGGCTCTGCGGCGCCGGTCCGTATGCTATGCGATTTTCGGCCGGGCAGAGAACGCGCTGGGAGGCTGGGTCCCAGCGGTCGCCCAGTAGAGTCGGCCAAACAGCGGAATGTCCGAGTGGAGAAGGGAAGGCGCATGCGCCCTCGGGTCCCCTGAGGGCCCCGCTGGGCACGTAATCGTCCCGGGGCAGCATCACCCAGACCGAACTTGCAGGCGGCCCGCCGGCTGTCCCGCCAGCTGTCCCGGGGGCGCGGCACTCGGCGGTCGGTACTCCAGGAGATGCCCACAGCACCGCAGGAGGTGGTGGTGGTGGTGGTGGTGGTGGTGGTGGTGGGGCGGGGGGTGTCAAGGCAAGAGGGGCATGCCGCCGTGCTGCCAACCCCACGTGAGCCAGGACGGACAGCGTCGCGGTGCACACATGCATGGCCGCAGAAGGGATGTGCGGGAAGCTGGCTGTGGGCCCCGTGGTGCCCCCTCGAAGTTCAACTACCCCCATCAAGAAACCCCGCCAGCTCCTTACCAGTACCTCGCGCGTCCCTCGCACACCACTCATCACTCCATAAACTGACAACTCTGGCGTCCGGCTCCCCAGGTGATGAACGGCGACCCCGTCGAGATCAACCCCTCCATTGGGAGCGGCTACAAGGTACGATGTACGGGCTGCACGACATGTACGGAATACGGTAATGGCAGCGGGGTGTGGGAGCACCGCGTCGCCGGTGGCTCTCCTTCAGCAGCTGCCCGGGAAGGCCTCATGGCTTTATCTCCCTCCACAGATCCGCTTCACACCCCCCGCGCTTCAGGCCCTCGACCACCAACACACGCACACGCACGTGGTATTTCCGTCTGTGGATGTCACCATCAACTTATTTCCCGTGTGTTGTTCTCCACCCAGGTCATGTCGGTGTCCGAGTGGAGCGCCCGGTGGAAGCGCAATGACGACTTCCCCACCTGCCTGGCGGAGGACTGCGGCAGCTCCGACACGCGGGAGCACTACTTCACGCAGACCTGGTGCAGGTTGGTTGGTTGGTTGGGACGACAATGTACGACGTTGGTTGGCTGTTGGTGGGTTTGTCGGATGGCGGGCGCCGCGCCGATTGGCGGGCTTGCACGGTGTGTGGCAGTCCTTAGCGATCCGGGGCATCCTAGGACGGACGGCCCCGATGGTATCTCCGCCGCTCCGACGGGTGACCTTCCCTGGAGCACCTCCAGGTGCCACGGTATCGGGGGCGCTTAGAAGGCGCTGCTTGGGCTCTCCCGGTTCTAGCTGGTCTCCGCTTCGCCTCACTTCGCATTGCTTCACATGGCCTCGCGACGCTTCCACATGGCTGCGCGCAGCTTCGCGTTGCTTCGTGTCGCATTGCATCGCTTCTCGTGGGTTTCTGCAACCCCCCAGGGGCCCTCAGCGTGGCCCCCTTCTTTTCTCCCTCTCCCTCTCCCTCTTCCCTCCCTGGCGCAGGGGCAAGCGCGTGTGGGCCAGCGAGTCGCTCTGCATGGCCTGCCACAGCTTCTCCTGGAGGTCGTACCGCGACCCGGACTTCAAGACCCCGGAGCAGTACGAAAAGGAGGTACGACCAAACGCGACTGCCGTACTCTGTCATGTTCACAGTACCGCATCGGACCGGGTGCTCTCTTCGCGTGGGGTGGTTGGGCGGGCGGGCGAGGCGAAGTTGACGAACCGGTCAACGACGCGACGTGGCCGGCCGGCCGTCGTCCTCCACGGCGGCGCCTCCGCAACTCTTCACGAGAGCTGCCACACAATTAAAGCGCGTAACTCCGGCCCCTCTCCGGCCACCCACACCGGAATTTCGCGCATCCTGCAGACCGAACCAAACCCTCTCCGCCGCCTGTGCGCCCACCTGGATCCGGATCCGGATCCGGATTCGAATTTGAACTCGCCCGTGTTACCCTCGTCCCGCCTGCAGCTGTGGGAGGGCCTGGCCGCCTCGCCGGTCGGGCGGTCGTGAGCGCTCCAGGGGATGTACGCTCAATCGCTCAGGACCCAGCGATGGGGGCCGACGCAGCCTGGTCCTGCGGCTGCGCAATTCGGGATCCGGGGATCTTCGGGCCTGCAGTGCTAATGTGCCAGCGGGCGAGGCGCAGGAGCCAGGACGCAGGGATTGGAGGATGTAGGTTGTGGAGCGCTCGATGTGGGGTGCGGCGTGCTACCGGTATCCAGTGAAGGGACCTGTGGTGGACGGGAGGGGAGGTCGCGCGGAATGAGGCGGGGGGATAGAAGTTCGCGGGCGGGGAGGTAAAGACGCATGCGTAAGGAATGTGACTTGTGGACGGGCGTGTGTCTTGGGCTCTCAGTCCCCCAGTGTAAATGAACCGGCTTCGGGCGATCTTAGGGCTACGGGTGGACCCCAGGGGCTGTCGGTGCAGGCATGGGGGTTCGGACCCCCAGCCATGTCGTATACAGCTGTACACAACAAAGACACAGATGCGCGCAACGCGCTCGGCGCGGTTAAGGCTCGCGGCTTAGGGCGCTACGTGCTTCAATGTGAGCATTACACGGTACGGCATTCATTCCAAGATCAAGGGCGGCCTATGGCGACGCCTTCCGGCCCACAAAGTGGTGGAGAAGCAACAGCATCGAAAAGAAGCAAAGCTGCTCTCGCGATGAAGGGGTCCAGGAGAGCTATGGAAACCTCAAAACCGACCCATGGTTCGCGAGAGGCCGTAGGACTTTGCACGGTACAGCACTTCATGCCGCATTATCTGCAGGCTATCCAGCATAAGGGGTGGAGGTTAAGGCACAGCGTTGTGGACAGTGCGATGGCTGGTACCCCATGCTGACTAAGGCTGAACTTGGGTGTATGCCAGGCTCAGCATGAATCCAAGTTTTGTCACCGTGTTTCCATGAATGAAACCGAGATGCGCACGAAAACAGCGCAGGGAGGTCGACAGGGGACAGTCTGTATTGAGTAACACCCGCCTGCGGAATATACCCCTAACGCTCAAACAAGAAAACTTTAACAATGTCGTAGAGTCGCAGAGAGAAAAGAAACCAAGGTCACTGGGCATTCTTTAGTGATTAAGAAAGCAAAACGAGCGGCGCGCATGACAAATAGTTCATGGCTCGCCCTTGGGCCTTGGCAGGACATCACGGCCAATGCCATGCAAATTTACTTTTCCCAAAACAAGTGTTTGTCGAAACGCCATCCTCGAGTCTCAGCAATTTCATCAACCTGGTCCCGTATTACGACGTTTCGCCGTGTCGACGACATAGCCCGCGTAGCCTGAAGCCAGTCACTGCCAGCTGGGACATTCTTGCAACAAGACACGAAAGCTTTGTGCCTGTGGCCAACTTGATGTACTCGAAGCTTGGTTAGACTGTATCGGGAAAATGGGCAATGCGTGTTGCGCACCCCAAGTGTTCTTGTCACTCCACATCAACGATGACATCGTCTACATTGTGCGGCGGTTGCGAGAGCGCCCTGAGCTCCTGTGCGTGCCGAGGCCTGCGGCGCTTCTAGGGCTCAATGACAGCGCGCTGCACATGGCTGCCGAGTCCAGGTCGCTAGACGTGAGTACGAGGAAGGACAACACACCGCCCGTGTGTTACTTGCCGCCATGTCTCAAAGCTGCTGTCCTCCTCAAAAACCTTGCGTCGGGACGGTACGGCCGTTACCGTCGTTCGACGACAATCCCCACACACATATATGCCAACAAGCTCCCCGCGCCACAGCCGTGAGAGCGAAAGCGCACAGGCTTCGCACATGACATCCCAACAACATGGCAACCTTCAACAGCCCTAGTTGGGCGCGTCGCTCCGCTCGTCCCGCTCATCTGGTCGTTCGTTACACCACCACCTCGTGCGGGCGGCTCGTGCTCAGGCAGAACTTCATGCTCCCCCAAGAAACGCCCCATCAGCCACCAACTACCAACCACTAACCACCAACCACCAACCACCTAAAACCTGTTTGCATGTACGTCCCCGCAACCTGCACGTGCTCTCCCCACGTGCTGCCTGCCTCCTCCGCAGGCCATGCAGCAGATCTTCGGGTTCTTGGTGGGAGCGGACCCGGAGACGCTACAGGCGGCGCTGCGGCCGTACTGCCGCCGCAAGCACCTGCAGCCGCCCGACAGCTTCGCCGCGGCGGCGCGGATGGCGGCCAACATGCGCAACAACAAGGGTACGATTGTACCGTACACCGGAGATATATGCTGTTGTACGTATGTACGACTGCGTAAGAGCTCTTGAGCCCCTGCCTCCGCCTCCACTGTACCGCCATGCGTGTGGTCCGCCAGTCAGCTGTTGCCTGTTGCGACTTTCCTGGCTGATCCTTTCCCTCCATATATTTTGGTGTGTGTATGACATAGAGGTAAGGGTTGAGCTTTTCCCGTCGTTGTCCCTCCCCGTGACCCCCCAGGCCAGACGCCCCTCATGTACGCCGCCTACAGCGACTGCCCCGAGCAGGTCAAGCTGCTGCTGGAGCAGGTGCGGGGAGCGACTGGCTGGCTGACTGGCTGGCTGACTGACTGGCTGACTGACTGGCTGACGGGCTGACTGGCTGACGGGCTGACTGGCTGACGGGCTGACTGGCTGACGGGCTGACTGGCTGACGGGCTGACTGGCGTGCGCCTTTGCGCCCTTGCTCGTGTGTGTGCAATCGCGCTTGCATGCGGCCCTGAGTGACTGACTGGCTGACTGGCTGACGCTGAGTGGTTGTACGGAGGAATGTGTGCGGTGCGGTGCGGTGCAGACGGCGCCGTGCCGGCGTGCAGGCGTGACGGCTCGGTTCACCCTTCGGCCGGCCGCCTCTACCAACTTGCCTGCGCTGCGCGACGCTTCGACCACTGGCTGCAGGGAGCCGACCCGTGGGCCGGTGACAACTGCGGATACCGTAACGCCCTCCACGTGAGTTTGGCCCCCGGCGCGACTTTTTGCGGGGTGGCGGAAATTGACGAATTGTGAAGGTTGTACTCTCACGAGGGGCCGCTGCTGCTGGCACTGTCCCGCTGCGGCGGCCAACGGCGGCTTTCCACGACATGGCGGTGTCATCCGCTGGGCTCGAACTGGGGATTACAAGATTCGGTATCTGTTCAGAGGGATTGAAGGTCGGAGGTCCGGTGCAGGAGACTCCTGGGGCGCGGCGCGGCGGGGCGGGGCGGGGTGAGGCGGGGGGCGGGGGGCGGGGCGGGCTGCCAACTTGATTCGTCCCATGTGGCCCCCAGCAGCCCCTTGCTCAATGCTCGTGCGTTTGTCCCCGTCCCTCCCCGTTCGCCTGCCCCCAACTCCGCCGCACTCCCCCTCGCCGCTGCCGTCCGTATACGGCACGTGTGTGTATGTGTGTCGTACAGTACGCGGCGATGGCGGGCAGCCCTGCCTGTGTGGAGGCGCTCATGAAACACATCATGCCGCACATGCTTGTACGACAGGGGGTGAGGTGAGGTGCGGGGGCTGCGGTGAGGTACGCTTGTACAGCAGCACGGGTACGGCGGATACCCCTGACGC
Organism: Pleodorina starrii; assembly: GCA_030267565.1. Lineage (NCBI taxonomy): Eukaryota > Viridiplantae > Chlorophyta > Chlorophyceae > Chlamydomonadales > Volvocaceae > Pleodorina > Pleodorina starrii. Next base: position 3,840,962 of record BRXU01000007.1, on the reverse strand, counting down.
CGTACTTCCCCAGACAGCCACCGGCCTCAACCCTCTTCATCTCGCCTGGCGCTTCGTCTCAAGGTCAATGTCCAATGATAGTGAGGAAATGACACAATGACATTGGCAATATGTCGTACCAGGTACATCAACTCCCGGAGTCTGTCCGGCCTCACGCCGCTCCACTACTGCGTCTTCTACGGGCACGAGACCGCGCTGGCGCAGCTGCTGCTGTACGAACCCAACATCAACGCCGCCTCCACCGGCGAGAGCTACGACACGTACGGCTCGTACGACATTTACTCGACACCGCTGCATTTCGCGGCGCTGCAGGACTCCACGCCCATGTCGCGGCTGCTGCTGCTGCACTACGTGAGTCAGCAGTCGGTGGTTGTTGGTTGGACATGCCGTAGGATTAGTCAACCCCGCTCCGCTCAGCCGAGCCGGCTCGCGTGCATGGGCAAAGGGCGGGTCGTGCGTGCGCGGTGTGCAAGCGGTTCCTGTGTGAGGAACCGGAGCGTCGAACCATGGCCCTTACCCACTGCCATTGCCCTTTCCCTTGCCCATGGCCCTTACCCACTGCCCTCGCCCTTGCCCTTGCCCATGGCCCTTACCCACTGCCATTGCCCTCGCCGCTGTCTTTGCCCTTTTCCCTGCCCTGATCTCAGGCCCGGCGGCGGCGCCTAGGCACGCTCCTGGATCCCCGACTGCGCGTCAACTCAGCTGGTAAGCTGCCCTCCCAGGTGGCCCGCAGCCAGTCGCTCGCCGCGCTGCTGCACCCCGCCGCGCCGCTGGGGGAGGTGCTGGGCCGCGAGGGCGAGGAGGCGCTGCTGGGACTGGGCGGCGGCGACGCGGCGGCGCTGGGGCCGCCGACGCTGGCGGCGCTGGCGGCGGCGGCGCTGCGTCAGAAGCTGCTGGCGGCGGTGGAGGTGATTGAGCGGGAGTGGGTGGAGGAGGAGGCGCTGCAGCGGCAGCAGGTGGGCCGCACGTACGGCGCTGGGAGGTTCGAGGGTCCGGGACTTTTCGGGCATTCGGGTTGTGGGGTTGTGAAGTTTGGTTTCGGGGCGGTGGTCAGGAGCACCTTTCATAGCGGGGACGCGGGGTTCCCTCCCCTCACTCGCACCCAATACCCGATACCCGTTCCCGCCTTGACACTCAACACGCAACTCCCACTTCCACCGCCCTCTCCGCTTGTCGTTGCCGCAGACGGGCGGACCCATGGGTCGGCTGCTGTCCTGCTCCACGCCGCGCCGCGCCGTCCCGGACTGCAGCAGCGGCGCGCGCGACTTCTTCCGCGCCGCCAGCCGCGGCCTCACCAACCGCGGCTCCTTCCGCCGCGCGCGCAGCGGCCGCCGCCACGTCGCCGCCGGCGCCGTCATGCCCACCTCACCGCGGCTCGCTCCCACCCTGGACCGCCAGCCGCACCCCCTGGACTTCGCCGTCGATGCTGCGGCCGCCGGCGGGTCTGACGCGCCGCCGCTTGGCCATCGCTCCAGGGGAGCTCCCTCGCCGACCCTTGGGACTCGGGGATCCGGCGGTGGCCGCGGCGCCAACGGCCGCGCCAACGGTAACGGTAACGGTAACTGCCGGGGCTCCAGGGCCCTGAGCGGTCGGGCGCGGGGATCGTCGCCGCCACCGCCGCCGCTGCACCAGCAACAGCAGCAGGTGATGGCGGTGTCTGGCAGTACGGCGGGGTTCCTAGGCGCCAGCGGCGGTGGCGTCGGCGGTGGCAGCAACGGCAGTCGTGCAAGCGGCGGCGGCGGCGGCGGCACTGGCGCCTCCGACAGTTGGCATCCCGGTCCAGCGTCGCCCAATGGCGGCGGCAGCATGTACCCGCTGTTCGGCGGCGGCAGCGGCATGGGCGCCGACGGCGGCGGCTTGATGTACGGCACTGTACTGCAGCCCGTTTTGAATGCCGCCTCGTCGTGCGGTGGTGCGCTGGATTCCCGCGCCGCATCGCGCACCGCCGGGCCGTATCCCGTCGCTACCACCGCCGCCGCCAACGCCGCCGCCTCCTCGGAAGCGGGGTGTGACGTGCTGGCGCCGACGCTCCCCGGTGGCGCGTCGCCGACGACGCCGTACTTCCTCAGTCGACCGCTGCCTGACGCGCCGTCGGCGGAGTTCGTCCCCGCCGGCGGCTCGCCCACTCGTGGCGTCGGCAGCGCCGCCAGGCTCGGGATCCCCCGCGGCGGCTCCGCTGACGGTTTGTCCGAGGATGCTTTTCGATATGCACCGCCGTACTTCGGCAACTTTTTGTCCCCGGCGGCGTCTCTGGCGGCGCCGCCGTGCGGCGGCGGCGAAGGCGGGAACCTGCTCAGCCCGGCGGCGTCGCTGTTTGCCGGCTCCTGTGTAGACTTTGACGCCGCCGCGGCCGCCGCCGCCGCGGCCGCCGTCACGCAGGAGAGCGGTGGCGGCGGCGAGGGGGTGTACGGCAGTGGAAACGGGAACGGCGACGTCAATGGCGATAGCGGCGTCCTGGGCGTCAGCGGCGGCAGCGACGACGACGACGGCATATGCAGCGTGTGTTTCGCGCGGCCGGAGGCGGTCATGTCGCCAACGTGCCGCCACGGGCTGTGTACGGCATGTGCCGGCGAGATGTGCCGCGCGCTCGTGTGTAAGCCGCTGCTGTGCCCCTTCTGCCGCCGGCCTGTGGGCAGCTTTGTGCGAATGGTAAGGCCGCCAGCGGCGGCGGCGGCAGCGGTGCGGCGGCGGTAGGTGCCGGCCAGTGCCGTGATCTAAATTTTGTTTTCGGCAGGACTGTACACACCGTAGTAACAGTAGGTACGGCAAGAAAGTACGAATGGCAATTTGGTGACAACTAACCGCCCGCCAGCGGCCGCAGGTGCCTGATCAGGCGCCGACCGGTACCGGTATACGCTTCTCGCCGTAGCGATCCGTATGCGGTTGAGCTGCCGCCTCACCTCGGCTCGATCGGTCGTGGGTCTCCTGCCAGAGTCAGACTCAGCATGGGCATACCGGTGCGGCATCATGTGAATAATGTAAGGCCGCCAAGGGGGTATGAAGAACGATACCGCAGCGGCGGCGGCGGCGGTGCGGATGTGTGCATACACCTACGATATGCGCACACCACACACCGACTGGACAGTGCTGCTTCTTGGATACTGCTGCATGGCAGCTTAGGGGTCAGGGCCGCTCGTGTGAGGTGTGACCCGGTGCACCTGCAGAGCTGCAGGGCTTAGGGCTGCAGGGCTGGTTGAATGAATCGTTGTAAATGGACCCAAAAGTATGACCGGCGCATAGCTGCATACCACATGCACCTTGTTGTGGCAATTTCCCATTTGGCGGAAAGGGCGGGCATTGGCGGCGGCCGCGTCCCGACCTCCAATGCCGCGCGCCGTGATGGCGGCCATTGGGGTGGCGGCGGCTGGGGGATGTGGCTTTTCGGCTATGAAGCGAAGGCGAGAGGTTGGCGAGAGGTTCGCGGTGCGGCGAACGAAACGGATGCCATCGAGAGGAAACTGGTTTGGAGGAGCTTGTCGGGAAAGGGGAGGAGCTACCCGGATGCCTTTCAAAAGGGCCCGCCCGTCGCCGGATGCCTTTCTGTATACCGTACTCTGTATACCAATCGCACATCAATTTTGCGTCGAATAGGGGCGTGTTTTAAGGATGACGGCAGCGTCACGCGCGCTGCCTTTCTCGCATCCAAAGAGCGACCGACCCACGGACCTCGCGCTTTCATCGATGGGTGCGGATGCCCAGACCCAATTTTAAACTGCAAGCCCCACACCGCCTGAGACTTTACCTGATGGTCCAAATACGTTATCTTTAGGCTTGCTGAATCTGCTGACGGAGCGCAGTTGTCTGTGAAAGGTGCCGCCTTTCAAAGGGGCCCTTGGCCCGACTCGGCTGCACATTTTTCGACCAAAAACCAGTTTCGCCTACCACAGCTTTCGAAGTCCCTTGAACGTTTACAGCCCGGTTGAGTCATGCAAACCCCTGACGCTATTATTACCGTACTACTCTGCTGTCGGGCTTACTGACTTGCTGGGACTGGTTGGGCTGCAAAGCGGCTTGCCCAATTGGTGCTGGCAGTGCGGGTGTCCTGGTGTCTTTTGGCTCTCTCTGGCGCTGCCCAGACCGAACTTTTTATGCCGGCAGCAGACGAGCAGCGGTGCACAGCGCAAACGCAACGTGTGCCTGACTTGTGCTGCGCACGTGGCCGCATGGCAACCACGCCGCGCAGAACCAGCCGGCTCCGTCTCACTTTCCTTGCTGCCTTTCTGCTTTCTGCTTCACGTTTGGCAGCCAGCTCGCGCGCGGCGCCACTTGGCGCTGACCTCCGCGCCGCAGCGCCGACCGCGCAAGGAAGCGCGCGGCCGCCGCCGACGCGGCCGCCGCCGCCGCGGGGCGCTGCGGCCGAAGGCAGCGCCCAGCCGCAGGATTTTGAGGCGCCCCGCGCCTCTTATCCCGATCCCGCAGCTGCACACCCTGACCGCCGCGGCTCACTGTCGCTGCATGGTCTCGCACTCGGCTCCGGGCCCGGTCGGAACAGCCATGCAAGCGCAGCAAGGCTGACCCCGTCTCCTGGCGCCATGGCTCGGCCCTACGACGAAGCGGCCACTGCGCACGGCGGCGGCGCCGCCACTGCCGCCGCCGGCCCCGCCGCCCCGCCACGGCGCGGCGGCGCGCGCCGCCTGGCAGGCGGCGATCCGTTGCCGCCCGCGCCTGCACCGCAGGTCTCCGCGTCGCCGTTGCCTCCGTCCACCTCTGACGACGAACCCTCGGAGCTGCGGCCCTCGGGCTCCTTCGCTGTGCCGCTGCCGTTCTTCGGAGGCCTCCGCATCTTTTTGGAGCAGGTGCCCGACTTGGGCCCCAAACCCGTCGCCGCCCAGGAGCCCCTGCCGTCGCCCCTGCCGCCGCCGTCGTCGTGGCCGCCGCCGCCGTTGTCGTCACCTCCCGTGACTGTCAGCCCAATTGGGTCACCGGACAGTCCTTCGATATCGAACCCGCTGCCGCTCTCGGTGCTGATGCCGTGGCTGATCCTGCGGCGGCAGCAGGACCAGGACCAGCAGCAAAACCAGGTTGACTGGACGGTGCAGCAGCAGCCTCCGGCGCAACAGCAGAAGCCGCCATCGCCTCCAGGACAGGCAGGCCGCGGCGGCGGCAATGGCAGCGCCGCCGCCAACGCCACTGCTGGTGGCGGCGGCGGCGACGGACGAAACCGGAGCGGTGCGGCAGACTTGCGCATTAAGAATGACAGCCCTGGGCCGCAGGCGGACGACGACATTGGCTTCCGATACAATCTGCTGGTGGGTATGTGAGCTGTATCTTATATACGGCACTGCCGTACTGGCTGGGCGCCGCGCCGGGTTGTGGGTTTGACGCATCGACTCGAACCGTCTCGGACCACGGGCGACCCGCGGGTCGTTTTTCTGCCTGCTTGGGCTCGGTCACAAGAGGACCCCCCCCCCGCGAAATTGCGGTGACATCCGGACGGGCTTGTGCTCCTGCGACTCCACGGTTCTGCGACTCTGACAAAGGCCCTCGGCTCTGCAATATCCGGTTGTGTCCATCGGCAGTTGCTCGGCGTCTTCATGGTTCCTACGCTGCTGGTGCTGCTGCTGGCGGCCTGCTGCGCCCGCCTCTGCTTCCTGCGGTGGCGGGCGCGGAGGCTGCTGGAGCGGCGCCGCCGCGCGGCGCCCGTACAAGATGCCGTACACGGCGGCCCTGACGGCGCCGACGATGCCGCCGTCGCCGCTGACGCGGCGCCGGCGGCGCGGCAGTTGGGCTTCAGTCACGGCAGCGGTGGCGGCAGCGGAAGCGGGACGGCGCGGCGGCGGCAGCGGCGGCGGGATCTGTCGGCGGGGTTGGAACGTTTATTGGCGCGGGAGCAGCAGCTGCAGAGCGCGCTGGGGCTGGCGGCGCCGGCGATTGTGCTAGGCGCGCCGATGCCGGCGCCGGGCGAATGGCCCTTCCCGCTGCCGGCGGCGGCGACTGCGGCGGCGGCAGCGGCGGCGGCGGTGCCGTACCCTCATGGGCCGCCGACGGTGGTTCAGAGCTGGGAGGAGCTAATGGCGGCGGCGGTCGCAGCGGCGTTTGTGGAGGTGTGTACTGCTGTACTGCAGGGGGCGAGAGTACGACTTGTGGGAACGGGAACGGGCAGTGCATCACAGCGCACCACATCGCATCGGATCTGTCACATTTTAAAACTGAACGCTGCATCACATCACATCACACCACATGATACATGACATTCGGAAGCCTCACTGCTGCCTTTCCCTGGCTCGGTTTGCCCTTGCTCGATATTCCTCTAGGGGAGGACCTGTCCGTACGACGAAATGCGGCAGTACGATGCAGCACGGCAACGGCATTTGTGCCCTCTAAACACGCCGGGATCCCCCTCGTTGCACAGCCGTGTCGGCCCGCCTCCTGTGCCTTTACACGTTGCCTTGCGCCTCCTGCGTGTTATTGACAACGCATGCCGTACTAAGTTCGGTTCGTTGTACGACTGTGTAACCTGATGCATCGCATGGCAGGCGGCGGCTGGTGACGGCCAGACGACGGTATCTCACCAACAAACACAGATGCCGCCGATGCGGCACGCCGCGATGCCTGGCATTAGCCCGTTACTACTGCAGGTAAGCAAAGTCGTACTTTCCGTACCTTTGTACATGGTGGTGTCTGAATCGTGCCACATTGCCTGCCGTGCGGCGGCGGCGCCGCCGCCGCGTGACGCCACCGCGTAATCGTGATGTGGGCACCAAGCCGGCCGGCGGTCTTGTCTGCCCGCCTGTGCACGGCACAACTTGTACAGCAGTCGTACCACATGCCGTGTACTCGTTTGCCTTGCGTCGCCGGAGATGGAGCCGTGTATGCCGATAGAGCGACAGACAGCATCCAGTCCGCGGCCCCACGCTCGCCCCGATCTCCTCCCAACCAACCAACGAACATTTTGTCTGGCCACCGAAAATCGTGTGGCCCGAGTGATGGACCCGTACCGTACTTGTCGTACATGTCGTACAGGACTTGCCAACCTTCCTGCTGCCGGAGCGGCCGTCCTCAGTCAAGCCCGACGTCGCCGGCAGCGGCGGTGGGGATCTCGGCAAGGGAGGCGCCAAGAGCGGCCAGGTCAGCGGCCGGGATGACAGCGCGGCGGCGCCAGCGGGGCCGGAGGCGGAGCCGGTAGCGGAGGCTGGCGCCGACGCGGGTTCCCACCATCTGCCGTCAACGCCGCAGGCTCGCACGCCGCAGCGCGCGCCGTCGCCCGCGGAGCTGGTATTCGAAACGCCGCGCAGCAGCAGCAGCATTAGCAGCAGCGGACGACGCAGACTTGAGGAGGCGGAGCCAGCGACGGCAGAGGCGGCTGCGACGGCTGGTCGAGAGGATTTACCGGCCAGTGCCACGATGGTACGAAGCCGAAGCGACTCCGATGCCGCCGCCGTGGCGGCGGCGGTGGAACCGCCGGCGCTGCCGGCGGCCACCGGGGTGTCGGCGACGTCACTGCCGTACCTTAGAGGAACCGGCCGCCAGCGGCACGGCCGCTGGCCGCTGCGGCCCCTCTGGGGAGGTACGGCGGCCCCGAGCGCCGCCGCCGCCACCTTGGCTGGCACGTCGGCCGCCGCGGCGTCGCCGTCGCCGTCAGCGTCGGAGCCGCCATCGTCGTCGCTATCGTCGTCCGCGGCCTTCCACCTTCCCCACGTTCATCTACACCATCGTCATGCCGGCAGCGGCGGCGCCGGCGCCGGCTCCGCCGCCGCCGGCGCCGCGCCGGCGCAAGCCGTGCTGCATGTGTACGGTGATCGGCGCAGCGGCCACGGCGCCGCCGCGCGCGACGCGTCAGCGTCATCCCTTCCCTTCCAGGCAGCGGCGGCGGGATCCGCCGCCACGCTTGCGGGGGTCTCGCGGCAGGGCATACAACTAACTGACATGGAGGTAGGTGCAGTTGTGTTGCGAAAGGGGGACGAGCCCCGTGTGGCCGTCCGGGTTTCGGCGGACTCACGCAGGGTCTTGGCCGTGTTGCGTTTTCATGGCCGGGTTAACATCTTAACTAATCCTTACACCATCTCAACGCAGCTCCTGCGCTGAGTGTTAACGGTCTGTTGTTGCCCGCGAGCTTCACACGAGTGGCCAACAGCCCACGGCCAGGAACCAGCTGCAGGGGGGATGTAATGACGCGTTGCTCGCCGACCCCTGGGTAGCATCGACGCGCTCCCAACACTGCGACACGTTCCTAACACGGCGACACGTTTCCAACACGTCTGCGTGTTTCGGGTCTCACAATGTCTAAAGCCCGCGACCACACAGGACCTGCCTCCTTCCCCCGCTCCCTTGCGCACCTGCCTGAAGAGAACCTCGACCGACAGCAACGCGCTGGCGTCGCCCTCCCGCGCCGCGCCTCCTCCTCCTCCGCCGCCTCCGCGCCACCGCGACTACCGCACCCACCGCCCGCACGATCGGTACGACCCATACGATGAGTGGTACCTGTCGCCGCCGCCGCCAGGCGGCGCCGGCGGCGACCACGGGTCCTCCGAGAGGGCCACGACCACCGCCGCCGCCGCCGCGGCGGCGAGCACGCGTGTGCGGCGTCAGATGGGCGAGGCGGGTGCGGAGGGAGGCGCGGAGGAGGAGGAGGAGCGGGCGCTGGTGGCGCAGCTGGGCTGGCGGCTGGCTGACGGCACGGGCAGCTGCACGGTGTGCCTGGGCGGCTTCGCGGCGGGGGAGGAGCTGCGGCTGCTGCCAGGCTGCGGACACGTGTTCCACCGCGACTGCATCGACAGGCGAGAGCCTGGACTCACCTTTGCAGTGCCGCGGCCTGTCTGCCTTGCCGCACCGTGATTCACACTGCGGCCTTCCGAATGACTCGCTCCTCCTGCCTGGGATCATAACGCCATGCTCTTTAAAATGAAGGCAGTGAAAGTTTCCCTGTTGTTAACGGTCTCCAAATGCACGCACGCGCACGTGGCACACCTGCCCCCTAACTCGAAACTCTCCTCATCCCAGAAACAAACGCGCCTTGCGGATGTCCGCAGGTGGCTGGGGACCAGCGCTACCTGCCCCAACTGCCGCACGATCGTCATGCCCGCCTGGGTGGTGGAGATGGTTCTGGAGCTGGCGGCGGCCAGACAGCAGCGCCGCGGCAGCACCGGCAGCAGGCAGACGGCGGCGGCGGCGTCGCCGCCGCGGCATTCATCGAGGCGCGGCTCAACATGATCTCATGGACGCAGGAGAGCGCTGCCGCGTCTCCTGCCTCTCGCGCTACTGCTGCAGATAATAGGAACGTATGCAGTTTTGCAGGCGGCTTGCTGCTATCGCCACGCTGCTGCTGTGGGGGAGCCAGGGGCCGTGGTGCATGGCACGGCCCCGGGATGGGAAGAATTTGAATTGCTGTTTGTTGTGTTGGCCTTTGCAGCTGTTTTACGGGAACTGGCATAGGAACTGGTACGGGAACTGGTGCGATAGAACGAAAGTCGGCAGCTGCGGCTGCTGTGAAGTCGGGGCGGCTGCGCTGTGAAGATCTTTTCGAGCCGTGACCCGCCGAAGTTGCTGCGTTGAAAGCTGACAGTACTTACAGCACTGTCCTGAACTGGTTGCGGAATCCGTACTTGGCGCATTGTGTTGTGCAGTCAAGGGCATTAAACACACACGCACGGGGCTGTGGCGCCGCGGGTCAACTTGCTGACCCGGATGGGACCAGAGCTGTGACGCGCGCAAGGCGACTTGTAAGGACACGCGCCCGCCCCCCGCCTGTCGATTCTCTGCCCCGATACCTAGCTTACCTAGCTAAGCACTCCCGCTCTCCAATGACCCTCGGCGGCCTTGACAGGACTTTGTCCCCGGCCTCCGGACTTTGCCCAATCCGAACGCACCGACCTGATGCAGTACCATATACGACACGACAGAGATAGACGACACGAAAATCCGGGCAAAACAGCAAGTCCTCCCACGCGCAAACGCAAGCAGTAAGTTATATCACGACCCGTGGGTCAACGGCATATCGATCGCACCCCTGCCAGAGACCCGCGGTAGGTCTATACAGTTGTCCTTGCGCCTACCTACGATATTGTCTCCCCCTGCCAAAGGCCGTTGGTAGCTCTTTGGTCCCTACGTGTACTCGTCGCCTCCGGCCGGAGTCCGCCCCAAGCGCCCCCTAGCGCCTCATCGGTGAGGGCAGCCGGGTCCTCGGCATGGGACTGGGCGAGTCGGCCGCCCCCTCACCTCCGCCTCCAACCACACCTCCGCCGGCCGCGTGCGCCCTGGCCCCGCCGCGGACCGGCGAGCGCGACGGTGCTGATGGCCGACGCAGCGGCGACGTCTTGGGCGCCTGGCTGCTGCCCGCCGCTGCCGCCCCGCCGCCACTAGGTCTCCGATCCCTCCACAGCACGTGGGCACCTCCGCCACCACCGCCGCCCCCGTTGTGCTCATCGCCTGTTATTGACCCACGGGTCGGCGCCGTTGCCGTGTCGGGGTTTCCACACCCCTGCCGCCGCGCCGCCGCAGGCGGCGGCGACGGCGGCGGCGACGCCGCCCTCGCGGGCTGTTGTTGCTGGGTCTGCTGGTGCCGCTGCTGCGCCAGTCCCGCTGGCTCGTAAAAGTGCTCGGAGCGCATGAAGCAGCCGGGCGTGCGGGCGGTGTGGCCGGCCGCCTCGCAGGCCATCCACTCAGGCGTGAAGCGCAGGCCGCTGGGCTGCGACAGCAGTGCGGGGTGGAAGCGACAGCAGCCGGGGCTGATGGCGTCGTTGAGGCCGCAGCGGAGGCACCTGAGCGGGAGAGCAGGAAAGGAGAGAAACTGAGTCTGCATAGGCAAGCTGACTGGCTAACGCACGAAGGCGAGAGGGAGGTGGAAGGGAAAAGAGAAGTGACAGGGGAGGCCGTGGGCATGGCAAGGCCGGGGGATGTGGGGGAGACTGAGTGCGTCGCAGTGGGACTAGTAGACAGCGGGGCAGGGGCCTTGGGCAGGGATAAGGCGGCCGGGCCATGGGTTCCCGGCGCCACCCATCCGAAGCTCGTTACAAGCAGATGCACGGCACAGTACGACACTATCGTACCTGGGCAGTACCACCACAGCCGCCGGGTTACCGGTCCGGCCCCAGCTTGACTCTCCGCGACCGCTGCGCGGCGGCGGCGACGAACCTGCTCGCCGCGGCGGCGACGGAGACCTTCCCTTGGCGGCCGCCACGCCAACTGCCGCCGCCGCCGCACGAACCCTGGCCGCCTCGCCTCCGCCCCCAGCCGCAGCAGCAGCAGCCACTGCTGCCGTCCGGGTCGGCATCGTCCCCGAACTCTCGGCTGCGCCGTGTCGACCCGTGGCAGAGCCCAAGCCACCCGCCTGGCCGTGAGCCTGGCCCTGATGGAGCCGCTGCCAGGGCGGAGCCCCCGCCCAGCTGCCCGCCTCGCTCCTCGCGTCGCCGTCAGACCGCCGCGGCGGCGAGGGCAGCGACTCCCCGTGCCAGCGGCCCAGCGTGGCCTCTGAGGCTTGCTCATCCGGGCTGCCGGGAAGATCCGCGCCGCTGCCGCCGCCGCTGGATCCGCCGACGGCTCCGCCACGTCCGGCGTTGCCGCCGCCGCTGCCATATGCGCCGTTGCTGCTGCCCGGACCCGCGTCGCCGGTCCAAGCTTGCCTCTGCTGCTGCTGCTGCTGTTGCCTCAAGAAGTAGTCATCGAGGTCCCCGCTGGAACCGCGCAGGACCCCGACGCCGCCACCGCAGCCGCTGCCGTCATCGTCGTTGCCGCCGCCGCAGCTGCTGCCGCTCGCAAAGGCGTGCGACTCCAGAATATGGGACCCGGACGTCGCGGCGGCGCGCTCCGCGGCGCCGTCCGTGTCCAGGGCTCCGCGACGGGCCGCACTACCGCCGAAATGTACGACTGCGCCCACCAGCTCGCTGAGCTGTGAGCACGGGCGCTCGGGCTGCGCCTCCGCGGCGCCTGCGTGCCAATCGACAGCGGGTACGACACGTCCGGCAGGCAAAGCAGGCGGGCCGGGCGGCAAGGGATTCATCGCCATTAATAGAAGGGGCTCCGCAGCACGACAAGAGCAGGGCGGAACGCGGGATGGACGATCGAGGGACATCCGCAGGGGATGAAACCCTTTAAACAAGAGGTCGAGAGGGATCTGACGGTCCTCATACGCTCCTTCCCCCTCCGCCACCTCCTTCACTGCCGCACCTGCGAACTGCCGTCCTTGCGCGGGCCCCTGGTGCGCCCGACTGCGCGGCGTGGACGACGCACTGCCCTCCCCCTGCCCCTCCGCCTCCCGCCGCCCCGCTGCGCCACCGACGCCGGCGCTGCGCTGCGCCGCTGGGTCCAACTCCACGTCCTCCTCCAGCTCCCCAACGCGGCCGCGCGCCGCCACAGAGGCGGCGCTGCCCGCCGGGGAGCATCCCGCTCGGCCGCCTCCGCCGCAATCTCCCCCGCCTCCGCCGCGATCTTCGTCCGTGTCGTCGCCGCCGGGCACGGACGCGGGTTCGAATCGCACCCGCAGCTGCTGCAGTTTGTGGTGCTGTTGTTGATGTTGGTGGTTCCGGTGCCGGTGGTAATGCCGCTGGTGTTCGTGCTCGTTGGCGTAGGGGAGCTGGTGGTGATGTTGGGTTTGGCGGGGGTCCTGCTGAGTGTGCTGCTGCTGCTGTCGTTGATCAGCGGCGAGCCGCCCCTCCGCGTCGCGGCCGCGCTCGTGCACGGGCGCTCGGGGGCCAGGGGCGGGCGCAGCGGGTTCTTCGTCCACCGCCGCTGCTGGCGGCCGGCCGGCGGCGGCGGTAGGCAGAGGCGAGGCAATGGTGGAGCCGCGGCCGCAGCTGTTGCCTGAGCGGGATTGAGAGTTGAAGCAGGCGAACCTTCAGGACCTCCCTCGGTCCCAGGTAACGGAGCTTCCATTCCCTCCCGGATTGCCTCCCAAGTCACCCCGTAAATTGGTGGAGCGGCATTCCGGGGCCGTTGCCATGCACCCGCACCGCTATCGGCACCTTTTGTGCGAATTCCTGCGGCCTCACGCCATGGCGTGTTGACCAGTCTCCCCCGGGCCCTACGGTACTCCGCATCCCTCGGGTTCATGTCCTGCTCGCCAACCGCCTGACGGGGTTGAAGCCCCCACGTAGGGCCAGATGGGAGCGTGGCCTTCGCACACCCGTACCAGCTCCCAGCAACCCGACACCGCACCCAAGGACCCCAACACCGCCGCACCCGACGACCGCGATGGCTCCGTTGCGCAGCTCAGCTGCCGCCGCATCTCCCCCAGCTCCGACAGCAGGCAGCTGTAGTCGCGCTCCCGCTGCTGCAGCGCCTGCTCCCACTCCGCCTGAAGGGAGAGCACACGGAAACGGACACAACACAACACAGGGCCCCAAGCAAGTGCGGGTAACAGAGCCTGCCAGTCTCCTTTTGGCGTGCAAAACATACGAAGCATGCAAGAGCTCCTTTGTGTGTTTGGAGAGCGCGCATTCAAGGTGTGACCGCGTGGGCTATGATGGAGAGCGGGGCCGACGGGGCTGTACACGACCCGCCAGCACCACCGCCATCAGCACCACAAAACAGCAACAAAGGTAGCAGCAACAACAATGCGCAGGCCTATGCCTCGCGAGCACGCACCTGGAGCTTGTGCACGACCTCCTCGTGCTCCTGCAGCGACATGGAGCCCTGCAGAGCAAGCGTCGACAGCGGAACTGAGGCACCTGATATACAGAGGACAATAACGAGACACCTGCACATTACAGTACAAACAGTACTGCCCCGAGGGCCGTGTCCGTATCTCTACCACCCTCCCACCTGCCGCACGTGATGCAGCTCCGCCTCGTGGGTCGAACGCTGCAGCTGCAGCTGCGCCTGCGTGGAAAAGAGCAACGCCCCAGGTGCGGAGAATTTGGGCAAGTTCGGGTTGCGGTCCTTGCGTGGGTGCACAGCTCGGAACTGGCTGGAAGTAATACGGTACGTGAGGATGGACGATACGCAACTCGAGCGCATGAAAAGAAAACGATTGTATGGTCCAAAGGATTGGTTGGAGCAGGGCTTGCCTCGACCCACATCGCCCAGCAGGGCCAGGCTTCCAGCTGGAAACCGGAACCTCGCGCAGGACGGCGATGGCGCGCACCCACCTGCAGCGATTCAGCTGCCGCCCTGGCCGCTGCCGCCTGGCTCTGGCCCGTCTCCGCAGCCGCCTTCGCCGCCGCGAGCTGCGCCTGCGGCACGTCGCGGTGCAGTGAAAAGCGTTTTTGAGGTAGCAGATTGCCACATACAATGATGGCACAAAGTGGCACAGGAGCGCCAATCGACGGCGGCCGTCCCACCGCTGCGCTCTCATATCTTATCACCCTCACCCCTCGCCCGCGGCCGCACCTCCAGCCGCTGCACCTCCGCCCGCCAGGCCGCCTCGTGCCGCTCCAGCCGCCGCGCCGCCTTGGCCAGCTCGGCCTCCTGCGCCGCCGCCAGCTGCTGCAGGTCCTCCACTTGCCGAGCCTCCTGCGCAGCGCAGCCCGAATTCCACAACATAACGCTTTATCGCCCCGCATCTCGCTGACACTGCGAAACAAAAGCCCCGCCCTGCACCGCACCAGATCAACAAGCTCGCTTTCCACCTCCTTCGAAGGACCAGGCTCAACCCATCGACACACAGAAGCTACAAGAGAAACCACTTGCTAACAAAAACCCAATTCAGCCGATCAGCCCTGGGGAGGCCAAAGGTCCTCAGGCATGCCTGCCCCTCCTCACTGCCCTTCCCACGCCGCGCCGCTCCCCGAGCTACGTGCGTCGTGAGCGCGCGTCGCGCGCTCCGCGCCTGCACCCTCACACCGCGCTCTGACCTGCTCCTGCAGCGCCAGCTTGTGCGCGTCTTCCTGCCGCTCCCGCTCCAGCTGGTAGCGGTGCTGCAGCTGCAGCAGCATGGACCGGTACGCGTCGCGCAGCCGCGACTCGAACTGCGCCTGCGCCAGCAGCGGGCCTGCGGGGTCCGACGCGCGGGTGGTGAATGGCAGTGGCGGTGACGACGCAGCGCGACTGACGCAGCGGGGTGATGACCGAGCCCACACACGGCCCGCGGCGGGGGTCCGCAATCTCCGCATAACAAACAGCGCTTGCTTACCTGCGGGACCCAGCCCCACGCCCGCCGCCGCTGCCGACGCCGCCGCGTCAGCAGATAACGGCCTCTGCCGCAGCTGCTGCTGCCGCAGGAGCTCCCGCTCGTGGTCGCGGCTGCCGTCCAAGTTCAGGACGTCCCGCAGAACGGCCAGGGGCTCGGCGGCAAGTCCCATGCTGTCGCCGTAGGCCGTCGAGGGTGTAAAGTCGTCGGCGCCGAGGCCCAGCAGGCCGAGCCGCGGGTCCGGGTCGGCCCCGGGCTTGGGCTGGCGAGCCGCCGGCTGCTTGGCGCCGCAGGTGGAGGGAGCAGCGGCGGCGGCGTGGGGGCAGCGGCAGGAGGGTGCTGCACGCTGGCACTTGCAGGCGCTGACGACTGCCGCAGGCCGGTGCGGCAGCTGCGGCGGTGGCCGTGTGCACGGTGGCCGCTGGATGCCCGTGCAGCAGCCAGCTGACGTGCCGGCCGCGCCAGCGGGAAGGGAGGAGGATGACGAGGCTGACTGCTGGCTGAGCTCGTGTTTCGGCTGGTCTGAGGGTGCGAGGCCGGCGCCGAGCTGCAGCAGCTCCAGGGCTGAGTTGTATTGGTCCTGCAGCGAGGCCACGGTGCGCTGCAGGTCGCCCTCGTTGCGCTTGTGCACATCTAAAAGGGTGCGGAGGCGATGGGGGTTGGGGGTTGGGCTCAAAGCTAAAATTTGTTACAAGCATCTTTTCACGCATCACAGCGGGGAATAGTACTTGCAGGCATTTGGCCTGTTGCTGCACCTTTTAGCACGGACTTGGCTCCCTCCACGAGCTGTGCGAGCTGACCCTTTGACTTGCTGAGCAGTTCCATTCTGCGCTCCCGATCCTGCAGCTCCAGCGGCAAAAGCACATTTTCGTGCTGAAGCGCCATCGTCTGCACGGCGTCACGGGCTGCGTTGCGCGATTCCGCCAACAGCACAACACCCCAAAACTTTAAACTGTCAGGTCAGCTTGCTCATTCAGCTTTTGTTCGGAAAATTCCATCTGCGTACAGGAGGATTGTAAAAAAGAGATATATAAAGAAAGGGTGACGGTGAACCCTTGCTTGCAAGCAGAGCGGAGCTTGCAAGCAAGGTCAAGAAGCACAATTCTCACAGATATCGCTGACTACAGCCATACCACACTTGTAATTAAGGTGATGCATGCCGCATTGTTCGTCCTGGCCGCTCACACAAAGACAAGAACGTCCGCGAATGTGCCGTACATTCTCAACAGTCTCTTTAACAGTCTCCTTGCGCGCCGCAGCAGCCAGTGTGTCAGAGCTGCAAGCTTTCTACTTGTAGAGCAAAATATCATTAAATAAGGAGCTCCAGCTCCAAAAGCTTTTCACTTCCGCATCTGTCGCTCCATTCCTTCTGCCAGCTTCTCACACTCCGGCGGCCTCTCGCGAAGCTATCGTTCGCAGAGCAATGTTGCCAATTACTCTTCCTCATCAAAGGCTGTTGCCGCGGCGATACGTTGGTCCGCTGGCCGCTCCGCGCCTCCGGGGTCCTCTGCGCGTGCGGGCCGTGGCGCAGGTTCCTCCGGGCCCGTTGAAGGATGAGCCTAAGGCCGTGGATACGGTTGCAACAGCCAAACCACCGTAAGTATGTCCTTCTTGCAAACTGGGCTTGAGCAGCGGCATTTGAACAACACGTGAATTCTCGTCTCGCAGTGCGGTCAGGGGAACTGTGTTCTTCACAACCAGCCTGGACAGTGTCTCATTCGATGACGAATGCTCCGCCTTTATCGACCGCGACGGGGAGTTTGTGGAGGTCATGTGCTGCGACTATGGCTTCAGGTGCGCGCACCTTCTTGCAGCGCCGTTTTCGCGTTCTCCAAGCCACAGCCAGCCATGAGGGGGCATGGAAAAGGGGGAGCAAGGGGGTGCTTTCTTGGCGTAGTCCAACTCCTGGCCTTGAAATGCCCGCAGGACGGGCGCCTCCCGCATGTACTCGAAGGACGCGGACGGTCGAATTCCCCGCAACGCCTTCCAACTGGTAGGGAGCTGCTGACTGGCAGAGAGCTGCTGCCAACACCGGGCACATGCATCCCACGGCCTAACGGGCATCGTAATTATCTGCGCTCTTAACCCAACCTGCTGCCACCTACCCAGCGCCGCCCACAAGGCCAAATAAATGATCATGCGCCTGCTCCGAACAGCCCGGTCAGCCTCCCCACCCGCATCTCCTCGGGGGCCCCCTTCCAGCCCCTGCCTCAATTTACTCTCCCCATTCCGCTGTCGCACATGCCCTGCCCTGCCAGGCCTGGTCCAACTTCCAGCAGGAGCTTCTGGCGCTGCGCCAGTCCGTCCGCTTCGACGACTTTGCCTCCATTTCGGAGGCCAACCCGCCGCGCAGCGCCCTGGGCCGGGCTGCCTACGGTGTGGGCCAGGCGGTGGTAGACGGCCTGGGTGCGCTGGACCGGGCGCTGGAACAAGGCCAGGTGGGACTGGCGGACTGACTGGCCAGCTGGCTTGCTGGGGTTTCGGAAAAAGACCCGTGAGACCCGCGCAAGAAACTTCCGCGCGACGCAACGTAATTACGGGGAGGGAGGGTTGAGTGGGGACGGAAAGGCAGGGACTCGCAAGCGCGACGCAAGAACAGGCCGAGCGAACTTGGCCATAGGGAGCGGGGAAAGGTGACGACGCAATGACAGCAAATGCCGGGGGTAACTGGGATGGGTCGGGCCACCTGGCCGCGTGCGACATCGCTGGTACAGCGGTAGCAGCAGATACAACAGGCCCTGGGATCCTCTCGCCCTGGTCCCCCGTCCTCCGCCCGGTGGTTGTTTAGCTGCCGTGGAAGGGCAGCTGGTTTGGACTGTGCCGGTGCGGATTGGGCCAGGCGGGATGCGATGTGGATGAACTCGCGGTGACACAGATGTGTGGGGACCGGAGAAATCAACAGACTTCCGTAATAGCAGGCACACACGCACGGCGGCGCATAATGCATGACACGTTTGTGCCGCGCAGGTGCTGGAGAGGCTGCACCCCCGGCCGCTCACTGTGGACGTCGCAAATGAGGACGGGAAGCTCATCAACGAGTGCAGACATGTGAGCGGACGGGCGGAGGACGGTGCCTCACTGCTCACGCGCGCCCATCTAGCCTGTCGCCCATCTGTCTGCCCTACCCCCCGGGCCCGCTGGCTGTGCCCGCCGAACTGGTTATACCCTTCTAAGGGGTCTGGAGTCCACTGTAACCACCACCGCTACCACTATTGTGCGGGTGCGGCAAGTATGAGCCGCAACTCCAGCTGGGCTACAGGGCTGGTCACGGCACAAGGGGCGGGTGGTTGTGGTTTTGCATCTGGGCCGCAGCGTTCGGATTTCGACGGAGCCGCAGGCGTGCCCACCTACCACTGTGTCCTCTCAACTTCCGGCCCCCTCTCCGTTCCCCGCCTTACGTGCAGATCCGCGCCAAGCTCAAGCAGTTCAAGCTCAGCAACCAGGCCGTTTGGGACCGGGAGCACGCCCGGGAGCGCGCCGGCCAGGCAGTCGAGACGCCCTGGTGGGTGGATGGGTTGAGACGGCCAGGGGCGTGGGAAGGGGCCCGTGCTGTGAGCGGGAGCCTGGGTTTGGACAGCCGGTTTGGTGTCCGCTGCTCTCCCGCACTGGGGGTCGAGGGCGTGAGCCATGCAGCGCCCCACGGGTCGGTCCGCCACCTTCATATCTTCCTCCTTGCCCCCGGTGGTCCTTCTGCTGCGGGCGAACAGGTTCATCAAGGGCGTGTACCTGTCGCTATGCCTGCTGCTGGACGTGCTGTTCAACAACCGCCCCATCCAGCGGTTTTGGTTCCTGGAGACCGTCGCGCGCATGCCGTACTTTTCCTACATCTCCGTACTGCACCTGTACGAGTCGTTTGGCTGGTGGCGCGCGGGCGCGGAGCTGCGGAAGATTCACTTTGCGGAGGAGTGGAACGAGCTGCACCACCTGCAGGTCCGTCGGTCGGTCGGTCGGTCGGTGCCGCAGAGAACTGCACCGCACGAACCCCGCGGTGTTCACATCGCAATGCAACCTCTGATCGCATCCTTCTGGAACCGGCGGGAAAGCCACATTGGCGCCGCTCGCCGCCGCCCGGTACTGCAAGGTCGCTGTAGACACACCTGCGCTGTGCTGTGCTGCTGCGCCTTTCGGATTGTGACCGCCTGACACGGCGTCGCTGTGTATTTTTCTGCTGGTATGGTTACGTGCATGGCATGCATGCATGCATGCAGATTATGGAGTCGCTGGGCGGAGACAAGCTGTGGTTCGATCGCTTCGCGGGCCTGCACGCCGCCGTGGTGTACTACTGGATCCTGGTGACGCTGTATGTCTTCTCCCCGGAGCTGGCGTACAACTTTTCGGAGCTTATCGAGGCGCACGCCGTGGACACGTATGGTGAGGACGAAAAAGGTTTAGGCGTGCGCGCGCGTGTGTGCGTGCTGTGGCTTCATGGGCCGCGCCGCGTCGCCGCGCCGCTGCATCGATGGCCTCCTCCAGCTAATGCCCCTGTGCTGCGCCGGGCCCCCCCGAGCACCCCTTGTGCAATTTCGAGCCCCCGCGGGGGCCCAAAACGACGCCCTAGCGTGCCGCGCCACCTGGCTTCAGTCTTTTTCTTTCTTGTGCGTGCGTTGCTTAGCCATGCTGCACTCAGCCTCAGCTAGCAAGGCAAGACTCGCCCTGTGCCGTACCGCGCGCTCCCAACCGCACGCACGCAGGCGAGTTCGTTGACGCCAACGAGGAGCTGCTCAAGTCGCTGCCGCCCCCGCTGGTGGCCGCCATGTACTACCGCTCGCAGGACCTGTACATGTTTGACAGGTGCGTGGGGTGCGTGGGGTTCGGTGTCGGTGGTGGTGAAGTTGGGCGGCTGGTCCGACGAGCGCAGCTGCGTGAGGCTACCTCTCGCTTACACGCCCCGCCCCCTCCCCGCACCCGCGTCGCGTCGCCCGCGCAGCTTCCAGACGTCACAGCCGCTGCAGAACCCGCGGCGGCCCGGCTGCAAGACGCTGTACGACGTGTTTTGCAACATCCGGGACGACGAGCTGGAGCACGTCAAGACGATGCGCGCGTGCCAGGACGCCACCGTGCAGCAGGATATCGTCAACCGCCGCGACGACGGACCCCGGATTGGCCTGTGAGGAATCTACCGGCGTCGCAGCCAGGTCGGGAGGTAGGGAATAGGTCTTCCCTCGCGGGATGGAAGGGCCCGGTCCATGCGGCCTGTGAAGCGCAACGCAAAGAGGGGACCACCCGCGCGCGGCCGTCCTGGACCGAAATCGCGCGGGGAGGGGCTCTAGCTGGCGAGCAGCCGGCGAAGAGAGGGGCACACGGGGAGGGGCGCTGTAGTGTGGCCCGTTGCGGTACGCTGGCGACGGATCGCGGAGAGTGGCTGGCCGGTGTGACGCGGTCGGCTTGCAGCGTGAGCGTGAGCAGAAGAATGAGCGTTTGTTGAGCGGAGGTATGGCGAGCTGGGCTGTGTGGAAGCACGGAAGGGCGGTCTGGTGGTTTCGGGGCGGTGGCCAGTCTGCGGTCATTCCGCGAGAGGGCGTGGTGGGCGGGGCGGGGGGCGCGGTGTGCGCGGAAAGGTCGGCTCGTCCGACTTGCCCGCTCCTCCATTTGCATATTGCTGGCGGGATGGTTCTCTGGCTTGGGTTCTGGGGCGTGGCGTATGATTTCCCGCGAGGCTTTGAAGAGGGCCTCGAACGCAGTCCAAACAACATGGTCCTCTGTGGAGTTAGTATAGGGAGTACAGTGGTACAGGGAGTTTGGGGCCACTTAAACGTATGTATTATGATGCCAGGAGCGCTTGGGCCGCGAGCTTAGTTGTCCTTATTATTATTAAGCTGTCGACGGCGCGATGAGATAAGTTTGTACAGTCGCAACGCAGCTTCGTGGCTGGGGTTGTTTGGACAGCGCGGCGTCCAACGCGAGAGAGAGGCCTGGCAGGCGAGCGGCTGCTAATGCGGCAGCGTAGCAGTACTGAAGAGGCGCATTGATGTACCGCACTGACCTGCTTGGCTTCTGATGTGTGATGTGTTGAGTTGTTACGCGGAAGTGAGTACCTGATTATTTTCTTTTACGCTGCTTGGCGCTGGGCCGGCCGTTGCTGGAGGTACCGGTACGTGGTGCGCTGCCGGCCCCGGTGCGGAAGAGGGTGAGGCCCTCGTGGCAATCGAGTCGTCTCACCCGGCTGCGAGGATGGAGAGGCTGTAGAGACTTGGTGGAGAGAGCTGGCTTTTGGGAGGCGTGGGGCTGCTCCGGTATGGGCGGCGCGTGGAGATGCTCCATACAGGAGAAGTGACTTGGGGTTTGGCGGACAGAGGCAGTTGATGAGAGTTGAGAGACACCTTTGACGTGCCTGTGCAGTAATGATGGCGTAGCTTCACGTATTCTTTCCGTGGCTTGAGGAGTGCATATGCTTCACCCCTAAAGGAGAGCCCTGGCCATTGGCAGGTCGATTGGCTGTCCGTTGAGGCCTTGCAAGGGCGCTGTAGGATTGCATGCACGACGCAAAGCCATTGTGTTGTTTGGCCGCCGGCACATATCGAGGGGTGCGGCCTCGCGTAGTTGTGGATCTGCAGGCACTGCGTGCCGCTCTGGTGTTGGTGTCGTGTTCATTGATATTCTTTGGACGACGCCAGGAGGGGCGCCTCGATTGTCAGGTACCTTAGTGGGTGGGTGTGTTTTCTTTTGGACCGTCGGCTGATGTGGGCTCATGCTTTTGATTCCTGGCAGCCTCCTGCGTGTGCTGCTGCGCGCTGCTGCCAATTGGATAGCGCTGAGAAGAATAGCACTCGCTGGGATGAAAAGAGAGCGTGCGCGAGGTGCGCGTGCGAGAGGTTAGCTTCTTCTGAAGCTTCGAGAGGGGGGTGTACGTGAATATTACCGGCGTAGAGCTCTGGGGACGTCAGTACCTGCCCCCTGTTCCGCTCATCGAGTGACGTGGCGAGGGAGATAGATTTCTCTGTATTATAGCCAATTTACATGACAAGTTACGTCACCTCACGTTTACATGTAAAGTGGCAGGCCCAAACGGATCCCAATTTACATGGGCTGTTTTGGGGACGTTATCTCTGTTGGCGCGAGGTCCGTACACACTACAGTATGTTTTGAGGCGGTAACGTCAAAGCGCCCATGTCATATCACTCCAGCACGATGTTAAATAAACCCTTAGGACGAAGCCTGCGAGCGTCGTTGCCCATAATGGAACCCGACGCGCCGAGGTCGGCCTCATCGCGCGAGAGCTCGTTCTCAGAGTACGCCAAGCCCTCGATGGCGCTCTCATCGCGCTCATTGTTTGCATATTGAGCGCATATTGATTATACTAAAGTTGTGCAGCGTCGGCGAGCGGCTGCGACCGCGGCCGGCCCTGCGCGGCGTCGGCATGGCTCTCGGAAGCTCGGCCTGACCGACCACTGTGTCTTGTCGAGAAGCAGCCGCGCCTTGTCAAGATCCACGTTGACTTTATGCAGAACTAGCCGGCAGCGAAACTCATTCGGGAGTGCCGAGCTGCCGACCGTGGTGACGGACCGGTGCGCTTGTAGGTCGTACTATTTTGGAAAATAGTACGGCACGCATCCTCCAGCGCTGTTCCCGCGCACTTATCATAAAAGGTATTCACATAACTGCCTGGCCTTGTATCGGTTCGTTATATGTGCCCCAGCAGCTTTGGTCACTTAGGCAGCTATTCATTAATGGACATGACCACGCAATTCTCTGATGAGCAAATACGCGTAGCACGGGATTGCATTAAACAAGCAGAGGACATTATGGCCGTGCGTGATATAGCAATGTTCGAGCTCGCGCGCTGTGTTGCAGATTTTAAAGTCAATTCGGTGATAGTGTTGAGTAATGGCCGCCAGGCCAAGGCCCCAGCGAATGCTTCCCCGAACGCGATACTCAGCATGACACGGACCCGTTACCCCATGCGAACTGACCACGTTTCCTGTAAAGTGATAACGTAACGTGTCATGTAAATCCAGCATTAGCTTCTTACAGACAGTGCCGAGCAATATTTGCGAAGCTCGGTCTACTTCATGGCAACGTGAAGTTATCTGAAATTGTCCAAATCCGTCCCTTCTAGCCTGTGTCTGGCTGGTGTCCACCACAGGTGCAGTCCCTGCTGGATCTACCTGGGAAAAGGCAAATCCAGCTCTGCCCACGACGTCGGCCCACCGTATCACCTCTTCCCGCGGCCGCATCACCATCATCACCACTACATCCACAACACCAAATCCTCAAAGAACAAGCCGGACTCGCCTCATGTGAGTCATCGGAGCAAGAACGAACAGCCCAACCCATCCCTCACACACGCACACAAATCCTTCGACAACACGCCTGCCCCTAGTCCGTCGTGACCAATGCATACTGTACCGCAAAAGCTACAGTGTATACTGTAGTGCAAACAACTCAAGTCTCTTCTCGGGTAATCAAGGTTGCTCTCCATCAACGGCGGGGCAAAAACTACCAACATGCGCCCACACCATACCGGTATTGTAAAACAACCAACGTGCAGCGTTGTGAAAAGCAATAGATATGTGACGGGCCGTGTGGCGGACTAGCGGGACCCCATCACTGTCGAGCTGGGTCGGAAACGCACGTCCACACCCACCAGAAAACGAAATATTTTGAAGCCCTCCTGTGCGGCAGAGAGCAGGCTGCACAGCACAGCCGCACCCTCCGCATGTAAACATGACGACGACGACGACGCAACTCGAGCAAATCTTGAATCGTATTCACAGCGGCAGCGCCCGGCGGGGGCGTTCCGCAACATACCACCGTTGACAACTGAAGGCTTCTTATCAAGACGGCCATCAACCAGCCATTGTTTTGACGTAATAGTGAGGCCCCGCCTGCTTGTGTTCAGCAGGGCGAAGGACCGGACAGGCAGAGCTCAACTTCACTTCGCCCTCACTAGGCCCCAGCAAGCGCCGTCACCAGCACGGCCCAGGCGCCGCGAGCTGCTGCAGCAGCAGCAGCAGCAGCTGCTGCTACTGCTGCAACAGCGCGAAACCGTCCTTATATGGACACCATCGTCACCCACCACCACCCCACCATCATCATGCGTGAAATTTCAACTGGCCCTGTGGCAGCGGCGAGTGCGCCAAAGCGGGCGCCGGAGGGCGAACAACGCCACCGACGAGTGCCGCCTCCGAGCACCCCGCCCTTGCATCTACCCCGAAACTAACAAGCCCGACATGCATTAGGTCCCTGCTCCCAACACTAACGAAAAACGCCAGCACAAGCAAGTCACAACCGCAGCGCAGTCCGCGCACTCAAATCACAACACGCCACACATACCGGGCACAGCAGCCGTAGCGCACAACCAAAAACATACGTTTGGGCCTTCGAAATGTCTGCAAATATATCACACACCGAAGCATCATCCCGCGCCAGCAGGCTCTCAAACACGAGGCTTTCCGCAACGAAAAGCACAAAAAATGTGAGACACAAGGGTTGGGGCCATCATAACGCCCCGTCCCCATGGACGTCCGGCGTACTGACCTACCGACTCTATCCTTCATCCTCACCACCTCTTCACTCGGGGCTTTTGGGCGCCCCTAGGCGCCCAACAGTGTCGCTGACCACCGGAAAGAAGAGCCATCCGATCCACATGCTATTAAGGTCCTGCCAAAGTGAGAGCCCGGCTGCCGCAGCGGCAAAGGGCACAGGTGCAGACAAAAACGGAAGGCCGGTTCCAGGCACGGCAGTCCTCTCCAAAAACAGCACCCCCAAAAGCAGACACACAGCAATGCGTGGCAACTCGGCGCTGAGCTCACACTCCCCCCGAACCTCAGCTCAGCAGCCCTCAGTTTGACAGCGGAGTACAACATACAAATTAGTTGTCCAACGCAAGCAGCAGGCGGGGTCACAAAATTGGCAGCATCACAGCCGCCACCGCCGCCGCCGCTGGACGCGCAAAATCTTTTTCTCTCTCCGTCCCTCCGGCTTCTGAGGAAATGCCAGCCGAGCAATCAGCATGGGTGAACGGTATCGTCCCGCTCCGCAGTTTCAGGCGGTAATTCGCTTCATCTCATCGCGTCATCGCCGTCCCTCTCTCTCGCGCAAGGCTGCTGTCGCAGTGACGTTACTGCGGCGGCCGGTAACGGTAATATAGATTACTTTCAAAACTTCGCAGCCGGCTGTGTTCAGCTGCCATGGCTCCACCTCTGTACGTTCACCGTCCCATCACTTCTCATCATTTGTGTTCCTGCTCGCATGCCAAGCCACTGGGGCACGTGCCTCGCACATGCTCAACCAGGGCGGGCTGCACTCAATGCCACGCCGCAGCGTTCGACGCCCAGGTCTGGCCCATGACATCGAACCAACCTCACCTACCAAAACGATCCTCTCTACACACACCCCAAGCCGCAACTCTCCGATACTTTCTTCTTCTCCGCGCACTCTCGAGCCGCAGCTCTCCGATACTCTCTTCTCTGCGCACCCCAAGTCACAACCCCTCTAAATATGTTTCTTCTTCTCGCGCACCCATACTGTATATAAAGAAGTAAAATGGCGGCCGATTTGAAGGGGAAAAGAAGGACCTCGCGCAAGTCGCCAGAGGCCCGGCCGTGTATACTCATATACATTGGTCGCCGTGCGTCTCAGCACGACACGGCCCGCATGGGCAGCGGGCTCGTCACGGTCCCAAAAGCATCGTCCAAAGAAAGCCACAGTACCGTTCCTCAGCAAGGCGACGGCACAAAAGGCGCGAACCACGCAGTGCGATACAGACGCGGTGAAAAACGCAGTACGGTATGGATGTCCGCAGGGGCGCCGCATCGCATCGCAAGCGCCGCGACGACAACTGGATTGCCCTGGATCGCGCGATGGATCGCGCGTTCCAGGGCGATTAGGAAACCGGCGAGGAAGCCTCCACTCAACTCCACGACGCGGGCGGAGGACCGTCAGCTGCTGCTCTAGAGCGCCGGTGCGCTGCCAGCCACCAGCCGCCACCCGCAGCCGCAGCCGCGGGCCTGAACAACGACGCCGCCGCCGTGGCCCGGCCGCCTCACGGCCAGGCCACATCCAGCAACGGGGCGCGCACGCACGCGCCTTCCTGGCAACGCATCTCTCCCTCTCCCTCGCTCAGCTCACCGCGGCAAATGACGCCATCAGCCGTCCACGAGCATGCCTGTCGCGCCGGCGGAGGTGACGGGCGCCGCCGCCGCCTCCGGCTGCGCGGCAACCGCCGCGGCCTGCGCCCCCATGTCCACCTCCTGATGCGTCCAGAGCCCACCGAGCGCGAGCGCATCCACCCGGGGCGGCGGTGCAACGTCAGCAGAGACCACGCCCTGCTGGGGCACCGCCATAACCATTGCCGGGCCGGCGGCACGTGCGTCAGCGCAGCTCACATCGGCCTTCGCGGGCACCAGCGGCGCCGCAGCGGCGGCGGCGACAGCCGGCACAGGACCGGCGCCGAAGGTGCCCGCCGCCAGACCGGGGACGTGCAGCGGCGGTACCGCCGCCACCGGCGCCGCCATCCCCAAGTGGGCATACACGCCCTGTGCCGCCGCCTGCGCAGCGGCGTTCACGACGGCGTAGTGGTGGTGCAGCGCCGCAGCGTCAATGCCGTGGGGCAGGGCGCCAAACGACGGCCCCGGCGGCGCCGGATGCCGCCCGGCGCCCGGCACCAGCCCATGCGCCGTGTTGTACGGCATCCCCGGGATGCCGTACGAGAAGGGCAGACCGCACTGACCGGTGCTGAAGACGCTGACCGCGTGCGGGTGCTGCAGCGCCAGCCTGCTGGCGGCGGCGGCCGCCGGCCCTAGCGCCGGCCTGCCGACGAACGCCGCCGCCGCCGCGGCGCCGGAACTGACACAGGTTATCGCGGCTTGGTTGTTGTCGCCGCTGTTGGTGCTCGTCGTGCTGGCGCTGCTTGCGGCCTTCACGGCCCCGGACTGCTGCTGCGGCGGCGGCGGCGGCGGCGGAGCCTCCCTGGCTGCTTGCTGCCACTGGTGCTGGTGCGCGTCGGACATCGCGGTTTTCGCGCCACCGGCACCTGTGGCACCGGCGGGGCCCTGCCGCATGCGCTGCGCCTTCTTGGTCTGGTGCGGCAGCACTGAGTTGGGATCGTCGTTGCGTGCGAAGCGGCCGCCCACGCGCGGTCGCGAGTCGGCGAGCGTCTTGCGGCACTGGTACTTGACCTCCCGGTTGAAATTGCGCATGTTGCGTTTGTTGCGGTAGCGCAGGATGCGCTGCAGCCGCTCCTCCGGCGTCAGCCGCCCAATCAGCTGCACAGCGGAGCGGAGTGGCGCGGAGCGGTGCGAGGAGGCCGCCGACATTGCGCCGCGTGGCGGTGCAGCGCGGGTGAAGACAAGGCCCAGGGTGCCGGTCAAGGGTATGCAGGCCGTGCAACGGAGGTGGCAGTATGCAGTGCTCGGCGGGGCCGTTGCATAGCATCTGCAGAAGCCTTTCCCGCCGTCGGTACGGGCCGGCTGGCCGGATGGTGCCAGACACCAGAAAGTCCTTCCGCCAGGTCTCGACACTGTCTACCGTATGTGCTTTCTGTAATTTACCGACACGACAAGCGTCCAGTCCAGAATCAAACCCTCAGTTAAAGGCAACCCACCTTCTGGCCCGTCGCTCCCACCCCCGCCGTGCCCTCCTCCGCGACGTCGGACGGCAGCTCCAAGGATGCCGAGCGCCAGGCGCACAGCTCCAGCGCGCTCTGGCTCTTGCGCAGCCCCCGGGCGGGAGAGGCGCCGGCGGCGGCGCTGGCGGAATAAGCCACTGCCTCGCAGCCGGCAGGCGCCGGCGCCGCCGCCGGTGGGGTCGCCGTGGCAGTGGATGCCGCCGTCGATGCGGCGTCGTCGCCTGCCGTTGTCGGACCCGCCAGCCTGCGCAGCACAGCACCCCATGTAGGTCCATATCCGAAAGCGCTACTTCCGAGGGTTTTCCGCCACCCGGCTTCTTCGCCTGGCAACGCCTGGCAGCCGGTGGCCAGGCTTTCCGCTCCGCTCTAGTCTGTACCCTGGTTGGCTCCCGCGGACGCCGGCCCCCGGCACGAAATCGCTCTTCAAGGCACCGCTGAACTCAGTCACTCGAGGCCAAACCCACATTGACGACTCGCAGCCTTATCCCGCGGCTCCGAAGCCAACGGAGCGCGCAAACAAGGGTTGGCGAACAGGCGGAGCTGTCGCAAGCATTTCGGCAAGCACATGTACAGACCCAGCGCTTCTAGCTCCAGCGCAGGTGGTACGGGCCGTAAATGTGGGAACTTACAAGTGGGCCGGCGGCATCGGCATCGGTAGGGCAAGGGTATAGGTGCCAGGCGGAAAGGAGGGCGCGGCGGAGTAGAGTTGCGGCGGCGGCGGCGGCGCCATGCCGTACAAGCCCACAGGCTGCGGCAAGGCGAAGGGCTGCGGGCCGACGTGATGCGGGCAGGGGAGGCAGGGGCCGCCGGATGTGGGGCAGAGTGGTGTGCGTGGAATCGAGGTGCAACGCACAAGCGAAGAAGCGGGACAAAATAGCATGACACAACCCAACAACAAAAGCAACAGCAATAGCACGAGAAACGCCGGATGCGGCCCATGCATCTGCCGAACAAAGCTCGACATGGCATTCTCCAGAGGCGCCCCCAAGTGCTCTACACCGCACCTGCACAAAAGCTGGCACCGCACCCAGCGGAAACACGCCCGCCGCCGCCGCCGCCGTCGCGGCGGAAGAGGCCGCGGCTCCGGAGCCATAAGCCGCTGGAGCTGTCGCGCCCGCCGGCGTGGGCAGAAAATGCGGCGCCGCAACGCCCGCCATCGCACCCGCAGCCGCCGCCATCGCGTCCCCGGCAGCATGCCTCAGCTCCTGCTGTGCTTCTTGCGGCTGCAGCTGCGTTTGTTGCTGCTGCAGCGGCGGCGACGGAGCATGCTGCAGCAGCGTTTGCTGCTGATGCTGCTGCTGGGTGCTTTCGTCCGATCCCTCCCGCTGGAAACTGAGCGTGTTGCTCATCAGGGCCGCCAGCGTCCCCGTCGACGGAACGGGCCGCAGCCCCCCACCGCTGCTGGTACAGCCAAGCATGCTGCCACCGCCACCGCTGCCGCTCGCCTCCGGCGATAGCGGCCCGGCGGGCTGCGCGGAAGCGGCAGGGTCCACCAACGCCGCCGGCGTGGCGACGCCGCCGCAGTCGGCTGCGGGAGCCTGATAGGAGGCGGTGGCTGCGGCTGCTGCGGCGATGGCGGTAGCCGCTTGCTGCGGCGCTGATGGGAACGCTGCTTGGGGGGAACCTGCAGCGGCACAAGAGGCGCACGGCAGGCTTGAGACTGAGGAGGCGTCGCGCGCACGAAACGGCCCTGCTCAACCAGACACAGCTGTAATTGTCGACCACGCGCCGGCGCGCGCTCAGGCTGCGGGTGGGAGGTACAGTGCAGGGAGGTTGGCATGCAGACCCACCTGCCGACACGCCGAGCGCGGGGCTGCAGGCGCCGGTCCCGGACTCGGCCTCGCCGCCGCTGCGGTCCCCGGCGGCCATCATGCTGGTGTGGTTGGCCATTGCCGACGGAGGCTGGGGCAGAGGTCCGCCCTGCAGGAGCGAACAGAAACATCCCATGCAAAAAGCCTCATAATACGCTCCATGCCAAATCGCATGGGCCGATGGCGGGCGAGCTGCGACTTAACGACCACGGCGGGCCAGCAGGCACTGAACCTTTGGAGGCGAGCAAGGTGGGGCGAAGGTACCCACCGGCGACGGCGCGCCCTCGGGCACGGACTCCAGAGCCGGCCGCGCCCTCGCCCTGGCTCCCGCCAGGCCCAGGCCCATGTGGCTGCCGTACTGGAGCGGCGGCGCGCTGAGGCCCGCGACTGGCGGCAGCAGGTTCGCCTCCTGCAGCTGCTGATGCTCGAGCAGGAGCTGCGAAGAACAGACGCAGAACGCAGAACGCAGCAAGCGTTGAAGGACGCGGAAGTTGGAGATAAGGTGAGCGCGTGGGCACGTGAGCATGATGATACGCTGAAGAACGCAAAAGATGTGGGCGCAAGTACTTGTGAATGAAGGAAATGGATTACGCAGGGGCGCTCCAGCGACATGACGCCAGATGAGAACCTAGATCTCCCTTAGGAACCCTAGCCGTCGTACCTGAAGGTCATTCGCGCTGAAGCTTCGAAACGCTCCGACGCGACTGAAATGACCCATTCCGGAGCTCGAGGTGTCTCCGCACACGCCGCTGCTGCTGCTCGGGCCGTCGCCGCTGCTCGGGCCGTCGCCGCTGCTTGGGCCGTCGCCGCTGCTGGTAGGTTGGCTGGACGCAGAGAGTTGCTGCAGGGGCGCGCCCTTATTTTCCTGACCGGTCTGTGGGAGGTGGAGTCGTGTAGGCACATGACGGCCAGGCGAGTTTGAGGAGGGGTAGCGGGCTTGAGCGACTGGGGTTTGGCTCGTCGGGTTGCCTAGGCAGCGCGAGGCTTCGACCCGCGCGCTTACACCGGCACTTACGTAGGGCGGTGGCGAGTGGTTAAAGAACTCTTGGCCTGTGAACTCTTCCAGAGATTGAGCGATATCATCCTGGACAAGCCCACCGCCAAGGTCTGCGGAAGTCATGGAAGAGCGCGCGCCTCATCGGGAAAGTGCTGCCACAGCGATCAAGAATCAAGTGCCCCAGTATGCATCATAGGTATAACTTGTACAAGTTGCGTTGCAAACGATGACGGCGCTAAATGTGCAGGCGGAAAAAGCCCGGCAATTCGCACCGGAATTCAGCCACTGGTCCACGCAAGCCAGGTCGTCACCAGCATCTGTAGCGCGTTGTGGGCTATAAGCAAGCCAGTCGGCGATGACTGTGTCCATTTTGCCGCTGCGCGCGCCTTCAGCGTCCGGCGGAGGGGTCCAGGGTTTACAGTGCCAGAGCAGGCCGCGCTTAAAAGAGCTGACAACCTATGGATGGTGAAGCCCTCTGCCTAACCAATCCGACTGACTGCTTTGCCAGCGCCAGCGTCTCTTGCCTAGTACGTCTCTTAACCCCTAGACGTGACGGACAACACAGGCGCTGCAGCCGAGGCACATCCTTCCATGCTCGCGTCGTCGCATCTACCAAGGTGACTGCTCCCAGCACGAGGTCAGGACCTGCGTGGTCATGGGCTTAAGGGGCGCGCAAGACTCAATTAGCCCTGCTCCAATTGTAGTGTAATCGCCCCATATAATTGTCAAACCAATTCTGCAAAATTCAATGTGTACGCTGATAGAGCACCAGGCTCTGTACTGTCGAGGGGAAGTGTACGGGTTTGTATCCGCTTGCACGGCTCACTTCGGAAGTAAATTCGTCTACGCGTCTACCTGCAACTGCGATCGCCTGCTCAAATATATATGCTGTACCTCAGGAAGCACTTTTATGCATAAAGTCGCGACGCGCTCCGAATGCAACGAAAGCCTAGAGCAGCTGGCGGGCTCTTGCGCCAACTGATCTCCTGCGCGACAATCCATTGTAGCAAACACCGTCCCGTTGACTCGGTCACAAGCTACCGCGAACTCGCCGCGCCGCTCTTGCGGTACACCGCCGGTTGGACGAGCGCCTGGGCGGACACAGCACACTTCTCGCCTCACCCACACCACCGACGCGCTGACACCTTCCGCCCCCGAAGCGACGGCGCGAGCTCATCATCCAAACCTCCACCGAAATGCGGCCTCCTCTTGTCGCCAGCAACCCTTTCGGCGACATCGGCGCCTCCGCCAACCGCTCTAGCAACCAGGGCGCCACCCCGACGACACTGGACGACGCTTGGAGCTCAGGGGCCACCGCCGCCGCCACAACCTCCGTCGCTGGCGCCGTCACAGCAGCAGCAAACCCTGAGACACCTCTCAGCCCTGTCCCGTGCGGCGCTGCCGCCACCGCCTCGGCAGCCGCTTTCAGCCCCCTTGTCATCGTCGGTCGCGGGGCCCAACCATGCCCACGGGGCGGGCCCAGCGTGCCCGTCCGATTTCGCCTCCCTTGGCGTATCATCTGAACTGCAGGTACGGCACTGGGCGGCTGCCCTGACCTCGCCGAAAGGCCTCTTTGTGCCAACACGGCGCGCCTATCCGCCTGTCCGGCTCCCGCCTGTAGAGCGCCAGCCGATGCGGCGCTGAAAGACTGGTCCCGCGGGGCGCACCCGACCCCTCAGTAGCCCGCTTCGCTGTCGCCCGTCGCCCGTTGCCAGGCTCACGCGTTCCCGGCCGGTCTTCCCGCCCTCTCTCCCTCATGCAGCATTGCGGCGTCTGATGGCTTGGTTCCATACTAGTGGTTTTGCAGGCTAGTTGCTGCAACTAGTACCATCACCGTATGCCACTCTCAACCCTTCCTCCCTCGCTCCCGCCCTGTACTGCCGCCCTCCCGCAGGAGAGGCTGGCCACGCAGGGCCTCCGAGCTGCGCTGCCGGTACAGGCGGAGGCGCTGCCCCTCATCCTGTCCGGCCGCAACACGGCCATAAAGTCCTGCACTGGCTCGGGCAAGGTGCGGCGCGGCGCGGTGCGGTGTGATTCGATGCGGTGGGGCGGACCTCGGGCGCATCTGGACCGATCCCGATGGGGCAGCGACTGGTAGGCGGTGCAGCTAGGCGGGGCCGGGTTGGGGTTTTGAAGGACGGTGCCGGTCTTCGCTGGGGCCCTGGGGGGGCTCCTGGGCGGGCTGGTCCGGACCTCGTCCAGGACTTCCTTCCGACCCCGAAGACCCCGTCGAGGGCCTCAGACAGGTAGTCACAAACAGCTGAGCCCAAGACTGGCCACTGGGCTGGGGCGGGTCGCTGTGCACACCCGCTCGCCCTCGACCGCGGCCCGCAAAGTGTTGAGACCCAGACACCGGAACCACGCTTGGAGGTTGGGCCCCGCTCATGCCACCCACTACCAGCACTGCTTCCGTCGCTGCCGCTGCCGCTGCTCTGTCCCCAGACCTTGGCGTATCTGCTGCCCGTCATTCAGCTGGCGTTGGAGCGGCGCAGGGCCGCGGCGGCGGCCGCCGCCGCCGCTGCTGCCGCCAACAAAACGGCCGCCGCCGCCAGCAGCAGCACCAGCACCAGCAGCGACGGCGGGGAGAGGCAGCCGACTGTCGCGGAGCTGAAACGGCAGGTCCGGGCGCCGCAGGCAAGTTAGAAGGGCTGCGGCTGTGGCTGCGGGGCTGGGAGGACTATCAGACATACTGTGCAGGAGCTTGCGGGCATCGCAGGAGCCGGCGTCCATGTACCGGTATTGCGGCGCTGCCTCGCCTTCTCTCCTCACGGCCGCAGTTACCGCGCACGCGATCCCGGCGCCGCCTGGCTGCCTCGCAGGCCGTCATCGTCGCACCCTCCCGGGAGCTGTGCATCCAAATCCAGCGCACGGCGCAGGATCTGATGCCCGGGCCGCCCGCCAACCGCCGGCTGGTGGCGCAGCTGGTCGGCGGCGCGAACCCCAGGCGCCAGGAGGCGGCGCTGGCGGGCGGTGACGACCGCGGCGGCGGCGGCGGCGCTGCCGCGTGGCCGCTGGTGGTGGTGGGCACGCCGGGTCGCGTGGCGGACATGGTGACCCGTGGGTCGTTGCACGTGTGGGGCTGCCCCCTGCTCGTATTGGACGAGGTGCGTGCAGCAAGGTAATAACCGCGAAACCGCGGACGGAGGCATGGAGGCGACGTTGGTGAACGGACCC
The DNA here is from genome assembly GCA_030267565.1 of Pleodorina starrii. NCBI lineage: Eukaryota > Viridiplantae > Chlorophyta > Chlorophyceae > Chlamydomonadales > Volvocaceae > Pleodorina > Pleodorina starrii. The sequence continues at coordinate 3,807,411 of BRXU01000007.1, read as the reverse complement.
CGCAACACGCAGCACGCATACACACGCCGGGGAAGGGCCGTACGGCTGCTCGCTGGCCCCTGCTTGAAGGAACGTCCGAAACGGAGACCGTCGTTATTGTCGGTGTGTGTGGAGCTATAGGCCGCCCCGACCTGTGACGGTGAAACGGGGAAAGGTGGGACGGGGAGCGGAGCTGGGGCTGTCCAGCCGGCATCCCGCCAAGTCCACAAAACGGGGTGCTGGGCCGTGGTGTCGGTCTCCTGCGCGCTGGACAGAGTGAGCCCTGCAGCATTTGCCACCAGACAACAGCGCGACGCCTTGACCCAAACCCCTACGGCACTGCGCCACCGATGTGTGCTCGTGCCGCAGGTGGACCAGCTGTTCGGACAGGAGGAGCTCCGAAACCACGTCGACACCATCGCCGCCCACGTCGGCCGTCGGGCGCACCAACACCCGCACCCGCCGCCGCTCGCCGCCGTCGCCAGCGCCAGCGGGGCAGCTGCCGGCGGAGCCGCCGCTGCTGACGCCGGCGCCAGTGGCGCCGGCGAGACTGGCAGCAGCAGCAGCAGCAGTAGCAGCAGCAACGCCACAGGCGGGCGGCAGACGGTCATCGTGAGCGCCTCCCTGGACGCACGTGGCCCGGGCCGCTACGCGTCCTGGTGCCCCGACCCCGCCTTCGTGGTGCTTGCCAGCCTGCAGGCGCTGCCGCCGCCTCTCCTGCAGACGCTACAGGAGCCGGCCGCGCAGCCCGCCGCAGCCGCTGGGGCGCAGTGGGGCGGGCCACACGGCGGCGGCCAGGAGGCGTTCGGTGGCGCAGTGGGGTCCGCTGGCGGCGCCGCCGCCGCTGCCTCCGAAACCAACGGCCCCAGCCCCAGCCCCAGCTCCGAAGCCAGCAGTAACCCCGGCAGCAGCGCCAGCCCCAATGGCGGTGGCGCGCTGTCTGCTGGGCCGCTATCCGGCGTGCTGCCGCCCCATCTGGCGCACCTGTACGTCCTGGCACATTCCAAGCACCGTACGGACAAAGTACGGCGGCTCATTCACGCGTTGCAGGCGGAGCGCGTGCTGCTGTTCGTGCCCAAGCAGAACCAAACCATGGTGACCAAGTACAGGCTGGAGGCGCGCCGCATGCAGGTGCGAGGGGCGGGGCGGGGTGGGGCGGGATCGGGCCAGCAATCCAACGTACAGCAGTTGACGGGAGAGGCAACCAGGGGCGCCGGGTGAGGCGCACGCACGTTGATTGAGCGTGAGGGCCGCGACGCAAGACCCGCGAACAGGGCAGTCTTCCGATATGCACCGGTGATCTTTTTGGGGTGAGGGAGGCTGCCGTGTCTGGGTCGTGACACCTTGCGCTTAGCTTCCTCGCCACCGTGCTGCCGCGAGATTGGGATGGAACGGCTCATGGCTGCGCGCCGGGGCTCCGCAGGTGTCTGTTCTGCACGGCAAGCTGACCAAGATGGAGCGGGGAAACATCATGGACGCCTTCCGACGCGGCGTGTTCCGTGCGTTGGTAGTCACGGACCTGGGCGCGCGCGGCCTGGACCTGCCGGATTGCGACGCCGTCATCAATTTCGGGCCCCCGGCCGACGCGCTGTCGTACGCCCACCGGGCGGGGCGGACAGGGCGGGCGGGCGCGCCTGGCCTGGTGGTCAGCGTCGTCACGCGACTGGAGCTGCCGGCGCTTCGGCGCGTCGCGGCACAGCTGGGAGTGAACTTGCAGGTGGGTCGGCGGATTTTATCGGGAACTTTTGTTGCTTTGTCGTGATTGGGTTTCATTTGCTGCGATATTTTTTGTGTGTTGAATTTGCGGTGGCGGAGGGCGGCGGCCGTGGACGCGGACTTTTTCCGTCGCCGGCACGTTTCCGGCACTGTTAACCGATAACGCCCTGGAACCGGCGCGTAACTGGGACTGATAAGCAACGTTAATCCCGTTCTTGCCCCCAACCTTGCGCGCTCACAGGCGGTTTCTGTGTCACATGGCGGCATTGCGCCAGGAGAGGAGAAGGATAGCGCCGAGCTGGGTGATAGCGATAGTCAACGTGCTCCCGATCGCGGACGACCGCTGAAGGCACCTGAACGCGCACCTCCGAGCATCTCCGATGGCGTGTAGTGTGCCCATGTTCACAGTTGTTTTGGGTGCTTTGGCTTTCGTTGCCGTAGGCTGCATGGACTGTGACTTTGGTCTGACGCACCAGCTGAGCAACCCTGCGCTGCATTCGCACATTTAGCCAGACGAAACCTGTGCATTGGGAGCTGCTGTAGTTGTGTAAACTTCGAAGCTTACGACATGGGGCGCCGTACGACTTAGAGCCGTACGCGAGGACTTGGGTCCTTGGTCCTGCGCTTGAACTCGCACTCGCATTGTTCCAAATCCCTGCCGCAATACTTGCTGCAATTAATACGCCAACCCTTGAAAGCGTTAACTTTATCGCACACAGCAAAGAGGACCGCGCGTCATGTTTGTGTAGAGTTTGCCCAAGGAGGCCCTTATCTTAGAGCTCAGGGTCCAACAATGTTCAAGAACGCTTTTCAATCCGGCTTCCTTTCGGTGCTTTATAGCATCGGCTCTAAGCCTCTAGAGATATGGGACAAGCAAGGTGCGGCATGTGCACAGGCGGCCAGGCGCGCGGCCCGTAGCCGCATCAGCCCGGAGGACTGGCAACGATGGAGCTGTAATGGAGGATGCTGACTGCTTATTGTCCGCCTGCAGTTAGCAATGGCCACATCAAGCGCATCACAGACACGGACATCCAGTCTTCCGTTCTGGAGATAATGGGGCAGAACGTGTCAACAACATACATCACCTGCCCAGCAGATCCCAACAAGACGTTGGGTATCAAGCTGCCGTTCCTGGTCCTTATTATCAAGAACCTCAACAAATACTTCAGGCAAGCCTCGCCTTACTCTATTTCGCTCATTTGTGAACCTTTCTGACATCAGCTTGTCCTCCTGCAGCTTTGAGGTCCAAGTGCTGGACGACAAGAACGTGCGGAGACGCTTCCGCGCCTCGAACTACCAGGTGCGCCGCTGGGACTGTGCATAAGCTCACATCCAAACGAAATTTGCTCAACTAGGCATGGTATTGGACGTTGCCAACTTGTTCGCCGACGTGGCCTTGCACCCGCGTCCCTTCGTAAATTGCCTCCATGTTATTTTCTTCGCAGTCAACGACGCGCGTGAAGCCATTCATCTGCACCATGCCCATGCGGCTTGACAGCGGGTGGAACCAGATCCAGTTCAACCTCTCGGTAAGCCGTCCGCCGGACCCGGCATTGCCAGCACATGCCGGCGAGCATAGCGCCCACATACAACTGAGAGCGTCTTGTATGCGTACAGGACTTCACGCGTCGTGCTTATGGCACGAACTACATCGAGACGCTTCGAGTACAGGTTCACGCGAACTGCCGCATCCGGCGCATCTATTTCTCCGACCGCCTGTACTCCGAAGAGGAGCTCCCGGCAGAGTGAGTTACTGCTTTCGTGCTTGGGGAGGACCCACAAGGGGGTCTGCTTGCCGGCTTGCGTTGATAATTCTAACTGGGTTTGCCCCTCCTCCCACCCTGCCCCCTCACCCGTGCTGCCGCTACCCGACGACTCCAGGTTCAAGCTCTTCCTACCGGTGAGCACATGCCGTAGCGCCCAGCGTGCATAGGAGGGCCCAGGACCTTGCAGCACATATGGGTGGCGCGGACGGTAGCTGTAGTTCAGCTTTCGGTTCGCATCGTGTCTGCTTGTTGAGCATCACGCACGTGTATGTGCCAACCAATGCGGCGTTAGTCAGGGCAGGGGCCCAGTTTGCACCTTCGCTGTATGCAAATATAGCAGGGCAAATGTAAACGGCCAGTGCCGCTTGCGCCGTCGGCCTTGGCGCTGGGCAGCTGATGTCGCACATGGCACTTGGGGCTGGCGACTAATACGGGAGCATAGGTCCGATAGGGCAGCGAAGGGGCAAGCATCCCATGCCCAGCAAACGAACCCTCTTCTAACCCTGTCCCGCGCCCCCCTGTTCCCTGAACTCGCAGATTCAGAAATCGTGAGCGGCGGGAGCACGCTTGGACGCGACGGGGGGCCCTGACTGGCGTAGCATGAGCGCGTGTTCATAAGTACTGGTGTCCTGGCAGGCGGCCAGCCCAGCAACGGAGGCCGTGGCTGCGCCCTAGCGGACATGTCCCTGTGTACTTCAGCGCTATGCTCTTTTCGTGCGTGTGTGCTCATGTGTGCGTGTACGTGCGTCTCTGGGATGCGTCGGGGATGGCCCGCACATGCGGCCGGACGCATATGACGGGGGGGGGGGAGAAGGGGAGGCTGGGCAGAACTACTACTACGGCGGCGGCGGCGTTGGCGCGTTACGCTAGTTTGGGCTGACGGCGGGTGGGAGTTAGACTACATGGCAAGTGAAGCGTGTGTTTTCGAATTGATGACAGGATATGACAGCATGAACTGACATGACTGACGCTTGACACAACGTGTCGACGGACGAGGCGGCGATGGGCGACCGCGGATTTTGGCCGGGGCCCTTGACGACGACACGCGCAGCTGTTGACTAACAGGGCCGACATATGTTGGCCGAATATGCACACTTCATTTGAGGGTTTGCAGCAGTGCGACCTCAATATCCAACAAATGGCTACGCGGCTGTGGGCTTGCGCAGCGTTTCTAAGGGCAGGCTGTGCTGCGCAAAGGGGGCGCTCCAAGGCGGGCGCTGAATGCGCACGCACTTGCCCCTTTGTTGCTCCAGACATTGGGAGGCGCTGCGGAATGTAAATATCGCTGATAGGGTGATTGCCGCCTCGCTCGTTGCGAATGCCTGTCTGAGTACTTGGAAGATGTACGATGCATAGGCCAAGTCGCGCAGGACATGTGTAAGCTTGGTTTGCATCTTGCAACATGGCCATGTACCGCATTCACGGTGTGAAGTCGGATACACGCGCCAGCACCACTGTCACTGTCCCCACCGCCACTGGCCATCAAGCCACTGTCTGTCCAACCAGCGTTATCAGCGTTCTTACTTCTCGAACCGCAAACAGCGCACCTACACCATCACCGCCGAAAGAGACGGGCCAAGCCATACACAGCAAAACACCGCGATTGTGGGGGCATCCTTAACTGGCTACATGAGTCGCTTTCGCAACAGTACACGGCCAGCTGACCCGTTGGCTCTACGCTTCTGAAGTCAGGAGCCCACTGTACCAACCACAACAAGTCGGCTGGCCCTCCCTGCTCCCTCCCCAAATGCTATCCCAACCGTGACCCAACCACTCTTGCGAGGACTGTCTTCCTTACGTTGCCCCGACGCCAGAACATTATCATAACTGCGTCGCCACAGCGCCGGGTATGTATGGCGTGCGGCCTGCCCGCATTGCGTCAATTACAATGCCGGGTACGCGTGCTCTAGTACCGGCGGCACGGGCATCGTAGAGATGAAGTCCGACGAGGCGCTGGGCAGCAGCCGCATGGCGCTGAGCTTGTACAGTCCGAATACGAGCTGCCCCGCGTGCACCAGGCAGTACAGCAACCGCGGCGTCAGCACGTCCAGCTGCTTCCACTCCTCGTCGCGCGGGAACACTGCGCAAATTTTCATGCGCAGGGGGCCATCGCACGCGGTGCATGGGATTACTTTCTGGCTATCCAACCCTGGCAAAATCATAGTTGACATGGGCATCGTCAGAGGAAGGCTTCGTGCATTACGCATGCGAACTCCGTGTTCGCACCAATACGTATCAGTCGTCAGGCTGGGTCCTAACTGTGCCGCCCCTGTCCGCCTGCCAGCCCGCATACAGCTGCCGCAAGCGTGGGCTGGTGTTTTACGCCAAAGCCGCCACGGCGGCCCACAGCCCCTCCCCCGCTCCAGCGTTGCATCACGCCAAGGCCGTGTACGGCATCCTCCCAGAGACGCGGCGCCATACGCACCTTCGCCGGAGCTCATGATCGCCGAGACGGGTGCCGAAATGAGGTTAAACGTCATGAATATGCTGAAGATCTGAATCGAGTTGCCGAACATCCAGGCCATGAAGCACATCATGCCGACCTGCTTCAGCGGCGCTGTCGCTTTGGCGAAGAGGGCCTGCAAGAGGGTACACAAAGAAGGGCCGGCAGGGCAGGGCCTTGTCACGGCATCCAACGGGCCGTGACACTCGGAGGATTTTGGTGGAGTGTCTAGAGCGACACCGGAGGGAGTTGCAGCCATGCCGGCCGATGTGCGGCAAAGGAAACGCCTGTGGCCCAGCGTAGCTCCAAGTGCTTTGACGCTGGCGGGTGGTGCCGTGAAAGGTGCCCGAGTAGCCAGTATCCAGCCACGCCGGGGACAAGGACGCCCTGTCCCCGTCATAGCGCGGCGGGACGCAAGAATCCATTCGCCAGTTCAGCGTGCCTGCTTAGGTGCAAGCTCCGCTCGACCGCCCAGGGCCAGTGCCGACCGGACCTGATGCCAGCACCTGACCGCGCCGCAAGCACCCGTAAGCGTCGTAACACGCTTCTTCGTATGTTTACCCATGGCGCATAGCCCCAACTTCCTGCATGTATACTCCTGTCCATCAAAACCCTTGAGCTGGGTGTCAACGGGCTTGGGGGCCCGCTGCCGCTAGATGTGAAACCCGACTGGGCCTACGGCACAGACCCGGACCCTGAAGAAGGCCTGGCTTTGCCCCGCGGACGGGTTCCCTTCATCCCAGGGTGGCCACCATCGGGAAAGGGTTCAAGGACTAATGGCAGCCTCAACGCCCCCCACCCTCTCTCTACCCACAAGTGCTAACCTGCTGTTTGCGCGCCAGCGTATTCCGGTCCCGGGGTTTGCTTGAGCTGATCATTCCAACCTGTGCCAGGCTACGTGGTTAGGAGAGGGAATCCATCTTCCGCAGTGAGCGCACAAATCCTCACCGGGTCCTTCGCCATTGAGAAGTCATATCCCGGTGGATCTATTTGGAGCTTCTTATCTGGTATCAATGCCTCAAAGTCAAGTCGCCAGCTCTTCAAGTCAGCCATTTCAGACTTAAATGGCTTGCCGCTCAAACAAGCAGGAATTCGTCCTTGCAGGCCGCTGCCTAATAATATCACAGGACTGAAAGTAACGAGGACTTCGAAACAAGCTGCGTAGCTGCTGAATGAACTGCGTTGATAGCGGTTAGGCCGTACGGCAGTGTGCTTTGGGTTTTTCTGTTCTCGCCGGGAACTTCACTGCAGAGACTAAGTTTATCATATAAAACGGTTTGTGTTGACTGTGGCATTGCAGCGCTTTCAGAAGAAGGATTCCGTGGTGACGGCTGCGTCTTTGTAGCGAGAATCGGCCTCTTCAATTCATACACGGATACGGCTTGCGTAATTAGTACTTAGAGCGCAACCGGAATACAATGGGAAACAAACGGCGGAAGGTCGAGGAGTCGGAAGAGGAGGATGAGTTCGACGAGGTGCGCACCTAGCGTTAGGTTTTCTGAGCCTCATCTGAGCCGACGCTCAGACCTGATGCCTGGTTGGACTGGATTGGGCGCCTTTTCCGGAGCCGCCGCCGGCCGCCGTGACCCATGCGCGGTGCCGTGAGGTTCCCGGCGCGCGGTGCCCATCCACCGTCGCCACGGCCGCGATTGGACCTCTCACTGCTGTCGGCCATCGGCCGTCAGAAGTTCCCCTCCCAAAGCATCTCGACGGAGCCTCCCGTCACTGCCCCTAACCTCAGGACGTTTTGGACAGCGACGACGACGCCGGCGACGCCGACGACGCCGACGGCGAGCCGGGGACCTCCGGCCGCCCCACACGCCAGGCGATCTACAACGTCGACGCGATGCACGAGAAGCTGGAGGACATTGGCTGGACGAGCGAGGTGGATTGGGACGAGACGCTTGCGGTGACGACGGAGCAGCCCACCGTCGTGGAGAACGTGGAGGACGATCTGGCGCGCGAGTTAGCGTTCTACAACCAGGCGCTCTCAGCGGCGCAGCACGCAATCCGGCGTTTCGAGGAAGCGGGCGCGCCGTGGTTGCGACCCCTAGACTACTACGCCGAGATGGTTAAATCCGACGAGCACATGGCCAAGGTATGCCGCGTCAACCCCGCCTGGCTTGCGCCATCCGCAGGAGGACCTAGATACCTAGTATGAAACCGCAACGTTGATACGGAGACGACGCTGGCGAACGGGGCCCAGCATTACTTACCAAACAGAATACGCCGCAGGGGAGGGGGCCCGGAGGCGCACAGGGGGGTGTGTATTGGTGGCCAGGGTTAGTTCCGCCCCTCCTCGGGGGCTGGGTTTGCCGGGTTGGTGTTCTCCACAGGATGGCCCGGGAGAGGCTGAGGGGTCCATCTTCCACGGGGGAAAGGGCGTAGCCAGGCGCCTTTTGGCGCTCCTGTAGCCTCACAGATCACAGCCCGGCCTCTGTCTGCCCGCATGTCTCTCGGCATAACCGTCCGTCCTCGCTCGGCGAAAGTGAGATGAAATGAGATGGAAGTGAGATGGAAACGAAATGACCACGCGCGCAGGTCAAGGAGCAGCTGATGTTTGAGCAGAAGCAGATCGAGGCGGCGGAGGAGCGGCGCAAGCAGCGCGAGGCCAAGCAGTACGGCAAGCAGGTGCAGCTGGCCAAGCAGAAGGAGCGCAACGCGGACAAGAAGCGCCAGATCACGGAGATCTCCAAACTGCGCAAGCAGCGCGAGAAGTCGGTGAGAGCAACTCACAGCGGCCGGTGGGGCCTTTGTTGTCTCTGCTCTCGGGGACAACAAAAGGGTCGAGATCTGCTCAAGTGGGGCAACGGGCGGGGTTTTGTATTTGGCCCAAGCGGCTAGCAGCTCAAGGGGGAGGGGAGGGGAGTGGCACAGCCAGGAAACGGGCGCATATGTGGAGGCGCCGGAACACGAGTGCAGGGACGAGCAGGGCAGGGTTCGGGGCAGGAACCTTAGGGTGGCAGGACGGTGTGAAGAAGCGGACTGGGGGCCTTCGGGAGCTTTGGTGAGAACGGTGGACAAGAGCGGCGGAGCGAGGGGAGCAGTGGGAGCTGGCAGTGGGAGGTGACGTGCGAATGACGATGAATGGTGGGTCTTGAGCATCGAGCGAGGAGTGGAGCGCCGCAAGGATGACGCCGGTGCCATCCACCGACCCCCGCCGCCCCCGCCGCTTCCCGCCCGCTTTACCGTACACGCTGCCGTACACTGTACAGGGTTTCGAGGGCGAGCTGGACATGGATGAGCAGCTGGCGGAACTGGAGCAGAAGCGGCCGCTCAACCTGAAGCAGCTGGGACAGCGGGGACCCAAAAGTACGACAGTGTGCCGACCGCGTGTCGTGGTGGTGTCACTGATGTGTGGGTGGTGGTGGTGGTGGTGGGTTTGGCACCCCGTGGCGGTGGGAGAGCCGCGGCGGCCTGGAGAGGGGTTGAAGCTGGGGATGGACGGGGTTAGGGTGTGGCGGGGCATGCACGCCCGGCCCGGTGCAGTGCAGGGTGCATGGGCGGGTCAAGGGAGGGGTTCTGGAGTGCGTCGGAATGCGAGGGGCCGGATGGGTGGATGGGTAATTAGAACGGCCCGGGGCGAGGGAACGCAACGCAGTTACCTGGGATATTACCTAAGTATGGGTAGGCGGCCTTGGGTGTGTGACTGGGAGGTTTCGGGCTGGGCTGGGCTGGGCTGGGGATGGGTTGGAGTGCGTGGTTGCCTGCCTGCGCTGTGTAGCGGTTGGCCAGGGGTTGGTACCGTGCGGTGGAAGCCCCCTTCCTTCCTTCCTTCCTGGGTTTGCTGCCGAGGCCGCGTGCCAATGCTGCCCCTCTCTGCCAATCCCACAAGCTTTCCAGTCCGGAGTTTCTCTTTGATCCCCTCCTCTTGCTGCGCTGCCCGTGTGCCCGGCCTGCAGACACCAAGGCGCCCAACAAGAAGCGCCAAATGAAGGACGCCAAGTTCGGTGAGTCGGGAGTTGCTGGAGGGCGGGGGGTGAAGCGAAGGAGGCAAAATGGCCCAGGAGGCCCCTCGGGATCGCGAGGCGGGTGCGAGCCTTCAGCGGACGGACCTTCAGAGGGCGTTGCGCTGCCCTTGGGGGCTGCACCGGGCAGCTGGATAGGGTGGCGGGCGCATGACGCACTCGTGTGGCTGACTGCTCGGTCGCGTAAAGACGAGGTTGTTCAGTATGCGAGTTCGCTCCCTTGCCCTCCAACTCGCTGTTGCTTACCGTAACAAGGAACACAGCGTTTTCGCGCGCGCCTGCCCCGCCCCCTCCGCGCCAGCCGCGCCACAGCCCGGCGCGGACGCTTCGCGGTGTTTGTGCTTGACCTCCCGCGGCCTGCCCTGCCCTGCCCCGCCGTTCGGCCCGTGTCCCGTGCCCCGGCTTCCTGCGCGTTCTCCTCTGCAGGCTTCGGCGGGCGCAAGGCGCTGAAAAAGCAGAACGACGCCTATTCGGCTGCCAACATGGACGACTACAAGCCCGGCCGCTTCAAGGAGCACTTTGGGCCGCGCAAGGGCGGCGGCGTGCAGAAGAAGACCGGGGCCGGCGGCGGCGGCGGTGGCAAGGGCGGCAAGGGCGGCAAGCCGCAGCGGCCTGGCAAGCAGCGGCGGCAGGCGATGAAGGGCGGCAAGGGCGGCAGGCGGTGATGGCGACGGTGATGGAGATGGTGACGGACCGGGCTGAGGGGTGGGTGAAGGAAGGCTTGGGGACGGCGGGATGTAGAAAGAAATGGGCTACCGGTATCTCGGAGGTGTGAGGGATCGTGTTTGCGGGCGTGGGAAGATGGAGGGACAGTGGTGGCGTTTTGCTGGCGTCTGGTGGGAACGGGGAAGGGGCTCAGTTTTGGGGCCTGGAGGCGGGCCGTCGAGCTGGGGAGCGGAGGATGCCGATGACGGCGCGGAACGGGGCGCGGTGACCGGCGGGGTCTAAATGCCGTGTGTGGGGCCAAGGTGAGTCCGAGGTGGCGGAGGGCCAAAAGGAGCCCGTCGGTTGTGTGTATTGGACTGTACTTATATCGGAGCCTGGGTGGGCTTGTCCGCGTCTCCAGTGCGTGTGCGCTTCCCTGACGACCCGAATTTCGGGCGTGTGGGCCGTGCGGTCGTATGCGGTGAGGGAAGAGGGCGAGGCTTGTCCAGCCTCTTCGGGCCAGGGTAGGGCCCTTGAAACCAAGGCGCTGGCGTCCGTCGGTAAGCTCTTGAATGCAGCTTTGCGACCAGGATGCGGAGCGGGGGCGCGTTCGACCTGCTTTGCGGACAGGTTGACTGGATTGACCGCGAGCCGGACCCACGGGCCGCCGTGAGGCGTGATGCCTGAGCAAAGTGCGGTGGTCTTTGACCGTATTCTCCCTGTTGTTGCGAGGACATGTAAACTCGAGGCTAAAATTAACGGCTGAAAGTGGTTCCGGACTCGCGGTCGCGGGACGGGCGCAGACGCAATTCGAGCAAAAGCACGACAACGGGCAAGGAATTGCCAGCACAGGCGTTGCAGAAATCAAACAATTATATTTTCGGGACTTTGCTGTACTTAATTCAGGTTACCGAGCGGGCTCGGCAACACCTCCCGGGAACAGACGGGCCCACTAAAAGTTTACTGCGGAAATTGCCTAACGGAAAACGCAGGACACTAGATCCATGCAAGTATCTGCCTACTGACCTATACTACCAAATAGGGGAAGTTTAGGCCGTTACCCTTTAACCTGAGCGTCAGGATCCATCGAGTGCGGAGGCTTGTGGCCGACGCCCCGCCACAGGCGGCGTGTTGAGCCTTGGTGACAATACTGGAAACATGTCAGGGCGCGGGAGAGCCGCCACATTGCCAGCATGGATGACTAGTAAGTGTGGGCGGGGACAGAACCATGCCCCGCACCGCGCTTGCGATGTCATCGATCTAGTAGAGCTGCTTTATCTGAGTTCGAAGACTTCCAAAACATTGGTTGCCTTACCTGGCAACGCTTGGGACGCCACGCTAGGGGTGTTCCCGTTCATTTAGGCCGCTTGCGGTTCCCTGGTCGGAGCTTCAACGGCAGCTTTAGGCTGGCTTTGTCAATGCCCAGTAACTGATAGAGCCATCTGATCAGGAACCGTGTTGCAAGTACGCATAGCTTGCTGAATGGAACTGCATCTTACCTTAACTGGCCGCAGGCGGAGGAGCGGCGCCAGCGGCGCCTGGAGCACCTTCGCCTGCGCCGGGTCCGGCGCCTTCGGTGAGACCTCCTCACGACCTCCTGACCTCGCGTTGCACTGCGCGTCATCACAGCCCGTCCAGCCCCCGCCCTAACCCAGGCCTGCAGTCACGGAACCCACGTCCGCCCGCCAGCAGCACCCATGCCCCCGTATCCCTGTGTCCCCTGGGGGCCACCTGTGTTTTGGTATAACACCTAGCGGCCTCCACGCATATCCACACTCCACGTCGCCTAGGCCGGCTGGTCCCGCTGGACGGCTATCACGAACCCGCCTCTCCTTGCCCCCGCGCCTGCCCCGTCCCGCCTGTTCCCCATCTGTTCGTCTCCGCTCTCGCAGTCCGGACCGGCAGCACCCGGCGTTCCGGCCTTTGCCGCTCCGCCGGGATCTTTGCCCCACCAGGTACGTCGTCCCGCTGGCCGCTGCTCGTCCAGCCCTCCGCTGCCCTGCCCCGCCCCTCGACCCCGGGGGCCCACACGCCATTGTAACTCGATAACTCGAGAGCGAGGAAACGCAAGCAAGTGCTAAACGCACGGTGCCCCGAATGTGACTTCCTGGCCCCGCTGTGCATTTTTTGTCATGGTCCGACAGCCGCCGCCGCCGGCCGCCGTCGTCCCCTCCTTTCCCACACGTCCGTTTGCAGGGCTCCGCTGGCGCATCACTGCAGCCGGCTGGGCCCAGCGGCGGCGGCCTGACTCACCTGCCTCCGCTGGGCTCAGGGGCGCCAGGTGCTGGACCTCCGGGGGCCGGGCCGCCCGGGGCCGGGGCCACGACGCCGGGAGGAGGACACGTCGCCGCACACTCGCACCCGCCGTTAGGGCAGCCACCGGCGGGATCGGGCCCGCCGCCGGCAGGCCAACCACCGGGGCAGCGGCCGCAGGCGGTTGGCGGGCTGCCAACGCCCGGCGGCGTTCCGCCGCCAGGTCTGATTGGCGCGCCGCCTCACGGCGCGCCGCCACCGGGGGCCCCGCCGCCGGGCATGATGGGCGCGCGGCCGCCGCCTGGGGCGCCTCCTCCGGGCGGCCCCATGGGTGCTCCGGGGCCGTTCCACGGGATGCCGCCGCCCGGAATGGGCTACCCGCCGCCCGGCAGTCACATGCCACCGCCACCGGGCATGATGCCGCCACCGTACGGCATGCCGCCAGGTGAGCCGAGCTGGCGGGCGCGGACGAAGCGGCCCGATGGCGATGATGGGGACGCAGCGTGCGGCCGCGCATTGCGTGGGAACAGGACGCGCTAAGCGCGGAAGGAGCGCTTGCAGCGTGCGGGGTTGGGGTTGGGGTTGGTTTCCAGCACGAGGCTCCTAGTATCGGGTATGGGAAGTGAGGCCGGGGTTTCGCTCTTGCCCAGCTTCGAGTTGGGTTACCGCAAGTTGGGCTGGTAATGCGGCCCCATGAGCCCTCGGCCCAGCCACGCCAACCCCATCCACGTACCATGAGCCCATGACTGAACCCCTCCCCCCCGGCCTCTGGACTTCACTCCACACAGGCGCCCCGCCGCCGCTGGGGATGCCTCCGCCGGGTTGGCAGCCCGGCATGGGTCCGCCGCCGGGCTACCCCCCGCGACCGATGACAGGTAGGGCACAGCGAGCGCACCGTGCCTGCGGTATGGGAGCTGGCCGGAATGCGGCGAGCGCGTGATGACGGCGTTGGGCGCCATCATACTGGCAGGCGCAGGCGCAATGAAACCAGCAATGAGATCCGTTATGTAGGGGGGGCTTCCCGGGCTGCGTTCGATCCACCTGCCCGCTTGATCCACCGCCTGATGCACCGCCCGCCCGCTCGTGGGTTTTTGAAGTACGCACCCGCCACTTTTCGTCACCGCCGTCCTCGCCATCCCTTTTCCCTTCGCACTGCAGCTTTCCCGCCCGGCATGCCTCCCCCGGGCATGCCGCCGCCCGGGATGCATGGCATGCCGGGCATGCCGCCCCCGGGCATGCCGCCGCCGGGTATGGCCCTCCCTGGCCACCCGCACCCGCACCACCCGCAGCACCAGCTGCAGCCACCTCCGCAGCAGCAGCAGCAACAGGCGGCAGGCCAGCAGCAGCACCAGCAGGCACCGGCCCAGCAGCAGCAGCACCAGCAACCCCACCAGCAGCAGGCGGGGGCGCCGCCGCAGGCGGCAGGCGCCGGAGGTCCGGCGGCTGGCGCTGCCGGAGGCGCCGGGTCCGCCGCCGCGGCGGCGACGACACCCAGCGCGGCCGCCGCCGCCGCCGGGGGACCATCGAAGGAATGGACGGAGCACACGGCGGGGGACGGGCGCAAGTACTACTACAACACGAAGACGAAGCAGTCGAGTTGGGACAAGCCGGAGGAGCTCATGACGCCGCAGGTACGACGGAATCGGTACGCCTCCGTACTGCTACGGGAATGGATGTCGTACGGTGGTGCACGGCTCTGAGCAGGGGCCGCCTGTGCCCTTTGCCGCGGCCTTGGGCGTCGCGCGTGCGTGTGCGTGTGTGCTGAGGGCGCGTCGTGGGATGCAAGGATGGGAAAAGGCGGGTTGGCCAATGCAAGGTAGGGCACAGCGCGGTTCGGTTCGAGTACACCGGTGAGAACCCCGGTGAGAACCCCCGGTGAGAACCCCGGTCGTGTTTGCGATCCGCAGGAAAAGGTGGATGCCACCGGTTGGAAGGAGTACACGGCCCCTGACGGGCGCAAGTACTATTACAATAAGAACACCAAGGAGAGCAAATGGACAATGCCGGAGGAGCTCAAGGCCGCGATGGCGGCGGCCGGCGGGGGCGCGGCGGCGGCGGCCGGCGGGGGCGCGGCGGCGGCGGCCGGCGGCGGCGCTGCCGCCGCGGCGCCGGCAGAGGCGGCCGCAGCAGCCAAGCCGGCGGCCGTGCAGGTGGTGTCATTGGCGGCGGCCGACGGCGCCGGCGCCAAGGCCGACGGCGCGGCAGCGTCAACTCCAGGGGGAGGAGGCGGCGGCGGTGCCGCCAGCAGCCTGGCGTCGCCGTCGGCGACGGAGGGACCCTCCCAGTCGGCCGCGTCGGTGGATCCTAAGAACTACAACTTTGCGACCAAGGTAAGGGTGACGCGGTTTGACGGCGGCGGCGCTGGCGGTGGTAATGGCGGTGGCGGCGGGGAGCTGGCTGCCTGGCTGGCTGGCAAGAGGCGCGATTGAGGACAGGGCTGGTCAGAACTCAGAAGGCGCACCTCGCGGCGCGGCGAGCACTGCCCGCCGACCCTCGGCCGCACGACTGTTGAAGGCGGCGCCCCATGCCGGCTTTATGAGCCAGCCAGCGCCTTAGCGAGCGAGCAACGCTGGAGTCCCGATTCGCCGCGCTGCCCCTGCTCCCCTGGTGTTGCTTGAAGGTTGAAGTCACTCGAGCCATCCCACTTCTGTCTTCCTGCCCGTCTTTCCTCCTGCCTCCCCTGCTGTGTGTGCGTGCGTGCGTGCGCGCCTCTGCCCACCCGATTCCCGCCTTGCCCGCCGCTTGGTCCTCGGCTTCCATCCGCTCGCATGCGAAACCCCTCGGGCTGTCCTCCACCTCCCCCACCTCCTACCACCCCGTCCCACCGCCGCGCCGTGTGCATGTATGTTCCCGTGCTCTTGCCTTCTGCAGGAGGAGGCCAAGGACGCCTTCAAGGAGCTGCTTGCCAGTGTGGGCTGCCGCAGCGACTGGACGTGGGAGCAAGCCATGAGGCTCATCGTGAACGACCCGCGGTGAGGCCGGGAGGGGAGGCGGGGAGGGAGAGAGGGAGGGAGGAAGGGAGGAAGGAAGGGCGCTCTCTTAAATCGGGAAGTGAGGGAGGGCGACTGCGGGAGGGGTGTAGACGAGAAGACGACACGTAAGGACAAGGGCCAAAACGCAGCTCGAACGGAACCGTCCTTACGGCATCGGCGGAAGGAGGGAAGAGGGGAAGACAGGATGGGGCGAGGCCGGCTGCGGGACAAGGGCCGAGCGGTGAGGAAGGGCGGGGCGCTGGCTATGGCGCTGCGCCGGTGTCTCGACTTGAACGCTCTCCCTCACCGCTCCCCATGTACCCTTCCTCCGATCCTCCTTCCGCCCCCTCCTCTCCCTCCCTCCCATCACCCTGTTGCGTGCAGCTACTCGGCCCTTAAGACGCTGGGCGAGCGCAAGCAGACGTTCAACGAGTACGTGCAGGCGCGGCGCAACGAGGAGAAGGAGGAGGAGCGGCGGCGGCAGCGGCAGGCGAGGGAGGACTTCCTCACCATGCTGGCTTCATCGGATGAACTCAAGGTGGGATGGGGCATGGGGGGGAAAGAAGAAGGAACCGCGGGAAGGGGGGCGAGGGTTCAGGGGTCGGAAGGGAGGTCGCACCTGACCCTGTGCTGGCGGAGTCGGAGGAAGTGGACGAAGGTGACGCCGGCCACCACGGCCCCCCGGATCCCCCCGCCTGGGCATTTCAACCCGGTTTCGTTATGTGCCCGGTTTGCTGGGATCCGCCACGCTCCGGCCACCCAAACCCAAAACCACAAACCGAGCCGAGCTCTCAACAACCCAAACCGCACCCCTTCCGCGCCCCATCCCCCGCCAGGTGACCCACCCCTTCCGCCGGGCGCGGGAGCTGTTCGAGGACGACCCCCGCTGGAAGGCGGTTCCGGAGCGGGAGCGGGAGGAGCTGTTCCACGATGCGCAGCGGGAGCGGGACAAGCGGGAGAAGGAGGAGCGGCGGCAGGTGCGCATTGAGGGGGGGCGCGGGCCAGGGTAACTGGCGCTGCCGTTGCAGCTGCTTGCCGCCGCTCTCCTCATGGCTGCCCGCCCGATCTCTCTCTTCCCCCGCCACCCCTGACCCCCCCAGGAGCGCAAGCGGCGCTGCAACGCCTTCCGTGAGCTTCTGGAGAGCTCGGGGGTCAAGCCGGGGGCGGAGTGGCGCAAGGTGCGGATGGGGTGCTGCTGCTGGTGCTGCTGCTGGTAACGACGGACACCATCCACGGCTGCGTGGGGCCTGGATGGCGCGCGCTTCGTCATCGCTGCCTCGCCTGGTCCCCTGTTACTACTTTCGTGCTGCAATACCGGTATATGAGGAGGCCTTGTTCCCCCTCGGCCCCCTCGGTAGGTGTCCAAGCGGCTGGAGGGCGAGGAGGAGTACGAGGCGCTAGACAAGGTGGAGCGGCTGGAGGTGTTCCAGGTGAGGTGGTGGGCGGGTCGGTGGGCGACTGGGTGGGTGCGTGGGTGACTGGGTGCATGCGTGCGTGGATGGGTGCGTGCGTTGGTGGATGGGGGAGGGCGTGGATGGATGGGTGGGTGGTAATGACTCCGAACCGCCCTCCAACGCGCCGTCTTGCCGCTGCTGCTGCTGCTGCGTCGCTCCCCGCTCTCGGCCGTCCTCGCAGGAGTTCTTGAAGGACCTCGAGCGGCGTGAGAAGGAGGAGAAGGAGCGTGAGAAGGAGGAACGCAAGCGGCAAGAGCGGCGGGCACGGGACGCATTCAAGGAGTTGCTAAGGAGGCACAGGTGAGGACGGGGGAGGGGGCCGGGGAGCGGCCCACGGGAGAAGGCTGGGGAGAAGGGAGAGGGCTGGGCTGCCACATGCCAGGTAGCGCTGCGGTGTGTTGCCCCCCATCTTGACGTGTCCGGCTTGGCGTAAGTTAATCGCATCATCCACTCCTCTATCCACCCACGCCTCCATCCGTTCGCCGCTGCAGGGACGAGGGCCTCATCAGCGTGAGGAGCCGGTGGAAGGAGTACTCGGATCACGTGGTTTCGGAGGAGACATACAAGGCGGTGGAGGCCAACTCGTCGGGCAGCAAGCCAAAGGTGCGATGCGCGCGGTGTGGGGGAGGGGGCGCCAGGGGTCTACGGGCGGGGGCGGAGTAGCGGCAAGGGGGAGAGGGAAACGAGGAGAGGGATGGTCAGCGTGCGAAGAGAGCGAAATGACGGGGGCCCATGGGGAAAACTGGAGGAGGGTGGAGACGGGGGAGGGATATTTGATGGTTCCAGGGATTCTGGGGATGCGGGTACGGGGCTGGCTCAGCGGCAGGGGGGCAGTGAGCTGCCTGACCGACTTGGAGAGGTGGGTGTGAGGAGCCCTAGCGCTTTTGGGGACCTGCCGCCGCGATGCGAGACGCGCGTACCTTGCTGCTGGCCTCTCTCGCCGCACATCACGCCGTGTAAGCAGCCGGCGTTTAAACACGTTTCTTGACCGTGTGTGCCCGCCGATGCCGTACCGTGCCGCGCCGCAATGCCGTACTCTGCCCCGCCCCCCGGCCTATACGTGGATAACCCCCCGCAGGAGCTTTTCGAGGACTTGATCGAGGAGATGGAGCAGGAGTACGAAAAGGCCAAGGTATCTTTGGCCCGCCGTCGCTCACAGCCTCAGGGTTCAGGTTTTATCTGTCTTGACGGGTTTGCGCACCACATCCGACCCCAAGGGTTGCCGCATTCCGGCCGAGGCACGTGTGCTCGTCAACCAGCGGGTCTGATGTGGGTTTCGACTGAATCCCCGCCGAACGCTAGCGTTAGCAAACACCGCTGAATGACACCGGTGAGCAACACCGCTAGACAGACACAATCGAGAAGAAAACCCACCACCACTTACGCGCCGGGTCGCTCGCCGCCCGCCACTGCGCCGCCCTTCCCTACAGGACGCTCTGAAGCTGCTGCTTAAGGACGGCGGCTTCACGGTGGCGCCCGCCACGTCGTACGAGCAGTACGAGGAGGCGCTGGCGGCGGGCGCCTCCGCGGCGGACGGGGACGGCGACGCGGCCGGCAAGCTCGCGGCGCTGCTGCCTACCTACAGGCACGGCATGCGTTTTGTGCGTGTGTGTGTTTTCTTGCGTTGTGAGGGTGTAAACGAGGAGGAGAGGACAGCGCGGGGGCGCATGGGAGGCTGCGGGGCGGGGAACGGGGGGACGAGGATCGGGGCGGCGGGTGGGATGGCAGCTGGCTGGGCGGTGGCAACGGGCTCCCGGCCCACGGCCGCAGCCCCACTGCCGGTCCACTTCAACCAGGAACGGTTCTTTCAACCGGTCACCTGCAAGGCGTGTGCCAGGGCTCTCTTTCCGCTTCTGGAGCCTTCCCTCCTGGTGGGGGCCGGTGCCGACCACGCACTGCGCTGCACTGCACGCCGCTGCAGCGATTACCGATGACGCACTGCACTGAAAAGGACCCGTCCTGCTGCCTTGTCCAGGCGCACCTACTTTGAGGAGGCTGTGGCAAAGGCCAAGGCGCGCGAGGCGGAGGAGGCGGAGCGGCGGCGCCGCGCGCGCGACAAGCTGGCGTCGTACATGCGCCACTGCCGACCCGCGGTTCGCGAGGACAGCGTGTGGGAGGACTGGCTCAGGGAGCACGAGCGCGAGCCCGAGGTCAAGGCGGTGAGGATGCGAGATTTACAATGAGGGACCACTAGGGTCCTGCGCTGGCGCATTCTGGGTCAACTCGTGAGGGCACGTGGGCCTGCGCTGCGTTGCGCTACGCTTCGCCTGCCCTTCGCCTGCCCTTCGCCGCGTCGCACTGCATCTCGCTGCGGCTCAGTATTTGCTAGGCAGTATTGTATTGTGGCCCCCCCCCGCGCTGTCCGCCCTGTGCCTTCCCTTGCGACGCTCCCCCCACCACCGCACGTCTGCCCATGCTAACCCATGCGTTGTTCGCGTGCCACGTCACGTCACGCCCTGCCGTCCCGCCCGCCATCCGCAGCTTCCCCTGGAGGAGGTCCATTCGATATTCGACGAGGCGGTCGCGAAGGCGCGCCGTCGGGCGGAGGCGGACCGCGAGGCGGACCGCGACGACGACAGCGAGGCCGGCGGCGGCGGCAGCCGCCGCCGGCGCGGCAGCCGCAGCGGCGACGAGGACGACGGCGGCGGCGGTGGCCGGAGCAGCAAGAAATCGCGCAAGGAGAAGAAGAGCTCCAAGAGGTGCGGCGTGGAGGTGCCGTGAGGGGGTCTCACGGCGGCGTGCCTTCTCACAGTGTACAGCCGCGTCCCTGTCGCACACGGGCGTCAACGGCACGTGGTGTGTAGGGCTGTTGTGGGCATGTAGGCATGATATGCCATATGCGCGTGGTATGAAATCAATGCGGTGATACATGGCGGTGATGTGAACGCCGCCGGCGCGAACCATGAGGCCCCACCGCATGCACACACCACCCCCTTCTCACCCCCGCCTCCTCCTGGCGCGCCTCTTCCTCCCTCCCCGTCGCCCGCAGGCACGACCGCAGCGACGAAGACGAGGATCACAAATCTAAGAAGCACAAGAAGGACAAGGATAAGGAGCGGGACCGGGAGCGGGAAAGGGACCGCGACCGGGGCGGCGGCCGTGACCGCGACCGCAGCAACGGCCGCGGCGGCGGCGGCCACGGCGATTCGGATCGCGACAGTGGCGAGATTCGGGACGACGGGCGCTGAGGCTGGAGAGCGCTCCTTGCATTGGGTCACTGGCGGCCTGTTAAGGTGGGTGGGTCGATGGGTGGTTGGTTTGGTCGAGGGATGGTTGGGTGGGTGGGTTTGCTGGGGGCAGGAGAGGTGCAACGGGGAAGAGTAGCTGGTCGCATGGTCTGTGAATACCGGTATATGACCCATGGGTCGCCTTGCCTGCCGTTTCCGGCCATTGCCTCTCTGCGCATTGAGTCCGTTGCCTCCCTTCAATCGGCGCTCCACAGGCCACGAGGGCGCTGAGTTGAGGCGCGGCTGCGTTGATCGCGGCGATGATATTGGCACGGGAGGGCGGCGGTAGCGGCGACGACGGCCCTCGGCGGCTGTGGCGACAACGGCGGGCGGAGGGAGACGGAGCGGGAGCGGGAGGGCCGCCGCTGCTGGGGGCGTCGGTTCGGCCTCGTCGTCAGGTGGTTGGTGTTGGTGCCGTGACGAGGACGGCGAAGGGTAGTTGAGGACAGGTTTGGTAGCGTGGTCCGTTTGTTTCGGCTCCCCCGTGAGCGGGGGGGAACAGGGAGCAACGGCGGCGGCCCTGAGCGGCGGCGCCGGCCGCCGGCAGTCCGCCCCCGCCGCTGTGTTCTAGCCGGTTGAATTCCGAATCCCTGACATAACTCAGCGGTCATTAAGAACAGCGGTCCCACAGTGCGGCTTAGGCCGTTCGTGGCAGTTGCGACGGTCATGTGTCAATCGTGCGGACTGTCGATGGGGAGTATCGCGTGCGGGTGGGGTGTGTTCGCAAACTGGGAGCTCGGGGTAGGGTTTGGGGCGGCGTGTTGGGGCGCGGGGTGCGATCGCGGGGGTTCTGGGAGCGTACCGTACCTAGGGCTTCGCGGTTTCTGGGGGAAGTGAAACGGTTCCCTTCCTGCCCCCGTGGGGCTGACAGGGACTGGGAGACGGGCGGCTGTTGCGGCCGGCAGCCGCCGGCCGCGCCCTAACCCTTTTCCCCTCCTCCACTTCCGAACACCAACCCGTGAAAAGCCCTTCGTGCCGGGTGTCTGTCCGAGTGTCGGGAGACTTGTGCCCTCCGCCCTCCGTCGTGAGTTCGGAAATGTTGTATGAGGCAGGAGGGTGTACCCTGCCCGCACTGTCATCGCTCGCCCGCCAATGGGTGTGTAACAGCACCCTATTGCCACATAACATGTTTACGTTTACCCCTTCCGTGTCATTATCGTACCCATGCACATGTTGCGCTATGACGCGTCGCCAACCGGTCCCGGCCCTACCCTCGTTGGTCGCCAAAGCTGGAATGAGGTGTGGTATGCGCAGTGGCATGCGGAAATACCAGGACAAGCACAACCGACGAGGTCCCGTCCGAGGGGGTTTCCCAAAGGAACCCCCATGCCCGAGCATGCACATCTCGGTTTCATGCCTGGGTGAGCCGACAAAGATGAGGAGGATGGTCGTAATCCTCTCAAAACCCATGCCACGGAGGGACAGTATCCTAACATTTCTTGTTTACCTGAACTGAAATTTCCAGGGTTGCATTTTATCATGTTGCTTTGATTGCGTACCATCTGCATCCAGCGTCGCTCACGATCCCTGAGCGTCGGGAAACACGGCGGTTGAAATGACTAATGCTCCTACCTGATGAACTAATAGGTTTAGATTGGTCCATCATATCCAGTATTCTAGACCGTTAGGGTATTTTAAGTGACTTCAGAGCACTTCATGGCAAACGCACAGGTAGCTCCGCCCAATATATGCCAGCCGGATTGAAAGTTGAAACTTCGAATCGAGTTAACACAAGAGTATGATGGAGCTTTTGTCTTAACAGCCGCTAATTGAGAAGTATGAAAAGGTTAGATTTGTGGACCCTTTGATTTGGCATGACAACCCGCTTGGCCAACGGCACTGCTGCGCAAGGCTCTTGAGCACCGCCGGCCAAAGAAAGAAACGCTTGGGCTCTCCACTAAACCGGAAGTAATTATGTGGGCAATATGAAAGTACTTTCTTGGGCATCCACGCCACCGATTGGCTTCGGTCGCCGCCGCCGCTGTCAACATGTTGCCTGGGCCTTCCTCACGACCGCATGACAAACGCGAGTGAGTTATTTACATTCATTCCAGGACATGCATGGGCATGTTTCTTATGTTTAGCCCTAATTGAAGGTCGCGCAGACAGAGAAAGGTTTCAAAAGGCGTGGGCCATGTCAGGACCGGGCAGAAGGTTACAAGAAGTTCATAGCGCAATGTCAGTTCCCGAAGTTCGCTTACAGTGGTAGGCCTTCTAGTGCGCACGGCACGGGAGCAGCGAAACTTCAAATAACTGGGAAGCGAGGTACTGCAACCACCAACTCCCGTCTGCCCCGTCTGCAGTTTCCAAATTAATCCCTTACCTGCCACCCGCCTCCGCTGCGGTTTTGAGGCGCTGGCTTTCCCACTGCTGTAGTTTCGAAGACGCGGTCCTCTTATCTCATCCCATCAGAGGTGAAACGGATAGTTCCTCAGTCGTGCGCTGTCTAGATGGACGAACGATGCGCCGCTCCCACACCGTGACCGCGTTGTAGCGTAAGCGTATGCAGCTATGATCAGATGTTTTACTTGGTATTGGAAGTCAGCTCAACGATGAGCTGAGGAAACAACAAAGGGGTTGCACCCACCATCCCACTTGTATCCGCGCATATATAACGAAGGATTGACCGTTTTGGTATGACCGTACTTGAACAGGATCTGTTCTATAGGTCATACACCTATCTGTGTTCTTCAACTCAGACAAGCTCCTCAACTCAGAAGAAGAGATGAAGCTTCGACGCCTGAGCGCAACGTATGGCCGCAGTGGCCGTGCCGCTGGCACGGACGCGCGGCTCTGGATGAACGTCCCGCCGAGCCCCATTCCGCCGGCAGGGATGGCGCGCGAGGCATTCAGATGGGTTGAACCTCTTTTACATATTACGCCGGCACCTTCACCTTTCCTTTCACCTTTCCTTTATTTCCTTTCACCTTTCCTTTCCTTACACCTCTGCTTTCGCCCTGTGCAAATTTCTCACTTCCTCTCTCCCTCGCACAGTGAACGCTGTGCAACTACGGTACTCTCTGCCTTTGTGTGAGCGAGTCGGCTTCACGCCGGCATCAGAAAGGTACGACAGCGGTCCAGTCGCCCCGCGGCCCTCCCGGTCCTGATTCCCTACCTGGCCCTTCTCACACCTCGGTGTCCCCTCACACGATCTGTCCTTACGTTGCGCTCGTGAGTCCCTTTCAGCAAACAACTTGGGGGCGAATCAGCCCGGATCCCTCCCTCATTTTGAAGCGTTTGCCCGTTCCACTCTCAGTTAACACACAATGGACGGATGACTCTGGTGCAGTGGTGCTGCTCCCCCGCTTCCTTCCTTCGCCCTGCGCTTCGGGTAGGAGCAGCAGCAGCCAGGGGCTCCCGAGCGGTCGGACATCGGACGTCGGACGGGGAATCGGACGGGGCCGCCTCCCTCGCGCAGGTAGTATGGCCTCCCAGCACGGATGCAGTCAGGCGGAAAGGGGATGGGACTGGATTCACCCGAGCACCCCTTGAACACTGAAGAGACACTACTAGAGGTTGGCGATGCAGGGATGGGCCTTGCCGGTGTCCGATGTCAACGGATGCTAAATCGAACAGGAGGCAGGCGGCTGTCTACGTCTCCTATTCCCGAGACACCTCCGACTCGTTGTGCCGGGATGTGCGCAAACGCTTTCTTCTGTAACGTGACGCCATTCGACTCGCCCATACCTTGCCTTTCGCGAGTCAGCCCTAATGCAACTGCAAGTTCTGGACTGTTCTCTAATCATCACGGCAGCTCCGAAAAAGGCGCATGAGCAGCTGCCCCCCGACGGCTGCAGCGGGCCCCCGCCGATCAGTGGTCAGCGACCAACCCTCTAGCCACACCGTACCGCCGCGCGGCGCTCCCAGGGCCCAGCCAGCTCGGGGCCCAGCCACCCCACTCCCAGTAGCCAAAGCCGTACAGCTGCCTGTAGCTGAACGCGCACACGCACGCACGCACGCACGGCCACCCGCCATGTCCATCTGCCATCCAGCGCCCAGCCAGCCAGCCAGCTAGCCAGCCAGTCGGGAGCAAGACACATGGCCAGCGTGTGTCCTTGCTGAATACACAGAACGTAGCCGATCCGTGCGGAAATGGGAACCAAGAGCCTGTGGCCTTACTGCTGCCCTGTCTGCTGCCCCTGCTAGACCCGCACGCCGCGCTTGGCCAGCCAGCGCTCCAGGTCTTCCAGCAGCCGGTCCCGCACCGCCAGATCCTCCGCCTGCATCTGAGCGTGGAGGGACCGGACACCCCGCACGTCGCCGGCGCGTCGCAGCACCCGACTCAGCTCGTAGGCAGCCTGCGGAAATAGTGTGAGGGCCCCCGGGGTAGGGTCGTGAGCTGGTGGTGACCGCATTTGGCTGGAAGGTCCCATTTGGGAACCAAGCGTGAAGACGGTCGCCGTCGCCTTTTTACCTGATCAACAATGGGTCAACGGCAGCGTGCCTGGCATGACGGTGAATCCGTTCGGACATTTTTCTCCTTGGAAATCTCAGAAGTCAGAACGTGGCCTGGTCCCCGAGGGGCCTGGGGAGGCTACTTCAGTTGTTGCCGGTTGGTACAACCCTGTACACCACTGTACAACCCAGAGCTGGTTGGTGAAACCCAGGGTGAAACCGATTGTATCCCGCGGCATGAGGTGTTTTGCGGCTTGCCAGTGAATCTGAAACACACTCGATTATGCAACAGTCACGCCATGCGGCTGACATGCGGCTGACAGTCATGACATGCGGCTGACATGCGGCTGATACATGCGGCTGCATGACGTTTGCCTGCGATACGAACAACTTCGCCAGGGTACGGAAATCCTGGCGATATTGCGAACTCCTGGGGTATCGTGTCTGCTTGCGACTAAACACTATACCGTTAATACAGATGCTATCATAAGGATATACACATATTAAACAGCCGCTCTCTATCTTTCCGTGCTGGTCACGTTGGCGGGAAATGATGTCAAGTAGCGCTAGTGCGCAGACATGTACATCGCTTGACACTGTGCTTGAAAAGCTCGACTTGCATTCCAGAGATTTACTGGTTGGCGTGCTGCAAAGCGGCCGATGCCTTAAGCATGCACGGTTGACCTGTCGTGCTCTGCGAGATACCGTCGACGGCAGCCTCGGGAAGATCAACGTGCTTGTGAAGGCAGCCGATGCGGAACGTGTTGCGGCAGGAGTGAAGTTCCCGCTGTGGAGGTGGACGCGTTTAACGCGGATAGCCATCTCCCCTGACTACGGCGAGCCAGGTTTCACCGAAATGGCTCTTCCATTTATTGGACAGCCCGCGGAGTGCCTGCTCCGTATCACCGATGTCAAGTTCGTGAGCCACGACTTGTCGACAACCGTGGAGGCCACGGCTGCGCTGGCATCTCTCCTCTACCGGATGAGCAGTGTGCGCAGTGTGCACCTCCGCGTGCCGCTCTCGTCCGAGCCGCTACAGCAGCTGGTCTTGTCTGACGCCCTGGGGTCGCTGACCCAGCTCGAGGAGCTAGATCTCGGCCGCGGCTTCCCGGCGGCGCTCGTAGGCCGCCTTGCCGACCGCCTAAAGCGCGTAACGCTTTATCCGTCCGAGACAGTCACAGTCGGCGACCTCTGCTGCGCTGTTTCGATGATGCACCTGCTGGAATCGGCCGAGCTCGCCGAGCTGCAGGCGGACCGCGCGTCGCCGCTGGTGGATCTGCTGAAGCGCCCGCCGCCAAAGCTCCAGACGCTTCGAGTCGTCATGTTGGAAGAAGTGCGCTGGCTCATGCACCTGACGTCGGGCCGGGTCACCTCGGTGCGCCAAGAGGTAGAGTACCCAGAGTTCCAGGACATCCTGGACTTTGCCGCAGAAGTGCTCCTCCCGCTCCTCGACGTTAGCCTGCTCGACTCGCTGGAGTTGGACGGATTGTTCCTGCCCCTTCTAAAAGACTACGACCGGCGCCTGCAGCCGCTGCGCGCGCTGGTCAAGCGGTGCCGCCGCGTGCGCCTGGGCACCCTCACACTGGCGAACGGCGTGCAGGTCTCTCACGGCCTGGACACCGTGCGGCTGCTGGGGATGCCCGACCACATAGACTTCTTCTGCGATTACGTGGGCTGCAGGGTAGACCTCCGCAGGAACTCCAGCCCGGGGGCCGCTAGCTCATTGCACGAGGGGCCTGCCGCGAGCGGCACCAGCAGCAGCGGCGGCGGCGGCGGCCTCCCCGCTGCGCGCGGCGTCAATTTGGCGCTGGAGCTGATGCTGCAGCGGCTGGATCAGCAGCAGCAGCTTCCGGCGGACAGTCGAAGAGGTAGCGTCGTGCAGCTGGTGCGCCTCCGGAGCCCGCTCTTCACTAGACTCGCCTGTGCGCCCGATGCCCTGCGTGCCTGGATGTTGCAGCTCGCATCCCATGCGGCTGAGGAGCAGGTGGCGGCGGCAGCGGCGGCCGGGGCGGATGCGGCGGCTCAGGCCGGCGCGTCAGCTTCTGCGCCCATGAAGGCCTGTTGTCCGGTGCCGACCGCGGGGGCCGTTGTAGTGGAGTGCGCCTCAGCGGAGGGCGCGGCGGCGGTCGCGGCGGCGGCTCGGAAGGCGCTGGCGGCGGTAGGGTTCTGCCATGGCCATGATGATGACGCGGTGCGGGTACACGTGGTGGCGGCGAGCTCCCCGGATGAACTGCTGGTGGAGGTGAGTGCGGCGTCTCGGTGGCCTGAAGGCGAAGAACTGGCGGGGGTGGTGGACTGCTGGTCTGTCGTTTGCCTAGTTGCCTTGCGGACGGACCGGACGAACCGACGGTTCATACTTTCATTGCATGCACCAGCCAGCCAAGCCGAAGGGATGAGCCCCTCACCCCGATGACGTACCGGCACACAGAACAGGAGCCGGTTGTGTTCACCGCTCCCAACCCCCTCCTCCTTGAACGTCTCCGGCTCATTGGGTCAACTGCTGTCGGCGCAAAGGACAGGCACCGTATGCCTTTGGCTGCCTGGAGGCCGGCGGACTCGAACCTTAAGTAATGGCCGCTTTCCCCTCTGCATGCCAGGCGTGCCAGGCGCTCTGGGACAGCGGCCAGGGCGGCAGCGAGGAGGAGCGGCTGCAGCTGCTGTTAGAGGTGGGCTGCGGGCTGGCGGTCAAGTGGCCCTGGATGGGGCTGCAGGAGGCGGATGAGTTGGCGGCGGCTGCAGCAGCAGCAGCAGCAGCAGCACCATGGGCACAGTAGGGGGAGGAGGTGCTGCTGCCACCTCAAGATGCGGCACTCGTGGGTCGAGTGCCCCGGGGTGTGTCGGCTGCAGCTGCGGCGGTGCGGGCCGGCTGCCGCGCCCCCGGGGTAGACAGCGGGCACAACGGCACGGGCTGCTGCGCGCCGAGGGATGGCAGCTGGAAACACGGGGGTGTGCCCACTGCATATGCATCGCACATCGCACCTGGGAGCACGTCCCGATGATGAACGAACAGGAGGTAGGGTTATTTGTGGTTGTTTGAGCGGAGCCGTTTGAGTGGGTGGGCTCCGGAACCTCGGGGAGGGTTTAGCCAGCGGGCAGGCCAGCAGGGGGGAGGAGGGGCCGTGCACACTGCTGCGCTGCGTTGATTTATCGCGCTTTGTAGGCAGAGGCCCCATGCTTTGGACCCGCGGTGTGACTTGACCGGTCAACGGTTTTTGTACTCATGTGCGTGCAGCCGCGGGCAGCCGTACCCGATGCTGCCGATAAGCCTTTATGCAAAAAAACGGCGCTGACTGATACTGGTAGAGCTTCAGGTGGGTGCAATCCCGATGCATTGCACCCACATTGCAACATTCCGATGGGTGTTGCGACTGCGCTGACAGTGGGTGTAACGTGTCTGGGTGGGGAGACGGAGAGGAGACGGGGGGGAGAGCGGGGTCTGTGTGGAGATGCGAACCCGTTACTGTATACTGCCCCCGCTGCGCGGAACCCGTTGGGACTCCGTTGATTCCGTTCTTCTGATGTTTGGTTGAATGGAAGGGGTTTCGCAGGCACGCTGGCTGGTGGATAAGTAGGGTTTGGTATCGCAGGCACGCTGGCTGGTGGATAAGTAGGGTTTGGTATCGCAGGCACGCTGTGGAGGACGTCGAGAGTCTGGATGTACATTAGCTGTAGAAGCGATAGAAGCTAGGAGAGTGGCAGCGCGCCGTTCTCCCAAGAACACAGATGATAAGACGCTGTCACGCTGTCTCGTGTGACTGCCACGGAGCGTGGCAAATACTACTAACTGTCCACTTTCCGTTGGAAGCCGTTTTTCCTCGGCCCTTGGGGTCAGGTTCAGTAACCGTTTTAGTGCGGCGATTGAGTCATCGTCACTTGTTCTTACTACATATGTTTGTTGCATATGTTTGGAGCCTTTGTCAAGTTTGGTTTCAGACGGTTTCAGACGGTACGGGCTCCCCTGGAGTGGAAGGTGTCTGAATCGCTCGGGCTGCTGATAAAACCCGGCGACACAACGACACGTGGCCATGCCGTGCCGTGCCGTCGACTGCAAGCACAATGTCGACCCACAATGCCGCCAGCTGTCGCCGCACTCCCCACGGTGGGCTGACCGCGCTGGGGCCCCGCCCAAAAAGGCACATGAGTCGCCCGGGGCAGGCAGTCGTCTGCGTGCGCGCCCATCACCGCCGCCTTCGAGAGCCCCACCACAACGCGCAACAAAACACGGCGCCTCCAACCAAACACGCCCCCCGCATCGCTCGACGACCACGCAGCAGCCCGCCGCACTGCACTGCACACACCGCCCTGCAGTGGGCCCCCGCCGATCAGTGGTCAGCGGCAACCCCTCTCAACCACACCGTACCGCCGCGCGGCGCTCCCAGGGCCCAGCCGGCTCAGGGCCCAGCCACCCAACCTTCCCCAGCAGCCAAAGCCGTACAGCTGCCTGTAGCTGAACGCGCACACGCACGCACGCACGGACGGCCACCCGCCATGTCCATCTGCCATCCAGCGCCCAGCCAGCCAGCCAGCTAGCCAGCCAGTCGGGAGCAAGACACATGGCCAGCGTGTGTCCTTGCTGAATACACAGAACGTAGCCGATCCGTGCGGAAATGGGAACCAAGAGCCTGTGGCCTTCCTGCTGCCCTGTCTGCTGCCCTTACTGCTAGACCCGCACGCCGCGCTTGGCCAGCCAGCGCTCCAGGTCTTCCAGCAGCCGGTCCCGCACCGCCAGATCCTCCGCCTGCATCTGAGCGTGGAGGGACCGGACACTCCGCACGTCGCCGGCGCGTCGCAGCACCCGACTCAGCTCGTAGGCAGCCTGCGGAAATAGTGTGAGGGCCCCCGGGGTAGGGTCGTGAGCTGGTGGTGACCGCATTTGGCTGGAAGGTCCCCGGAGGCTGAGGTCCCGGCTGGGGTTCCGCAGGCACGGGATTTGGGGATTTGGGGACTGGTGTCTCGACGTCACAGACGGGGCTTCTGTAAAGCACTTTGACCAAATGCTGACGCTCATCGCGATTTCGCGACTAAAGACTCTCGGGAACTGTTGCCGTATACGTCCGTACCGGGGTCTGTAGCCCACCCAAAGGCGGGAGACAACGCACTCCCACACACGCGAGCAAAGCGCAGCGCGGAAGGGCCCCGAGCTGCCCTTTCGAGGTGGGCGGCACAACAGCACTTGCCTCGGGCGAGTTCGCGCCTCGCAGCGCGACTTCCTGCTCGTACAACCGCTGTACGACCTCAACGCACGCGTCGACGTCGGCGTCGCCGCTGCCGCCATCATCGCCGGCGTCGGCGGTGGCGGCTGCCACCTTCCGAATCAGCGTGGGCAGCAGATCCTTATTGAGATTGAGATGCAGCGCCTGCGCTTGTGTTTCCATCGGGAGGTTGGATCAGTTGGATGGGAGGGCCGGGGGTGGCCAGGGCTGCGGTTGAGCCCCCCTCCTGGAGTGAGTCCAGCTAGGGTACCTCAGTGGCCACAGCACGGACGCAGGCTCAGGCAGTGCAGCCACGTGGCATCCACTACCGGTAAGGTGATCCGGCCAAGCAACTCTCGGCCTTGCTCTGTCAATCCTCCTTCAGAGCCACACCAAGGGGCGCATGAATACCCCGGAACGGCCCAGAACCTTGAAGCCTGAACACCCAGCCAGCCAGCCAGCCAACCTACCCCATACACACACGCACGCACACACTCGCACCGCAGCGCACCCCAGCACCGACTCGGTCACCCACCTCCCGCCGCTCAAGCAGCCGCTCAGCCACCTCGGGAGCTCCGACCGCCGCCGCGACCTGCAGTGTGACGACCCACGGGTCATACAGCGCGTCTTTCGCGTTGTAACAAACCCAACAATTAGGAGCCTTTTGTCGGAGAGCAACACAGCGGTGTCGGCCGCCGGCCGCCAAAACCCTAAAACCCCACCTCCGCGTCCCGCGCCCCACCCCGCCCCTTGTCCCGCACCCCCGGCCGCCCTGGAGTGCGAAGCTACCGTCTCTTCGCTGCTGTACCGTATCTTCTTTTTGCCCCCCTGACCTGCACGAGCGCACCTTAGCCGTCGTGCTGCGCTCCGAATCACCCACCCGGACAAAGCCCACCCCTCCGCCACTGCCATCTTCATTGCTCCCTCCGCCCCCCGCCCCCTGACCTGCACGAGCTGGAAGGCCGTCTGCCCGTAGCCGTGCGTGGCCCAGTCCCAGCCCGCCGCCTCTCGCACGCCGGAGTCCTCCACCAGCAGCTCCAGCGCCGAATCCGCCTGCGCGGGGGACCGCACGTGGCCCAAGAGCTTCTCCCACGTCTCGCGACCTACAGAGGAGCGCGGCGGCGTGTGGGTTGTGGCGGGCGGCGCCCCCTCCGATGCACTCGAGCATCGGTGAATCGCTCATGCATCCCTGACTGCCACCACGGCGAAACTCACGAACGACGACACCGTCCCGGTGTTGCGTTTGGATCCAGCTGTTCAAATTGCCAAATGGATCCTGTGGCTCGGAGGGCGTAGCCGGCGCGGCGCGGGGCGGCTGCGGCTCCAGGGTGCGGCGTCCCGCCGAGCTGTCGTACTGGTCCCGTCGTGCTGGCCGCGGCGCCGTCGCGCCGGCGGAGCGGCTGCTCGGGCCGTACCCGTCGGCGTAATCGTCATCGTCCAAGAGGCGGCTTGGAGTGCGGGGGGGTGCACCGGTGCGGCCGCCGCGGCCGCGGGCTGGTGGCCCTCGCCCACCGCGCCCTCTGCCTGAGGACGCACAAACGGCAACAAAGCCATAATAAACAAACGGCGCGCCTCTTGTGTGTGACATTGGGGCGGTTGCGGAACAAAAGAATGATTTTATCCGCGCGTAGCGTTTCACGGGGCCTTCGAGAGTCAGCGTAAATTAGCAGTGGAAAGGCCCGCCCGCCGTACCGCGGCCCGAAGGTCCGTTACTCCTCCATTCTTGTCTATGGTTTGACTGCCTTGCACTGACTGCAACGCTAGTGCTTCTGGGTGCATGGCGTGCTAAGACGCCGCCGCATGGACGCGCAAAATTCATAGCGTATGTAGAGCGATACAAAGAAAAGGTAACGTTAAACATCCAATGTAATCATATGCAGACATCACACATCACACCCAGTTGAAGTCTTGAGCAGTTGTTCAAGGGCGTTATGCCAGCCCCGGAGGTTGGTCGTTGAGAAGGTCGTTGACACTAAATTCGGAGTTGCGGTCTTGCTGACAGGCGCGCAGGCCAGGCACAAAACCTTGAAACAGAAATTGGGCCGCTTTACATGAATGTTTGGAACCCAACGACGATATGACTAAGTTACATTCCGATGCGCACCGAGCGCAAAGTTTGACGGAATCCAGTGCAGAAGAGGGTCGTGGTCAAAAGTATTCAGCATCGATTGTGTGGAGTCCACTGGCAAGGGCCTGGCGGATCAACCGTTCGACGGTCCGGTTCGACGCGTTTGAAACACCTTGTCATTACGAAAGTTACGGCTTCAGACGTCCGTCACCAAATGCGAGGATTTAACCAATTTAACCAACTGCTCGGTATAGCCGGCTCAGCAAGGCTGGGGGCTTCCGGGAACGGCCCCAGAGGGCATCAAACTGCTCGCACTAACGTTGCCCGCCCATGCACTGACCGATATGCACTTCTGCCAAGTGCCTCAGCCTCCAGAGTCCCACCTCCAGACGAAAAAACAGCGCCCTCATTATTCACACCATGGCGCACGGGCAACGCCCAGCAAGGGCAGCATATGCGACCATGCATAGACCCAAGAACACCGTAGGAATCAAAGTGGGGCCGGTTTCGCTTAGGGTCTTCAATATATTCTTGCCTGTTGGTCTTCCCTATTCGCCCTGAGCCTCCTGGCACCCTGTCCACCCTGGAGCACTGTCCACCCTGGAGGTATCACGAGGGGATAGTTTCTCGTACGGCAGTTGGCCCCGCGGAGATTTTAGATATTTTCCTGTGTGCCACACTGAAAAGCAATAGCTACAGGGACTCGAACCCTAGTGGCGAACTTAACATGATGCTGCGCTCGCACGCGCCGTCCCTGTCATGACATTTGAACCAACGTATTTGTATTGGAGGAAGACATTGCCGCCGGACGACGCTGCTAAGCCAGCCAGCATTTCAGCTTGAACCTGCAATCATGTAAGGAAATTCTGCAGTACTCTTTATGCTGAACCTTTCCTCGTCATCAACTATTGCCCTTCTGTAATCCACTATATTACATCCTTACGGCTTGCGCGCTTCGTCACTAGTATGACTAAGAACGACGCCCGCTCCAGGGTGGACAGGAATTCCGGTTCTTCCTTCTTTTCATGCCCGTAAGGCCGCCACCCATTTCGTCGGCCACAGTTCCCGAGCCCTCTTATGATAACACATACAAATAACGTCAATCCGGCGAACATGGCGCATCTCGAAAGTCTCCTGTCGGATGTTGGTCTTCCCTATTTAGGGCCAAAAACCAAAAACCACACAACAACCGCAGCCGCTACTGAATTACGAGGCTACGAATCAGGCTACGAACCAGACTACGAGCAGAGAGACCCAATGCGTTAATATCATGGCGCCTGCACCGCAGCTGCAACCCCCTTATCCCGGCAACCAATTTGCCGCAGTGAGCCGGTCAGCCAGCGCGCGGAGGAAAAGCACCCGCCGTTGCGCCCGCCGAGCCACCACCACCAGCCGCAAATACACGACGCGCGCCTGCCCAGCTCTAGCTCCAGTTCCAGCTCCACGGATCCCGCAATTTGCGGTGTAAGCGCAAATTCAGCGCCGGCCTCACGTCCTAGTAAAGTAAGCAATCAACGGTCGGTGAAGCGTCGGTGAGGCGTCCTGCCCTTTCCGCATACGACCCCGACAAAAGGACATTCCTAGCCATGCTTCCTCCTCCCTGATGAAGTGATGATCATGACCATCACCACCATCACCGTTGGCTTTTATCGTTACCTTCATCATCGTTCTCCATCATCGTCGGCATCATGATTATCATCGGCCTCGCCAACTTTATCATCAGTATGTACATCGACATCGGCATCCCGCATCCGTATGCGCACGCATTCAGGTCTACGAAGGGATCATGACGATAGTTCCTGCCGTGTGGCCTTGCCGTTGGGTGCAAGCCCTGTGAGCTGTGACCCAACCCGCACCATTCAGGGGGCTGGGTTGGACTGGCGGGAGTGGCGTCCAGTTCCCCTTCGTCCCGGCGGGTTACGGCGGCGGCGGCGGCGGCCCTCCCCGCGCTCCGCATTCCTCATGACGACGGCCACACGCCCCACCACCAGCACCACCCCCAGCCCCAGCACCCGCACGTGACTGCCCCGCCCCGCCCGTGCGCCTCCGGCCGCAGCTGCAGGAGAACGATGCGCAACGCCCTGCGGTCTGGGCCCTCTCTCTCCCCACCAGCCACGCGCCCCTAGGCTACGCCTAGCGCTTTTCGACTTTGCTCACCGAACGCCTTTCGACAGTTGCCCACAAGCCATGACCAACCAGACCAGCACGTGCAGCCCAACCCCCTTGCACCTTTCCCTCCACCTCCACACCGTCACTCTCTCACTGCTGCTTCAAACAGGCAGGCAGGCAGGCAGGCAGGCAGGCAGGCAGACTTCAACGTGTTTCACCATCGGACCAAACTGATCAGTCTACGTCATTGGCCGCCTCAGTGCTCGCCGAGCCGCTCTCTGCGACCGCGGCTCGGCTCAGTGCACTGCGTCCGTCCGTCCCCGTCCGGGGTCCACGTCCCCATAACGCCCATTTGAGCACCAATTCG
Source organism: Pleodorina starrii (assembly GCA_030267565.1). Classification (NCBI taxonomy): domain Eukaryota; kingdom Viridiplantae; phylum Chlorophyta; class Chlorophyceae; order Chlamydomonadales; family Volvocaceae; genus Pleodorina; species Pleodorina starrii. The sequence continues at coordinate 3,772,857 of BRXU01000007.1, read as the reverse complement.
GGTGCCCAAACCCGACCCGTGGGTCGGCGACCGCGATTCCGGAGCCTGCTGCGAAAACCTCCAACGATATTCCAACGTGCGTGAGGACACAGGCGAGCAGGCGGGCAGCCCAGTACACTTGGCGGGTGGGGTAATAATACGAACCGCCGCAAACTCGAAGTAACCAGACATTGGGCAACGTCGGCGGGTGTGTGGGCTACGGGGGTCAGGAGGGTCCCGAGAGCGGCCGTGGCCTACCGTGGCCTTGCTGTGGGGTGTGGTGGCATGCAGGGCAACGAATGTCGAATGTCGAATGGAAAGCGAATGGCCGAACAAGGACCACATCAATCACGAGCAAGGGCACATGCGTTTCGCGGAGACACCATCATGCACCGTCATGCACCATCATGCACCATCATGCACCATCATGCACCATCATGCACCATTATGCATGCAAAACCACAGAAGAAAAGCTTCAAGCCCCCCAGCCAGGCCAGAGGCGGCAACCACGATGCTTTACTACAACTACCTGTGATCGACGACCTAACCTCTTTGGCTGTTGTTGTTGTTGTTGTGCGAACGGACAATGATAAAAGAAACACATTACGGTATCGGCGAGGCGAATCGAGAGCAGAGCGAGGTCCCTGGCGACGGCCCCAATTCGCGTCAGTCGTCAAGCAGCCCCTCATTTATTGTCGCGGCTGTCATTGCTCGCGGCCGGCCCGGGCTCGGACAGTATGCTGAGGGCCAGAGCCGCCACCCGCGGGTCGGCGGACCGCGGCTCACTGCCGGGTGGTCGCTCGCCGGACCGGAGGCTGCGGGGCGCGACCGCGGCGTTGTGCAGCCGGCTCGGCTTGACCGCGGCGCCCGAGTGGGAGGGCTGCTGCGGCAGGGCAGGGGACGGCGCGGCCGCCGCCGCGGCCGCGGCGCCGAAAGGCGCCAGTGCGGCGGCCACCCCGGCATCCGACAAGCCGCCGGCGGGCGAGGACGCGTTCGGTGGGGCGTCACTGGCCGCGGCGGCGGAGACCTCTGCCAGCTTGCTTGCCGCGCCTGCTGCTTCTGGCGCTGCCATCCGTTCGGCCGCCGGCGCCGCCTCACAGGCGGCCGTCGCGCCGGGCCAGGCACCGGGCTTTGCAGTCAGTCCCGTCCCTCCACTTCCTCTCCTCGGCTGCGCCGCCGCGCGGGCACAGGCCTGGCCCTGGGCCTGGCCGAGGGGCGCTGCCGGTGGCGGCTGAGCCCGCGGCAGCGGCACGTCTGTCGCCGGCGGCAGCGAGCACAACGACTGCGACTTGGGTCGCAGAGCGGAGCGCGGGGGCGCCGCCGACGCGTGATCCCCTGCCGACGATGCCGCCGCCGCCGCCGACGGCGGTGGCGGCGGCCGCGGCGGCGACAGTGGCTTTCGGTTGACAGCGGAGCCCACGTGAGGAGGTGGTGGCGCCTGCTGCTGCTGCTGCTGCTGGTGGTGCTGGTGGTGCTGGTGGTGCTGGTGGTGGTGATGCTGGTGGTTGAGTAGGGCTTCGTGCGACTCCGCCTCATCGAAGGTGTGTGACAACAGGCGCTGCAGCAGCTGCACCAGCGCCCCCGCCGTCGGCCGGCGGCGGGGTTCCTGGGCCCAGCACATGCAGGCGATTTGCCTGCAGAGGGCGGGCGGGCCGTTACAGCTTCCGTTCTCAGATCCAGTTGCCGTCCCGAATCCAGATCCAGTGATCGATAATGGTGTACGGTACATTGCAACACACACATACATACGCACACCCGGCACACGCCAAGGGTGACAGCAACCGCCATGATAGGCGGCACACTAGGGTGCCGCTCTGTCGCTCTGCCGCTCTGCCGCACCGGTAGTCCTGAGGCACGCTGGGGTGGAAGGACGGCCGCAGCCCGCGGCGCACCAGCGACGGCAGCTGCTGCGCCGACACGCCGCTGTACGGCAGCTGGCCCATGGCGCACTCCCACATCAGGATCCCAAAGCTGTAAATGTCGATCGAGGCGTCCAGGTACGTGTCTGCGGCCGGGTGGGTGGTTGGTGGTTTGGTGGTTGGGTGGTTGGGTGGTTGGGTGGTTGGGTGGGTGGTCTTAGGGTAGGAGGCTTAGTGGGCGGGTTGGACTGGCGGGTATTTGGTAACGTTAACGTTAACGGTAACGGTAACGGTAAGAGCAAGCCGCGGAGGGCGGGCACCAGGCCCCATACCAACACCGACAACCCTACGCCCCAGGCCGCCACACCGGCACCCGCGCCAAGTCGCACCCGCACCCTCACCCTCACCCCTTCCCCACCTCGGAACATGCTCTCCGGAGCCATGTAGCTCAGACTGCCCACCGGTGACAGCGAGTGGAAGGTGGGGCGGCCGGTGGCGGGGTCCACACAGTTCATCAGCCGCACGCAGCCAAAGTCTGGGGAGGCAGGCAGGCAGGCAGGCAGGCAGGCAACCGGTGTGTCGGTGCGTGGCGGCGGGGATACCGTATTCTGTGCCAAGGACCGGCCAACGGCAATCCAACCAGCGAAATATGCCCCCGGGGCCACTGCACGCTGGCACGCCTCTGTCTCTCTCTCTCTCCCTCCCTCTCCCTCACCGCTGATCTTGCACACCCAGCCGCGCAAGTCCGCGATGCAGCTCCTCAGCAGCACGTTGCTGGGCTTAATGTCGCAGTGCACCAGCCGGTTCTCATGCAGGTGCCGCAGCCCCGCAGCCACCTCCAGCAGACACGTCAGCAGCGACACCAGGTGCAGGGTGTGCTGCGGGCCCGGAGCCGCAGCGGCGGCGGCGGCGGCGCCGGTGGCGGTGTTGTGGGGACCGGCGGCGGCGCGGCTGGCGCCGCCGCCGCCGGCGGCGGTGGCGGTGGCGGCGCCTTCCGCGGCTTTATCGGTGGTCTGCTGCTGCTGCTGCTGCTGCTGGGGTGCGTTGCGCTGCAGTTTGAAACAGCCGCTGTCGATGGCGTGTTTGAGGGTGCCGGCGTCACAATACTCTGCAGGTCAGTGCAGTGCAGTGCGCAGTGCGTAGGTCAGTGGTGGTGGTGGCGGTGGGTTCAACGCGGGTGCGCGGTTTATAAATGTTTGCGCATATGCACCGTCGACAATGACGTGGCGGGCGGTAGTCAGCGACGCAGGCGGCAAGTGGTGATGATGGTGGTGGTGGTGGCGGCGGTGGTGCTACGGTACGGCACGGCGATACGCTGCATTCGTACGATGCCGTACTCACCCATGACAATAGCCGTGTTCAGGGCGCCTGCGATTGGGGGCCATCCACCGATGATGCGTCACGCAGTGGCCCAGTGGCACAGTGCGGGCGCGAAAGGGAGGGGCGAGGGGGCAAAGGGGTGGCGGGGGATGGAGAAGACGAGACCCGCAAAGGAGGCAGCGGTGGTGTTCGCGAGGTGTTGCCCCAGCGGGGGAAGGCGGGAGTGCCTCGAGATGCGGAGAGCGCCGTTGCGCGCCGGACAGAGGTTCGTGGGAAGCGCGGTCCTAGCTGAGGATGTATGAGGGCATTAAAAAAACGCGCGAATCGTAACGAGAACCGGTAAATGGATCCGAGTGCAGTAGCAGCAGCAGCAGCAGTAGCAGCACGCACGCACGAGTGCACCGCTCACCCTTGGTGTGCAGGCCCTCCTCCCGCGGCATCAGTCGGTACCGCCCGTGCTCGTTCGAGTACTCCACCACGAGCGCGTCCGTGAAGAAGTTGAGGACCTGCGGCGGAGCGGGCGACCCACGGGTCGGCCGGGTCCTCAGTCGCAGGCCGTAACCCCGAGACCCCGGTCGCCGACCGGGCCGGGTGAAGGCAATCCTCTGGATCGGCGCAGCAAGCTGACGCAACGCAACAACCGACGCAGTGGCCAATGGTGGGTCGCGGATCCAGACCCAAATCCAGATCAGGATCCAGACCCAAATCCAGACCTGGATCCAGACCCAAATCCAGACCTGGATCCAGACACAAATCCAGATCTGGATCCAGACCCAAACCATGTCTGGATCCAGATCCTGGGGGAGCTTCAAGTGCGGGGCGGCTCAGAAGATGCACGCGCGGCGTCGCGGCCTCTACATGACGGTACGGAAACGGTACGCCTGTCGTACGGTACAGCCGACGTACCTGTACGATATGCGGGTGGCTGATGGTGCTCGTCACGGCGACTTCGAGCGCATCTCGCACAAGCCAGCGTTTCTGACGCTGCTGCTGCTTCTGCGCATTCTCGAGACCGCATTCCCCAAAGGCCGCCCCGCCGCCGCCCCCGACGCAGCCTCCGGCGGCTGCGGCATCGCCGGCGTTTGCCTGTGTCGGCCCTGCGGCCTCTTCCACGTCTTCTGAGGACGGGATAATCTGGCGGCGCCAGGGGAACCGGGTTGAGCAAACAGCCAAAAACCACATCACGCCACGCCGCACCACAGCACAGGGAGGACAGGGGTTTACGGCAGCATTACCGTACACCAAGATTTACTGTACAACAAAACAGAATGCGCCGTCCGCGCCGTATGCCGTACCTTGACGGCCACCACGGTGTTGTACATCTGGCCCTGGAAGACCATGCCTTGGCCTCCGCGGCCGATGAGCCGGAGCAGCCGAACCGCGTAAATGTCCTCCAGGGAAGCAGGCCTGCGGGAACGGCGCGGCGGGAAAGCGGAACTCGACTGAAGAGGAACGAATAAAGAAAAACAATGGAACGACGCCGATGGCTCTGTCCATTTGCAATCGTGCTACCATGCGAAAAACGTGGTATGTGGACGTTCCTGTGCCTACCGCCGCCCTGCCTGCACCGTCACCGCCACCACCACCACCACCCGCCCGCCCAACCAACCACCATTGTCGGTGGCGGCAGCCTCGGCATCTAGCGGCATCTAGCCGCCGTATCGGCCGCCACCGCGACCACGGTAGGTAAGGTGGTACGACCCACATCATGCCATGTCGTACGTCGTCGTACGAATGTCGTACCTGAGGTCCGGCGTCCGTTCCAGCTGCACCGTGCTCAACACGTCGCGCATGGAGGAGATCATCATGCTCAGAGTGCCCGTGTTGACGCTGGCCGCGCCGTCAAAAGCGATGGACACGGCGGTGGCGTCCTCTGAATACGGCCGTGGTGACGGATGCCGGGATGCGGTTGCCGCAGCGGAGTCGGCGGCGGGCGGCGAAGGTGGCGACGCCGGCGGGGCACAGCAGGTGGCACACGCGTGCAGGGGGCGCGAGGCGGCAGAGCGGCGGCAAAGCGGCGGAGGGAGAGAGTTTCGACGACAGCTCGCAAGCACGCACCCAGGAGCGCAAGGAAGGAAGGATGGAAGGACCTCACTCAAAACGAAGCGGCGCGGGGGGCCCGGCGCCGGCGCGACGCCGCACCGCGCCTTGGCGGGTGAGAAAACAGGCACCACACACGCGCCCCAGCGACGGCAGAAGGCCACACAGTCCATGCATGCATGCACCTTCCACGCACAAACACACGACACCCAGCCGCGAGCGCCAGACACGCCAGCCGCGCGCACGCACCGCAGGCAATGTTGCCCCCGCTCAGGTGCGTGTGCGTGCTGGGCTCCCCCAGGCCCCCGGGGTGCAGGTGCGACATGGAGTGGATGCCCGAGGCCAGCAGCGACGGAGGTCGGACGCTGGCGCAGCTGACGTTGAGGCTGCTGCCGCCGCCGACTGTGGCCGCGGCGGCGGAGGCTGCGCCGCCGCCACCGCCGCCTGCGGCGGCAGCCTTATTGACCAGCGACGCAAACTTGGCCCATTCGAGCGCGAGGTGCGGCCCGGTCAGGGCGCAGGCCAGGGGGCGGTGCAGCATCTGCAGGGTCAGGGCACAGGCGGCGCGGCAGGGCGTTGCGGGACGAGCGTTGCTGGCTGGCTGGCTGGCTGGCTGGCTGGCTGGCTGGCTGAACTGACTGACCGGGTTCAGGGATTCGGCTACGGGGGTAGGAAACGGAGAGCCGCAGTGAAGAGCCGCTGCATACAGGGGTGTTGCGGGCCACTGCCTGAAAGCGACACGACACGACACCACACGACACGCGGCCTGCAGATGCACACGGGAGCCGGGCGCCGCGAGACACCGGGAGGCCCGAGGAGCCGGCAACACAGTCTGCTCCAAAAAGACAAACACGCGGCCTTTGCGCGAACGCCTTCGAGACTCACACGCACCTGCAGCAGCTGTCGCGCTTCTTCCGCCACTTGCTCCAAAATGACCCGTGGGACACTCTCTGATGATACGAGGTACAGTGCAAACGATGCCTGTGACAAGCCGCCGCCGCCGTACGATGCCCCGTGGCCCGCCGAGACGTCAACCGATGTCGCCCCAGCTGCCGTCGAGCGGTTCGACAGCGTCCCGGAGGCCAGGACAGCCGACTCCAAACAGCGCTTCACCCCGTGCGCCGCCGCCTCCGCCTCCGACCCGTGGGTCATCAACGCCCCAGCACTCGCCGCATTACGCCCCTGCCGCTGCTGCTGCTGCTGCAGCTTCAGGCTACCAAGGTTCACGGCAGCGGCGGCAGCGCCGCCGCCGCTGCCGAGCGCCTGCTGGTATTCGTTGCTGCTGTACGGCAGCTGTGGCCTCTCCAGCGCGCCGCCGACCACCATGACCAGGCTGTGCGCACGCGCCTGCGGCAGCATCCGCTGCACGTGCAGTACGTCCTTGTACGGCTGCCGCTCGTCCGCCATTAGAAACGTGGCGCAGTTTGGAACCACCGCCACGCTCAGCGGCCGCCGCGAGCCACCGCCGCCGCCGCAACTGCCGCCGCCGACGGCGCCGGTGGCCTCGCTGCCGCTCACCGAGCCGCCCCAGACGCTGGCGCCGCCAACCTTGCCCGCCAACACGGCCGCCATCACCTCCGGCGACTGCTGCAGTACCCGAGTGGGGCCCATGGGGCGAGAGCCGCCCGCCGCCGCCGGACTCAACCGCTCCCCGGCGACGTGGCCGCCGGTGTTGCTGCTGGTGACGCCGGTGAGGGTGCCTTCCTGGCCGCCGCCACCAGTGGCGGCGGCGGCGGCAGCGGCGAGCAGGTTAAGGTGATGCGCCAGGAGGGTCTGGTGCAGGAGCGCCGTGGTTGCGCGGACTTTGGTCCCGGCCGCCAACCCCGCCGGCAGCGGCAGTTGCAGCGACAGCGTCGTCGCCGTAACTCGCGGCGACTGCGTGCCGTTCGGGTCGACGCTGTCGCGCTGCGCCATCAACCAGGCGGGAGCCGCCGCCAGGCGGCTGCGGATGCCGCCAGCGCCGCCGCCGCCGCTGCTGAGGAGCAGCGGCCACTGCTGCAGCTGCGGCGAGTGGTGCGAATGCGACGCGGCGGCGGCGGCGGCGGCCGCGACGGCGTCGCGGTCGATCGACGCGAGGCTCTGGTCGGGCTGCGCGGCGGCGGCGGCGGCACCGTACAAGGACGTAGCCGAGGCGATGAGGGAGCATGAGGCGCCCGGCGGCCCTAGCCCCGCGCCGCCGCTGCCGCCGTCGTCTATGAACCACTTGGACTGCGACCGAAAGGCCCCGGCGGGGAGGAAGGCTGCGGCGGCGGCGCCGCCGCCACCAGCGGCGGCGGCGGCGTGCTGCTGGTGCTGCAGCTGCAGCGCCTGGCTTTGCGCAGCCAGGATGTCGTGTGGATGCGGGTGCGGGTGGGGCTGCGGGAGCGCGCGAAAGAAGGCGGCCGCGTGGCAGCTGCGGAAGGCGGCTACAGGTGGTGGGCGGTGGGCCGCAAGGGGAGAGAGGGCCGGGGAGCGAGGCAGGAGGGACGACGAAGAGTAATGAAATATGAGAAGATGGAGCCGCGGCGAGGGGACGCGGGAGGGTGAGGGGAAGACGTGGGGCGGGATGTGTGTAGTGAGTAGGGTTGGCCGGGATACTATACTAGAAAAGAGTATTAGTATAGTATAGTACTATTATAGTACTATTTACTAGTTGGAGGCCGAAAATGGCACTATTTACGACAGCCGTACAGAGTATTATAGTATACGATAATATAGTACTATGTAGTACTATCGGGACCACGACATAGTACGTTTTACTATATGTGGCAACCGGCAGGTCGGCCGCCGCCGTCTTATACTTGGAATTCGAAGTGTGTAACGGCAGGCAGCACATCGATTGTGCACCCTTTTAGTAGTTGAAATGCCTCCGAGGGCAGACCCTGCGAAAACGGGCCTGCAACCTGGTCCTGATGTGGGGTTTGCCGTAGATTTGGTGGGGTTTTGGTGGAGTTCTGGCGGGGACGTTCGGGTTATTGCAAAGTTTGATTGTTTAGCGATCGACCAGAAGTGCTTCGTGTTTGGCATAAACTGCCCGTGGCTATCTGGGATCAGTCTGAGGTGTGTCTGGCACTTCCACGCGGACTGGACGGGGGACTCCCGGGGCGTCCGACTCTAAACGTGCTTCAAGGTACCCCAGAGGGCTCCCTTTTAGAAAGTAAAATTAAATATAGGAAGTATTAATAAAGAGGATTCCAATGGTGTTATTTTGAGCCAAAACGGGTGGGTGTACGGGTCCCCTACCCAAGAGACTCCCATGGGCGTCCGACTCTGAAGGGGCTGTAAGGTGCCCCAGACCGCTCCCTTTCAGAAAGTAAAATTACATTTAGGAAGTATTAATAAAGAGGATTCCAAGGGTGTTATTTTGAGCCAAAACGGGTGGGTGTACGGGTCCCCTACCCAAGAGAATGTTCCCCGGATAGTAAATAGTAATCTAGTACTATTTACTATATATAGTACTATGTAGTACTACATATTACTATACGTCCTCGGGAAAATAGTATTTTTGCCAACCCTAGTAGTGAGGTCCCCGCCCGCCAGAGAGTGCATGATGGTGGCGCGGCGGCACGCGGGGATGGCCGCGTCGGGAATCGGGGGCTCGACCAAGCATCTCACATCCGCCACCAGCAGTGTTCGATGTTCACGCTCACTCACTCACCCGCCGGCAGGCACTCCAGATCCAGTCGGGTGATGAGCCGCACGCACGCCATCACCGCCTCCGCCAAGCTGGCAACCGCATCCTGGACGGTGAGCGACCGCTGAATGAGCGTCGCTGCGTTGGCGACCTGTGGGGCAGAGCAGAGACGCGAATGGGAGCAAAAGCGTGTGTGGAAAGCACGCAGACCACACAGACACACATGCACAGACACACAGACACAAACACAGACAGACGGCAGTGCTTGCGCATCGGATGATACGGCTCACGGTCGGCCAACGGTCTAACAGGAAAAACGCTCTGCCGTACGTACGTACCACTTGCAGCACGTCCAGCTCGGTGGCGCTGGTCAGGAGGCCCACGGATAGGTACTGCGACAGCAGCTCCAGCTCGTCCATGTCGTACGTGGCATGTACGGCACGCCTACGTGCGACCAAAGCAGGGGACATCCTCATGACCTACGACGGAGGCGGTCCGAATCGTCAAACCCGCAATTTTCGTCAATCGCCGCGGGGTCGCTCCGTGCCCTGCGCGCACACACACACGCACGCACACGTCACGCTAGACTACCCTGCCGTACCTGTCGTCACACGGGCCGTTGTACATGTCCGAGTCGCCTTCATTGACGCACACCAGCACGCTGCCGTACAGATGCTCGCCGTGCCGCAGAGGAAGCAGCAGGAAGGTGTCCCCAACCACCTCCAACGGCAGCCAGTCGTGCGGCAGGGGCTCCAATGGTGCCGCATGCGTGTGTATTAGCGGCCTCTGGAAAGTGAGCGGCAGAAACGACGCGATATGCGGAAGAGCAGAAATCGGGGAGGCCCGAGGCGTGGGTCAACGTTAGCGCGGCGTGAACTTGGGTGGCGAGGCCTGGCGGCAACGTCGGCGGGCAAAGGGAGTTGACTGGCCTGAGCGGCAGCTGTGAGCTGACACTGAAGGGACCAAGCTAGCATAGCAGCGATGGAATGAGTAGCGGCGGGTATTGAGGCCACTGAGTTACATGAGGCGCTGTGGCAGGGCGAGGATACCGAGAGTGCCTAACTAAGGCCAGCCCGTTCGCAGTCGCCAGTCCGCTGTTGTCCGCTGTTTTCACATGTCTGATCAAAACGCACCTTGCCATCAAGCAGCAGAGCGTGGCTGCTGCCGGGGCAGGAGGCGTGGACAAGGCCGGGCGGCACCAAGTGAGCGGCCAACCCGGCGCTGTGCACCGCCACCCCGTGCGACAAATCCGAGCTGTAGACGAACAAGCTGCACATAATCGAACAAGGCCATCCAAAAATTGGGCGCCGAATTTTTTTCTAAATACAGCAAGGCCGTGTTGCCGGGCTCGCACACAGCCATGCAAGTGAACCGGTGGGAGCCCACGCAACCGCCATCGGCGCACTGCCGGCAAGCGGTTTTCCAACGGAGCCTCCCCCTTGCCTCCGCTATGGCATGCAATGCGCAGGGTTTTATGGCTTGAAGTAAGGCCTTTAGTTTTGCTTCATGCAACCCCTTCGACCTGCACCAACCGTTGTTAAGTGTGAACATTATTACGCGAACTGACCTGACAAGTGAATAGTTCTTTCCAGCAAGCGCGTTCAATTTTTCCCGCCAGGAACTCGCCATAGCGAGCAGCAAACTGTCGATTGCTGTGTTGAGGATTTGTCGCCCCTACAGCAGTATAGACCAAGTTCGCAAGCAAGCGGCAAAACGCGTGGACGTCTTTCTTGCCCCTTGACGATTGAAGGGCAACAACATCGTCATATTATACAAATCGGCATACCTTGGCCCTGCGCTGGACCTTTCCAGCGCCCAGGTCGCTTCCGGTCTCGAAACTGCGGAATTGTGGATTGGCTTCCGGAAGACTCGAATCATGATAACAATTGCTTAAGCAGCCTCCCATTTTATTGAAGTAAAACGTGTGCCGCCAAGGAATTCCACGTGCTGCGGCGTCGCCCGTTCCAGCGTAGTTAGTGTTCTCGTAATTTGACTCAGATAAACATCGTTTATGCTACCGTAAAATTCTTTACAGTTGTCACGAAGACAGGAAAATTGTCCATACGTACATACGTCATGTTTTGACGAGCCGACGGAAAATGGTCCATATATACGTCATGTTTTGAAACCGTTCACCATCACGGTTTCCATTGAAATCCAAGTTACCGCGATTATGCATTACAACGTGAGGGCAAATAACATGGCGTTTCATACATCGCTGCGGTTGTTCGATTCCTGGAAATTCCGTACAGCACGATCAGGGCAATCACGGTACATCTTCTAACCATCACAAGTCGTACTGCGTGTCCTCGTACACCTGCAAGGAGCCGTTCGCAGCGTAGCACTTCTGAACTTCAGTGACCACGCCTCTGCCACCAGCCCGCAGCGCACACACATTTCTGCCGCCCTGCCGTCCAATTGGCGCCGCGGCGGACGCCATGCCGGTAAAATCGCCAGCGAGTGGCCTGGTGCTCCGCTCGTACCCGCCCAAGGCCGGCGCCGCCATCTGCGGGCCGTGGTGGCGGGTCATGAACTCGGTATCCTCCAGGATGAACGCATTGCTGGAAGCAGCGGCTGCGCTACCGCCACTGCCACCGCAGGGCAGGCTGCCGCTGCCCCTCGGCATGAACTCCGTGTCCTCGTACAGGGCACCCGCATCGGGACGCTGCGACGCGTTGGGGCCTGGAACCGCCGACGGCGCAAGCCGGACGCTGCCACCGCCGCCGACAGAACCCTGGATTGCATGGCCCGGCAGCGTTGTCGCCGGCGCTGGGCCCAGAAAGAAGGTGTCTTCGTGCATGGCGAGGCTCGGTGCGCTCGCCGCGAGCCCGTGCGCTGTCGGCAGGGTAGGCTCCGTGGCGGTGCTGTGCGGCCCGCCACCGCCGCCAATACCGCAAAGTGGCTCCCTGCGGCTGGCGCCCGGGGCCGCTGCGACGGAGGTGCGGCCGGCGTTAGCCAGCCGGCGCACCTCAGCGTTGCTGATGGGCATGGGGCCCAAGCCACCGCCGCCGCCACCACCGCTCGGTGCCGCGCGGCGGGCAAGCTGCATGTACGCCAGGAAACGGCACGGGAGAATGACGGTCCGATTAGCACATTGGTGCACGGTACACTCATAAGGAAATGTGTGCGGTCCATGGCATTGGGTCAGGCCCTTGGTGCGGGCCCGAGCTTCATCCCCGCCCGCCTGCGCTGCACAGGAACGCGACGCCCTGCCCTACCTTCCGATCCTCCTCGTGCGGCAGCGTGTCGCAGAACATGTCGTTGAGCGCGTCGAAAGCTAGCTTTGTGTGCAGCGTCACCGTCGGCTCGACGACGGATGGCTGTGGCGGCTGCGGCGCCAGAACCGAGGCCGCGTGCGCCGCTTGCGGCGACTGTGGCCACGATGGCCTGGCGGCCTCGGATGGCGGCGGCGGCTGCAGCACCACCGCCGCCGCCGGCGGTTCTGCCCGGCTGCCGCTTGGGCGGGACTGTGCAGAGTCGGCGCGTGCTTGCTGGTGCGGCAGGTCCTCGCTGAAAAGGGAATTGATTAGGTCGAACGCCCCCCGCGTGGAAATAGTGACAGTCGGCTGCGCATCGTCATGCCTGCGGTCGCGGTCGCGCGTTGCAGCGGCGGTGGGATGGACGGCAGGTGGCGGCTCGGGTCGGAGTCCGTGCTGCGCGGTGGGGAGGCTCGGGCCCGCCGGGCAGACCGTCTGGCCCAGAGGCACGCGCACGACCGGCGCGGCATCCGCTAGCACCCGACGCGACTGGCCTCCGCCCGAGGCAGCTGAGCTGTTCTCCTGGCCGGCCGTGCCGCTGTCGCCCGGCAGCTGCTGGGCGATACCGGGCACGACTTGCCCGAATGGGGCGCGACGAACAGGGCCGCCCATCGACGCCAATTCCCCACGGCCTGAGGTGGAAGGGGCGCCGGCTCCGACGGCGTTCTCCGTTCCGCCGGCGCTCCGCAGGACTGCGGGGTGCTCGACAGGCATGGCCAGCAGCTGGCTGGAGAGGGCGATGCGCTTGGCTTCGGTGGCAACCGGCTGCCCATGGCTGGAAGCAGCAGAGGCGCTGCCAAGCCGTGAAACCCCGGCTGCCTCAGCCGTTGAGCTGGCCTGCGGTGGTGGGGCCGGGTTGCGCCGAAACCAGACTGCAGCCCTAAGCTCTTCGTACGACAATTCTTCGTCGCCCTCCCCGGTTGCCGGCTCGCCAGCCGCTTCCACTGCGGTCGCCGATGTCGGCGGGACCTCAGATTCCGCGCAGGCCGGCAAAAGCCCCGAGCGGGAGTCATGGCCGCTCCTGCCAGCCGCAGCGCCGTCGAGTCGATGGGTGAGTGGCCCTGCCACAGCCGCAGAGAGCAACCCGTGGGTCGGCACGTGCGGCTGCAGTGCAAGGACCGCGGCCGGGCCGGCAGCGGCTGCCGGACCGGATGCCGAAAGCGTGGCGATGGACTCGGACACCGACCGCGTGGGGCCGGGCGGCAGGCCCCGGAGCAACGTTGTCCGCGGTGGCGCCAGGCTGGACATTAGCGAGTCCACACAGGCTCCCGCCGACATGTCGGACCCTGGCCACAACAGTCCCTGGCCGGCTCCCAACGAGGCCGCCGCAGTCGACGCCCCGCCGCGCTGCGCCTGCCCCATGGTCCCAGCCCTGCCAGGAAGCTCGTCGTCCTGGAACTCCTCGTCGGTAAAGATGTCGATCCCGCCGCCTGACGGTCCAGCAGGTGCTGGCGCGGCGCCAGGGAGCAGGGACGACTGGTTCCACGCAAGCGCGCGGTCCAGGTTCTCCTTGCGCCTGACCGCGAATGGCTGCAACTCCCTTGAGCTGCTGACCTGCATGAGCAACGCGCAGAATCTGTCCTATATGTCTGAACGGTGTGTGCAGGAGGTGTGAAAAAAATGTCCCCAGCCCGCGCACCTGCGGCATGCTGCTGTACCCCGGCAGCCCGAACCGCGGGTTCTCTCCGCCACAGTCATCATCCTCGTGCAGGCTAATGAGGGGCTGCGGCCCTCGCGCCTGCTGGGCTGGCTGCCCCGGGCGCAGCCCAAACAGCCCCGATGAAGCCTGTTGTGGCGCCGCCGCGACGCCGAAGATGCCGGCCGAACTCTGCTGTTGCTGTTGCTGCTGCTGCTGCTGCTGCCGCCCAGCGCCGCGTGAGATCGTGGCCAGGTTGCCGCGCACAGGCTCGGGCGGCGGCGGCCCATTGACCTGCTCGTCCTGGATCCGGCGCTGAACGCGCTGCGCCTGTGGTGCACGGGTTTGTCAGGGGAGGCCAGTTTCAAAGCTAGCAAGCGCCTGACACAAACCTGCGCCCACCCCGGCCACAGCGACAATATGCTCTCAGCTCTCGTTGCAGCTGATGTGATCCTTTGTGGCCAGAACCGGGTTATAGGCCAAGGGCATGCGAATGAATGTACTTGGGCGGCGGTGGATAAGCTCTGCTCGAGGGGCGGGCATGTTGACACGAGGCTGACGACCTGATGCTATGATACGGTATGCTTACCATGCGCTGCTGGAAAGCGTTGTGCTTCTGTTTTAGTCGCTCGAGCTGCTTGACACCGCTGCAGCAGAGATTGGCAAGAGATATCGTTGATAACAAGCCGGGGAAGGGTGCTTCACACGTTTCCAGAGCCGTATATACGCACCGCTGGATGCCGTCCATGTACACGGCGTCGGCGCCTTGAAAGTTGCCCTTCAGCTCGAAATAGGTCGCGTAGGCTTCGTAGTACAGGGCAAAGTCACGACCAATGCCATTCTCCTGTGCGGCCAGCGTGGGCATGTTAGTTACATGCCCACACGTCAGGTCGCTTCAAAATTTTCTGGGTGGGTTATCCCCTTCGCATTGCTCTCTGCAGCGCACCTTCAGGAACAAGAAGACGTCGTCCGGGTCGGGCAAGCAGTCGGCCTGCGATGTAGAAAGGGTGCTGTGTTTTGCGGGGAGACCTTTCGGAGCTGCACCAGAGTTCCGCCCAAACCAAGGGACTCACATATTGGATCCATATCCGCAGGAAACGGATGTCGTTCGTGTAGCGTGGGTATTTTTGCAGCTCCTTGGTACAGGCCTCCAAAACCTTCAACAAGTCCGCCTTCCCACCTCCCACGCCATACTCCTGCATCCACTTGATGTATCTGTGCGTAAAAGAGACCAGCGGAGCTAGTCATCTCGCCGAACTGCTCATGTTTCGGTCCGGGATACCGGTAACAACGATGGGCACCTTTGCCATGGCTCCAGCGGGTCGTCCCCTTTGTACCCGGTGATCTCCGCCCAGAGCTCTCTGAAAGCACGGTTTAGATGTTATGGCCCGCTGAAGCACGATTTCGGTTCGTGCGCTTGCGCGGATACCTTCGCTTCGCCTCTAAAGCCTCTTGAGCCGGGTCCAGAGCGGCTATCTCCTGCAGGGCGGCCTTGCTACGGCCTTGGCGAACTGGGACACAGTTCTCCTTTGTCAGTTCCCAGTCCATATTGTCTCAGCTTCGACAATAATCTATCTGTTCATGACGCGTCACAGCGCCTGTGGATAGAACGGCTCTGTATATGGCGTGTATACCTTTGAAGATGAGTATCAAAGTATAGGTTAGGACGGGTGCAAGTGCCAGGTTTCGCAGAGGGAGGGTCTGTCCGGCTGTCGTGCAAATTCATTTTGGCGGAACCAGAGTGTTTCGAGAACGCAGAGAGATACACATTGCGCACGGACTACTATTATACTGCTACATCAAAATATGCGTATATGGTAATTGTTTGAAACGTTTGGCACGTGTGTTCGCGTGCATTGAGGTCATCGGCAGCGCCAAACCCTTACTCTAAGACTCAAATGGGGGTTACGAATGCATCTGCATCCCCTTACACGCGTTTGCTCAACTTAGCACGCTGATTAGGCACGAGGTGAAGAGAAGCCATCTCTGCCCTCCGAGGATGCGCGACTTTTTTGGGTGCTACCTGTTGTTGAGCCTGGAACCTGAGGGAAGAGGGAGGACCTACATCGGGTATGTGGGCGATGTGGCAGGTCGAGGCGCACCGTACACACGTATTTATACACATACACCCCCGCACTTGGGGTATCAGGTTCACCGTCAACCCCCGAAGGCGCATCCGGCAGCACAACGGCCTGATAAAGGCAGGGGCATGGAAGACCTCAAGGTATGCGCCATGAAGTCTGTGGCACAGGCGCGCCGTGCAGTGCACCGGACGCAGAACACCCCACGTTTGTGCGGCAGTGTTTGCACCCCACACCTTAAATCCGCACCCGCAAACATGCCTGCCTAGCTCAAGGCCTGGGGCCATTGCGGCACGGAGGCAGCGTGACCGGAGGAAAGCCAGCAAGGCATGGGACCCACGCACCTTGAGTTTCTTCCCTAGAAGCGCAGAACTTGCACTTCTCATGCATTCACTTGCGCCGCCGCAGGGGAAGGCCATGGGAGATGACATTGGTCCTGTATGGATTTCCAACCAAGGTGAGTAAAAGCACGCACCCCTCGCCATGTCTGTCCAGACGGCTTGTCATGCACGCCCGGAAAGGCCCCTCTGCTTCCTCGCATCACGTGTATGCACCCACCATTGCTTGCACTTCTGCCAGATCCAAGCGCTGCAGTTCGAGTGGGCGTGGCAGCACCCGCTGCGTAGCCTCATCGTAAGGCCCATCGCGCAAGCCCTCGGCTCCAAGAAGCTCCAAGGCGTCCGCGGAAAGGTGGGCAGCATGGCGCAGGGGGCGAGCAGCTGCGCCTGCGGTGCTGAACATATGGGATCAGCTTCTGGGGAACGCCGCGATGGGGCATTGCGACTGCCCAGGTGACGTGGGTGTGTGTATGTGTGGACCCGACGCCAACCACGCGCCCCTTCCTCCACCGCCGTCCGCCCCTTCCGCCGTCCGGTCTCCTCCCCCCTGCTGCAGATCCTCCTTATGCTCAGCATGCTGCACGAGTCCCCATGGCGCCACTTCCCGCTCACGCTGCAGTATCTCCAGCCCGAGTACGCCGCGATGGTAAAGGGTAAGGTGCCTGGCTGCCTGCCCTTCTTTTAAACGGATCAAAACCCAACCACAGATGAGCGATCAGACCCGCCCTGACTGCGCAGCCGCGGCGGCGTCCCAGGGCCCCCATTACGGCCCGATGCAGACGGAACACCCTGGCGCTTTGCCTCTGCCCTGGCGTCGACCGACGCTGGCGTCTGCGTTTGCCGCCTGGGGCCACACGCTGCGCTTTCCTCACTAACGCTGGCTTCTGCTTTGCCCGGCACGCGACCCACCGCTGCACTGCGGATGCAGAGAGTGTGGCCAGCGCGCCGAGCCACATCCGCGTCTTCACGGCGCCCATGGCGGACCTCCCGCGCGCCCTGGACGACTTGGACGAGCACGACGACGAGGACGAGCCGGGCGATGGGGAGGAGGAGCTACAGGAGGGCAGCGGCCGCGGCAGGCGGCCGCGGCGAGCGGCCCTCGATGGGGAGGGCAGCTGCAGCGGTGAGGGCGAGGGTGATGACGATGCGGGGGGCGCCAGCGACGGCGAGGGCAGCGGCAGCGGCGGAGAGCCGATGGGGGAGCTCATGCGCCCGGATCGGGAGGTGCGCGGGCGGGTTTCTTGCGGGACGCGGGCGCCGGACTGCGGGCGGGGGTAGTGGTCTTCGACCATTTCACGTCCGGCTACGCCTGTCGCCCAGGCGATGTGTGTGTTGCCTCCCCTGGAGCTGGCACCAAGAAGCGGCCCTGGTCGGCCCTAGAGGCGTCCCACGGACGGACCCTCCTGCAGGTTCCGGCGACTGCCAGCCAGGTGCAAAGCCGCGACCCGGGTTGGTCGCCGCGTCGCCGTTCTTGGACGGCCCCCAAATCCCGCCCTGCTCCCGACCGCGCGGACGAGTCAACCGTACTTCTTCCTGCCACTTTTCGCTTTCCTTAACCCAACCAGCAGCAGGGCGCACGGCATGCCCACGGCCGCGGCGGCACGGCGCACGATGGCCGGCCGCGAGGCGACGCCGCCGCCGCAGCCACGGCAGCCGCCGGAGGCGGCAGCGCCGCCAACGCGCGCCTGCCGTGCCAGATCTGCCAGGTCGTCATCCAAAGGCACATCCTCGTGTGCAGCACCTGCGACGTCGCGTTCCACCTGGACTGCTTGGCCGCGCGATGGTCGAGCATCGGAGGCGCAGGAGGTGGCGGCGGCGGCGAGCGCTTCGGGGGCGTGCCGGAGCAGGGCCACTGCCCGGCGTGCGGGACGCTGCACAGCTGGATGGGAATGCTGCGGGGCATGCAGACCATCGGCTGGGGCAACAAGCCGCGAGGCAGGCGCGGGTAAGGGAGGCAAGGCGGGCGAGAGGCCGAAGGGTGCACGGCGTGTGGTGTTCCAGGAGGATCAAGGACGGGGCGGGAGGGGACTGCAAAGAAGGGCAGGGGACCGCAGCGGATCAGGGGGGGCGCAGGGGATGGCAGGAGGTCGCAGGGGATAGCAAGGGACGGGAGGTGAGGGTCCAGAACCTACCCGCAACAAGTGCCTGCAGCGTGTGAATCCTGGATCTTGGCCTCCTGTCTCGTAGGAACCAACGACTGCTCTTCTTTGCTGCGGGACTCCCAATGGCATCATTAGGGACACCCCATCGTTAAGAGACACTCGCGCTCTGAACACCCCTCGCACACGCCACGGCACACGGCAGGCTGTTCCGCGACCCAGATGCCCAGTCCCCAAGCCACCTTGAGCCCTTCCCTGACGTGCATCTGCATGTGTCGTTTGTTTCGACACGCCCTCCACGGACCGGTTGCCCAGGAGACAGCCCAAGAAGGCGGCTTCGGCAGCAGCCGCACCTGCGGATGCGCTCGGCTCCAGGGCCAAAGGCAAGGCCGCTGCTGCTGAGGATGCGGCGCCGGCACCGGCGACAGCGGCGGCTCCCGCCTCAAAGGCCCGCAAGCGCACCGACAAGAAGCCCAAGGCCGCGGCCACGGCCAAGGGCATCGAGCAGGGGGAGGCGGTAGTCCAGGAGCTGGACGATCTGCAGCAGCAGCAGCCCGCTCCGGCAGCCAAGCAGCGCCGCAAGCCCCGCGCCAACCCAGCGGCCGGCCCTGGCGGCGAGGGCCGCCGGCGGGCGGCGGGGTCGGGGAACACAACAGCAGCGTGCCCACACGCAGACGCAGGGTTGTTGGCGGGACTCGGGCTGGGGTCGGAGCAGGTGCCGCCCGACGGTGCGGACCTCCATGCGCCGCTTGGGAGCCGGGCTCGGCGGGCGCCGGCGAAGCCTCGGGGCGCGAAGCGGGCGGCGAAGGGCGCCCAGCCGGCAGCGGCGCCTGCTGTGCTGGCGGGCGGTGTGGATGTCGGCGACGTGCTGGGCCGGGGACTTGATTTGATCCACGGCGAGGAGGATGGGGTAAGCATGCGGAGACCAGGTCGGTGCCTATCCGGGCTGTGCAGCGTGCCATACCTGCCTAGTGGCCCTACAAAGGCGCCGTGAGTGTGTCCATGTCCGGGGTAGAATGCGCCTCTTGCGCTGCGCTGCACTGCACGCCGTCGTCCCTTGGACGGACAGCCTGGCCAGCCGCCAGCGCGCCCTTTCCGCTCGCTGCCCATTTGCCGCGCCCCGCCCTCCCTGGTGCGCAGGCGGACGCGGTCGCCTCGCACCTACAGCAGCCCGTGGAGTCGCCCTCAAAGCGCCAGCGCCGCAGCCGCACAGTGCAGCCGGCAGGCATGATGTCCCTGCTCCAGGATGCCCCGATGGCTCATGCTGCAGCGCCGCACCCCGGCTGCGCTGCCCTGCCCGGCGCCGCGGACGCAGCCGACTGCCCCAGCCCTCACGCAGAGGCCAGGGAACCATCGCCCCTGCCGCTCTGGAAGCGACTGCAGGCTCGTGCGGGCGCGTGCACGGGCTTGGGGTCAAGGATGGGGTCGGCTGGTGCGGCCAAGCAGGGGGCCGCAGCGTCGGCGGCTGCCGCCGAGGCGCCCGGCCCGCGTCGGGTCATCATCCTCGCCAATGATGTTATCAGCAGCAGCAGCAGCTCTAGTAGCAGCAGCGGCAGTCGCGGCGATAGCGGCGGCAGCGAGCCGGAGGAGAGCAGGTCGGAGACGGTCGATTCGGAGGTGCGGGTGCAGGAGGGATGCGCGGAGGTGGAGGTGATGCCGCGCCAGGGCCGCGCCGGGGCTGCCTGCGTGGCCGCGGTGACGCGCTCACGCGGCGGGGGGGGTTGGGAGAGCAACAGCAGCGGCGGCAGCGGCGGCGGCAGCGGCGGCGGCAGCGATGGCGGCGGCGGACACAGATGCAGGCGGCTGGGCATGTCGTCGCCTGCCGATCTCGACGTTGGAGCCGGGGTGCCGTTTGGCCCCTCGGAGCAAGACCGCCAGGCGCTCCCTTCATCACCCGGGGCCCCGGCCGGCCGAGCGCACCCGCCAGAGCAGCGGCGGCAGCAGCACCCGCAGCCGCTGCCTGATGTAGTCATTTTGGGCACGTCGAGTGAAGACACCGAGTCGGAGGATCTGGACCGGGCCTGCGCTGCCTCCGCAGCCGGGTCGCACGACAGTCACCCTGCCGCACACCAGCCACCCTCCTCACCTATGGATACCTCACCGCAGCGGCACCGCATCTCCGGCACCCCCGCTGCAACCTCAGCAGCTCCGGCCTCTGCACCTGATACGGCGGCTGCCGCGCCCGGTAGCCTGGGTGCGGCCTGGGCCTGTGACGACCCCGTCGGCAGCCCGGCTTTTGGCAGCCCCATCTTCGGTCAGCTGGGCCGCCTCGGCCCGTCTGCGCAGGACGGGCCGGGCTCAGCCGAGGCCGGAGGCTCAGCCGGCAGCGGCTTGGCGGCGCTCCTATCGCAGCTGCAGTGCGGCAGGTCGACGAGTCCACAGGAGGAGGAGCAGCAGCAGCAGCGGGAAGCTACAGCGGCGGCGGCGGCAGGGCTGGGGTCCGGCTCCGCTGGCGCAGCCTGCGATGCACCATGGACGACCGCGCCCGCGGAGGTTGCCGCGGCGGAGCCAGGGCTTCTGGAGGCGGCCTGCAAAGCTGGGGGAGGGGCCGAGACGCCTGCTGCGCCGTGCTGCGTGCGGGGCGGGCTGCACTCGGCGCCCGGGTGCGGCTCCCGACTTTGCGACGCCGCGGCTGCTGGCGAGCGGGATCCAGCCTGCAGCGGCGGCGACGACGGCGGCTGGCAGGAGCCTCGCCCAGGTGCTCCGGCACAGGCCCCAGCTCGGGAGGTGGTGGATCTGTGCACGCCGCTGCCGCTCCGCAGCCGGCTTGCCAGCAGGGTCGGGCCTGCAAAGGCCTTGCCTGACGCCGCTGCTCACCAGGAGGCGGGCCGCGGCGCAGCGCGTGCTGAGCAAGCTGTTGGAAAGCGGCTGCGCAGCCCCAAGCCGCTGTCGAGCACGCACCAGCTTGGAGCTTGCGGAATGGACATTGGCGGTGATGGCGGCATCTCGGCCGGCTCGGCAAACGGGCCATGCACCGTCGGCGGCGGCCCGCTGGCGGCGGCCTCGACGGCTGTTGCCGCAGCTGCCCAGGACGACCGGGTCGCGGCAGGGCCGGATGCCACCAAGCCCGCCGTCGTGGGGTGCCAGGATCTGCTGTCGGGTGGCTGGTCCACGTCGCCCTGGCCTACACGGCGGCGCTGCGGGAGCCCGTCGCCGCACATGTGGAATGGGGGCGGTGTGGGTGGCCGTGGCGATTGGGGGCAGCTCGAGGGAGGGTTGGACAGCGGGGGCGATGTGTGCCGGGAGCCTCTGCGGACGGCGAGCGGTGGGGGAGGCGCCGGCTCAGGCGCCAGCGTAGGCGTGGGCGGCGGCCGCAGGGGTGGCGGTGCAGGCGGCGGCAGGCAGGGGACGGCGCGGGGGCAGCAGCGGGCCGCTGGCTTGCAGGCAGGAAGGGGCAGGCGACCGGGGCAGCAAGGGATCGCCATCGACGATTCTGGAACGGATGACGACGTAATTATTATTGATTAATTGAATTTGATTTGCCGTTTTTCTCGCGTAGCTCTGTGTGATGTTTGTTAAGAGCTTGTCTTGGCAGCGTCTGCAGCGTCTGGGAACCTGAACCTTACGACGACATGACATGTGGGGGCAGAAGGGTTGGCTGGGGGGCTGATGCCGTGGGCGCCTGATCTGGTCATGTGAAACGCTTGTGAACTCAAATGGCCGGCTGTCTGAAGTGGGAACAAGTATGGACTTGGAAGGGAAGGTGCCTCAGGCGGCGCCGGATGCGGCGTACACTGGGCACGCACGGAACGCACAGTTTGCTTTGTTGGAGGCTCGTGAAGGTATCACCTTTGCACAGGGCACAAGTGTGTCCGCTTCATGACGTGTGTTTGTTCACGTGAGTTGGCTTCATTACGAGGATTGGGTCTGAGGCGTTATGGGGCTGTGCGTGTGACGGTACGAAGTTACTTCAAGATGCCTGCGGGGATCAAATATTCGACTGCGACCCGGCTCAAGATCCCAACCGGGGTATGCGCGCCGTTAAAGCTTGACCCGTGTCCCGATCGGGTGTTTGACCCGGGTCGTACGCACGTTGGCACGCTCGCACGCACGCACGCTGGCACGTGTGAACCCCCCCACCTGTAAACCCCCGCCAGCCGTTCGCTTACATACTTTATACAGGCAAAGTAAGCTGAAAAAGTTGTTTTCCTCTGCTCAAAACTGGACAGAATACCGATGCGCGTGAGCCTGAGCGCGCGACGCCCTGTGACCTTCCCCCCACGCGCGTCGTACAAGAGTACAGGTCCCATGCGCCAGTCCCATGGACCGAATCCCAATGCTTGCAAGCACAACGGTTATGGTATCTGTGTGTTATTATGCTTGACAATTGTAATGTCAAAATGCGACAATGCTGTTTCAACCAACCCTAGTTTTGATGTAGAGACGAATTTCCCCTTGTTCTCATAACAGCCTAGGCAAATCTGGGCTGCAACGTTGATTAGGCCCTTGTCTAGCTCTATCAAGACAATGTCGTCCTCGGTGCATGAATACTTGACCAATGTGCTATCGCAGCGGGGCCCCAGCGCCGTTCCATACGACGAGAAAGTCAAATGGAATATCAGGGATCATGTGTTCGAGTTACTGAAGGCAGGTGTCGGGACAGTTGCGTGAGCGCGCGGTCAAGGAAGCTGAGATTGGAGGCTGACTGCACGTTGGCATCGGGCAGGTGTATCCAACCCTGAAGTCGGAGCTGAGCGATTACCATAGCAACGATGGCAGGTGAGGGAGGAGCCACACGTGCCCAACGCCTGGTTCTGTGCCAAAGGCCACTGACGCAGGGGTTGACGCACACGGGTATCCAATGACAGGCACCTTCACGTGCTCAAGGTGGATGGAACCGTGCCGATCCACTACCAGGTAACGACGGTTGGCAGATCGGGTACCTCGGTCCGACCCCTCCGTGACATTTGCCAGGCATCAGCCTCAATGGCACCCGCACCTTACCCGCGACGCATACGCCCAAACCATACCATTCAGGGCTCCAAGTATAACATCCCCATCCTCATGTGGCTGACGGAGCGGTACCCTTACGACCCGCCCCAAGTGTTCGTGGTCCCCACCGCCAACATGATCATCCGGACCAGCGACAACGTAAACGCCAGCGGCCAGGTCTACACGCAGCCGCTCCGGTCCTGGCTCTTCCCGAGCAGCAACCTTGTGGACTTTGTCCTGGATATGTCGCAGCTCTTTGGCGCGGAGCCGCCGCTTTACACGCGCCAGGCGGGTTACACGCCGCCACCCACATCGCACGGCCCCTCAGTGGCCCAGCCGCCCCCAAATTACCCACGTTCTCACGCGGGACCATCAGCCAACCCCAGTCCGGCGGCTTCCAGCGCTGGGGCCGCTGCCAGCGGCACGGGCGGATACGCCAGCATGCATTACCCGGGCATCCAGGGGTCCACTGTCGGGACCTTGACGCCCTACGTCACGCCCTCCATAGGGAATACCCCCAGCTCCACGCCCGGCGCTGCGCCAGGGCCGGGGTCAACGGGGCCGGTCGGCTGGGGTGGGGCCACTACTGCGGCCGCTGGCCCCTCAAGCGCGTATACATCCGCCTCGGGTGCAGCCCAGCCGCCGCCGCCACCACCGCCGGCGCCGGCTTTCGGCCTCGGCAGCATGTTCGGCGGCTTCGGCGGCTTCTTCGGTGGCGGCGGCCAGCAGCAGCAGCAACAGCAGCCGCAGCAGCAAACCGTGCCGCCGCGACCGCCGCCACCGCCACCGCCACCGTCGCAACCATCGGGGCCGCCCACAAACCCGTTTGCGGGATCACCGTCGGTATCGCAGCAGCCGCCCACAAATCCGTTCGCGGCGCCACCTCCAGTATCGCAGCAGCCGCCGCCGCCGCCACCGCCGCCGCCGCCGCCTGCTGAGCCGCAGCGGCCGCGGGTCTCGAAGCAGGAGCTGGATGTGCACTTCCGGCACCTGGCGATTGAGGCACTGGCGGCGCAGCTGCGGCAGCTGCAGTGCGGCTTCAGCGAGTATGCGGAGGAGGAGACGGTCAAAGCGCTGGAGGTGCAGAACCAGCTGAACGAGCGGAAGGCGCAGCTGCAGGCGGTGGTGGGTGGGGTTGAAGGGTGGCTGGGCGTCCGCGGGTTGGGCGGTGCTGTTTAAGGCGATCGGATCTCAGCCGCGCGGCGTGCCTTGCCATCCGTTCGGCCGGTTGGCCCTCTTGCGCCTGAACTTCCTGCGCCCTGCACCCTGTTCCCACACGTCCGTAGACCTGTGCCGCACCTGTTGTACCTGGTTGCCCGTCTGCCCATCTGTCTGTGTATTGCCACGCCGCATCGCCGCACCGCGCTTCTGGTGCGTTTTCTGTCGGCCACCGCAGCACGACTCGCTCACCAACGAGCGCATGAGCACCGAGCAGTTGGTGGCGGAGCTAGCGAGCAAGACCAAAGCGCTGCAGGTGCGTGCTGTGCAGTGCGGCGGCGGCAGCGGGCACGCAGGCAGACCGTATCAAGGACTGGTAGAACCCGTCACCGCAACCACCAGCAGCAGCAGGAACGGGGGCGCTTGCGCGTGTGCCCCAGCTAGAGGTCGCCCGGGTGCAAGGAAGCTTGCATGCGGCCGGGGGCGATGCCGTCGGAAAGCTCTTGCAGCAATCAGGTGCTAGGCGGCTGGCCTTGCGTGACATGCGGTATGCTAGTGTAAAGCGTGTGTGCCGGGTCCTGCACGAGGATGCCTCGCTGACCCGCCATGCCACCGCCATCGTCGCCGCCGCCGCCGCCGTCGTTACCCCTTCAAGGCCTGGCTGGACCGCAACGAGCCGATTGCGGAGAAGTACGACCCCGAGGCAAACCCAGTCAGCAGTCATCTGCTGCCGGCGGATGGCCTGTGCCGGCAGGGCATGGAGACGCAGGTGGGTGCGGCGGGGCGGCTGGTACCCGGGGTGGTGACACGGCCCGGGTGCGGCAACGCAGCGTGTGCGGGCCAGCCCGGCGCGGCATGGGGCGGCGAGGAGAGCCCTAGCGGGTGCTGTTGGTGAGGGTAAGGGTCTTGGCCGCCTTCTCGTTCGCGAGTCGCCGACCCGTGGGTCGATCCTTCGAACTGAAAATGCATGCAGGCTCGCGACCTGGCGCTAGAGGACGCCATCCTGGCGCTGGACAAGCTGCTTCAGACGGGCCAGGTGCCGCTGGACGCGTATCTGAAGCAGGTGCGGTAGGGCAGGGAGGACGCGTTGAGGGGAGGGCAAGGGCTGATGGGTAAGGACGCAAATGGGAGCGCTTGCGCCAATCACGATAACGCTATCGTAATGGTCTATCATGGAGTCACTGTTCGCTGTGTCTGTGTGTGCAGGTCCGCTCGCTGTGCCGCAAGCAGTTCTTCTCGCGGGCGCTGGGCCTCAAAGTGGCAACAATCCAGCAGCAGGGGGGGGCGGGCAGCGGCGGAGCGCGACCGTCGCCCGGCCTCCATGCCTCCACCACGCCGTATCCCATCGCCCACGGGGACGGCTGGTCGCACGGCACGCCGCCGCCGCCGACGACCGGTATGCAGACGCCGGGCCCGCTGCTGCTGCAGCCGGGGTTGGCGCCGCGGTACCAGGGATCAGCAACGCCGGGTTTCATGGCGCCCAGCACCGGCATGCTCACGAATCCACTGGCAGGCCGCTAAGTCCGGTCGGGGAGCCATGGGCGGGAGTCGAGTGTTTGTTGTGTGGGGACGTCTATGGCATGTTCACGCGCCGAGCGACGGGAGATCCCGGGCATTTCTTGGGGTAAATAGCAATAGTGGGCAGGACATCATCTGGCTGTGAGTTGGTGCTGCAGGAGTACAGAACAGGGTAGATGGGCGATTGGCGCGACATGCAACAGGCGCGTTGGTAGGACGGGGTTGGAGGAGCGGGGCGAGATGCACACGGCTGACGAGGGGTCTCAAACGCAGTGAGCGTGAGTTGGGTGAGTTGCGCTACCTAGGCTGTGGCCAGCCACCGCCGAGCCGCGCGAAGAATACACTCGATTTGTAAGTTGTCTTTCGCATACTCTTCTGTGCCGGAACATTTGCTTGTAATGCAAGGTTTCGATAAAATTAAAGAGGAACGGCTGGCGAGGGTGTTCAGTCAATGGGATCATGGTCTAAACGACGCGGTGTGCAACTGAGATCACACAATTAAGGTTAGGGAATGATGCACTCCTGTTTTCGGAGGCGGGGCAGAGCTTTTTGCAAAGGGAACCGATGCACGAGCACCTCAACCTCAAGAGAACTGAGCCCCTTCGGACCCCTTCGGACCCTGTTTGGCATGGCAGGAATTATGAGACGTTTTCGTTGGAGGAACTGGGTGTCGTGCGAGGACCCGCGCCGTTCGAGCGTTCGCTGCCGTGAGCTATGGTGATCAACCATTGGAAATCCAGCTTCTTAGCTACAATGCTATTTACTAAGCTTTTGTCACCATGCTTGAGCTCAAAACAATGTATGCATGCGCATGCGAATACAGAACTTTAGGAAATATCTCAGACGATTCTTCCGTTTCCTTCCAGGGTCCTGCATTCGTACCGACAGTTGAATAAATAAAATATAGTCCTCTCTTCCCTCGCAGCGGATCACCTTGACACACCAATCAGTAGTCGTAGACTTGTTCGCTCATGGTTTGTTTGTCACCGTCGGCCTAGGAACCTGGAGTGGTAACAGCCGTGACCTAAAACTACCACGTCTGAAATGTTCTGACTATTTCATATTTTTGGTTATTCTCTTGAGTGGTGGAAGCTATGGGCGCCGCATCTTCTTGCAGCGGCAAGTTTGTGGACATTGTGTCAGAAGCTGAAATCCAGGCAGCCATCAAATCCATTCAGCAATGGGAAGATACGCAAAAGGCTGGCCAGCGTGCGAACCAGGTGCGCGTGTGGTCTATCGAGCCGCGTTCGTGCATGCCGCAGGCCGGCCTTCGACGCTAGGTTGCAAAGGGGCCAACGCATTCGCCCTGTATATAAGCAGCTGTTTCAAGTGCACGTCAAGCACATCTATAATTCCCACTTTTGCCCGGTGCTCATTTTCTCGCGCGCCATACCATATGCATGGCGAGAGCGGCTGCATGCGGACGGAGTGTACTACTTCGTTGCCTTCAGATGTACCATGTAATACAAAGTTGCGGAATATCTGTGGGACTGCCGTTTCAAGGAGTACAGCTCAGACAGGCAGGGAAAAGGCCATCGTCAGCAAGCAAAACACCAGAACTTACGAAACTCCTTCAAGCATGCATGCATAATACATACGGCAATAACTGAATATGCATTTCGCCTCACGATCAATGCTTTGAGTCGTTCGGTTCAACCCTGCCCGTTCCGCTTCCCTGCGCCCATAGGCGCTGCGCACGGTCCGGAAGGACAGCTTCAAAAAGGCGGCAGGCGAGCTGAACAAAAAGGGCGGCATCGTAGAGCGCTTGGGTGGGCCAGATCGCGTGCACGACGTCATCCAGGTGGGCTTGCGGGTTGCGAGTTGTTGGGGGCGGGCGGGTGGGGGCTTTTTGTTGGGTTTGCCGGAGCCCGTCCGACCAGCGCCTGGCGATCCCCGCTCTTCCACAGCCGGAGCCCCGGAAAGGTGGTCCAACACGCCTCCCATTAGAACATATTTTACTCCAATACAAAAGGCTACATCTTGCTTACATTGCTTAATACTGCAAACACTGCGATTTTGCGCTGAATCGCCCCTGTCAGGTGTTTTACCGGAAGCTCTTCCAGCATGCAGAAGTGCGGGTGTTTTTCGAGAACCTGCCAAATGACCGGATGCGCGCCAAGCAGGTACGGCGGGGCTGTACGGCATGCTGTGTTGTGTCTCGCATGGGCGTCACGATTCAATCACCCTGGTACGGACGGCGGCGGAGCCTTCGGGTTGTACGTCTCCCTCCAATTATGGCTCCCTCCGATTTTTGTTCTCAACCGCGTCAGCACTCCTCTCCGAACCGCCTTGTACGAAAGCCCGCCCCTCACTCCCCCCTTTTCTGCCTCCTCCCGGTTGCCGTACAGATGAAGTTCATGCGGTACATCATGGGCGGCCCCGGCACGTACGACGGCAACCTGCGCTGCAAGCACGTGCAGATGGTTGCGGAGCGCGGTTTGGATCTGCCCAAGTTCAATATCGTGGTGGGGCTGCTGCTGCAGACGCTCAAGGAGCTGAACGCGCCGCAGGTGCGGCACCTGGGTGTGGCTGTGTGCGTCTTGTACTTTTCTTTTCCGGAAACTGCGCTTTCGATCATACCATATATCATATATGTGGCGAAGGAAGTTGAGAGCTTGAGGGGTGGCCTTGCGGCCGATGCTGTGGCATCAAAAAAGCTGATGGGAACTAATGTGGAGGGCGCCGTGTGGGAGGCAGCACGTGCGATTCACATACGGCACTCATGAGTTTTACTTCACGACATGAATGTACGACACTGTACGATTGTCGTACTTCACAATTGTCAGGATGTGGTGGCGGACATCGTGGCCCACACTGAGGTGGCCAAGACCGCCATCTTCACGCCCAATGCCAATGAGCTTGTGACTGCGGAGGAGATGGTGGCGGCGGCGGCGGAGCTGCAGAACCCGCTCATCATGCGGCTGGGTGGGCCGCAGGCGGTGCAGGTGAGGGAGGAAGCGCGTGTGCGCATGTGTGCAATGGACGCGTATGTGTATGTGTATGTACGTGTGTATCAGCCATCTAGAGATCTATTAGCCATCATCCCATCAACCATCCAACGAAGCGCAAGGGATCCTGTAATAAGAGGAAGCTCGAAGAAACAGCCGCTCGCGAGCACAAGGCTTCCAGCCGTGCGCCCCACCACCTTCGGTGGACACGAGGCGGCCCCCGGTACCCACCGGCCCCCACACAGATCCGGAGCCGTTGAGGTAGTGGGCCGAAATCTCGAAAAGGCGCAGAAGCCAGGGGATGGGTTGGGGAGGGTTTAAGTGCGGGTCGGCCTCTGCGTCCCACAAACAGCATGCGCCCTGTTTCTGTCGTCATTCTTTTGCGCCGTTGTGCGAGGCTCTGCACCATCGACCCGTACGACCTTTGTACGACCTTGTCGTACCCCCACAGTTGATCGTCCAAGCCTTTTACAAGAAGCTCTTCTCCAGTGAGGAGCTCAAGTACTTTTTCGTGTCCTTGAGTGTGGAGCGGCTCCGGAGCATGCAGGTGGGGAGGGTTTCAGACGTGTGTGAGAGGGCCGTGCTCGAGCCAGGTGACTGATCCGTGGGTCGCCTGATGGCCCACGGGTCGCCTAATGACCCGTGGGTCGCATGATGACCCGTGGGTCACTTGAGGCAACTGTGAGAGCAGGGTCTCCAGTAGGCGGCGGATCACGCACGAATGAAGGCGAAACAAACTGGGGTGGACGGGTGCAAGGTGCGAGGTTTGCTCGTGACTACGTGCTTAGGGCGGCGGCAGGGGGCAGGGCCCACGGTTTTGGCTATTTGGCACGAATGCTGCAGCCGCTGCTGCCACCACTGCTGCGGATTACTGTGCGGCTGCAGTCAACCGCAACCGCAACCACTGCTGCCGCTGCTGGCTGTCGGCGCGTGCGTTCGTTGTGCGCCACCCTCCGTCCCGCGCCCGGCTCCCCCCCCGGTTCAAGTGTCCCTCTTTCTTTCCCCCCGCAGTTCAAGTTCATGCGCTACCTGTTTTGCGGAGCCGAGTCATACGCGCTCACCGGCGGCAACATGCGGTGTGTTGCGCGGGTTGGATCCGAGGCATCGTTGTACGACATCTGGGAGGGCCGATCGGGCAGTGCGCGATTGGGGTTGATCTACGGATCCGCCACAGTTTGTGCCCCCTGCCCGCGAAATCTCTCGCTCTTGAAACCCTGAAAAGCCCCCAATCCTAGCAGCTGTCGCGCAACCTCATGCCGCCCAGGTTTGTGTGTGCATTTGTGCATGTGTGTGTGTCATGTACTCATACTGTTTTGTCTGATTATCATGTACGGCACACCTGGCAGGTGCGTCCACGCGAGGATGGTCAAGGAGGACGGACTGGACCTGGACAAGGTGTGTGTACGGCAGATGTACGGCGTGTGGAGAAGGGGTGCTTAGGAGAGGACGGAGAGGGCCGCTGCTTTGGGTTTGGACGTTGTGATTCCGGGGAAGAGAGGGGAGGGAAGGAGAAGTGGTAGCGAGGAAAGAGGGTGGGTCCGTGCCGTTTCCCATACCCTGGGGCACCCTAAGACATAACCCCAACAACCCCACCTAACTTCCACCAAACAAGTAAAAACTGCCAACCACCCTAACCGTAGTTCAACATGGTGGTTGGCATGTTGACGGACGTCCTCAACGATCTCGTGGTCTCAAAGGTGGGTGTATGCCGTACATTCTTTTCGATTAATATGCGCGTGTAGACATATAAATTGTGGTCTGCACGGCAGCATGTTACCAGTTGGTCGTACAGTCTTAAGGTATTACCGTAAATGAAATGAATCGGCGAGCGTCTGGCCCTTGGCGTTTGATGTCTTACGGTAGAAACAAAACGGACCCGAGGCGCTCGTATGAGTCACTACGACAGTACAATACCGTTCGACCCCGCGCCTGCCTTCGGTGCTGCTGCTGTTGCTCAACCCTCCGCCACCGCCGCCGCCGCTGTTACCGCAGAAAAACGTGCGCGAGATCATGACGAACGTTGAGGCGGCGCGCGACGCCATCTTCACGCCCGGCCCCGACGAGCTGGTGAGCAAGGAGGAGCTGATGGCGGAGGCCTCGAGCCTGCAGGGGGATCTGGTGGACCGATTGGGTGGCCCCGAAGCCGTCTACAACCTGATCAGCCGCTTCTACGCGCGCCTGTTCAACGATCCCCAGCTCAAGTTCTTCTTCCTGCTGTCGGCGGAGCGCCTGCGAACCAAGCAGGTGAGTTGATAGCGGTTGGACGGTTGTGGTGGTTGGCCGTTGGCAGTTTGCGGTTGGGCGTGGCTGTGCATGCACGGAACGGTGCAGCCCGTTGGCGGAGCCGTTCATATCTTCATCGATATCTTCATTAATATCTTCGTCTTCTCTTGAAATATGCCGTCCCTTGCCGTCGATGTACCCATCGCCGGGCCGCCGCTCCCCTGAGGTTGCCCCACTTCGCGCCACCGCCGCCGCTCCGTTCCACCGCCGCGGTCTCATCTTAATTGTCGTACCCGCAGTTTCGCTTCGTGCGGTACCTGATCGGCGGCCCGCCCGCCTACGCGGCCCTCGGCGGGAATCTGCGCTGCAAGCACCTGCCGCTCATTCGCGACAAGGGCCTGGACACGGAGAAGTTCGACCGGGCGGTCCAGCTGCTGGAAGACGCCATTGCGGACATGGGCGGCTTGCCGCCGGTGAGTGGGTGCACCCGTCCGAGCACCGACCCACGGGTCATCAGACCCAGAATCCACGCAGTCGTACCGCGTCACTAGCTCGCCCCACGGGAACCTGAAAGAGACACAAACCAGGCATTACCGCGCGCAGTCGACTGCTGCTGCTGCTGCTGCTGCTGCTGTGCAAAGCACGTAAAACACTCTGCGGCGCGTTTACGGTACCTCCCCTGTTGTTGCAGGATGCGGAGGCGGAGATCCTCGGCAACGTGGCGGCGGCCAAGGCAGCCATCTTCACGCCCGGACCGGATGAGCTAATCAGCCGGGACGAGCTGATGGCGGCAGCGGGTGGGTCAGGTTTAGGGTGGGGGCAGGCGACGGGGCGGCGCGAGGCTGTTGGGCTTGTGCTTGGGCTGAGGCGCCCAGGAATGGCAGGGGACTGAAAAGCTTTTAATCTCTCAGTATTGTTTTTAGCCCTCCGCAGCGCCTCTACGCCTCGCGACGACGATATACCCGGAGGCCCCGATCCATGCGTCACTCATCCGCCCGCCCGGCCCGGCCCGCCCCGGCCCTTCCCGGTGTTTGGGTGCTGCAGACGCCCTCAAATCCGATCTCGTCGAGAAGCTGGGCGGCCCCGCCCACGTGTTCAACGTGGTCGCATCCTTCTACGCGAAGCTCTTCAACGACCCCGAGCTCAAGTACTTTTTCGTGTCGCTGTCGGATCGCAAACTGCGCGGCAAGCAGGTACGGCAAGTGGTACGATCAAGTAGTACGGAAGTGTACCGCCAATCTGGTTACCGCTTGGTGGGCGGTCGAAACATGGAAATCGTCGTATGGCAGGACACCGTGAGGTGAACCCCGCGAGTGAGTCGCCTCCTCTGTCTTTGACGGTACCCTTTATTCCCGCCTGGTCGTTCGTACTGCCGTACTGTACTGCAGTTCAAGTTGATGGTGTACCTCTTCGGCGGGCCCTCGGCCTACGCTGCTGCCAGCCCTGGTGGAAACCTGCGCTGCGTGCATGCAAAGATGGTCAAGGAGAATGGCCTCAACGTGGAGAAGGTACGACAGGGCCTGGGCTGGGCTGGGCTGGGCTGGTGGAGACGCGGCGGTATGGAAGAGTTAAAACCGCAAGCCATGCATTCAGGCGGGGACGAGGGTCAGGAGGGGGAGGAGGGCGGGAAGGGGGCCACGGAGGTGGGCGGAGGCGCATCACCCCACGTCACCCCACATCACACCATACCACATCACATCACCCAGGGGTGCTACCCAGGATGCTGTGCTGTGCTGTGCTGTGCCCCGCAATGCCATTCTAACGATACATAGCTTGATCACGAGGTGCTACTTGCTTCCGTCCGCCTTGGTATCGACCGCCCACCCGCCTGCCCGCCCGCCACTCCCACCCGCCCGCCATTGTTAGTTCGACCGGGTGGCCAAGATGATGCTGGAGTCGCTGGAGGAGGAGGAGGCGTCACAGGTACGGAGGCTTGTAGGAGGAGGCGGAGGGCCGCAAGGGCGCTGACAGGGGCCCTTCCTCCACCCAGTGGACCCAGTGGACCCAGTGGACTGATGTGTTGGAAATCTTGGAATACGGGGTTACGGTCCCAGTACCGGCGCCCACACGGTTACCGTATTAAGCCTCCAGAAACACTACAACCACCACCACCACATCACAGCCCCGTTTCCGTAGCTGCATACCTGCGCATAACGGTTACGACACGGTACGACACCGCACGGCATTGTACGACAGGAGGTCATTGCGGGCGTGCTGAAGAATGTCGACGTGGCGCGCGACGCCATCTTCACGCCAGGGGCGGACGAGCTGGTGAGCAAGGAGGAGATGGTGGCGGAGGTGGCGGGCCTCGACCAGGAGCTGGTGGGCCGGCTGGGGGGCCCGGAGGCGGTGTACGACCTCATCAGCAAGTTCTACTCGCTGCTGTTCAACGATCCGGAGATCAAGTACTTTTTCACTCTGACGGCGGAGCGCCTGCGCACCAAGCAGGTGCGGGGCTGGTTGGGGGATGGCGCAGAGCACGGCCGGAGGCGGTGCGGGGAAGGGCGGGGGGGCACGAGTCAGTCGTACCTTTTGCCGTACCCGGGAAGGGAAAGCGCACGCGTGGCCGGCGGCCGCCGGACGGCAGATGGCCGACCCTGATGCGCGGCAGGCCGGCAGCGCAGCAGCAGCACGAGCGCCGGGGGCAGCGCAGGGAATCGACAAGTTGGGAGTTGGCAGCTTAGCGGGGCACGGAGAGCGACCCGCGGGTCCATGTGGATCGCCGCATCACTTGACCGTCCCGTCAGACGCTTCTCCATGCGCCCCTCTCCAAACGCCTTCTGGTCAGTCCTGAACCATACTCGACCCGTTGGCAGCCAAAAGGCTATGCGCAACACCTCCTCCATCTCCAATCCCAATATCCTATCCGTCTTCCTCCGTCCCTTCTGTGCCTCCTTGGCCCCATCTCTGTTCTGTCGCCGCCACCGCCGCTGCCGCCATTCCCCCCCAGTTCAAGTTCATGCGCTACCTGGTGGGTGGGCCCGGCACCTACACCGGCGACCTGCGCTGCGTGCACGCGGGTATGGTTTCGGAGCGAGGGCTGGACGCCGCCAAGTTTGCCCGCGCCGTGGGCCACCTGACAACCGCCATGGACGAGCTGGGCGTGCCGGCGGAGGTGGTTTCGGAGATCATGGCAAATGTGGAAGTCGCGCGGCAGGCCATCCTCGGCGGCGCCGCCGGAGGCGGCAGCCGCCGCCCAGCGTCAGCGGCGGCGCGAAGCGCCGCCGCCGCCGCCGCCGCCACCAGCCTATACGCGCGACTCGGCGGAGACGAGGTCGTGGGTCGCCTGGTGGATTCGTTCCACTCGAGGCTGCGTTCCAACCCCAGCCTGGCGCACATCTACGCGGGGGTGGACATAACCGCGCAGCGCCGCCGCCAGCTGGCCTTTCTGCGCACCGCCTGGGGTGCCGCCGGCTCGCGGCCCGGCAGCGCCGCGTCAACGTCCGCGACGGCGGCGGCCGGAGGCGGTGGCGGTGGCGGCGGCATGACGCTGGGCATTGCGCACGCGCACCTGGCTCGAGACCGGGCCCTGAATGCGGCGCAGTTCGAGGCCATTGCGGAGGTGTGGGTGGAGTGCTTGGCGGCGCAGGTGCGCCCACGTGTGTGTGCCCTTCGGCCGTGGGAACAAACGTTAGAGCAAGAGAGCAAAGGGGAGGTTCCCTGGGTGAGTCTAAACATCTGGCAAAAACTCGGGCAGATGCCCTAACCCACCCACCGATGCAAAAGCAAAAAAGACATATGCGGCAGTGCGGCTCTGAGGTGTGGGGTGAGGTGTGCCGACGATGGCTGGCCCGCTGTCCTGGCCAGAGCGCGCTCAGCCTCGCCACAACGCTAAGTCGCCGCCGCCTAAGTCGCCGCCTGGTTACGTTCTCCCACCGCCTCCGTCGCCGCCGCCGCCGCCGCCACCGCACCCCCCACCCTGCAGGGCGCGCCCCCAGACGCCCTGGCGGAGGTCCGCGCCAGCCTGGGACCCGGCAAGAGCCTGGTCTACCCGCCCGGCCCGGCGGCGGGCTGCCCCTTCGCCTCGTCCCTGGGAATGGATGACGAGTCGACGCTGGACGCAATCATCGCCGCCGCCGCCGCCGCTGCCGCCGCCGAGGCGGCGGCGCCGCCGGGCTCGTCCAAGCCCGCCACGCCGCCCGCTGAGGCCGCCGCCCCGGCTGCGAGGCTGTCCCGCCAGGCCAGCACCACCGGCGGCGGCGCCGCCGCCGCGACGGCCGGGCGGATGTCTCGCCAGGTCAGCATGTCGGCCGCCGCCGCCGCCGCCGCCCCCGCATCTCCAACTGGCAGGCAGGCTGGCGGGTCTGTCTCCCGCAACGCGTCGGGTGCTGATCGACCAGCCAGCGGCGGCGGCGGCGACGGGCCGGCGGCGGCGGCGGCCGCTGCGCGACCGGCCTCCGCGACGGCGCCGCCGCGTTCCGCCAGCTCGCGGTCCGCAGCTAGTAAGCAGTCCTCCCTGGGCCTGGGATTGCTGGCAGCGGAGGAGGAGGCGCTTCTAGACACGCTGATGGAGCCGCCGCCGTCGGAACCGGCGGCAGCGTCATCGTCATCATCGTCAGCCAATGTGCAGGCCTGACGAGGGACGGTGTGTGAGAGAGAGAGAGTGTGTGTGTGTGGAAGTACTGGTGGAGTGCAAGTAAGGTTGCAAGTGCTGGTATGGCTGGGGCGGCGGCGTGTGTGTTGCTTGCCTGCTCCGGCTGCCCGCCTCAGCCGCTGCTGTCGAGAGTGCTACGAGAGATGGAGAGTGCAACGTGCTGCTACTGCTGCGCAACTGCTAACGCTACTGCCGCTTTGTCGACGGGGCGCCGATTGGGGCCCGCCAATGTGCGAGCCTGCCGCCCCGTGCTGCGGCACACCGGTATCTGGATACAGTCAGATTCGTACTCGATCGCATACTCGGAGTCATTTCAACGATTTATAGAATTTCGAAACTTCGCAACGAGTTTCGCAACGGCATTCGTACGGCTGGGGACGGGTACCAGCTTAGTCTGATAATAAGCAAGGCTTTGTTTTTTGCGTTCATATTTTAACACGATTGTTTGTTTGTTTTTCTGTTTGTCATATTATCACCTGCACACGCTGTCAGGGACGCTAGGATCCATTCGCGCTGGCTTAAACGTTCAATTATGACGCATGCAGCTGCTCCCGAGCGTGCCTGCTGCTCTCGTGCGTGGGCCGTCGGAGCCTTTTCATTCCGCGAGACGTTCTTCATATGCCTGGCTACTGCGCAGGCACCTTCTGTCTTTCTGGCGCAGCCGGCGCCTCGCAATCCCTGCATCTACTGTTTGGGCCGCGCACGTGCACGTCCTGCCATACCTATATTGGGAACTGCCATTTGTCTACGGAATTTGCCCGGATTGTTGGTTTGGAGGCTTTTTTTTCAGAATCTTGCTGCATACGTCGCTCGTGACTTTGCTAGAGGTATGGGCTCGGAGCATATGTCGCTTGTGAGTGTGAGCTTTACAAATCGTTACCTTTCGGCGTCAATTTTAGCAATTATGGTTCGGCCAATCGCGGCCGATCCGATGGTTCGGCCGAGCGCGAATGTGCCCGCGCGAACGCGGAATCTATCGTACATGCGTGCGCTGTGATACATGCGTCACTTTCCCGGGGCCAAGAGATCTTGGCCACGGAACAACACGCCAGGGGCTATATGAGGACTGCCGTGTGTGTTGGTGGGATGTTGCATCAAATTTTCAGATCTGTTGGGTCGTATTCGAGCCGATAAGCTGACGGGACTTCACGGCTCAACTTACAGTTTTAACAAGGGTGATTCCTTTCAGGAATGAAACTTTTAGGATTGTAAGGCACCTATGGTACGGTAATCGAAACTCTACGACCACCCGCCTGCCTGTACGGCGTCTAATTTACAGGGAGTTCATCCTCGGCCGGACGGAGTCACAAGCAGAGCAAGCAGACGCCGGAACGCAGCCGGCTTGCCGCGATGCCGCCATGAAATAACGTTTCCGTGTTATACGGGCTCTCCAGATAGAACGTCCCGCTCGATTGTGGACGGTCGCTACGCACAGCTGCTCGTTGCCGTTGCATGATCCGGGCACTTCCGGTACGTAAATGGCAGCCGGAGCTTACCCAGCCAGATGCCGTACAATGAGCACATACACATGCGAGGGCATCGTACTTTCAAAGTTCGTGTATCGTAGCTGGCCCGGGACGTTAGGAGGCCAAAATCCCAATTGCGCAGCACACTTTACCGCTCCGTCACGCCCACGTCCACGTCCACGTCTTAATAGCGCACACGGTTATCCTGCTGTCCCCCTGGCTCTTAAGTCCCAGCCCTTCCCGGGGTCTGGACCCTTCCCACTGTAACATCCGCTACCGTAATACGGCACACACACACACGTGCACGCACACACACGAGATGCCGTACAAGCAGGTACGTCCGGGCACCTGGCATTAAGCAGTGTCAGCCCTTCATCGATTTCGTTCGCTCATCCACCGCACCTCAACAAACCTTGAGATACACACTCATGATGAGTCACGACCCACTACCCTTGCCGCCCAGCAGCCCTTAACGGCCCTTCCTTGCACGGCCAAATGCACGACGTGTAGGTCCAAAGTGTTGTAAACGAGCAAAAAAACGAAGGACGGTATACATCGCAGTATATATGAATATATCCGGTCCTTAGACCCTACTCGGCCCTGCTCGTCCAACCTGGTCCAACCGCCGACCTCCATCCGAAAGCATTGTCAACGCGACGAAAGCCGCCGCCATCGCAAATTGACAAAACATTAGGTTAGCAGCACGCAGTTATGGTCACTCGGTCTCCAAATGCGGGAGATTTCTGTCTCGATAGGACAGACCTATTTCCTCTGTTTGCTAATTTGAGAAAGCCGGACGTGCGGATGCGCACCTAAATGGATCTATAGAATCTACTCGTCAATTGCCGTACATGACACATCCCCAGACGAAAGCAGATGCTCCGTGCCACAGGCCACGAGGCCGGGGCGAGTGCTTCACTGCAACCACCTCCCAAGTCATGCACGCACGCGCGCCAGAACGAGTCTGTCCGCCTCTGGCCCGACAGGTCATTATCGAACAACTGCTAACCAACAACCGCCCGCCGTCATGTTCGCAGGTCGCAGGGCAATCGCTAGCCGCGGTCCTTTGCCACAACAGCAGAGACGGCAGTGGCGGGCTAGGACAGGGACAGAGACTTTGAAGGTATTCCCGCTGCCTATATCGGCGGAAGCACAACAAACTAGCGGCAGCAGCGGCCATATAATAATACCGGTAAGAACAGCAGGGGATGGCTGCTGCGCTCGCGTCAGCGTCAGCAGCAAGTAACAGGAGCAGCAGCATGGCAGCAGTACCGATCTTGGCCGACGGGCCTTATCCGCCGTACATTGGCACGGCACACCATGCAATGTCGGTGGTACAGCATAATTCACCAAAACGCGACCGTTGCTGCTACCGTATACGGCGTAGGTCGAGGCAGTTGTTTCGCACACCATGCAGGGTACAACGAACGCGTAAACAATGAACCGAAGGAGACAGAAAAATACAGCGAGGTTGGTCTAACTGTGCAGGCAGTTGTGTGCGCTGTGCGGCGGTGCAAATATGCCAGCGTAGCTTCGCATGACGTCCGAGTACGGTAATACGGCAGTCTTGACGGATTGTGCGAAAAAGAC
This sequence comes from Pleodorina starrii, assembly GCA_030267565.1. Taxonomy (NCBI): domain Eukaryota; kingdom Viridiplantae; phylum Chlorophyta; class Chlorophyceae; order Chlamydomonadales; family Volvocaceae; genus Pleodorina; species Pleodorina starrii. The sequence goes on along the minus strand of BRXU01000007.1, from coordinate 3,734,206 downwards.
CAAGCCGCCGCATGCCACAATCCCGCTCCCATCCCTTTTGCAATATAGGTCAGACAATGGGTAGAGTAAGCCGTAGATGGCCCTGTGGGTTTCAAGCAGCGTGCTGCGTGCAGCGAAGCGGTTGGCGAGCTTCCCACCCACCCTCTCAGCCGCGGGGCATCACGCTTGCTTCCCTCGCGCGTCTTGCTTCCCTCAACCAACCGTCACAACTATTACAGCCGTCAAAACCGTAGTTACACTCCTTACAGTGCCCTTTGGGCGTTTCAAATATTCGAACTCGCCATCGCCATTCGTCGCTTCCCACCACCACTGTTTCCCAGCTCTTTCCCTCGATGCGCTTTTTACCCCCCAACTCCTCCGCTCTTTCCCACTTGTTGCCACTCTTCCTTCCACTCGTCTCACCCCTGGCGAATCATATCCACTTCTCACTCCTGCCACGCCGCGCCGCGCTACACGCTGACATCCCTACTGCTACTGCAGCGACGGCGGCGGCGCCGCCGCTGCCGCCGCCGTCGCCGTCATCGTCGCCGTCATCGTCGCCGTCGTCGGGGCCGCCGCCGCAAGCGGCACAAAATCGGTGATGGGCCGGCGGCAAAAGGGGCACGGCAGCGGCCGCGACGTCAGGCCATGGCAAAGCTCCCGGGCGCAAGCGGCACACAGCCCGTGTCCACAGCCCGCCGGTGCCACTGCCTCCGGACGTGCGTAGCAGACGCTGCAAGTGCTCCGGTCACCATCGCCGTCACCGCCGCTGCCGCCGCCGCCGCAGCCGTCGGCGTCCTCCGTATCGCTGCTGCCGTACCCTTGCGCCTCCGCCAACACCTCCTCCTTCTCCTCTTCTTCCTGTTCCTGTTCATGCACCACCGCCGCGGGCGTGTCGTACGGCCCGCTCCCGGCAAGTTCCCGCTCCGGAACCAAGGCAGCCGCCTTCGGCTCGGAGAGCGAGCACCAGTGGGCGACGCCAGCGCCTTCCCGTACTGACGGCGCCGCCGCCGCGCTGACGGCCCGCCGTCGGAAGGGACTCCGTATCGAGACGGCGCCGTCAGTACGGAAGCAGCCGGAAACGGGTGACCAATTGCCGCCGGTGTCTAGCCGCCGCAGACGGCCAGGACCGCACCCACCGCCACCGCCACCGCCGCCGCCGCCGCCGCTGGCGCCGCACAGCTGTGAGGGCAGCTGCCTTGCGCATTCTGGGCTGCTTCGGACCTGCTGTGCCGAATCATTGGCGGTTGGTTCGTTGTCGGTTGGCGGATCTGGGATGCCGAAGGGGTGAAGCAGGTCCGGGGGCTGCTGCTGCGGCTGCTGCTGGTAGCAGCGTCTCTCACAGCTCTCCTGAAGGAGGCCGTGGCGTTCTGCGCTGAGGAGGAGGCGGCTGCTGACCAGGGCTCGGAGGCTGGCTGCTTGTTGGTGACTTCGATGGCCGCCGCCAACGCGGTGTCGTACATATTGTACGGAAGCGACGCTGGCGGAAAGGGCTCGTGCGGTGGGCTCGAGCTCGGCCGAGCGGTTGAGGTGGCAGGCAGCGGCACGACCGAGACCGCCCAAAGAGGCAGCTGCCGTGGCGGCGGCGCCGCCGCCGCCGCTCGGCAGCTTGCGACTGAAACCGCCGGCGCCGCAACCGGCGCTGCCGCCGCTGCTACGCCAGACGCCGCCGTCCGTCCAGGTCGCATATACGATCTCGTCCGTGCCTCCTGGCACCGGCGCCGGCGGCGGCGGCGTCTGAACCAGCGCCTCCGCCGCCTCCACCGCCGCCAGCAGCTTCTGACAGAGCGCAGCCGCCGCGAGGGTTGCAAGAGAGGGCGGCCCCAACGCAACCACCTGGCCCGCGGTACGGTTTCCAGTGACGTTTTATTTGCCGTATTAGTCATACTTAAAACAGTTCGGTTTCGTTGCAATTATGCGTGTGGCCATGGTCATGGGTTTAGTGACAAGGGTGTCGGGTCATGGTTGTGGCTTTGGTTATGGGTTTGAGTATTGGCGACGGAGCAATCCTCCATCCTCCGATCTCAAGTCAGCCAAGTCAAGTTTCTGTCGTCAAGGCTCGACACGGCGGATGGCACCACTACTCCCATAGGAGCCCTTCCCCAGCTCCCAGCACCTGACCCCCATTCGCCAAGGCCCGCCCGCCGCATCCCGTCCCCGCCGCCAGCTGAGACCCCGTAGGAGTGTTAGAGACCAACTACAACCTCTCCACCCCGCACGGTAACATGTTAATAAAATAACCATAATAAGTTTATATATAACAGCAGTGCCCCCCGCGCCGCGCCCGCAGCAGTCCGCTAGCACCCACCTGCACCCCCTGCTCGCCGCCTGCGCCCAACCCGGGCAGCGCATGCCCCGGCTGCAACACCATCGCCAGGTACCTCAGGCCCGGGTGCTGCGAGGCGGCAAGCTGCCAGGGCTGCTGCCCCGAGGCGTTGCGGGCCAGGCGCGGGTCGAGCAGTGAGCCATTGTGCTGCCGGGCAGCCTGTCGAGCGATTTGGGTTGCAGGAGCGATGGGGAAATGGAGGGCGGAAGGAGAGGCAGGGCGGGGCTCGGGCGCGGCGGAGCGCTGAGCGCTGAGGGCGCAAGGCAGACCTAGCGGACGGATCGAAGCGGAGTAAGAACGGACCGAGGGCGGGAGGACACCTGGAAAGGAAAGGACGGGTGATGCGGACTGTGGCTGCCCCGCTCCGCCGCTGCTGCTTTCGCACTCGCACTCGCTCGTATGCCATTTTCCCCAATGACCCATGGGTCATCACGGCTCACAAAACGCCCCCGCCATACAACCCTCCCTCCCTCTCACGTAGTGTCGCAGCAGCTCACGAGCACACACCACGTTGCCGCGCGCGGCCGCGAAGTGCAGCGGCGTTGCGGCGGTGTCGCAGCAGAGCCAGGGGGCCTCGGAGGCGGTGCCGCAGCCGCTGGTGGCGGCGTTGAGCTCGGGGCCGTGGCGGAGCAGCTCCACGAGCACGCCGTGCCGCTCGTACAGTACGGCATAGTGCAGGGCGGTCATGCCGCTGTGCGTCCTGGCATCGATGTACCTGCCGGCGAGTGGTGTGTGGGAGTGGCTGCGTGTCAATATGAATGGGTGTAGACGTGCGTTTTGGCAGTGGAAGACAACGACAGCATCAAGTTACATACGCGCACGCACATGACGGTTCACGCCGCGCGCGCGGCCCCCTGAGGATCCCGCTCGCCTGGTGCCTCCACGCATGGGCTGTACGGATGCCGTACTCCGCATCAGCGCCGTCACGCTGCCCACACAGCCCGAGATGGCGGCGTAGTGGAGCGCTGTACGGCAGCCGCAGCGGTCGGAGACCCACGGGTTGGCGCCCTGAGGGGGCCCACGGAGTCGAGGGTTGGGTTTCAGGGCTTTCACCGAAGCGCGGATCCCTGGCGCTTCTGCAATACGTCCGTCGCGTGTGTGTGCTGATGGGAGGAGATCAGCCAGCGGGAGGTGCCCCGGGGCTCGGGACGAACGCACGTGCCTCCCTGACGAGCGCCAGATGGGTGGCCTCCCGGTGTGGCCCCGACACAGGCGTGCCCCCACAGTCCTCCCTAACTACCTAATCAGTCACCGCTCTCTGGCCGGAGTACCCTTCTTGTGGTGTGCGGCCGCAACACCAGAAGGGGGCCTTTCGCCCCCTCCGAAGCCCCTTGCTCTCAGCCCACACGGTAAAACACACACAGTTGGCTGCCCGCGCAGCAGCTGCAGCAGCAGCAGCAGCACAGGGCGTGGTGCGGCTCGCAGCTCCTTCTTTGCCCTCGATGCCTCGCCTACCTGCTCTAGCAAATACTTGACCAGTGCCGGGCAACCCGCGTAGCATGCGTGCATCAGCGGCGTCTGGCCTCTGCCGTTGCACATGCCCACCGCGATGCGCAGCCCCTCCGCAGGAGAGCCCGGCAGCGGCAGACCCATGCGGCGGCAGTACGGCCCCAGCGCCTCCCGTACAGTTGCGGGGGGGCTGCTCGACAGGAACTCACACAGGCGCTGGACCATCTGAGGGGGAGATGGAGAATGGGAGATGGAGATGGAGGGATGAAGAAGGGCAACAAGCAGCAGCAGTAGCAATCGTTGTTCCTTGAAGTGGATTCCGGATCCGAGACGCGCGGATGAGCGCCGGAATTCGGCGCCAGGAGGGCGCGGGCTTGGTACCGTATATGGTTTGAAGGTTTGTGGTTCGCACTCGCTGTGTTTCCGAGCCGAAGGGCGGTACGCGCGGGAAGTTGAAGTTCTTCTTGAATGGGTACGGCAGGACAGATCGACCGTGCGCTGGACCATTGGAGCTGGCGTGGCAAATGCCTTGGGGACGGAGGCAGGGCTCCTCAGGGTTCGATTCGCGGTGGATTCCGAGCGGTAAACCGATACAGCTCAGTTTGGCGGCCGGACGACGTGGCAGGAAGCCTTTGCCCAATATAGTTGCGCCTGTTCCATGGGCAAAATCCTCCGAGAATGGCGGACACCTGACTAACCTGCAGCTGCTTCCGCTCGCAGGCGATGTGGAGCCACGTTTGAGACCTGGGACCTCCGAGCAACAGGCTGAGGCCCGGAACCGGCTTACTCAGCAGTGCCGGCTGTCCAGTTAGTTTCTCCAAAAGGCACTGATCGGGTTCTTCGTCGACGCCGGATGCGTTCAAAGGCGTCACGGACGAGAGACATGATGAGCTGCTGCCCATTCTGGGAGGCGAGGCGCAAAGTTTTTTGTGGAAATGGGTGTAAGAAATAGATTCGTAAATCAATAATATTGCGTCCGAGAAGTGCGAGTTTTCAGGTTCAGGGCGTCAACACCGAGAGCCGCGTGGGAGCCATTGCCTTGGCGCGTAATATAAGGCAAAGTAATACAGACGCATGGTTGGCTACGTAAGGCGCGTGCGAAGGTCTGCTGTCCAAGTCCTCGCGAAACGGTCTGCTTCTGCACTGTAGGGCACTGCCGTCTTTGTTTAATCGTTTAGGGCCTGGGAGTATTCACAAAATGTGCCAGTATTACAGAATTTGTTATGCAAGTGTTTCACAAACAGATTGCAACAGATTGCAACAGATTGCTTCACCAGAATCGAGAACGCTGCGAAAGGGGTTCGCAAAGGTACGATGAGTCAATGACTATTACACCCAAGATGCGTCACATGATATGGGATAGACCTGGGGCACGCTGCAACATCATTGTATGATGCGTTATAACGTTTAGCCTCCGGTAGTCAGGTTCGGCGCCGCTCCTGGCTCGGGATTACTAACTGCCGCGTGCGACACCCCAATTCGAAATGTAAAATGCATTTAAAATTTCTCTAATAAAATCACAAAGTATGATGAGCTCATCGCTGAAGTAAGAGTGCAACGGCAGATGACCTGTCCTGTGCCCGTCCAAGTCGCCACGTACCAGCTGATCTTGTCATCTCACCAAGCAATCCAGCAAGCATAATAGTTCTGCTAACATTGTGCGAATATACCACACAAGCGCCCACTAAATTTTCCGTACCGGTACCTCAAATGCTTGCTTGCTGCTTGGAATGATCATACCGTATGTCGTTCTGAGGGTGATGTGAAATTCATTTGCATCAGATTGTGTGCTTATGCAAGCCGGGGTGCAAGAACCACGAATTACAGTGGCAGGTCGCTCGTGGCACCAGCGGACAGCTACAAGGAGTTCCCAAAGTGCCTTGGAGCTGTCTTCGCGTGGACCACTGCCGTCGTTCGTCATTCCTTCCGACCTGATCGACCCGTGTGTGGTGCCCACGTTCACAGACCTCACAGAACAGCCTTGCAGATGAGCGACATGGCAGGCCCAGCGAAGCAGCAATCCTCGAGTTCGATACTGCTGCCGTCCCCTCAGCGAAACAGTTGTAGAATAAGCGTATGAGCCGGCGTCGCGTTGCAGTTACGCCGTTGCAGTTAACCTTCCAACCAACCCTTCCCAACCACCACTCGCTAGCTGCATCCCAGCGTATCCCAGGAAAAGAGCGCAAAGCGGCGGCGAGCGGTGATGAAGTAGGGGCGGAGGGCAGGGGCGCATATTTACGCCTTTAGAAAAAAGCAGGCTATGGCTATCCCTCCGACTAAAGCTAGGTGGGAGAGGCGGTGATGTGGCAAGGAAGAAATCCCTGCAGTGTAGCCGCCTGAGGTAGAAGCCATCCAGAACCCCGCTCGCTCGGGAACCGGGACGCCCAATTCGTCCCCGCGCCACCCTCAAATCGCGACCTCGACCTAAAAGGCTATGATAAAAGCTAGGTAACAAATTCTACAAATAGTCGACCTACGTGAGGCGATTATGCATTTCGAAATCTGAGGAAGCAAATAGGTAAAGCTAAAGAGCGAAGCTTGGGCTTTCCTCCAAGTCGCGAACGACAAGCCCGCTCTCGCAAAGGCTAAAAACACAAACTAGAGAAGGCTAAAAACAGAAACTTGGCTCATTCCAAGCCGGAAGGACCGCCTCACACCGCCTGGGCACGTCCGTTGCGCAGTGACAGCGGTTCGGCTGCGGCGCCCCCAATGCATCAAAGCGCGGCCAAAGCCGCGCCGCATCCTAAGCAGCAAAGCTACTTGTTTCGGTTCTTCGAACCACTATCATCTATATGTTGATTCTATGCAGGCGCTAAATCGGCGCCCTAAACCATCACCGCGCACTATCACCACTTCACCCTAGTTCACCACCACCTTCAACATGCACAAGCCTGATCCGAAGGACTCGAACAGCTCATACCAAATGCGCAAGAAGCAGCAGCACCGTGTAACCTCCTGCCTACCACATTCTTCTTCTCCTTCTTCATTCTAGCAACTTTGGTGCCAGTGCATGTATGGTCTCACATTCCGGCCTCAAGCGCCGAAACCATGACCTGTCGATACCCCGCGCGCGTGCCATCCCGCCGGCTAAACCGCAAACCGCCTACTGCGACATCGAGAGAAGAGATGAATATAAGGCGTCGGCGATTCCCTTCAATGGTCAAAACATAGCGGCGGCCAAAAGGCCCATATAGAAAACAAGACAGAAAGCAACTCGTACGGCGCGACAAGCCCGCCCGAATCAGCTGCCCCAAGCATTCGTTCTGTGAGAAGATAAGGAGCGTGCGTGGACCCCACTGCACGCGTAGATGAGATGGGTTCTGTATGAAGATGCGAAGCCCTTGGTTTGGCGAGTGTTAGCACCTGCCCATGGTGATGCCCCAGGAGTGGTGGAAATAGAAAAGCAAACAACCTCCCTCCAAAAGGGATAAAAGCCTAAATACAACATTGGCGCCTCGCAAGGCGCACCTGGCATACGGCGCCGTTCCGCTCCGCATCCCCATCCACACTCCGCAGCCGCTATAAAAACTATTAAAAAACATTGTAAACCGCAGCTAACGTTCCTTCGACAGCGCAAACCACACAGCAGTCAACCTTGCCCCACAGCAGCCGACCTTGCCCCACAGCAGCCAACCTTGCCCCACAGCAGCCAACCTTGCCCCACAGCAGCCAACCTTGCCCCACCACCGACCGCCACCACACGCACTGTGCCGCCCCCGCGGCACCTGCGGTTGCGCCTGCCTTTCCACCGGACATTCGTACATCCGTACATACCGTACAAGACGCACACCCTCAGTCACACAGCGCCTCCCTACGCATCCCGTGTTGAGACGCACCTGCCGTGATGCGTGCTGCGGCGCGTGACGTCGTACCAATTACACACGCCAAACGCCTGGCACACGCATGGCAGCTGCGTAACCCACGCTGTACAGCCATAACAGAAGAAGGTGTCGCCTCTTCACTCCGTCTCGCGCCGCCGCCGCCGCCGCTACATCCCTCCCTTTCCCTTTCCGGACAGACCGGAGAGCAAATAACCACGAACTCACTGCAGCTGCCTTTACCTCCTGCTCTGAAACCAACACACAACTCACGAGCGGAGACAAGCCAGGAGCTCCTCATCCATTATGCCGTACAGTCCCATTGTGACCACGCTGCTGCCGCCGCTGCTGCTGCCGCCGCCCCCGCCGCTGCCTCCGCCCAGCCCGATGCTGCCAAACGGCGACGGACCGGCAGATGTGGCGGCAGCACGCAGCTGCGCCGCGACGGTGGCGGCGGACCGCGCCCCGGGCGCCGCCGCGACGAGCTTCGACGTCGAGTGCAAGGCCCCCGCGGCGGCCACCCCGGTGGCGGCGCCGGCGCCTAGCAGGTCGGTCCAGATGCTGCCGCCGTCGCCGTCGCCGCTGCCATTGCAGCCCGAGCTCATCCCGTAGCCCCAGTGCGCCGCCAGCGGCGGCGCCGCCGCCGCCGGCGCATAGGGCGCCGTGTCCCAGGCGGCGGCGGGGCGTACGGCATAGCCTAAGCCACGGACCGTGCACTGCCCGGGGCCGTCCAGGCGGTATGGATGCTGGGGCTGGTGCGACGGCTGCGGCGCCTTGTTGCGCGTGGTCGCCGCCGCTGGCCCGGCGGCCGCCAGCGCCCGCCAGGCGGCGGCGGCGCTGGACGGCTGCGGCGCCGCCGGCTTGGCGTCAGCGGCGCCGGTGCACGCGCGGCCGCCGGCGGCGTCGCGCCGGGCCGAGCCGCCACAATTCGCGCCGCCCGGCTGCGGTAGGCTGAGCTGCAGGGGTTCGTGGTGCAGTGTAGGCGAGTCGAATCGGGTGGTGACGACGACGGCGCCGGCGGTGGCCCTGGCGGCGGCGCTGGCGGCGCCAGAAGGCGGCGGGGCGGCGGCGCTGGCGCCGGTGGTGAGGGCGTTGACCACCAGAGGGCTGAAGGAGATGATCGACGGCGGCGGCGTCGGCGCCCTGGTAAACTCAACGCCGCCGCCGGCGGCGCCGGTGCCGCACAGCGACCAGGACTCCAGCGCGCCTGGCGGGGCGAAGGCAGAAGAGGCAGGGAGGCCACAGGATGCGAAGGGACTGAACGAGCGCTACAGCGGCTGGGTTCGCCGGTAAGGAAGGAAAACATCGCAGCGGCCACTGCAACTGCTGGCGTCATGGCTTGTAGACGCGTTGGGAGTGGGAACCAAACAGCTCGGCTCAGTAGCTTTTTCGCGACACTGCAGCCCACTCACTCACTCACTCACCAGACGACACGCAGCTCCTCTCGCTGCCCAGACTGGAACGGTGGCCGGTGGCCGGCCCCGGCGCAGCGACGGTGACCTGCGCCGTGAGAACTGCTGGGGCCGCGGCGGCGGCGGCGCCGCCCCCGCCGCGGCGAGACGCCGCCGCCACGCCAGCCTCCGGCTCTGACTGCGAGCCGTTCGCTTCCGACTGCGGCGTTGCCTCGATTACGGTGGTCCGTAGCTGCGGCAGCCGCTGCTGCTGTTGGAGCTGCCCCGTCGGCCGCCTGGGCGCCTACGTACCGACAGCAAGGAAGGGGGTTTGTGATCTTGGGGCCATTTTAGGATGACCTAACTTTTCCTCCATCCCTGCAGCCTTCCATCCTCCAGCGTTCATCTTCGCCGAAAGATAGCCGCACGGTGCTGTACACACGGAATGGTGATCATTTCCTTTCGCACTCGGGATGAAGTGCGCAGCCAACTGACTACCAGCTAACTCTGCCCTCCGTACGACCCTTTCGTCTCTACCAAAGGGCCACCGACCGACGGACCGTCATCATCTTCGAATAGAGACGCCTCCACTTGTAAGGGAAAGCTGTAACGACGAGATCTCAATCGAGCTGTTGGCGCCAAGGGCCTCACGACCGTTTCTGCGAGGCACTCACCCACTTGACAGGGGAGCAGGCCTTGCCTGCCGCGCCCTCCAGGAGATACTGCTGCGCCGCGCGCATGGCTTGCTGGCGAGCGACCGGCTTGTCAGCGCGATCCTTCAGCGCCGTCACATACGCGCGCAGCACGGAGCGCGTTGCCAGCTTCCGCGCGCGCAGCGTGCTATGCCAGATGTTCTGAGGGAATGCAGAAGGAGGAGGGTCTCGGTCTGGGAATTTAGGAAAGCATCACGCGAAGACGTGTGCGGTTGGCAGAGGCGGATACGCTAAGGAGCTGAGGAAGGGAGATGAAAGGTTAGAAAAGGTGGCGAACTCTCGCGGCAAAGGCGAAGTCACTGACTCCGCGCTTGCATGAGGACAAAGATGATGGTGCATTGAACCGCGGAAGCAAAGGGCTGTGACCCGGAAATGGAATGGCTTGTCCCATTGTCCGCCCGCCAGCAATGTGCAGTTGGTGTTGGCGAGCAGCAGGCGACAGCCGGAGCACTCGCGTGCTATAGCAGCTTGCTACACAAAATGCTGAGAAGAGATAATTATGGATGAATTACAGGGGTTCTGGTACCTTTTTCCGGAAAAAAGTCAAAGGCTACGAAAGGATGGCGAGCTGACGCGGCGACACGCTTGCCAATCGCAAGCGCAATCGAAAGATTTGCATTCTTCGTATGTTAGAGTACTGCTGTGTAAAGGCCTAGCCGGTGGCGTGCCGTTTGTGTGTGCCGTTTGTGTACACTTGCCTTAACCTCAGACGGGGTCCTGCCGGGCAGGCACTCAGCAATAGCCACCCAAGCGTTTCCGAGCGTACAATGGGCCTCCACAAGCACCATCTCCTCCTCCCTTGTCCACTTGGGGCGGCGGCACCGACTGCCATGCTTGGAGCACGGCCACTCGTCGTCGCTGACTGAGGTGGAACCGTCCTGCAGCGACGGCACCTTGCTGGCTTCCTCCATGTCAGACGATGAAGACGTCTCGCGCAAGTCGCCCGGCTGAGCCATGGGCGCTCCCAGTCGTGTATACAAGGCAAGCGAAAGAGTGAATCGAAGCTCTTATTTAGAACGTCGAAACACGTCGTCGCGTTGGGCAGAATATAACTGAATAAATAATATTACAATGGCTGATTATGGAGACCCGGTCGTCAGAGTCTCGCTGGCCTGGCTGGCGCTTGCCCCGGGAGTACACCAAACAGCTGTCTCATACAAGCGCAGCTGGATAAGCTGCTCGATGATATACACCGTCTTATTAAATAGCTACAGGACCGGTGCTGGGGTTCACTTCACGCAAGGGCGGTGCGCTGCAGCATGAGGAAACGAAATCGTTTTAATGAGGCGGCCGGCAGAATTACAGAAGCAATTAGAGGATTAGTGTGAAAGTCATGCAGTGAGCAGTGTCTTTTGCGGATTGATTGTAAGTAATCATGCCGCATTTTTGGACGCGCGCATAACTGCTACGGGGAACGGGGCGTTGGCACCCGACGGTACGGACGCAAAGTAGCTTCCTTCTGTACTACGGCACGCTCGTCGTAAATGCCGCGCTATCTTACTCCTGTAATTTCTGACCAAGTGCCCGCTATGGGCCAGATGTTTGGGCCGCGGGGTGCGGCTATGGTACGACATGATCGGCCGCTTCCGTCTACCTACAGAGCTGCGCAGCACAGCACCCGCGGAAGATAGGGAGTTCTCATTATCTTATATCTGAAGCCATCAATAGCTGCGAACTGGGCGTGGAACTGCTAAAAGTTTGCATTTGCAAGAGCGCGCCAAAAGAGCAGTGCGTTCTGCAACCCGTCGGTTCCATCCCAGGTATTGCTGCGCTACATATTGTCCATCACATCCTTTTCTTGCAAAAGTCATATGCGGTACCGCGTTGGTTGTGTGAGGAGCTTCATTTGCGTAAGTTAGGAACTTTAATAATGGTATACATGCGTGCGAGCAGACAAATAAAGTTATTGTAAGCTTCTGCTCTCCCTGCGAAATCTCTTCTTCGGCGTTCGCGGCTTGGGGGCAGCGTCGGCTCTACCCAGTGTGCTTACCTTCGCTTCAACAGCTCCAGCGAAGGGCAACATTCTCTGTGCACATGAGCGAAGTAAAGTAAAAAGCGCGAATGGTATGCAAATAAACATCCGAACCGTTGCTGAAATAGATGCACCTGATAAGGCTATGGGGGGACTCCGGGCTGAACTGGTCCGCCTCGAGGCCCCGCGACTCCCTAGATCACACGAGTCCCCCAGGCGCTACAGAGTCTTATTTGGCGCGCCCTTAGAAAACATGGTCTTCAACATTTTGATACTGTTTAATGAAACTATGATGTTGCAAGACCTTGCATCGCAGCAGAAAGACCGGCCGAAAGAGAGGGAAAGAGTATGCAGACGCGCGCGTTGCAGGCCTTGATGTCTACGTGAGTATTCTACCATGGATAAAATCATGGTGGCAGCTCCGGAGGCTGCTCGGTGCACATGAATTCTCTTATCTTACAAAGTACCTGACACTAGAGAGCTGGTCACACTGGTTACTCAGCTACAGCTTAACTTCCGGCGGCCGGGGAGGACGCGGACCCGCAACGCCGCACGGGCGCAGAGCGGGGGAAGATGTCGTCATTCATTTCTTTGCTGGCTTGCACTTTGCGCCTGAGAATTGCGGTTTGTCCGTGATGCAGCCAGAAGCCTCTCGCATGCCGACAAGAGTGATCCCTTCCGAGCGTCCGAGGCTCTACTCTTTCGAAGGCCGGGAGCCCGCCGTATCAACCATAACAACAAGAGGAATCCTCTCATGCATGCAATGAAATGGGCAGAGCGTTGGCGGCTGTCTTTTTCCGAAAATTTCTGGGCACAGCCCGCGACGCAGGTGACTGTCGCGCTCAGAAACCGTGTCGCCATCAATGGGCAAAGCACAACGCCACAAGTGCACCGTCGATGCCCTCGTCGCGACCCACCAGTCACCACTACGAAGCGGCTCCCCAAGGGACCCACTGGTCGGCCCGGCCCGCCGACCAACACGTGCCACGTGAAGGCGTGATACGAGACCGCGGGACCCGGGCAAGACCGCGGTCTGCATCACGCATCGCCCGTCGACCTCGCATCGCACCGCCAGCAGCGACACAGTTAACGACCGTGCCGACACTGCCGCCCAGCAACCAGCATGTTCACATGGGAGTCGGGCCGTGAGGGCCATCCCGCAATGAGGGGCCGCGTAAGAACCAGACTTCAGATTTCACACCACAGCGTCACAGACGGCAGCGCATAGAGTAGCGTGAGATTCGAACCACGCATGGTCGCGAAACACGCATGAACATCCAGCGCAACGCACACACGTACACACAAACCTACATACACCCGCCATGGAAAGCCAACCCAAGCTGTTCCATCGGGCACGCTCCCGACGCGCTTACAGCGCGACGAGCACGCATGCTCCTTGGCAGGTCAGGCCCGCCGGGCCCCGCACTCGGGCAAATCACACATCACGGCGACAGCGACAGCGACGGCGGAGCCCAACGCCGCTGGGGAGGACCCCCACAGCCCGCGCCTCCCCCGCAGCCGCAGCGCGATGTAGCGGGGGGCGTAGGAACCCAAAGGCGTATCTCTGCTGCTATCTGTGTCCGGAGGAGCTAGGCGCACACAACGCGCGTGCAATGGTGCTCCGCACTCTCTTGAAGCACTCTCGGCGCAACTTCCAAATCATATTTTTGCCATCTGGGCAACAAAAGCCCCGCGCTTGCGACAGAGAGCAACCCCGTAAACTCTTCAATGCCGCCTGCGAGTGGCGCGGCTGCGACGCTGCGCTGCCCTGTCGTTGGCGAAATCTCGCACATGAGAACAAACAAATACACAAGTAAACCAGCAAACGAAAGGAAAAGAAAAAAGAACAGGGAAACAGAGCGCGTTCGAGCCCGCGCCGGAAATCCTCCCAGTGCACGACGCTGCAGCGGCAGCTGCAACAGCCTGCAGGGCCGCCACGGCGACTTCAGCAGCAGTAGCCGCAACTGCAGCAGCTGCGCAACCCGCAGCTGAGGCTGTACCAATGTCCGGCCCTCTGGTACATACCGTACATACCGTACATACATCCCGAGTATTGTACAGACGACCGAAGCGTTTGCAGAAAGGCACCGTCAAAACCTGCGCACACTGCCGACCCACCCAGCATCTGATCTTCGGTATCCAGCTCTGCCACACAGACCGAACGGCGCCACGAAGCCGTACGCGAAGGAGGTAGCCGTGCCGCCTGCCTGTCAGATGCATCCATGGATGAGAAACTTGGAGGAGAAGAGAGGCAGGCGGGATTTGGCCTCCGTCACATCATCGCAAGGCGGGGGCCCCCCACCAATCCATCTCCATCTCCTCCACCAGGCCATACACACGCCCATGCACTCGCACCACAACCGCCACAGCTCGGCTCCAAAACCTTTCTCCAGGCCGCAGCATCGCACTACCTACATGCCACGTCATCTCTCTCTCTCTCTCACACACAAACGGCTGCAGCGGGTACTTCAGCCGGATCCGAAACCGCCCCCGCTGCCACTCATAACCGACATTTATGCCACGCGCAAGCGCAAGCGCAAAACCCCACACACACATACGCACACATACGCACACACCCGAAATCAATCACGACCTGCCCTGCACCCCGTGGCCCTCCTCCACTCTACACCGCCGGCTGCCCAGCCGCCTCCGCCTCCGTCTGCGTCGCCGCCTCCGCCTGTGCCTGCCCCTCCATCGGCGCAGCGGCCGCGCCCGCACCCTCAGCCGCGGCCCTCCCTGCCTTCTTGCGCTGTTCCTCCTCCTCCTCCTCCTCCCACCTGCGGCGCTGCTGCAGCACCCAATCCAGCAGCTCCGCCTCGCCCTCCCGCCGCAGCCGCGCCACTCGCTCCGCCGCCGGCCAGTCCACCGGACAGCCCTGCCCGAGCAGCCATTGGAGCACCTCCAGGCTGCAGCACCAGCCCATGTCACCGCTATGGCCCGGCTCCTCGTCGCCCGCCAGGCACACGGCGCGACTGAAGGTGGAGCCGTCCGGGGCCCAGGGGCAGCCCAGGCGGCGCAGGCAGTCGAGCACGGCGTAGTCTCCGTTGTAGCCGGCCCACAGGTAGGCCTCGCCGTCGTACTGCGGCCGGATTGGAGGCGGCGGGCATGACGCGGCACATGAAGCATGAAGGGGTCAGCGTGAAGCGGAGAAGGAATGAAGCAGTCACCAGGTGAGGGGTCAGTCAGCATGAGGCGGTAGGCGTGCAGGAATGGCCGTGGTGATGGTGGGTGACCGGACAGGGGCTTTTCGATGCAGCGGTTTCTGGTGCGTCATGGTTGGAAAAGGCAAACGGGCAAGATGGATGGATGGGTGGATGACGGGGGCTGGAACGCAACTCGCCATGCGGCGTCAGCATCACTACAAGGGCATCACTACAGGGGCATTGGCGTCAGCAAGCTGGGGAGCAGCACAACCGGTGAGCCGACAGCTGCGCGCCGGGTGCGCCAGCAGCCAGCCTACGCCCCCAGACAGAATCTCAGGAGCTCAGGACTCACCCCCATGGGGCAGCCGTTGGCCACCAGCCACTCCAGCTGCTCGGTGCAGCCCACCCACGCACACCACGCAAACGTGTTGGCATCCGCCGGGCAGTGCCGCCGCCGCAGCCACGCCATCACCTCCATGCTGCCCGACTGCGCGCCGGCGCTGAACAGCCGCCCCGACAGCGGCGCGTCCACCGCCTCCACCAGCCACTCCAGTGTCGCCAGGTGCCCGCACCGCGCCGCAGCTTCCGACAGCTCCTCAGCGTTGAGGGCTGCGCCGGCGCCGGCGTCGGCGCCGTCGCGGCCGTGCGCGTGCAGCGCCTGCAGCACGTCCAGGTGCCCCCGCTCCGCCGCGGCGTAGGCGGCGCGGCCGTCCGACGGGTCGACGCCGGCATCGAGCACGAGGCGCAGCGCGCCGACATCGCCGGCGCGCGCCGCCGCGACGGCGACCCACGGGCCCACTGGGAAGCCGTGCTGTTGCCGCAGCCAGACCAGCCGGTCCCGACCCACATCGCAATTCGACGCCTGCGAGGGGTGAGGCTGGGAGGAGCGAGAAGCGGTGTCCGAGGCGGCGGCAGCGCCGTCGACCGCGCTTTCGCACGCGCTTGCGTCGCGCGGGTATCCTCGGTTGCGCAGCCACTCAACCTTGGCCTGCCAGTCGGGCGTGGAGCTGCCGGCGGCCGCCGCCAGCACACGCGCCGCCGCCGTCTCGCCCAGCCTCCCGACGCCCACCACGAAATCGCCTGCGCCTCCGCCTCCGCCGCCGCGGCCGCGGCCGGCGGTCTCCAAGAAGGTCCGATGCACCTGCTGCAGCGTGGGCAGATCGCAGCCCTCCGCCACGGCGGCGAGGAGCTTGGGAACGCCCACGTGCTCGCGAGCCAGGGGTCGCAAAAAGCGCTCCATGAGGGTCACGTGGCCGGAGCGCGCAGCGGCGCGGGGGCCGCGGCCGCTGAGGGGCGCGCCGGCGTCCAGTAGCCACTCGCAGAGCTCCGCGTGGCCGGCCCCCGCGGCCACGGTCAGCAGGCGCCGGAGCTGGTGCGGGCAGCCCTGCTTGATGAGCCACTTGCAGACGTTGAGGTGGCCGGCGCGGGCAGCGGCCTCGGCGACGTCCTCGCCCCAGGGGCAGTCAACGCGGCGTAGCCAGCGGCAGACGCACAGGCGTCCCGCCTCGGCGGCCGCCGCAAAGACTTCCGTGGTGCATACCGCAAACTCCGGTCGTGAGTAAAGGAGCTTGAGGTTGTCAAGGACGCCGGTCGCAGCAGTCAGGCACAGCAGCTTGATACGTTCCTCGAGCGTCAACTGACGGGTCGCGTTGGGGCCGCCCCACCGGTGCACGAACAGATGCCGTGGCACCGGCAAAGACAGCCGAATACGTTTGTGCTGTGGCTTTGAAAACAGGCCCGCTGCGGCCCTGTTCACCATGCGAAAGGATGCAACTTCGTTGCATGGAAGGAAGCTCGCTATGTGCTCCGCTAACTCTGACTGAAGCTGTGGCCATATACGCGCAGGTATTGTGACGATGCCCGGCTTCTTCGGCTTCTGCTCCCGCTCGTGCGATGGTTGACGTTTCAGACCGATTCGGCACGTTCCCCGCAGATGCAAAACTGACCGTGCCCGCAGTGCACGTCTTACTAGGCTGTATGGAAGGGATGCAAGACCAACTACAAGGCTAACCAGGATTCTACAGACCGGCTTCATGGTTTGCAACGATAACCCTAGTCATCCACATCAACAAATGTGTGATCAGGCACGGTGCGAAGCATAGATTGGATGAAGTTATGTACAGAGAGGTGTGGCGCACGCACTGCCTGTTTGCGCAACGTGGCTGGTCGAGGTGCTCCAGGTTTCGGAGCGGTTTCTCCAATAATAACATTACATGGCAGTAGTCAGTGGACTGCTGATCTGAAATTATTCACTTGATGTTGACCTCTGGACAAGGCATCTGCACGGGACTCGAGGAAGCAGTAGCGCCACTCAACGAATACGCACGCCTTTCAATCTCCTTTACATCAGCAAATGCAGAGAACGGAGCTCATCCACCTCCCTGCTGCATCCCAAGTCCCTGATAGACCGATTACGCACAATGCAAATGTCCTCAACAGACGCCGCACGTTGCCTCCGCTAGCTCTGCGATGCGGTGATGCGGTACTCCTCCACCACCTTTCCGCCGATGATGTGCTCCTGCAAGATCCGCTCGAGCACCTCCGGGGTGCAGCTGTGGTAGTACACCTGGGTCAGCGAGCGCAGGGGACGAAGTGCACGGGGTGTGGAGAGTTGGGGCACGCGGGAGAAGGCGGCCAGCTACCAGTTGTCATCCTTCCGTACTGTCGTACTTTACCTGGTCGGGATACACCACCGCCACAGGTCCCAAGACGCAGATCCGCAGGCAGTTGGCCTTGGTGCGCCACAGCGGCCGCTCGCCGCTCTCTAGCCCCAGCTCCTGCGAGGATTTCAGGACCCCTATAAAATTGGCGTACACATGTCGATATTGCTCTTGCCGTGCAGGATGCCGCAGCGACGCATGCGCACTGGGCCTATCCTGGTGGCCAGAGCCTCTCCATTCCCGTGACAGGCTGCGACGCCAGCGCCGTTGCGGGCTCTGCGCACTCGTCAAAAGCACGCGGCCGTGAGGGAGGCGCGCCAGCACACCACACCCGGCACCCGCACTCCGAATGCAGAAAGCACTGAACGCCCAGCGCGCCCGCCTGCCTTACCTTGCAGCGCTTTTTAAGGTAGTCCCAGCTCTTAATCCCGTCGCCCTGCAGCCGAACACATTTTTAGGGCGGCGTGGGAATCCGAAGTCCGAGGACGGAGGGGTGGAGGGGCAAAAGGTGCACCGCGCCGCAGCTCAACCCCGGGGCCCGGGCCAGCCCCGGCCCAACCGGACAGACCTTGCTGCAGCACTTGGCAACCGTCTGGTCGGCGCAGAGGAAGAGGTGCCGCCCTGGCTGGTCGATCCGAAGGCTGGCCGCCATTCGCCGCATCGCAGCCTCCCCCAGGGCCCCTGTGCACGGCCGCAGCAGCGGGAGCGGGAGCGGGAGGTAAAGACGCGAAAAAAGGGTCGAACGCGGTGATTGGGAGGTGGGTGGCAGTGTTGGTGGAAGTCGCGCCAGTGGCGGCAGATCGACAGCGGCCTTTGCGGCGTATGCTGGCCGCACCCTGCGAGCGGGAGGCAGTGGCCGGCCTGCCAGCGAGCCCGTGTACCCGTGGCACCGAAACCACGAACAAATTACAGAAGCAGCGAGAGGGCAAGATGCCGATACGGTAACGCTAGTGGGGTTGATGGTCTGTTTGCCCGTACCTGCTCTAACTGCGTCCGTGCTGAAGTCAGCCAAATCCACGGATGATCCGGATCCGGCTCCGGAGGAGGACGACGAGTCCGCCGCAGCGGCGGCGGCGGCGGTTGCCGTGCGGGGACCGCGTCGGAAGGGCGCTCTGCGGGGCTCATGCGGAAGGGCGGCGGAGCGGGCTGCGGCTGCGGCGGTGGTGGCCGGGGCGGCCAAGGCCACGCAGGGGTGTGGTAGCAGAGCGGCGGGCAGCACGGACGACCGCACAAGAGCGCGGCAGGCCTGTGCGCGATGCCGCAACATGCAAAGGCGCGGGGTTGACAAGGAGGGCCGGCTCGGGGTGAGGGAAGCGAAAAAAGGATGTGAGTCCGGGAGTTGGGGTCCGGGAGTTGGGGATGTGAGTCCGGGAGGCTGGGGAACGGAGGACGGAGCACAGACAAGGGTGGCTCATCGGGGAGGATATCAGAGAAAGACGCAGTGCTGTTGGAGGGGAGATGCCAGGCATTCTAATTACGAGGTGCTGAGGAATGGGGGGGATGGAGGGTGTCTGAGCTGCGGGCGGTGAATCGCGATGGGGGAGATGGGGGCCGGCACTTGCTGGGAGACGCGGGAGACGCCAGGTGTGATTTTGGCCGCACCTGCATTTTGCAATTGATGCCGCGCATTTTCTTATGTAAGCAAGTATGACGATAAATTTAATAGTCACGCTCGCCAGACAGCAGGCCTAAGAGTCGTTTCCCTCGTCGTTGTATGAGATAAGCTTGCACCCAAGCGGGCGAGGGACGTATTGTCGCGACGTGTTCTACGCGCGTGCAAATTCCATCGATACACGAATTTCAGGAACACAATCTGATTCATGCCTTGCACCCCCGTCTCAGACCAACGGTTCGGCCGATCGATGTACGACTTCCGCTGACAATTGCACGATTGATTCCGGAACACAGACTGTTTGACATGCCAGCAGTTCCACCTTTTGTGAACTTTGTGTGGGAAACATCATACCCCCCAATAATACACGGCACTGGAACGCACTCACCTACCTGCCTTTTGCGCACCTGGCAGTATCGATTTGTGACAGCTATGCAGCAAACAAAAGCGTCTCGAAATGATAAGAAATAACTCCTTTGCGCAAATCAAAGGGCTCCCGCTCGGCCGCTGACAACCACCTCGGGCCAACGGCAACGGCCGTGCTGTCGGCAGCCCCAACAGCCACCCCTCCTGCCAGCTCCTCCACCGAATGTCTCAAATGTCACGCGCTAAGCGGCTGGGCTGCGGTGCCTGGCAGGTAACCTCCTCCCCATTCTCCTGGGGCCGCACAGGACCCTTTCGGAGGCCGCGCCCGGCAGCGCCACCACCGCTACCATCACCGCCGGCAGCGCTGCCCCCATCCCAGCCGCAACCCCAGCCCCAGCCGCAGTCGCAGTCTTATAAAAACAACAACGCTTCGCGGCGAGTTTCCGCGCCACTGTGGCGGAAGCACGCGGCCTTGGCGCCGAGCGACGATGGCGATGGCGACGATGGTGCGTCGACTGGTGGCCGCGGCGGCCTGGGGAGTGCAGATGAGAGGACCGGGCGCGAAAAGCTGTTTAAGACGGCTAATGGAGGCGGCGGCGGCAGCGAGCCGCGTCGAGGCTTCTCGCGTGGCGACGGCGACGGCGGCAGTGTCGGTGGCGGCGGGGTGGCCTGGCGACGCCTTCGCGACGCCGGCGGCGGCGCCGATGGTTTTTACAATGACGACGAGGACGATGATTTCAATGGCAGCAGTCACGTCAGAGGCGATGGCGGCGGATACGACCGCGGCGGCGGCGGCGGCGGTGACGGTTCCGAGGCTCCGCTGGGTCCTAGCCTGGCGGAGGAGCTTCGGGAGCTGGAGCGACTGTACGGCTCAGGTACGCCATAGAGGCGGCGGCGCCGCCCTCGCAGACGCTGCCAACCGGAAACGCGAGCAGGAGTAGTTCCTCTGCCTCGTTGTATCGTGTATTGAACTGTACCGTCGACCTGCGGTGACTAACGTGGGGCAGCTCCCGTGCTCCCCCAAGCTGAGCTGCCTTCTTTGCTTCACCCCCGCGGACTGTCGTACTCGACCCCTCGCGCACCTGACCCGGCGCCCTCTCGGCGTGTTCCCGCCGTGTCGTGGTACCCCGCAGCCGACCGCACGCGTTCCAGCTACCGCAGCCGCCAGAAGTGGCTGGACCGGCGCGCGGCGGAGCGCGAGGCGGTGTACGGCGCCCGCCACCGCGACGCGGATGTACGGCTGCTGGCGTTACGGCGGTACCTGGCGGCGGCGGGCAAGCTGCGGCGGCGGGGCCGCTTCGCGCCCAACGACGCCATGCCGCGGCCGTCCACCTGGCACAAGCTGCCGCCGGCGACGCAGCGCCGAATACGTGAGCCGAGGGGGGCTGATGGACGAGACGGGATGAGACGGGACGAGACGGGAGGGCAGGGGCGGGCTAGCGGGGAGGAGCGGGTGGGCGGAGGGCTGGCGGGGGCGGGGCGGGGCGCGGCAGGCAGCTGGGAGGCGGCTCGCGTCATACGGCGGGAGCCGCGCTGTGCCTCCCAAATCCCCGGGCTGGGCTTACGTCGGCACGTGGTCACCGTCAGCCTTCGGCCGGCCCCAATACGGACGACATTGGTTTACTTCACCGTCCACCCCCGCGCCTCTCTGCCCTGCCCCGCCCCGCATCGCCCCTCCTCAGTGGATGAGAGGGCGGCCGAGCTGCTGGCCGATGTGGGCCTGCCGCTGGCGGCGGGGCGGCGGCTCTACGTGGCGGCCCCGGGGCTCCTGTGCGACATATCGTACGGCGTGGCGGCGCGGCTGCGGGCGCTGGCGGCGCGGCTGGGCTGCTCGGTGGAGGCGGCGGCGGCGGCGGTGGGTCGGGACCTACCCACGGGTCCGTGATGGGTCCGGCAAGCGATGGACAGATACCGCAGCGGTGAAACACCGCGTTGGGAACGGACGGATGGATCGCCTTTCGGGCTCAATTCCGGGTTCGCTGCGGACTTCGAGGTTCGAAAGCCGATACACGTTTTGGGGGCTCCCCTCCCCTATCGACCGCATCTGGATTCACCCTCCATGAACTTACCCCGTAATGATGATCCCCCTACCGCATCGCACCGTACCTTCCTCACTGCTCACGTGTGTGCCGCTGCTGCTGCTGCTGCTGCTCTCTCGGCCGGGCTGTCGGTGTTTTTCTTTTCGTATCTTGCCGTACCGTATCTTGCCGCTGCGCAGATCGCTGCCCGGCCGCTGCTGGGGGAGCTGAGACTGGATCTACTGGAGGTGAGGCAAGAGGGGACAGCGGGGAGACAGGGGGACAGGGGGTGATGACTGATGAACTCTGCAGCGGAGAGACCTCCGTCTCAGGCGGAGGCGACCGTGTTGTGGGGAAGCCGGACCCTCCCTGGATCCCAGCGTTACCGTACTCACCAAACGGGTGGGATCTGGGGAAGGGGCTCCTTTCGCCGTCGCACCCTTCAAGTTCATTTGATGTGGAAGGGTTGCTCCGGCCTATCCGTGGATGCCCCCCTTTGTGGCCCCCTCGCTCACTCGCCCAAGCGCAGGCCACTGCGGCGGAAGTGTCCGTGTGGTTGGGCGGCAGCAGTCCTCCGGGGCTGGTGCTTCAAAAGCTGACGGAGGAGCCCTCCCTGGCGGCGGAGGGATCCATGGCTCTAATCTCCAGGTAGTTGGGTAGTTGGTGGTTAGGTAGTTGACCCTGTTGCAAAAGTTGGGTACGGCGTCGTACAGTGTCGTACCATTCGGCACCGCAACAAATCGCTTCAGCCTCACACGCCCGCACTAGCCATCAACCGTTGCCCCTCTTTTGCCGTACTGTGTACCCGCCCCCTTCCAGATGCGAGGCGCTGTGTGGCGCGCTGCCGCTCTCCCGCCCCGCGGCACTGAAGTACATGGTACGGCAGCCCCGACTGATGGCGCTCGACCCACGGGCCATCCCCGGCCGGGTCGCGGCGGCGCGGCGGCTGATCCAATTGGCAGCGGGCCGGGCGGCGGCGCCTGCTGCCGCCTCACCCGCGCCACCGCCGCCGCCGCCATCTCTTCCGCCGCCCTCTTTGCTGCTGTGTACCGGACCCCAGGTGAGAGGCCGCAGGATTGGGTCTCTCTCTTACCACTGGAGAGCGGTTATGGCCTTCTTGATCTGTATTACGGGTCGTTGCGTCCTCGTCCTCGTCCGAGCCTTTCTTGTGACTCGCAGCTGGTGGCCAAACGCAGCTTAGGCCAGTGCTGACCCTTTTGCGGGTGGCAGCTTTAGGGTTTTATGGGTTTTATGGGTTTTGCGGAGCACCGTAGCGCTGCTTCCCAGCCCAGCGTGGTGCGCCGTTTTCACGTGTCTTCATGCGGCGTGCGCTGCGCCCGTGACTGCCCGTCCTTCACCACCACCCCCGTCCCTGGCTGCTGTGGTCCGCAGCTGGCCGAGTGCTTGACGCTGCTGCAGCGGCTGCTGGCGCTGCCGCCGCCGGCCGCCGCAGCCCTGCTGGCCTCCCAGCCAGCACTCGCCCTGCAGCCGCCGGCGGCGCTGGCGGCAGCGGTGGATTTCCTCTGCGCCAACCTGCCACCGCCGCCGCCGACGGCGGCCGCTGGCTTTCAGACCGGTCTTCCACCGGCCGGCAGGGGGCGGCGGAGCTCCGCCACGCCGCTTGAGGGCGCCGACCCACAACCAGACCAATGGCGGAGGCTGCGGGGGGTCAGCGGGGCGGCGGAGCCGAGCCCGTTGGGCCGGCAGCCGCCGCCCGTCAGTCAGCAGCGGGGTCCACTGGTCAGAGTGCGTCAGAAGGAGGGGCAGCAGCAGCATCAGCAGCAGTTGCCGCCGCCTCATGTGCAGCTGTTGGTGCGGCGCTGCCCGGATGTGTTGTTCTTGGAGCCGCGGAGGGCAGCGGCTGCGATGGAGGTGCTGGCGGGCGCGATGGCGGAGGCGACTGCAGCGGAGGCGACTGAGGCGGGCAGTCTAAGGGGTGGCGGTGGTGGTGGTGAGGAGGAGGAGGAGGAGGAGGGGTGCCAGGTGGAGAGCGCGTGGCAGCGGGCGCGGCGCGCGGCGGCGGCCATGGCGGCCGGCGCGCCGCGGCTGCTGCTGTGCAGGCTGATACCACCTGCAGGCGGCGTCAGCGGCGGAGGCGGCGGCGGCGGGGCGGGCGGGAGCCGGCAGCTGGCACGGAGCCGGCAGACCACCATTCTGGCGCTTGTCAAGGTACGTTTCGCGGATTTTGTTGGCAAGCGACAAGGAGTACGTTGATGAATATGGGCGGGATCGAAGCGACGATGCCTCTGGCCTTTGCCGCTGCTGCCTTTTGTTTTGCCGCTGGCGTTACGGTACCTCCTTGCCGGAATGACCTGTGTGCCGTACACAGGCCATCGATGAGGCGCAGCGGAAGCGCCGCGTCGACGCTGCGTCGCTGGCGCTGGACGCGCCGCGCTGGCCGCGGCCGCTCGTCCCGCTGCCGTACGAGTACGGCGCAGGGGCCGTCGCGCCGGCGGCGGGCGGAGCCGCGGCCGTGTCGGTCCTGGACGGTGGCGGTGGTGACGACGGACCTCGAGGCGGCGGCGGCGGCGGCGGCGGCGGCGGCGGCAGCGCCGCTGCCGCTGGCGAGTCGGCCCTGCGCGCCGCCGCCGCCGCCGCCGGCGTCGGCCCCATCCCAATTGACCTTGGATTACGAGAGGCGGAGCTTCTGCGTGTTCTCGCCCCATCCGGACTCTCTTCCCACGCGAGGCAGGGAGCTGAGGGCCCCGCTGCGTCGTATGGGCGCGACCATGCAGGTGACGGCGCCGGCGGCGATGTGTACGACGCCTTTGCCGTTCGTGCCGTACGGTCCTGGCTGTGGCGCGAAGTGCTGACGGCGGAACCGGGGCTGCTGCTACTGCCGCCATCGCAGCTGGGCTCGACGGTGGATGCGCTGTGCACGTGGCTGGCGGTGCCGGCGGACGCCCTGTCGTACTATCTGTTTCCCTGCGGCGTGGCGGCGACGGGGCCCACGACACCCGGCAGTCAGGGGCCCGTGGCGGCGGCGACGTCGCCTGGCGTGACGCCGCCGCCGCCGCCGCGGCGGCGGCGCCGTCACCACGCCTCGCTGTTGATGCTGCGATCCGACTCGCTCCAGCGCCGCGGCTACCATCTATGGGCATGGCTTGGCGGAGCTGCCGCGGCGGCTGGCGCCGACGTCGCCGCCGTGCTTCGTGTGGAGCCCAGCCTCTTGTACGACAGGACGGTGATGCGCGCCTGCGCACTGGTGCTCTTCCAGGTGCTTGGCGAGGCCGCTGGGGGCGCCGACGGCGCCGACAACGGCGGCGGCGGCGGCGCCGCCGCCGCCGCCGCTGCCAGGGCGTCAACGGACGTTGGGCTAGATGTGGGTCAAGGGCTGGAAGGGCAAGCACTGCCGGCCTGGGTCCTCGTCCGGCCTCCGACGGACGCGGATTCGAGTGGCGGCGGCGGCGGCGGCTCGGGCCGGGGCTCGGCGGCGGCAGCCCGCGGCCTGGCTCCTGGCGACGTGGCCGCCATGCCGCCGGCGGCGGCGGCCCTTCTGCTGCGCTTCCCCGGGGACATCCTAAGCGACGGAGTGCTGCAGCTGCTGGCCGCAGCGCCTGCGGCTCCTGCCGCCGGCATCGCTGCTGATAAGGCTACGTCGCCTGCTCGTCCCGCTGTTGCTGCGGCGGAAGCGGCGGAGGCCGCTCCCGGCGCGAGGATCCGCTCGTGTCTGAGCCGGGCGGTGGGGCTGCTGGGCGAGCTGCTGGGCGTGGGGCGCCTGGCGGCGGCGGCGCTGGTCCTGACGACCCACGGGTCGGCTGCGCGGCTCGTGGAGGAGTTGCCGCCCGCTGCGGTGGCCAGCGTGGAGAGGGTAAGTGGGGCACCGCACTGCCTGCGCTGAAGGGGGTCATCGGAGCGGTCGGGTGTTCAATCGCAAAGCTCAGTGTGGGGCCCCCTCATTGTCAATTTTACTCGCCTGTTCGGTGCCGTTTTAGGGCATCAGTGCTGGGACCAAATTTCGGTGACCGCTCTGAGGTGTGTTACTGGCTTCCACTTGACGCCCAGCCATGTTTAATGTGCTGGGGGCGCCGCTGACTGGCATGTGTTGGTGGTCTGATTTGCTGGCCCCATGCAGGCTATGGCGGCGATCCGCCGCGGTGACGCTTGGCGGCGGGAGTTACGGCGATATCTGTACGGCAGCACCTCGTCCGGAGGCGGCGGCGGCTGGAGTCAGGGTCTGGAGGCGGGCGGCGAGAGCCTGGAGGCCGTGAGCGCGTCGGCTGGGGAGCTGCTGGGGTTGCTGCGAGAGTGGCGGCGGGTGGAGCGACTGGAGGCTCTCGAGGCGGCAGGTGGGGCAACGGGCGGGAGGGGCGAGGCGGCAGAGAAGGTGGAGAGGGCTGCGGAACGTAGAAGGGATGACGGAAAGGGGCGGCAGGGGGTAGAGACCATGGCTTGCGACGGGCGTTGTGGCTTACGGCTTGCGGGAGAGAGGCGCTGGCTGGGCATCGAGAAAAGTGGCGACGGTGCGCGTGCGCACGCCGACGAATGACCGTGTCGCCGCTTTCATGCCCCACCTGCACTGCTGCAGGCATGCAAGACGCGGCCAGCTTTGCGACGGTGTTGCAGCTGCCGGAGGGCGAGTGGCGCCAACTGGCGATGAGCCTGCAGCTGTGAGCTGCGCGGGCAGCTTCGCCACCTGGCTTCCCAGTCACGCTCTTCCGGCTTTTCGGAGGTTCCCGAAAGTCGCGCTGGTTCCATCAGGTTGGCGTGCACACATGGCAAGCCTCGCCGGGGAATCAGTGTTCAGGTGTTACGTGTTCAGGCGGGGTTGCGGGCCCCCAAACCGGGTGCCTGGCGAACCGGGCGTCGCACCGTGTGCTGATGTGAGACTTCGAAATCACAATGGACAGATGGAAAGCAACCGATTTGGCCGGAATTTGGTAAACCTCTTGCCATCGCTACGCCCGGCATCGCAGCCCGAGATGCACATGCCCTGCACCTCACTGCAGGCCGGAGACCCACTTGTCCAGTATCACAACCGGGACCCAGCCGCAACTCATGATAATCCCACCCACGCGTGTCTGCATCTGTCAATCTATCAGCAGACTCACGACCTACTTGGCAAGCTGCCCAGGATCGCCCAGGACAGGTCATACGCCAGCCCGCCATCCTTTGTTAGATTCCGTACACACTCTGGTCGATGTCGCATGCTTGACGGCTCTCGTCTCGACCCACTCTAACGTACATCGACAACTTCCTCGCGAAAAGTACCTGGCTTTCCCCTCGCAACTCCTTGCGGGCAGACTGCCCTAACAATAGTCATCGTCACGCGGACTTAACTGGGACACACACATACGACCGGTGCGGGATTGTTCGGGTCAAATCTGTCAGGTCAGTTGCTGAGCTTATCCGAAAAACGGAGCGCAAGCCTTGCGCCCCAGCAAGGCCACAGACGAAATCACAAGTCCGGCCGAGCGGCACATGGAGCGGGTTTGCGGCGTGCACCCAGCAGGGTGGCCCATTGGCCGCGCTACCGGCGGCCATGAATCGGCCTTAACATGGCGCAACACAATTTGCGAAAATAAGGCCCTCTCTTCTATCCCTCAACCGCCGCTGGGAGGACACTGATGCCCATGCGCTTGTGCGGTTTCGGCAATGGCACACCCACCAAGCCCCTTCTACGCGCATAGGCCCTTCGGGCCGCATAAAATCCTGCTCCCAATGCACATGGGTACTGTTTGGTTCCGACGCACAGCCCCGTGCGCGACTCCATCCGCGACCCGTGCACGAGGTATGTACAATCGGCATGCTTGCAACACCGTCGAAAGGCACGCCGCCTCCTCGACAGGACGCAGAGAATCCATCCATTTCATTCAGCAGCACGATGCCCCGGGCCCGCACAGCGCGGCGGCCGTGCAAGCCACGGCGAGGCACGAGGCAACGCCGCTCATCGTGGCCATTGCTACAAAGACACCTGGGGTGAGTTTATCCGTGGTCAAGCACCCAGCCTCGCCATTTTCGGACGCACTCTCGCTACCTCCCAGCCGTCCCCTGCCCTTCCGCTCGAACTGCAAGCGTGCGGCGCCGTCTCCCCAAGCAAGCGCCTCACCGAATGCTATGGCGGGCGGTCCCGGTGCACTCAGGGCTCAGCTCAGCTCAGTTCAGGGCCCCGCCTGTGCGGCCCTGCCTGGCGCCGGGCAGCACGCCCCACTACGCAGCCCAGCGAGGCGCCAGCTATAGCTCCAGGCATTGCGCCCCAGGCACCGCTTGCTCCGTCCGACATCATAGGACTGCCACCGTTGTCTGCTGCCACAGACCAGATATTTAGGACGTCTGAGCCACCCATGCCTCATGCGGATGCTGACCAGTAGATAGCCGCCACGGAGTCCCGTGTTGTGAGCGGAAGCGCGCCGCCAATTTACACCGTCGTCGCTAGCGTCGTCGGCACGGCTGGTGCCGAGAACATGTTGAAGAGTCCCTGCTGGGTCTGCAGAGCATTCGACAAGGAAGCCGACTTTGGCGCCTGAACATTTGGCACGCTCAAGTTAAAGCGGATATGACCTTTGGCCCCCACCGACTAAAGGACAAATGGACCACAACCCGAGCCCGAATGAAGGTATACTGGTGCGTGCTGCGTTTTAATATAGGTATAACAATCATGGGAATGCCGTGCAAACCATTACATAGCCACACCCTTCACTCCGGAACAACATTGGATGCGATACCCCATCCCACCCCCCTTTCCCCCCTTACCTCGCCGTCATCGATGAACAAGTTGTCCGGCTCCCGGAACGCCCCATGGGCCGCGATGACCGCTAAGCTAAGGCTGAGCGCGGAGAAGAACACGGTCCCGACGCTGCACGTTTCCCAGGCGGGAAAAGGTCAGCGGACTCGTCTTCTGCACAACTCTGTGACATCTCAGGGCATCGCCGCTTACCTCGTCAGGAAGAAAATGGTGATAAAGGTGATACCAGACATGCCGATGAGCTTCTCGCGATCGCTGCACATAGTAGAAATGCAGAACGGTAAATTCAAATCAGACGGAGCCATACGCAGCTCGGGCAACCAAAAACCTTGCCTGATCGTCCGCCCTCCCAGCTGCAGCGGCGCTGTCCGGACCATAAAGAGGTACACCCAAGTGGCCGCCAAGAATCCAAGCACGAGCAAGGATGAGGGGTGCATGATGAAGGTGACAGCGGTTGTGAGCATCATGACGATCAAATAATTGACCTTGAAGTAACTCGCGTTCTTGCGCAAACGGGAGGTGGCCTGCAGCGCAGGTTATGGCCATTAGAGCCATTGCAAATAGCGTCCACACTCCAGCACCAGCAACAGCAAGCCGACGACTCCGTTGCACGCGGCTCCCCCACCTCAGCCAAGGTGCTGGGCTTGGAGAAAGCAGTCTTGTCGACGACCTCGTTCCATGGCTTTCTCTACGTGGCCATATTTAGAGTCAGCGACTGTTTCAGCACCTTCCTTCGCCTCCTGCTGCTTGAAAGTCGCCTAACCTGCTTGACGATGTTCGCCACATAATCTTTGAGGCGATTCACTACAACCATATGCATGCTCGTTGGCGCAGGCGAGCCCACACTCGTCGGTGCAGGCGCGGCAACGACGGCCGGTTGGGCCATGGTCGCTAATTTGTTAGGCTAAATGTAAGTCAATCTGTGAGTGCAGTGGGACCAAGGCTCCTAGTTGGATATCCAAGAAATGCCTGTGTAGTCCGATTAGCAAGTTTCTTCAAACTTCCCCTCTGGCCGTACGCAATCGGTTGGGGCTCAAACGAAACTGTCCCTTCTCCCCTGTCCACTCGCCACCGCAGATCAAACATCAACAACAGCAAGTTAAAAATTACTTTGGTTTTGAATCACATAGTTATCGCTTTTTACGCACAGGTTCGCCTGGTTCTGGCGTCGGTCAGTCGGTTAAGCTGGTTGAGCAAAGTGTGCAAGCGACCAGACACGATGACGGGGGCGGCTTGTGTCTGATGAGTTTGCCAGTTCTGACCATATTTCTTTAGTCAGTTTTGGGCGGGTTCGGGCCACCCCAGCGGCACACACAGTTGAACCCTGTTGAACAGGGCAGTTTTTCGACCCACGACTCTCCGTGTAGAGTTACTCCCGATGAGCGCCAGAGCGGAATGCCGTGCAGGGGTACCTACCAGGGGTACCAGGGTCGCCTCCCCTTGGCGCAACCCCGTCTGCACCAGAGGTCTGTCGACTCCCACCAAATGCGCAAACCCGAGAGCCCCGAGCTCGATTGCCGCAACGTGTTTTACATGTTATATGGCATGTTACTGGTAATCGCGCCCGTCACCCTACATCACGGCACACACTAACAACGCAAGGAGAACAACCGAGCATCGAATGCGCGTTTTGCACCCGCGTTACCTATGCATCGTTCCTGTTTGTTCCTTGCAGCCCGGAAAGCCCCTAGAAGAAGACAGTCACGGTGCAGCCTCGTTCGTGCTCCAAACAAGAGATCCGCGAACCGACCCAGGAATGCTCTCTTCCCTCCTGGCTCCTGCGCGACACGGAAAGCAGCCTCTCCGACCATCCAACAAATGCCAAGCCAGCCACCCGTTTTTTTGGAAGGGGCAGTTCACAAAGACGGAAGGGAACGCAGCAAACTAAAGTGGCCCGACGCGCTGCGAGCCTGCGACTACGTAGATTGAAGCCACGAGACGATCTTTCTAGCCGAGAGTTCTCCACCAACGGTATCAAAAGACCTCGGCGCGCCCGACATTTCACAGAGAGAGCAGAGCGAACAAGACTGTGGGCTTGCATATGGCAACATCGCCGCCGCCCAGCTCCTAAACGCACGCCTGCCGTACCTGATTTGTACGGCCAGAGCATGCCGAACCACACACCGGCCAACGACCCGCTCTTGCTTACGGACACGAACCAAGGCACGGAAAACTAAGCACCCATCTGACCTGCGTAGAAGTCGCGGTCGAAAAAGGGAGAGGTGTCGTAATCAGGCCGTAGCCATCGCAACCAAGGTAAAATGAAAGGCGCCGTCGCTGCTGCTGCTGCTTCGCCGATGCCTGCTGTTACCGCCACGTACACGGTACAGCATAGCCCGTACTGTCGTACGCAGTACACGGTACACCATGGCCAACCGAGAGCCGTCGTCCAACAAACCAAAATCCAACCGCCCCTGCCGGCACTCTGCTTTCTTGCTCTGCCATTGCAGCGCCCGCGGAGTTTGCGTCCTTCAACATGGGGCGCCGCTGCCCCATCGCCGTATAATCCGGATCCGAAGCCATGCAGTACCCGAATCGGCGCTGGGACCGTGCATGGTTGACTGCATTGTCACCTGTCATCGCAAGCTCTCCTCCAAGCCGTACGACACGGCAGGGGAACCGAACTAACGCAGCATGTCCGCACCCGCGATAAGGGAAAGAAAACACGTCCCTTCCCCCCCGCCGGCGAGGTAAGAAAAACTAAAGGGCCCTGGGGGAGGGACACTGGGGGTGCATTAAAAGCCCTTTTTGCTGCGCTTTCCGCGCCCATGGTACAGCGGCGTCGAGCGAGCCAACTGTTAACGATGCAACCGACAACTACTTTCTTGAGGCATCCAATTCACATCTGTTCGCCCATCAGGCCCACGTCGCGACCCGCTCCTTACTTTTGCCATGCATATCTAGGCCATGCAATCTATCCGTACAAGCCAAAAGGAACGACAAATGCCCAAACACAGCACTGGCAAACCCGCAGGGTCGTCTGGAGACCCTGCCCAAAAACTGCCAAACGATCTTGTTTTGTTTGGAAATCATGCATAAAAGACACGCAAACATATCGGCCTGAATGCACGGCAAAATTATTGTACGGCAAGACGCGTTGTCTGTCTACAGAGCACGATTGCGCCGATTCAGGCGCGGGACCCACGTGACCCATGGGACGCTTGATCGCATGATGCCGCCACGCCCCAGCGGTGCGGGAGCCACGGTGTCCCAGTGCCGGTACATAGCGCAACAACAACAGCGACGGCAGCAACCGTGCTCACTTAGTCAGCCAGTCGTTTTCTTTCCGTAATCGTAAACGGATGGACGAACAGATGTGCGAGCAAAAAGGAACAGGCGAGCAGGTGCGCGCGAAGGGGGTGCGCGCGCGTCGCGCGCCCTGCGCGTGCAACAAGACCACAGCAGCACGCGAATACCGTACGCAAGTCGAAACTAAAAGCCGTAAGGCGGATCAACATTATCCGCTTTACTGGGTATCGTGATCATCTCTGAGCAGAGATCACGATAAATACGAGGCATTGAGGCCGACTGGCCGCGCATTTAGTTAAAAGACGCAGGCGTACACCTCAGCGGCAGATGCACGAGACGCGGCCAGCGGGATTTGACAAGCCAACCGTCGCCATCAGCATCGCTCATCATAACTGGGAATCAAACGAGGAAAAGGTGGGAAGACCTCGCACCTTGAAAATTGCTTGCCCGCCTACCTGCCTGCCTGCCTGTCTAAACCGCATTGCCTTACGTTAAACTCAATTGCCGCGGCCTCGCTACATTTTCCCTTCTTCCTTCTTCTTTTCGTCTTTCAGTGCATCCGCGCAATCGACTTCCATACCCCGCCAGTAAGCACAGGGGCCTCGAGACGACACTACAGAGGCTCTGACGTTTCGCGAAGGCACCAGATCGGGGAAGCGCACGATGGGGCGGGCCCCTCCATCCTCAGAATACCTGGGCACCAGGCTCTCAAGGCCCTGTGCCGCCCTTGCAAAGAACCGGGGATAAGCCGCAAGGAAGCGTGGTGAGCATTCGTGCATTCCCATCTCGGGCCGGCACGTCACGACTGCCGGCCCCGCCCCACATATCCGCCAAACCCCCGGCACCCCCACCGCCCCGCATCTCCGCATCACACACATGCCGTGCACGCCTTCCTCCTCCCGCGCTTCCCACCCTCCGCCTCCCGGCTACCGGTACCAACCGAGGGCCCCCGGGCCTTCTCCAGATCCTCCGCTGTCTAGTACAACAACACGGCACTCCCGACTCACCATAGAAACCCACCGCCCCGCGGATGCACCCACTGAGACCCACGAGTCGGTTCGACGCCGCCAGCCGTGCAAACAGCCGCCGCGTCACTCCACGCGGCAAAGCGCGCTGTCAGCACACGCCGCCACGCAGCTGCGGCCGCAAAGCTGCCTCTCACGCTGCCTCAGGCCAGCGACGGCGACGGGGAGGGCGCCGGCGGGCTGATGGGCGTGATGTTGATGGGGTGGCGCAGGTCCGCGTCCGCGTCCAGCTCTATGACGGCCTCAGGTGGCAGATTGCGCACGGAGACGTAGGTGTGGCCGTTGTGGCGGTGCACCGCAGTCTGCACTCTGAGGTCCACCTGAGGAGGGACCGTGGGAGGGGCGAGCGGGGCTTCGGAACGCCGGGGTGCCCCAGCTGGGTCGGGTCTTGCATGAGCGCGGTGAGGGCGCTGGGGCAAGCGATGACTTGGGCGAGGGAGTGCCGCGAGCCCAAGACCGCGCCCCAGCGGAGTCCCAGGGGCGACTCTACTTCGGCGCTCCGAAACCCACCAGATCCACACTGCAGGCGCTGCCGCAAAGCTCCACGTGCGCGGCCACCAGCACGCACTCCGCCACGAACTGCAAGGCCGCGTCGCCGCCGCCACCGGCGTCGCCGTCCTCGCTCGACGACGGCGACGACATCGACGAAGAATCTGACATCAGGTCCTGATCCTCCGTCGAGCCGTACGGCGTGGCGTTGCCGTCCCTATTCGTGCCGCACGCCCGACCGACCGGCGGCGCGGAAGAAAGCAGCGGATACGGAAACACGCAATCAGGTTCACGAGTGAATTGGAGGGCGCTAGGCATAGGGACTTGAACACCCAACCCAGCAGAGCGGTGGCGTTTCGCTGCCCCTTGCAGCTGCGAAAGCGGGCCGCTCAGGGGAGCTGACGTCGCAAGGCCTATTGAGACAAATGTACGGAAGCTGCCGTATTTCTCCGTATATTCGTACATTCGTACACGCCGTACCTATCCAGCAGCTCGATACGGGAGCCCCGGAACATGTGCGCCACCAGCGTGTCGCCGCGCTTGCTGATGCGGGCGGGGCCCACCAGGCGATAGCTGTACGGAAATGTACGGAAATGTACGGAAATGTACGGGAAGTGAGGCAATCAGGCTAAGAGTTGAATGCGATTCAACGTCGGAACCTGGCCCAAAGGTCAGGGAGGCAGGGAGAAGAGGGAGAAGACGGAGGGAGAAGAGTCCCGAGTAATCAACTGACCGGGAGGGAATGCGGCGCGGGAGCGGCAGGCCGATCATTGAATCAAACAGCGGCTCCCGAGACCATGAAAGGAGGATTGAGGGCTTTCAAGACCCATCACCACAATCTCCGTACAATTGCGCGATCTGCAGAGGGTCTGCGTGCAATCTCCGTACGACCCTGTCGTACCTACCAGCCGTACGCCGCGAGGCGGCTGTTTGCGGGGCGCGTGTGGGAGTCGGTCGTCCAAGCGGTTGGCTTGCGGGCGGGCGGCTGCAGGCCGAAGTCGTGGGCCGAGGGCTCAGAGATGGAGGGCTGGACTTGCGGGTGCTGCAACGAAGCCAGCGTGGTAAGATCCGTCTGGTCCGTTGTGTGCTGCGGGTAGGGGGTGTGCTGTTGGAAGGGGTGGCGGTCTGGCGTCCCGTGGCCGTGGCTGAGCACATGGCCCAGCTGCTGGCCGAGAAAGCTGCTGTGACGAGCAGCCGCTGCGCGCGCCACCAGAGAGCAGTCCTTCGTCCTCGCTGCGATTATTTGTATAATTGAATATGAGGCACAACTAAGCGTGTAAAAGCGGCGTGCGGCGGTACGTACACAGGCAGGCTACTCGGGACCAAAAAGAGCATGTGAAAAGGCAAGCACGCAGCTACAGAAAGTCGCACCTGTTCGCCACGATGACGAGGCTGTCTTCATTTGTCTTACCTAAGAAGATTTGAGAAAAGAAGGAGGTTAAGGGACGGTTCTCCGTTCAGTGCCGCGCGGGGATTGCGTATACTTGCGCGCATGCGCGGCCAGCCGCTTGCAGCAGGCGCCCAGCAATTATGCGAGAAAGGGTGGTGCCAACCGCTATCAACTCCATTGTTGCGCGCCACTTGCACTCATATGACTGGAGGCGTGCAAGTTGCGAAGGCAAGGGCCGCGCGGGCGTGTCACGACGGCCCTGAACACTCTGCCGTGACGCCCGACGATTCTTACCAGGGGGCGGCAAGCAATACCATTATCCATGGAATAATTGTGAGCTTAGCAAGCAGCAAGAGAGGGCCCTTTGCTGGAGGGGCCGCAAATATGGGAGGGTTTTGGCGCGTCGTCCGATTTGTGCGTAAAGCACAGGACAATTTTTCATGTCCGTCCGAAGACGTTACAGGAAGCTTTAAGGTCGCACGCCTCCTCGATTGCCTTTCGGCACCAAATTTTGAGCATGCCCCGAAACCATCTCACGAGGCCGGTACAGGCGTCCCTCAAAGCCTGACCCGCACAGAACGTGGACGACTTGGTTTAAAAATATGTCTAAACAAATTTGTAGGCAATTGAACGGGTCTGATCCTGGTCGGGAGGTACCCACCGAAGAGTTCGTGTTTCAGTTGTGGTCCCGACAGCTTCACTTTCGTCCGGAATAATATGAAATAAAATGCGCTGCATATGCATAAATGGCCTTAAAAAGCAGAAGATTTTCGCCGCGCGCGAAGGCTCCGACACTCCCCAGATCGACGAAGGACGACGACAAAAGCGCAAGGCACAAACGACTGCTTCCGATGGTCATGGCTTTGTCAAAATAGTTTAACTGCAGCAGTCCAAGCCGTGCCTGGCTGCCTGGTGTCCTAGATTCGATCGATGGGAACCGCTTTTTGAGATTTGGTCACGTGCGTGCAGGTGGTGCAGGACTGCAAAGCCCTAGCTCAACGAAACCTGCTCTGGCAACGAATAATGACCCTTCTGGCAACGGAAATATGCAGAATTATGCCAACATTTGAACGGTTACAAAGCGATTCGGCACGTGCGCTGCAATCTTGTACGGATGAGCTTGCCTGAGCTTGCCTTCCGCGGCAGGGGGAGCTGCTCAAGTCCCTTGCGAGCGTGGCGGGCGGGGGGCTGGCAGCAGGCGACAAGGGCAGGGCGCCTGCTTAGATCGGACGTGTCGGAGGTTCTGAGAGGATAGCTGATTAGCTGTTGTGTCAGTTGGTCGGTATGCTTCTTGGCTTATAGCTTCTGGCGCCCGGTGGCGTGTCGCAGGGCCCCCTGGCTTACTCTTTTTCCGGGCAGATGTCATGTTTGCCCTTTCCAGCCCCGACGACATTCCATTTGGTGTTCTTGGGGCGCTCCGCGGACGCCGCGAGGGTGCTTGGGGCGCTATGTGAGCCATGTGGGGGGGGCATACCCCATGGCAGGGCATGTGCCATGCCGTCACTGGGCTCCGACCGCGCCACGAGGGTGCTTGGGGGCTAGGGCGCTAAGTGACGCCGCAAGGGGAAGACATCCACGGATCTCCTAAAAGTCAGGGCGACCCTGACGCCGCGCCCCGTGTGCAGAACCACTCCATTCGCTCAGTCATGTTGCCGGTTGCCTCCTTGGTCTCTAAATGCATGGGACTTGAGCCCACGGCACAGGGGAGGCTCGACCAGCTATGGTCGGTGCGCTGATGGGTATGCTTGCTGGGGCGGGTCATGCAGGAGGGGCACTGGACTTGCAGGAGGGCACTGGAGAGGACTGGAGGCGCCGGGAGGTCAACCAGCGCAGTCGGCTTGGACCTTCCGCAATGAACTGGTTTAAATGTGCTTGAGTTAAATATGTTTAGGCAGGAGCCACGGCTTGCGAGGCCTAACTAGCAAGGATTGTGACTGCTTTTATAGCCAATTTACATGACACGTTACGTTACCTCACGTTTACATGTAAAGTGGCAGGCCCAAACGGATCCCAATTTACATGGGCTGCGACCGCGGCTGCGACAGCGGCTGCGACCGCGGCCGGCCCTGCGCGGCGTCGGCATGGCTCTCGGAAGCTCGGCCTGACCGACCACTGTATCTTGTCGAGAAGCAGCAGCGCCTTGTCAAGATCCATATTGACTTTATGCAGACCTAGCCGGCAGCGAAACTCATTCGGGAGTGCCGACCGTGGTGAGGGACCGGTCCGCTTGTAGGTCGTACTATTTTGGAAAATAGTACGGCATGTATTCTCCAGCGCTGTTCCCGCGCACTTATCATAAAAGTTATCCACATAACTGCCTGGCCTTGTATCGGTTCGTTATATGTGCCCCAGCAGCTTTGGTCACTTAGGCAGCTATTCATAAATGGACATGACCACGCAATTCTCTGAGCAAATACGCGTAGCACGGGATGGCATTAAACAAGCAGAGGACATCAAGGCCGTGCGTGATATAGCACTCTTCGAGCTCGCGCGCTATGTTGCAGATTTGAAAGTCAATGTGATAGTGTTGAGTAATGGCCGCCAGGCCAAGGCCCCAGCGAATGCTTCCCCGAACGCGATACTCAGCATCACACGTGGGAGCCTTGATTCCGGACACATGCCTGGCTTGACCATAGTGCATAGAAGCAGTGCTGTGCTGCCGCTGCGCTTGTGCGGGGTAGCCCTTCGTCATGTAGTATGTTTGGCGAGAAGTTCCCAGTGGGAACGCGATGGAGATCGCCGACGATACCAAGTGTATGACATAACTGAACAATTGGTCTTGAAGGAAATCAAAGCTATGCTAAAATGAGGTTGTACTGGCTGTAACGGACCCGTTACCCCATGCGAACTGACCACGTTTCCTGTAAAGTGATAACGTAACGTGTCATGTAAATCCAGCATTATTGGG
The DNA here is from genome assembly GCA_030267565.1 of Pleodorina starrii. Classification (NCBI taxonomy): domain Eukaryota; kingdom Viridiplantae; phylum Chlorophyta; class Chlorophyceae; order Chlamydomonadales; family Volvocaceae; genus Pleodorina; species Pleodorina starrii. The sequence continues at coordinate 3,697,013 of BRXU01000007.1, read as the reverse complement.
GAGAACGGCGCACGAACGCACGCGGCAGGGGCGGAAAGTTCCCGTGTCGTGTCATGGTCTGGCAGGTCTGACGTGTCAGGTCAACAGGCCGGTAAGACGGTTGGGAGGTTCCGAAGCCGGTGAACGGTATACTATCAGGGTTCTGCCGACACACGCATAATTTTGCAACATTTAAGTAGGCTACCATCGTTTTACAATAAATATATACGGCCTCCAAATGTTGGCGTCTGATAGGATGATGAACGCGACAACCGGCGCCGCGTCGTCCAGCGGCCGCAATATTTCCAACGTTGCGCGCTTTCCTAGCTTTGGACATGCCGCGCGTCAAATCACCATGCCGGCGGCGCCTGTCTCGCAGCTGTCGTTGATGACGTTCTTTGGCGTCTCCAAGCGCATTCCAGATCCTTGCGCCGCCAAGCGACGAATTGCTGGAAGAACGTTCGCAGTGTCAGCGAGCGATGCGCCCGCGTTGCCAACGTCCAGCCGCCTCCAAACTGTTCTCGATGGCTTGGACGAGCTCAACAGCAAGGACCCCCGGAACGTCGAGGTGTGGGCTCTTAAGGTTTACCAGCTTATGCACAAGCATGAGGTGTCGTCACTTCCGTCGCTGCCTCTGTCATCCTCAAAAGTCGAAACGTCCCCTTCCCAACCCGCTCGCCATCGGCCCAAGCCCACGTATCCCGCTCTAGCCTTGACCCACTCGCCTCACCATCCTCAGCCCGCCTCTCCCTATACTCCCCTCGTTCCCATCTTCCCGCCCAATGTCTTAGGTCGACGGGCAGCAGGTGCCGTACGAGTTGGCGTACGCCCGTTGGCTGACGTGCTGGGTACTGCAGCTGTGCGCCAACGGAGGTCCACAGCCCAGCGAGGAGCTTCGCATCGCGGCACGGGGGCAGCACGTGGAGCGATGGAAGGTGCCCCGGAGCTCCTACCCGGAGGTACGCTGATGGCCTGATGCCCGTACATGCTGTGTACGACACTGCGCATGTACGGCACTCCGCGCACTCCGCACATGCTGTGCGGAACAGACCCAGTGGGCGCGCACGCGCGTGCTCGCAAGGGGCGAGCCGCTTCGCGCTCACTTGCCGGGCGGTATGGGGAGGCGAGTTTCACTGGGTACCACTGCATCCCCCGCGCAAAAGCCAAGTCGCCACCAGCGCGCGGAACGCAGAGGAGACAAAGCCACGTGTGGGGGTCATCCACGTATGGGGGAGGGAAGAAGCGAAGAAGAGCCCGGGGCTCCGGGCGCGAACGAGAGGTGCCTCCCTTGCTGGCTCCCGCCCCCTCCCTCTCCAGGGTCGCACCGCCTACCTGCAGTGGCGGGAGGACCTCAAGAAGCGCCATGCCGCCACCACCACGGGGCTCATGGAGGCAGCGGGATATGGCCCTGACAGCTGCAGGTGACTGGGAGGGCGGGGGAAGGGACGGAGGCACACAGGTGGCGGCGGGGAGTAAGACATCTCAGAAAAGGGAAAGTTAGAGGGCCAGGTGCGCGGCTGGTCAGACGGCGGAGGTGTGGGGGTTGGAGCGAGAGGTGAGAGAGGGACACCGACCATAGGTGGCAGCTGGGCGGTTGTACGTTTCATAAAAAAAAAGAAAACCGCTTTGCCGTTGGTTGGATGCCTCTGCTCCTCGCCTGGCCGTCGCTGCGACATGAGTGTGTCCCGGCCCCGCTCCTGCTGCTCGAGTTTTCCCCTACTTGCTGCCGGAGTGTGTAACTAATGGCGCCGGAAGCCCCTCCCCCGGCCGGGGAGCTTATCACTCCCTGATGATCCCCCGGCCCCGCCACCGTGCGCTTCCTCATACGCGGCTTTACCTGCCGCCCAATCGCTTCCCCCCGGACCCCTCCCCGCCCCTACAAACGCTCGCTCGCTCACACGGCTTCAGGCGGGTTGAGCAGCTGATCTTGAAGCGGGCGCTGCGGGAGACGGAGGGGCAAATCCTGGAGGACGGACTGTGCCTGGGTGGGTGGATGGGCGGGTGGGTGGGTGGGTGGGCGGGAGACTGACTGGGGAAGCTGTGGGGGCAAGATGGAGTCATGAGTCCGAAGGGGAGGTCTGGGGAAGGGGTCGGTCAGCGAAGGGTTCCGGGGAAAGGGTCCGGGGGGAAGGGGTCTGGGAAAGGACGTGAGTTGGGGTCACGCGCACTGGTGCACGCCGCTCGATGGGGGCCCAGAAGCTGTCAAGCTGAGCACCGTGACAAGGGTAGGTGACCGCCAGTCCCCCGACGGAAGTCGGGCTCCGACGGGTGTCGGGCGGAAGTCGTCACGGTGGAGCCGCGGCCCACCCCACCGCGGCCGCGGCCCCGCCTCGCTCGTCAGCCTGTGTACACGGCGGCGGAGGAGGACCGCCGTTGCTGTACTTCCCCACGGATAAGGGACAAGCAGCCAGCGGGCCGCCGCCATGCAACCCGGACCAATTTGGTGCAGCAAACCATCTCAAGCGCGGCCCGACCAGTGCAACTCTCGCCTTGCATGTTACCGTATGTCTCCACGCCATGCGTGTTGTCGTACCCCGACCCGCAGTGTTCCTGGAGCGCCAGTTTGCGGAGTTCCTGCCGAAGCTGGCGGCGGACGTGACGGGCGGCGACGGCGCGGAGGCGGAGGCCAAGATGATCGACATCCTGCAGAAGAGCTGGAAGAAAATGGGCGAGCTGGGGCGCGCGGCGGCGCTGACGCTGCCCCTGGAGCCACGGCTGGCGGAGCTCGTGGGGCGAGCGCTGGCGTCGCCGTAACAGCAGTAGGAGCAGTAGCAGCAGCAGGAGTGAGGAGATCACGTTGGGGTTTCTTGTCAGTGATATGAGGATTGGGAGCGGGTCGGGTTGTACCGTATCTTATGAGGAACTGGAGGAACTGAGGAAGATTGGTGGTATGGCTTGGAGCAGAACGGAGCAGAGGGCTCCAGAGCGGGTATGCAACGAGCTTTGGACCCTTTGTGGCCGCGCAGACACGAAGAGACTTGGACTGTGTTAAGTTTTTCGATTGTTTGTGGGTATGAAAGTATGAGCATGGAAATGGGGTACGTCGTGCGTGTTGACGTTGGTTATGCAGCTGAACGGCTAGGCTACAGCGATCTGGCCTTACCAAGGCGCGCGCTATGTTTAATCTATTGTTGAACTTCGACCTGACACACGGCGTGTACAAGGGATAATTGGCTTTGTCCATCGAGGGTACTGAAAGAACCAACTCCAATGCTCCATGGCTGTGGTCCGTGGGTCGTTGGCGACCGAGCCGAAGGCCACAGTTCGGGACCATCATAATATTGTACTGCGTATTGATGTATTTCAACACTGCACTGTAAATGGATTAGGGCCGACGCTGTCCGCAGGTTGGCCTCGAAGTACTGTAATGCAAATAATCTTGCTCTAGCGATCATGCGCTATAATATACTTCATTTATATACAAGGCAACCGCTGAAATAGCTCGCTTTCGCTAGGAAAGTTACTTTGCCAGAATGGCACCCAAGAATAAACATGAACCTCCACCGCCTCCTCCCGAGGACACCAATCCATTTGGAGTATTCGTCACGATAACCATACCATCAGCAACAGTTGTGCTGGTGAGCCTTGCAAAGGCGTGCCGGCATTCGAGAATTAATGTTCCGAACCCTTGAACTGGGCTCAACCACGCTGTTTGTTACGTGCGTAGGATCTACCTCCAGACGCACCTCAGGATCCCGCGGCGCAACGGAAGACCCACATCACGCTCAACTTGCCGGGATGCCATGTGCCCTGGGCCTCCCCGCCGACCGCCCCGTCGGAGGGCGGCGTGTATCAGTACAGCGTCGACAAGCACTTTCGCCGCTCCGGCGGCCAGGACGGGCTGCTGCAGCTGATTAACGGGACCGTGACCGTAACGGTCAACGACAGCGCCACGAATGCCGTCCTGGCGTCGACCACCCTGGACCAGATGTGGGGTTTCGCGATCGGCCAGAACACCTGGAGCGCGGACGGGCAAGACCTCACCCCCGCGGCGGCGGTGCCCGCCGGCGTGCCAAAGGTGGGGGTGAGGGGGGAAGCGACGCTGCTGGCGGGCCTCAGCCTTGGGGTCCCAACGCGTGTCGAACTTACGTCGTCCCCATCCAGGGGCCCCCGCGATCAGTGTCGGCCAAGTTACTACGCGCCTGGCACCCTCCCCCCGCACGGTCATGGCCGTGTTGCCCCGCTCCGCCTTCTCTCTCAACCCCCGCCCCTCCCCGCCCGCACTGCGCAGGCCCTCTCCGCCCGCCTGTCCTTCATCTCCATCGAGCTGCACGAGAGGCCGCTGCCGCCGGGGGCCGACCCTGCGGCGCTGGCGGCGGCGCCGCCGCCCGAGGCGGAGCTGCCGCCGTTGCTGCCGTACAGCTACGTCAGCCCGGAGTTTGCGGAGAGCGGCAACATGGTGGAACTGGTGGTGACGGGTGAGTCAGCCCGAGAACGCGGAGTTTAAGGGAGTTTAACGTTCAAGAGTTCCGTAAGGTTCTGCAAACCCGAAAAAAGCCCAGGCACCTCCCGCGCGCCCTCCACGCCCGCCCCCACACCCCGGGCCCCCCTTCCTCAAAGCCGCATTCCCGTCCCGAACCCGCCTGCCCTCCTCGCCTCCCAACCCCAACCCCATCCTCCCCCCCCCGCCCCGCCTCCCAACCCCCTTCCCCCCGCACCTTCACGCATCTTCCGCGTCCCCAACGCCCCTCCCCGCCACCGCCCGCTCCCGCCCGCAGACATCTCCCCCCTTCCGCCGCAGCTGCTCACCGCCAGTGACCTCTCCGGCGGCAAGGTCGCCGTATCCGCCGGCATCAAGCTGCCCGGCGGCGGCCCCACGGTGGTGGTGACCCTGCAGCTGGCGGGCGGGCGGCTGGTGGCGCCCGCGCTGCGGCGGGAGCAGCTGAGCAGCGAGGCGGCCACGGAGCTGCAGTTCTATTTGGAGGACGGACTGCCGCTGCAACTGGAGGTGGCCAGGTGGGGAGTTTGGAGGGGGGGTGACGGGGTCCAGGGAGGCAGGGAGGCGGTGGGCTGACAGTCCAGGGAGGCCCGCAGCTGGAGGCGGGGGGCAGCGGCGCTGTGTGTGGTATGGGGGGCCGGGTGGGGGGTTGTGCCGTGGTTAAGGTGAAGACGCAACGTAGGCGACGCAGGGAAAGCCAGAACCTGTAGTACTTGTGTGTTTGTTGGGGGGCGGGGCAGAGAGGGGGCTGAGGGAGGTACGGGGGCCGTAGGTCAGGCCTGCTGCCGTGACGCTCTCGTCCTGGTGGTTGTCACGCTGCGGGTGGTGTGTGGTGTGTGCCTATCTCCCTCCCTCCCTCCCTGCCTCCCTCCCTGCCCCCCAGGTACGTCACGGCGGAGCACTTCAACGATCCCGCCTGGGAGGCCTACCACGCGGTGGCCGCAGCTTCCCCCAGCTTCCGCTGCCTGCTGTCCGCGGGTGCCACCTCGGGCGTCGCGGAGGGGCTGCCGCTCACGTCCTTCGCCGCCTTTGCCGCCGCGGCGGGCGAGGGCACCAAGTCATGCATGCCGCCGTACACGCCACCGCCGGGGTGAGTGCCGTACGCCTCGGAGGGCTATGGCTATGCTCTTTGTCAGTGGGGATGTCGGACCTGTGTGTGGGTGCGTTTGTGTGTGTGTTTGGGGGCTTTGAGGGAGATTGGGCTTGGGCGTGTCGGGTAGGGAGGGTATTGGGAGGCGTGGAGGGTGTGGGGCGCTGCTTTTGCGGCGCTTGCGACGCTTGCCGGAGTGCTTGCACCGTTGTGATACCGTAGTCGTGATTGACCTGATGTCATGTGCTGAGAGCCAGGTAATTTCCCTTTTATTTGCCTTAGTTTGAGGCAGTTGAAGGGTGGTAAGCTGGTAACGGCCAGGCGAGATGCGATTTTGGTGATGGGTCGCAACCGAAAACTGCCCGGGACGCGGAATCGCGGCTCGCGGCTCGCGGTTCGCCGCAACTCGCCAGCAAGCAAATCTAATTTAGCTACATTTGACGTTAAATACCTGGATTTATTAGTCCCCAGCGGCTGTTTCTGCGATCAAGGCAAGTATATTCAAAAAAAGGGGGCGCGACAGACAGAGCGAGCGGAGTGGCTGCGTTTCGCTGCGACAAAACTGGATTAAAAATAATGAATCATGGCAGCGTTCGTACATAAATGTTTTCCAAAAGTGAAATGCTTCTGGCGAATGATCCCACCGATGTGCTGCGAGGTCAACGCGGAGGCGGCTGGCCGTCTGTTGTGATTTGGCCGTCTTCAACCCAAAGCGCCGCGCAGTCGATTTGTTCTTTCCAAATCTTGAAGCGCGCGCGGCGAGCATCGCATGCGGGGAGGAGGGCGCAAAACATCGTCCCATTACCTGCCTGCTCTCACGAGCCCCTCTGGACGTGTGGAGCCTTGGGGTCCTGCTCCAGCCTCCAAACCCCCCAACCACCGACGGCACAGGCTTCTTCCCTCTCTGCCGCCTGCCCACTCGCCCCCCCCCCATACACTCTCTCCGCCAACGCCCTCAAAATGCCCCGTCCACTTCCCTTCCTCCCTCCTCTCCCCCCCTCCGCCCCATACGCACATACACATACACACACGCGCAGCAAGTCCAAGCCCATTGAGGAGTCTCCCGCCGGCGGCGTGTGTCCCTGGGAGAAGGTCGGCGCCCGTCTGAACGTGTCCTTCCGCCTGGCACGCCCCATCATCCCGCCCTGGCAGCCGCCCCCGCCGCCGCCGCGCTCGCTGCTGGAGATGATCCCGCCACGCGACCTCACGCCCAAGCCGCCGCCCACCACAGCAGCCGACGAGTTCAAGGCCAAGGTGGGTGACTGGCTGGGCGGTCGCTTGCCTGGTGGCTGGGTGCCTGGGTGGGTTTCGGGCTTGAAATGAGGTACGTGGGAGCGGAAGAGAGAGAGCGAACCGCCAACGAAGACCGGACCGGGCCCAGGGGGCCGGGCTACGGAACACACAATCTTGAAGTACTCCCCTTATCCAAGCACACACATTCCTTCGCTGTGGTATCTTTTTTGGGCGGGGCCCCAGCGCGAAGCGCCCAGGGGGGCCCCGCCCTGTAGGATTGCCCATGTCCGTGTCTGGGTTCTGGGATGGAAGTAATTGGACAAGTGCAGACTTTCGGCCAACGGAAAGGCTGCATAAGTAAAAGATTACATTCTTTATTGCACGGTAAATTTATTATTGGAACCCAACATCGCATGAGTACAAACCAGTTTGGCAGTCTCCATGGACCGAGGCCGAGGTCAAACCATCACCTCTCGGCCTATAATTAATTCCAGAAGAGTCATCGTTCCTTAAGGTGGAATTCTGACATGACGGCGTGAAATGAATCTTCGTTTCGGCAAGCAACCAACTATGTTTGCATTGCAAACATTCTTCCCGCGACCACACCACAGCAGCTCTGCTAGCCGGTCCGATCGTCTTGACGCATATTGCTATTACAAAGGTTGCAAGGAGCAAACCATGAGGAGCAAACTGCTGGTTGTTGGACGCCAAGCCGCCAATGCACGCACGATTCATCTGCGGGCCGCCCAACAAGTAGTCCAGTCGGCAACCTAGGGGACTTCTACATTCCCTGTCCTAATGTTTTAGTTGTCAAGCCTCCTCTACGACGAATACCTCGGTAGCGAAGCCTGTGCACTCTCGTCGGCAACTGCACGTCATCGCGACCCTCTCAAACAGTTCCGCTGTCCTTCTGTTGGCAAGTCAGCCTGCGTGATGTGTAATTTCAGCCAATGCGCTGGCCGGATGAGTTGCACAGTGCCGAGACGGCGCGCGATGCTAAACATGGGGCGGATTGCTAAAAGCTCTGGCTGTCTATCAGCAGGAATGTTGACACTCTCACACTTCACGCCCTCGCCGCCCTAGCCCTTCAACTCCACCCGTACGGATTGAACGGGGCCCCGCCCTTTTTCCGGCTTCAAGGAAGCCGACACCAACCCCTTGTCTTACCCCTCTCTCCGTCACAAACTAATATCGCTCAGGTCCGAGTGGTGGCTCGCGCACTGGCTGAGGAGTACAAGGCGCTGCTGCCGCCGCCCGGACCCTCCCTGGACGGAAGCGGCGACGATGAGGCAGCCGCCGGCGGTGGTGGCGGTGGTGGCGGCGGCGGTGCCGAGGCGCGGCACAAGGCGCTGGTGTTTGAGCTCAATCGCAGCGGAAAGTACGCCCAAATGCGGGACTCGCTCAAGGCGTCCGTGGTAGGTCCTGGGTCCTGGGTCCTGGGATGATGTGGGATGCCGCTGCGGTGTCCGGGATAGGGATACCCACCCCGCTACAGGAAAGGCTGTGGCGGTGGAGGTGGCGCAGGGCTGCCCTGTGATTCGAGCGGTTTGAGTCGAGTCGGGTCGGGTGTCGGGTGTCGGGTCCCCCACCTTGTCCTCGCGCCCTCGTCCCTTTCCCTCCTCCTCCCCTCCTCCCCGCCCCCGGGGGAGCAGGTCTCACTGGTCCGCGAGAAGTACCGCAAGTCCGGCAGCATGTCGCCCAACGAGATGGCGCTGCTGTACAACGACCTGTACGGCACTCTGCTGGGCGCGATGCACGCCGCGCTCAACGACATGATTGACGCGGCGGCAGCCCGACCTCGCGACCCGCTGCCGGAGCCGGTACCCGACAAGCAGCGACTGGGACAGCTGCTGGAGCTGGCGGGACAGGTGGGCGGATCTTCTCCCTCGTATTGCATCATATCGTTTTGTATTGTATAGTATCGTATCATATAGTTTCCGTATTTTATTGTTGTGGTTTGGTGAGGTCAACGGTCGACTTCTGTGTGTGTGTGTGTGTGTGTGTGTGTGTGTGTGTGTCGTTACAGTATCTGACCGGGCCCTGACGCTGGCCAGGGGCTGCTAACCCAGCCCCGACGGAAAGACCGCCTAAGCACTCTCCCCCTTGCGGTGGGAGAAGGGCGTGAGGGGCCGCTACCCCCTCCTGCTCGACGCGGAGCTGGCTGCGTCGTACACCCCGTATACGGGTGTACGGCGCAGCGGCTCCCCAAAGGCTTGAGCTCACAGCCTGCCATATACGGCAGCTGGGCCCTTCGTCCGCACAAACAGCAGTCGCGCCGGCGCACTACGCGGCGCCCGCGCTGTCCTGCCCGCCCTGAAGTCCTTGCAGCGCCGGGGCGCCCGGCCGGCCTGCTACCGGCTGGCGGTGCTCCTCTAGGCGCGAAAACAAAGCGCTGAGAACCTGCCCCGAGCTTGGTCCGGCTCGTGAGCGGTCAGTGGTCGGTGTGTGTGTGTGTGTGTGTGTGTGTGTGTGTGTGTGTGTGTGTGTGCCTGCTGTCAGCTTTTGCCCACCTGTGGGACCCGTCCTACTTGATTCCCCTGATCCTCTCCTGCTGCTGCTGCTGCCGCTGCTGCTGTCGCGGCCTCGCTTCGCTCCCCGCCCGCAGTCGGAGGCCCTGGGCGACACCAACCGCGCTGAGGCGCTGCACCAGCGCCGCCTGCTGGCCAAGAACGACGCGCAGGTGAGAGGGCGGGGCTGAGGGCGGGACCGAGGGCGGGAGCGAGGGCGGGAGCGAGGGCGGGAGCGAGGGCGGGAGCGAGGGCGGGACCGAGGGCGGGACCGAGGGCAGGACTGATGTCGGGACCGAGGAGAGGAGAGGCGCTGGGGAGGAGGGCATCCGGCGAAGGAGGGCTGGTTGCACCTCTTTCAGGCGGGGTCGGGGGTCCGGGGCATCGCCTGCCACCCCTCTCTCTCCCTCTCTCTCTCTCCCTCTCCCCACCTCCCCCTCCCTTCCCCTCCACCCTCCACCGCCCCACCTCACAACCCCGCAGGTGTGGTACGAGTACGGCACCTTTTGTCTGCGCCGCGGCGCCGCCTCGCGCGGCCGCGCGGAGCAGGCCTTCCGCGAGGCGCTCTCCCTGGAGCCAACCCACCGGCCGGCGCTGCTGGCGCTGCTGGGCTGCTCCGTGGCGGAGGGCCGGGCCACCGACCCCGCCTATCTGGAGGCGGCGGAGGCGGCGGCGCACCGGCTGATGCAGGTGTCGGCGGAGGCGGCGGTGGCGACGGAGGCGGCGGCGGCCGAAGGGAAGGCGGAGGCGGCGGAGGGAGCGGGGCAGCAGCCCCAGCAGCAGCCCCAGTCCCAGTCCCAGTCCCAGCCTCAGCAGCAGCCGGTGGCGGTGACGCCGGGGGGCGCTTTGGAGCTTTTGGAGCAGTGGGCGGTCATGGCGCTGGTGTATAAGGCCTACGGTGAGGAGGGGAATTTGTTCCGGGGTCTGGTGAGGTTTGGTGAGGTTTGGTGGGTTTTAGGGAGGTTCGGGGGCTCTTGGGGGTTTGAAGAGGGTTGGGTGAGGCGCTTCGTTATTGCCGATCACCACCACCGCCACACTTGGCTCCCCCTACCTCCCCCCCACACACCCCTCCCTCCCTGCCCCAGGCGACTCGAAGCGCTCGGAGCTGGCCAGCTGCGAACAGGAGATGTCGAGGTTGGAGAAGGAGGCCGAGACCGCGGCCTCAGCGGACCCGGGGACGGAGGCGCCGACGGCGGGGGAGGGCGCGGCCCTGCCCGTGCTGGGGGAGCTGCAGGTACCAGCCGAATCGCGTGCGACTGAGCGGGGGTTTACGATAGTCTTGGCAGGGGGGGGATAAACGACGAAACCGCAGCGAATGGAGGGAAGGGATGGAGGGAGATTATTTTTTTGTGGGTGGCTGGGTTCACCAGATTGTGTACACCACCACCACCCCGGTTAGAAGCGGTTGCGTGGAGCACGTGGCGGCGCGAATGGCGGCTGCCTGGAAGGATCAAACATGCGGTGCGATTCGGAAGCGTATGACCCGTGGGTCGCTCCTGTCTCGTGGCCCCTGCCCGCCGGGTTCCCGCCTCTCCTTCAGTGTCTCCTCCTTTCTCAACCAGCCGCTGCATTAGTTCGCCTTCCGGGCACGTCGGCCGGCCTCCCACCAGCCCTGCCACCATCCGCCTCCCTTCCCCGCCCTCGCACTTCACGCCCACCCCCTCCTCCCCACTCCCCGTCTCGCAGGCCCGCGCCTTCATCTCCCTCGCCACCTCCCTCCTCAAGACCCTCTCCCTCCCCTCCGAGGCCCTCCTCGCGCTCGACCTCGCCACCGGCCTGCGGCACTGGCCCTCCGTCGACGACGAAACCCGCCGCGAGCACCTGCTGGTTTCGGCGCTGGCGGAGGCGGCGGCGGCGGCCGCCGCCGGCGGCAGCGCCGGCGGCGTGGGCGAGGCGCTGCTGGCTCCTGGCGGGCCACTGATTGGTCTGATGCGGCGCGGTGGTCGGATCGGCTGGCGCACCAAGCTGCTGACTGCTCAGTTGTACCGGGAGGTTGGGGCGGTGGACGAGGCCATCCGGTACTACCAGGTAGGGCGGGTGTGGTGTGGTGTGAGCGACATGTCACTCACAAGTTCTTTTACATAAACAGTCTCTGTACAGAGACTGTAATCGAACAGTCTCACGTTTCGACATCGTATCCGGGGCGGTTGATTCGTTGGTTGGTTGGTTGGTTGGTTAATTGGTTGGTGATCGTCCGCTTTCCTGACAATGTCTGCAACATCCGCCCCCGCGCCCTCGGCCCCCGTCTCGCAGGAGTACCTGGACGAGGCCCGGCAGGCGGATTTGGTTTCGGAGGTGGAGCTGCCCGTGTGGCTGCAGCTGGCGGGCTGCTACGCCGGTCGCGGCCAGCACCGCTATGCGGCGGACGTGTACCTGCTGGGCGCGGCGGCCGCGCCGGGCTGTGCGGCGCTGTGGAGGGGAGCGGGGCAGAGCTACGCGGAGGAAGGTGGGAGACGTGGCACGACGCGTGACGGGACGGGGCGTGATGATGATTCTTCCCGCCCCCCACCCCCTGTTTTCCGACCCACGTTCCTTTCCAATCCCCTTTCGGTCCCCTTCCGTCCCCCCCTTCTGTCCCCCCCTCTCCCCAAGGCGACCTCGCCTCTGCGGACATGTGCCTGAGTGAGGCCAACGTGCTGGACCCCGAGGACCCGGGCGCCTGGGGCTGGCTGGCGCTGGTGGCGCTGAGGGACGGGCGGGGGCGGGACGCGGAGGCAGCGCTGGGCTTCGGACTGCGCTGCGGTCTGGATGAGCCGCGGGTGCTGCTGGCCCTCGCGGAGGAGTACCGCACCGCCGGGCAGCTGAGGCAGGAGCAGAGGGTGCTGCAGGTGGGGTTGGGGGAGGCGGCGAGGGCCAGCGTGGGGGGCGAGTGGGCCAGCGGGCGAGCGACTTCGGGGAGGGGGGGAGAGCGGGCGGGAGAGAGAGAGAGAGAGGAAGCGAGCGCTGCGGGCCTCCGGGCCCGGTGCTGGGGCTGAGCGCTGGGGCTGTCCGATCGTTGCTTGCCTCCTGACCTTCGCCCCTCGTTTCGCGACGGGGCGTCCTCGGCTCACGTGCCCCGGCCCTGAGTTGCCCAGCCCGTAAACCCAACCTCAACCCGCGCCGCCCCACCCCTGTCGCCTCCATTCCTTCACTGCGCTTTTTCCTTTCCTTTCCTTCCCACCCTCACCCTCGCCCACACCCACACCCTCACCCCAACCCACACCCTCACCCTCACGCCCTCTGCCCCCAGGAGCTGGCTGTTCGCCTGATGCCTGAGAGCTGCTCCATGCGTCTGCTGCTGGCTTGCTGCCTGGTGGCTCAGCACTGCGGCCCCGAGGCGGCTGAGCAGCTGGCGGCTGCCCGGGAGCTGGCAGCGGGGGAGGACGACCTGGCGCAGGTGGAGCAGCTGGAGGGGCAGCTGAGGGGCATGGCGTGAGCAGGAGGGAGGAGGAGGACGGGGTAGTTAAAACGGCCCGGGGCGAGGGAACGCAACGCGAGGACGGGGGACGGGGGAAGGAGGAGGGAGGAGGATGGGGGGGAAGGAGGACGGGTACTTTGACAGATCGGTCTCGCATCTCGCATCTTGAAAATTACAAAAAGAGGGCTGTAAAGTATGAAGCGCAGCGAAGGAACGGATGGGGTAGGCCGGGCCGGCCTGGGGCTAGGCCGGGAGCGAGGGCGAAGGTGGGACGCTGTGTGGGACGGAGCCCATGGGCCCGGGAGGGGGAGGTGGAGGGCGGGGGACCCGCGCCGACCCCGTCGGCGCCGCCGGAAGGGTGGCCCGGCGGTGTGGGGGCGGAGCTGAGCCGGTGCTTCAGCTGAGGGACGTGGCGTGCGGAGGGCAGGGGTGTGTGTGTTGAGGGAGGGAGGTAGGGGGGTTGCAGGGATGGAGGTGGGAGGGGGGAGGCTGCTGGGGTGAGGGCATTGAAGATCGGGGCGTTGTGCAGTGGGTCGGAGGGAATTGCGGCGCGGCGCAGTGGGGCCATCGGCGGGATGTTCAGGTTCAGGTCGGGGCGGAGGAAGGGGCATGTGATGTTTTGGCGCCAGGTGAACGCAGGGCAGTGCACGGAGGGGGCGCAACCATTTGGTGTGGCGCATCGGTGCGTGGAGGGGGGACGGAGGCGGAGGCGGTGGGGCAGGGCGGTGGTGCTTTGAGTGCTTGAGGCTGGAGGTCCGCACGTGAGCCGGGGGGAGGTAGTGGGCGGTTGAGGGCGCTTAACGTGATGCAAGAAGCCCTTGAAGAGGGAGGGAGACACGCTGTGGCAGGGGTGCTACAGGCGCAGCGGTGGGCGTGGGGATATGGATCGGAACATTCCCGCGACTGTCCTCTCACGCGAGACCACACGCGCAGAGGCAGCGCCTGCACCGTGCACCGGGCCGTGACACTGAACGAAACGCACATCGACTCATCGCATGTCCCGCGTGTGAAAGCAACGCAGACAAAGCCCCACCCAAATACAACAGTGGGCGCTCTTTCGATCCATTCACATCTGAGATCACATCCGCCGCCGACCCCCCAGACACAGCTCCCCGCCGTCTGAATGAGGGACCTGTGTACGGCCGCTGTTCCTCCCGCCGGAGCACCACGGCACGGCAGGCGTCTAGTATACAAATGTACGACGGGCCCCACCACAGTAACAACAACAAACAGCCGCCAGATTCGAAAATTAGTCGTACTCGTACTCGAACAAGTGCTCGTACTCGAACACAGCCCTGTGCGTCGCTGGGCCCCGCCATCATCATCATCATCATCATCAGGGCACCATATCGCGTCCCCGTGGTGCACAACAGCCGCACCCACATCGGCCACAACACGCCCCTAAGAGATGACGTACATTGAAAGATGATGATACAGGCACCGTACTGCGGGTTTACGTGTACATATGGCCCTCCGCCGTTACGTGGGTTACGATCAATATTGCGACGCCCTCGTGCCTTTCGAACATATACTGGTACAGCGGCGGCGGCAGCGCGCCGCCTGATGGGTGCTCTGACAATCTGACGCCCCCGACCACGGGCGCCAGGCGCAAACTGACAACCAACAACCGACAACCGTCACCGCTCAGCGGCGACGCGGCAGCAGCGGTGGCGGCGGCACACGCACGCCCAGAGCCGCCCGGGACGATGATGCGCGCACCGCACCGCACCACACCACATCGCAGCCGAGCCCCGCACCACTACGCCAATCCTCATTACCCCTTCCCCTCTTCTCTCCGAAGAACGCACTCAGTACCCAATCGAGGCGCCCCAAGCGCCACAAAGTGGTGGTTGTGGGCGTTTCGAGCCCCACCGCTCCCCACCGCATCGAAGAAGGAAAAAAGAAGAAGACTTCCCGCCGTTCGTCATCTCTCGAGCGCTTCCGAGGTGGTTGGTTTTCGATGGCGATCAACTAACCCGTACTGATACGACAACGCACAACGATCCGACCTCTTTCGGGTTTGTGCATTCGAGGAAGACAAGAACCAGACACACATACACACATGCCCACGTGCCAATCGTCACGTCTCCATCGCTGCACCCGGCGGGAACTGTCCCGACCCAAGTCGTCGGCCCACGTCCGCTGTGGTACCGTTTTTCTTACCCCCCGGGACCACCAGCACAGCAGCAAATGGACCGCTGCTTTGACAGGTCCGGGCATCAACTCTCCGTCATCGCCATTATCATCAGCAGCAGCAAGCTCCCACCACCACCACCACCACCACGAGGCAGGTTGGGCGGGCGGGCGCGAGCCACCCAGTGTACACCGCCCCTCCGGTGTGCACCCAATGCGCAAAGCCTGACGAGCATCCAGAGAGCCTCCCCGCCCTCCCATTCGGTCAACGCGGACCAGCGAGAGGGTTTGACCCGCACGAAGAATATACGGCACATAGCAGCCAAGATCCAAATTTACGGCATGCGGATCCAGAACCCATGGTTGGATGGATGGATGGATCCACCCCGACCCGCACTGCTTGGGCGGCGCGTCGCTTGCGCTCTCGTCAAATCTTTCGATAAGTAGTTGGCTACGTACGAGCACTCAAACTAAAACCGTTACCGGTACTTTTAAGACCCTCGACCAAACCAACCGGCAACTGGCAACCGGCAACAACCACAGCCCCCGCGGCAACGCCATGCACTCCCCCGCTCGCAGCAAACAACCCTTCGGTCCACGCCCTCTCTCTCTCTCCCTCCCTCGCTCCTACATGAGTAAATGGTCACACACACGCACCGAGACATGCCCCTCAGCTGCCGCTGCAGCAGCATCATGCACACCCCGCCCATGAATTTCGGTGATTCTTCGCTCCCTCCCATTCCGTCTCGAGCTCTCGACCCATCTCTTCTCAACAGCGGCCATTCTTCTCATGCACACCAAGCAAAAGCAAGCAAACCAAAAAACAAATGTCGATTGTGTCGACCTTTTTCTTCCCCATTCTTCGCTTCCCTCCCTCCCTCGTTTCTTCTTCTTCTTCTCAATCAATATCTCGGTTCGGTCCCGTCTGGGCCCTTAATCGCAACAGCCTCCGGTCATTCCTCCCTCCCTCCCTCCCTCCCTCCCTCCCTCCCTGTCACACACTCCCTCAGAATCAATCATCTTTCCTCTCCGCGCATTCTCCGCATCCCCAATCCCCTCAACTCGCCGCCACCGCCGCCACCGCAGCAGCAGCAGCATCCGCCATCAACAGGTACACACTGTCTCCTAAAGTCCCCGAGCTACAAATACGCCGTAAGCGGGCATTCGACGGTCGCAAAACAACACTCACCCACCCGCCGTCGCTGACGCACCCACTCATCCACCCACTCGCCTGCTGCGGCCAAGATACGAAACACACGCATCAGCATCTCACAGCCATCACCACCACCACCATAGGGGCCCTCGCGCCCTAGGCGACCGCGCGCCGCGCCTCCACCTCAATCGCCGGGTTCGGCTTGACAACCACCTCAACCCGCAGCTGCCGCCCGGCGCTCCGTACAGCCTGTACGAGCTGCTGTACAGTGGCGGCGGTGGCGGCGGCGGGGCAGTCGACCAGCGTGAGGTGCCGCAGCGCTGGCAGAGCCGCCAGGCGCATAAGGCCCCCGGCGGTCAGGTCGGGGCCGCCGCGCGCGATGTACAGCTCCTGTGCGGTTTCGGAGGATCGGGGGGTAAGCGGAGGGAGGGCGCCTCTTGTCGCGTTTTCCGCGGTTATTTTTCGCAAACTTCTTGCACACACCCTTGCTTACCAGAAGGTGCTTTCCTTTCCGACGCCAACGTCCTCCTCCGCCTCCTCCTCCTAGCACCTTCTCCCTACCCTCCCCGCCCACGGCGCGGCAACAACGTTTCCAGCCCAACCCACGAGGCACGCACCTGCAGCGCCGCCGCCGCGCCGCCGCCGCTAGCCGCCAGCTGCGCCAGCACCCCATCCCGTGCCGTGTCCAATCCCGC
This sequence comes from Pleodorina starrii, assembly GCA_030267565.1. NCBI lineage: Eukaryota > Viridiplantae > Chlorophyta > Chlorophyceae > Chlamydomonadales > Volvocaceae > Pleodorina > Pleodorina starrii. The sequence goes on along the minus strand of BRXU01000007.1, from coordinate 3,680,388 downwards.
CAGCTCCAGCCGCCTCAGCCGCGGCAAGCCCCGCAGCAGCAGCAGCAGGCCCTGCTGGCAGTACATGCCGCCCAGAGACAGTCGAGCCAGGTTGGGCAAAGAGCCGACGGCGGCGGCTGGCGCCGCGGCCGCGGCCGCGCCGCCGCCGGCGGCGGCCTCACCGCCGAGGCGGTCGAGGCCGTCGTGCAGGGCCGGTTGCGGCATCGACCCGGACCGGCGCAGATTGAAGTTGCCCAGGCGTAGGTCAGTCAGAGAGCAGCAGCTGGAGAGACGGGGGAGGACAGGAGGGCGCGGGGGGAGACGGGGGCCGTTGGGGACTGTTGAGGTATACTTGTGGAGTACCGAAGTCGGACGAGAGGAGGAGGAAAGGAAGGACAGCCCGTCCTGAAACACGTGACATGGACACATGGTCGCTGCCCGACCCAAATCACGGCCTTTGACGCAAAGGCCGCTCGGGCCCCAGTACGGCACCCGGGCTCCACAAAAACGGCTTGCGCGTTTTGTCGCAACCCGTCGCCGCAGCCAACCGTGCTGTGCGCTCTTCTCATCTACCTCGCAACCACCCACCCACCCACCCACCCATCCGCCGGTGATTCTCTTGGCGGACAGGTAATCCACGTCCAGTGCCCGTAAGGCTTCCCTGTTTGCGCTCTACCTCGCGCCCGCCCGTTCCTTCTGTTAAGCGGGGTACGGCAACCCAGTTGGCGCCCGCCACTTGCCGCCCCGCCCGCCAAATGCACCAACGGCTCACTCACCGCGACAGCGCCGCAAGGCCCTCCGTGTCCACCTCCCACGCCGTCCCTAGATCCAGCACCTCCAGCCCCGTCACCTGAGCCAGGTGTCGCAGGCTGGCGCCGTAATGCTGTACGGCAGTGCCGTGCAGGTACAGCGCACGCAGCGAACTGGCGTGACGGCCGCAGACGGCCGCCAGGCCGGCGTCACCGAAGGCGCGGCAGCCCTGAAGGACCAGGGAGCGAAGCTCCGAAGCCGGGGCGTCAAAGCCTGAGATGCCGGTGACGCGCGTGGAAGTTAGGTCCAGGGAGGTCAGGTTCGGAAGGCGCGTGGCGCCCAACTGCGCGACGCCGGCGTCGGAGACCTCGACGCATCGCTTGAGGCTTAGCGATCGCAGCGCGGGCAGCCGGGGCAGGTACGCTAGTGATTTGTCGTTGATGGTCAGAATGTTATGGCAGCTGTCACCCAGATCGAGCTCGATGAGGCTGTCCGCGATGGGACTGGCGAGGGCGCGCAGGTGGCTGGCATCTGCCCATCGCGAGGCGCGAAAGTTGCGCAGCCGCGCGCAGGCGTAGAAAAGCCGTTGGAGGTCAACAGCCTTCAAGAAATTGCACTGCTTGACGTCCAGGTTTTGTATGCGGTCGCCAAATTTGAAAACCGACGAACAACCCTGGTCGTCCACATGTTCGCAGCCGAAGAACTTCTCCAACAGCTCGACGCAGACGTACTCCTTTTGCGTGTCAATAAAGGCCAGGGAAGTCAGCTGAGGGCATGTCTCAACTACGCGCTGCAGCGTCAGGTTGGTGCCGCCAGCGCTGGTCCGGAGGGTCGAACCAGAAATTCTGGCGCCCGTAACCTCGTCATTTACAAGCAGTCTGGAACCCTTACATGCTAAACGGAGTGCCTTGCGGTCCTCCTCGGTCAGCGCAGTGTATATGTGGTTGCAAAAAGCCGAAGACGGCAGCGACACTAGCAAGGAGTCAACTGGCAACGTATCCGCCATCATAAATTTTATTTACCGAGCTGTGCCATTATCAGATGAAGCATGCACAGACGCTAAAGAAGAAGCGGTCACAGTACGACAACGACGTGGACGTTGAGGTTCGTTAGCTCCGCTCTGATCCGCTCAGGTCCGCACCCTGCAGAAAGTCCTTCACAGTAATCTGCGGCTGATGTATATTGAAGAAAACCGACCAGATTGGATCTTGATCGCCAATTCGTGCGGCGAATTGGCTTCGGCCCTAGCTGGCATTAGTGGCATCCGTTTTAGGGCCAATCGGATTTCAGGGCCCATTTAACACTGTGCCGTCCTTTCCTTAGCGGACTCATAACGCAATATTTTCTCTTTATTCAATATAGAGCGGAACATGCGATTCGACGCGCTTCGTGTGGGAAAGCTTATAAATTCGCTTCCGCACTGGTAGCACCATCGCACCGTCTGGAGCATGGCTCGGCCCAGCATACGCTTTATTTTTTTTGTTGCTGCCTTGCGCCTGCCATTCGAAATTTGGCCGCTGTGCAGTCGCCTCTCGTCTGCTGCTGCAGGCTGCCGCCTGCAGGGACCATCGCGAAACTGACACGCCTGTGATGTGCTGTGCTCTGCCAAGCCATGAAGGGCCTCGCCTTACCTTGCCTTCCCCATACCCACGTCGCTTCGGTCGTGTCACTGCGGTTCGTGTTTCTCAACCCACGCTGATGTGCCCCGCCAACACGTTCCACCACCACCACCCGCTACCTCCCCCACGGGGTGAAGAGTGCAGCGTGGAGAGAGGCTCAGACAGATGGGATGGGATGGTACGGATGGGCTGGGCTGGGCTGGTACGGATGGAGGTTACTCGGCACTTGAGGGCCAGCCCCAAGGACCCTGCATCGCCTCAGGAGGATTGCAAGGTGCACTTATGATGCAAGGTCCATAGCCGCTGCTCATGCAACTCTGGCACTGTCTTCCAGGAACAAGGGGCCGCTGGATGGAAGGACAGCGAGGCCCGAGGCGCGTTTCATGTGCCCACCACTACTGTTACAGCCGCATCCGCCGCCTTCCCATCGTTCGCCGACTCACGGCATAAAACCACAAAAGCTAAAAGGAGCGAATCACATCTCCTCTTCAGAAGCTCAGCCGCCGTCCGCAAACACGGCTGGTGGATCCATCATTCAGGATCTCACCAGGTGCATACCTTGCCCGAACCTTCAACGACCAACAAACCATGCAACTGACGACGCCGCAACGCCAACACCACCACCAGGTAACCAACCAAAGACGCACAGCAGCCAGGCGCCTCGCGCGGAAAGGGACAGGGAGAACAACGCTCGGCCAAAGGCCAGCAGCACATCGCAACCACGCCGCAATACGTCGGCTTTCGCTTATGAAAAAAACCAAACCCCACAAAGCGTACAACAGAAGAGGCGTACAACAAGGTCAAAGGCCCCCAGGCTGCCTCGACCGGTTTTTACAAGCAGGCCCAGCAGGGAGAAGCCTCTGTAGAGAAGGGACGGGACCCGCCAATCGGACCTCAACGACACCCCGTCACCGAACCCCCACCAAAGGCGACGAGGCGGCAAGACAAAGCGGATGAGACACGATCCAGACCCCAAGCTTCCACGACGCCGGCGCTGTCCCTGCTGAAAAGCGATCCAAGGTAACACTCGGAGCTTGCCAGCAGGGAAGACAGCGCCTCGGCTGCGACTGCATGCCGTACCATTCTCCGTACCTTCCATACAAACCGGAGCCCGCCCCCCAAACCCCCTAGAGATACATCCGCCGCGGGCCCACGTGCCAAGCTCTTGCCGAAGACCTCCTCTCAGCAAGAAAGCCCAGGAAAGGCGCCGCGCACGCATATTACCACAGGAGGGCCATGACGCCATACATGCGAAATACAATCAAATGTCTGCGTTGGCGCCGACTCGAAAAGAAGCATTTCGCAGGACGAGTGGATCCACCGCTGCCCCCTTGCCGGCCGCCGCGCATGGCGTCGCGCACCTGCCACGTCCCTTATTTCCCTTCCCCCCCCCCACACCTTTGCTGTCGGCGCACGAGCTCGCGTGCAGGCCCCTCCACTCAACCCCTCCCTCTCAGCAGTCAATCCCCCGGCTGACAGGCCCATCCGTGCCATCCTGCCTCTTCAGGCCTTAAAGCGGCACAGAGCAGCGCGTGGAGGCACACAAGCGAAGGTAATCAGACCGAAGGATCCGCAAGAGAAGCGGACGCGGTGCGGGTGCAGGAGGAGGAGAAACATTCACCGGAACCCACATTCGAGTTCTCATACGCACAACCACAACGAAACCAAGACAACAACCGTGTACTCGAACACATACGGCGTGCTGAGGGCGGCGAAAGAATGACGCGCAGCGAAAGGACACGATGACCCGAAGCCCGCACACGCCCAACGGTAGATAAGGCAGCAAAAGCCAGCGGCGCCGTGCCGCGCCAAGGCGGCAGCGGCGAAGGCATTCAGGACTACTGGCAGAGATTTCGCTGCCGCGCCCCGCGCGCGTCTGCGCTTGAGATGGACACGCAGTAAGGAGGGCGCCCACCGTAAAAAGGCCACAGCCCGCCCACGCCGTCGTCCTCCGCAATACACGTGCACAGCGCATGAGGGCGCCGTGACAATACTGCCGTGCCACCCATTCGTTCGCACCAGCACCGAGCTTCAGACGAGACGGAGACGGACACATGGCCCCGGGCCCGGGGCGCCCTCGCCCTCCCGACAAACGCGACGCGAACACAGGAGCCCCGGCCGTCGATCGACCTCACGTGACACGGCCTCTGCGTATGGAGACTCCTTCCTCGTCTCCTTGCCGTACTGACGTGTTTTGTCAACAGTCGGACGAAATTCCTAAAACACGCGCGAAATCGGCAGAGCTCGGCGCGCGCAACGAACGCCAACTTTGCAATGACCTCCCAAACAAAAACGGCATCTCGCACATGGCCGCGCCACCGCCCCCGCGATACCATAAACGGCGGTCGGCGCCGCCGGCCATGCACGGGCAGGGAATCACTCACTCGACGAAACGAGACAGAAGCAGCAGCAATTAGCTGCCGACCGCTTAACGGACAGTGCCTATGTTCAGCCGTCGCTATGCGCAGGGGATTTCTTCTTCGGGGGCAGATATATAATGGACGCAAACACGATCCAACGCAAACACGATCCAGCCAAGACCCTACATACCTTCATAACCTGCAATTTTCTTCTCTTCTCTTCCCTTCCTGCCTCTTCCCTGCCTGCCTGATGATCGGACCTTACCGGTATCTTCATCCCCAACTGAGATCCCCGCCCGCCTGCTGACCGCCCAACCGCGGCGCTCCACAACCCCACACCAGCCAGCGAGATTGAGAGAGCGCGCCCGTGGTACAACTGTACGACGGCGGCTGGACCACGCCACGCCCCTGGGAAAGCAGCGCCGCGGCTGCGTCTTCTCTCTCCGAACACCAAAGCCCCAGTCCGCCGTCCTGGAGCGACCCGCGGGTCGGCCCGGCGGGCGAGCGCCCACATGACCCCGACAATGAACGATGCCCCACTCCAGCAGCAAGCAATCACCACCTGCATTGCACCACACCGGCCCTCGGGGCCAGCTCCAAATCAGGCAATGCCGAAACGGTGCGGCCGCGATTGCGGCTCCTAACCAGGCAATGCAGTGCTGCAAATGCGCCGATCAGAGCCGCCTACCCACACTATTGCTCTCGACAACAGCGACCACAGAAGCGAAGGCCAGTGCTCTCCTCCTACTAAGCACATGCACATATGCAAGGAGCCCCGGTAAAAAAAGAAATATTGGAGTGATGGATCCCGCTCCGCGCCGGCATTCCCCAGCGCGGCGCGGCCCTTCGGCGGGAGTCTCAGTTCAGCCCATCGGTCTTGAGACGGAAGCGCGCCGCGCGGGCGGCGCACGACCCCCGGCCCAGGGCCAGGCGCTCCTTCGCTTTGTGCCACATCCGGCAGGAGGCGCTGCGGGGCGGCGCGGAGCGGAAATCACGCGCACAGGGCAACTTCCTAAAACGCGACAGAAAACAGCAAACTAGCAACGAGGAGCGCACTCCTTACGAGCGACAGACAGACAGGCGAAACTGAAAAGATGCCGACTGGAAATTGTTGCACACCGCGCAGCAGCCTGCAAGGCGAGCCACGAACGGCCCCATACGGCACACGCTTATGAAACAACGCACACGCACATACACACACTTACAAAGTATGCACCAACTAACAATGGTCAACGCCATGAGAAAGGTCCAACAAATTCTGCTCCTCTGCTTTTACTCATAATCCAAATCGAATCATGCAACCGCGTCTTCGACGTCCTTGGTCAGTGATGGCCCCCCAATGCAGTGCTGCCCCCGGGGATTCGGGAGGCCGGCACAGCGCCACGACCGAGGGCAGCCGCCACCGCCCGGCCACACGCAGCCGGCCGGCTCCGAGACCAGGGGGCAAAACAATGATACGTGACAACTGACTCAGTAAAAAAGCGCCTGTGCTGAGCTGCCAGAGCAAGCCGTAAGAAGCAAAGAGCTCAGAGCAGTTGGCCAGGTGCGACAACCGTCAAACGGATCAACTCGCACAAACCACGCTCGGGGAAAAGGGTTCGGGGCAATCTGCCCGGGAGGCTGCTGCCGGATAAGGCTGCGATCGCTGATAACAAACATGTGCACAGTGCGCCAGTGCTCTGCAATGCCGCAGAGAGGAACCGCAGAGCCGCCCGACTACGGCCAAACGATCCTTTCGGGTAGCGCACCGGCAGCAGCAGCAGTGGCGGTCCTGAACGGCAGTGATCGAACATCTCCAGTACGGTGCCGCCCGCACCGCCCGCCATGGCTGCATTATCTCCACGACTGCTTCGCCGCTGCTGCCGCCGCTACGCCGCCGCTACCATCCGCCGCTGTCGCAACGCTCAGAAGCACGCGGGTGTACGGCACTTGGGCAAGTACGGCACCAGGATCACATGATGCAACTGCGCAGGTTTCGGCAGGCGACTGCTGGAGCCCGCCGCCGTGGCGCCGTTCAGTTCCGACGCCGGATACCGGCCGGCGTCGCCTTCTCCTTCTTCGTCACCGGCTGCGCTGCGTAATAGATCCACGGCTCGCAGCACTCGTGATCGCCGCAGTCGCAGTCTGCCTCAGAAGAAACGGCGGCGGAACGCGGGGGGGCGGCGTTGGGTCGGGATGACGAGGCGGCCGCCGCGGCTTGCACCGGGGTGAGCCCCCGGACGACGCCGTCCTTGCCCACGATCTGCTCGAGGTGCTTCGTGCAGGACTTGGCCTGGGCAAGCAGCACCAGCATGGTCTTATAGAGCTGCGGACGGTCGTGGTACGAGGCCCGGGAGGGCACGCGCGATGCCACGATGCCGTGGCGCGCGGCAGATAGGGCGTTCAGATAAGACAACGCCTGGCTGTTCGCACGCGGCTGGAGCGTCTTGTCATATTTGGCACGCTTCTCGGGGTTCAGAAGGGTCTTATAGGCGCTCTGGCAGTCCTGTGCAGCGAGACGAGCAAGGGGACAAGCAGGGGCGGAAGTTCGTTCGAGTAGGTGACAAAACAACAGCAGCGCGACATGAGAGCATGGATTGCATGGATTTTGTTCACAAACTGCGCGGGTGGGAGGCAGTAACCGCTCGGTAAAGCTGTGGCACCAAGATGTGTATGCGACGCGGCGCCCTCCGTGCCAAAATGCGGATCCAGCCGCGCTAAAACTGACCAAAACGGCGAAGTAACAAATTCAACAGCAGCTGAGCGAATGCGCGCAGTCATGGAATAGTGAGAAATCCCGCCAAACGGAGTGCATACTTCCGGCAAGCCGATCGTAAGCTTTGCCATCTGTACAATTTCCATACATACCAAGCTTGGTTAAGTAACGCCAAGGCTGGGCAAGGTGACAACGCTTGGCTCACCATGAACGCGTTGGCTGTCATAGGATCCCCAGACGCGTCCGGGTGCATCTGCTTGACCTTGCAACGATAAGCAACCTGTCAAGCGTGCACAATGCATGCGTGATGAACCAGTCGATGGTGCAGCAGGCCCACGGCCGGTACAACGGAGGTTGCGATGCGCACAACGCCAACAAAACATGATTCAGGCGTTATGCCTCTACCAGCTGCGACTAGGCGCTTGCAGGCCACTCCGACAAGGTCCCATCGTGCGTGCTACTCGTGACCAACACGCGCCACTCCGTGGCCGGCTCACCTTGATGGTCTCCTCATCGGCGTCCGGACGGATTCCCAGCGTCCGATAGGGGCATTTGGAGCTCAAGGAAAGGGTGCGGCTAGCAGCCATGAAGCAGCACTTCACGGCTACGGAGCTCCTCGAGACGGGCGCGGACCGCAGCGTCGTTGTGCTCGTCCGCGGGCGAGGGATGCGCTCCATAAAGCAAGCCCGCTGCATTTTTGACGCGCTGCTCGGCAACAATTGCCTAATCCTAACTTCGTGAACAACGCCTACAAATCTGCTCACGCGTTCAGAAGCAGGCGTTTTCGGGCAGTAACAAGCAGGAAAGCAGGGTTCACTTCTATTCAGTGCAGACTGTTGAGCGGCCAAATATATCTGCAGGTGGAGTATTTTATATACTGGTGAAAGTAGCGAGCGTAAACCCAGCTGTGTAATGCCGTCGTGCGCTGCAGGACCTTTTGACGTCGTGCGTCCGAGGTCATGGTTGCCATGGTTTCTTACAGATATCACATGCTACTCTCGCTACCTTATTTTCCTTACTCATTGCCTTATCCTGGTAAAAGCATTTGGGCTCCGTCCCTACTATAGTCTACACTCCAACCATCATGCTGGGTTCCTGGGCGTTGACTTTTGCGTCCTTCATCTGGGTGCGATGGAGGTAAATATTTGACGATGAGAATCGCGTTGCTCAACTGTGAGGACGCGGAGAAATGGAGGGACTGGACGGAACGGCCGGAGCGGCTCTGGGGCGGACTACTTCAAAGCTCAGCAGATACTTTCACGACGTTCAGGCAAGCTCATATGTAATGTCCATGCCGTTCCTGTGGAGCTTTCACCGGATCAGCATGGTTGAGCATTGCATGAGTCATGGAGAAGATTTAACAGGGGAGGAATAGCGCGAATAGGGCCGAGGAAGCGCACCCGATGGCCACTTGCACCGGCACATCCAAAGTTCCATGGACAGGCCATGCCAGATTTTTGCGCCAACCCAAAACGTATCGATGGCCGCGGTGAGCGGCGCGGCCAACTACTACGTAGGCATTAGGCCGGAGCGGGATTTCATCATGTTGTTGAACCGTGCGAATTGTGATGCAACCATAGTCAAGAGGATAAGGACTCCAGTTTTGGGTCATACGTGCAGTTGGTCTCTCTCTCTTCCCATGCGACGGGTCCGTCCTATGCTCGACACGTCGTACCCGCGCGGAAAGCAGCACACCAATCATCATCACGTCTCCCACCCAGCCCTGCCAGTTTGTCGGCGACATCGCCCTACCACGAACTGCTCTTCCACACCCCCACACCGCCACCGCCCCCATCACGCCGGCAGCTCCGTCATAGTGCCCCGTGCAGCGCGGCGTCCTCAGCACCAGCGCCCCACCAGCGCTCCCCATCCGCAGCCGCGCGTGTTTTCAAACACAACACACAGCTCACACCCTCCAGCCGCTGAACACACCCGTCTGAAGATGCGTTCCGCCTATTCGTGCCAAGCCACGCCGTGCTGGCTAGGAAGGCCGCCCGCTTGAACCCGTCGGGGATTGGGGCGGTCCCCGACGGGCGGTCGGATCCGTCGGCCCGACGGGCAGGAGCGTCTCACGTTTTCCCACACACCCATGCAAAACACACAAGCACACACACACACGCACATGAACCCACATGACCAAACATGCAACTCTGCACAATACACGGTGGACATGTGCACAAAGGTCGCACGTTTCGAATTCCTGCGTGTTTGCGCGGCTCGGCGCGGGACGGCTCGGTGTCTGTCGACATACCTCCCACAGATGCCATGCGGGCGAGTTTCCGGATCCAGTCACGTGTCGCGAGCTGTACGACGCCATACTGGTGGGCGGTAGCCACTACAGCGCGTACGACGATCTGCCATGGATACGGCAGCTGGGGCGATTGCTTCCGCAGTACATTCGGGCGGGCGTTCGCGTGGTGGGCTGCTGCTTCGGTCACCAGCTCCTTGCGAAGGTGAGCATGCCTCACTCATCGGCAGTCGTCAGGTCATGGCCCCTGGATACGGCACGCATTGCGCCCTGGATACGGCACGAATTGCGCCCTGGATACGGCACGAATTGCGCCCTGGATACGGCACGAATGGCGCCCTGGATACGGCACGAATGGCGCCCTGGATACGGCACGCATTGCGCCCTGGATACGGCACGCATTGCGCCCTGGATACGGCACGCATTGCGCCCTGTAAGGATGACTGGAAAAGGCGACAAAACGCGCATCCGCCGCGGCCGCGACCGCGGCGCGTATCCCCTGACCCGCTTATCGCGCGCCGCGCGCGGCCCTAAAACCAAAACCTGGTTCTTGATGCGCTCTTTGATCTTTACCCTCGGGCCACCGCCCGCTTCTCGTCCTTGCATCGTCTGCCGTGCGGCTGTGATGCCGTACTCGTGATCGCGAGCCCAGGCGCTCGGCGGCGCAGTGGGCAAGAACCCCTCGGGGCGATTCGTGTTGGGCGTCGAGGACGTGAGCGTGGACGTGGCAGCAGCGCGGCAGTGCGGGCTGCTGCTGCCGCCTCCACTCGACCTTCAACAGCAGCACGCGACGGCGGCTGGGGCTGGGGCTGCTGACGGCGGCAGCGGCGCCGCCGCGGCAGCGGGCGGCGCTGCTGCGGCGGTGGGGGGCGCTAGCGGGTCCGTGGAGGCAGGGGCGGAAAGCGCCGGCGCGAGTCCGCGTGTGCGGCTGCGGATGCTTCAGAGCCACGGAGACCAGGTGTTGGCGCTGCCGCCGGGCGCGTCGCTGCTTGCCACGTCAGGTACGACAGTTCGTCGTACGCGTGAGATGGTCTGCGTACGGAACTGGGGGAGGGTGGAGGTAAGGGAAAGCAATCTGAATGGCCAAGCTGACGAATGGGTTGTGGGTGTGTATAAACGTCCTGGGAGCGTGTCGCCCCACGAGGGGATTTTCATGACGGGGTGTTATGTCGCTGGTCGACTTGAAGACGGGCCGTAAGTTTGCGAAAACCGTAAAGGAGGTCTGCAGGAGGATCTGTACGGCAATTGGCGGCGAGTACGGCTTTGTTCTATTCGTGCTTGCCAGCGGGCTCCCAAGCGGCATGGTTGCCGCCGCGGACCGGATACCTTGACAGGAAGGGGCGGTGGTTACCGCTGTACGGCACGCAGGTACGGCGGACCACGAGATGTGGGCGCTGGGCAAGCGCTGCCTGGCATTCCAGTTCCATCCGGAGCTGACGCCGGATCTTGTGTACGACAAGATCTGGAGCGCGGTAACCGCCAACGGCCGGCTCGACGCCGAGGAGGCCGCCGTCGCGGAGGCGCAGCTCAAGGCGGGGCCCGGCGCCGTGGACTCGGATCTCTTTCAGCAGGTACGGCAGAGTACGGATCGGCGATGTACCGCACGAGTACGTCAGCCGGCACCTAGGCCCCGCCCCTGAAGCAAGATATGTCAGTCCCTGACCCACATCAAGAACCCACCTTCCCATCCTGTCGCTTGCTTGCTTGCTCACCGTAGGCTCTCGCGCCATCCCTCTTCCAGGACCCCAAGTGCCCCTAGCACCCCGCCTCTGTGTCGGACGCTGCTTCCCTCGCTCCCCTGTGCTCCCCCTGGTCCCCCGACCTGCCCGCTGCTGGCTTGCCGACACCACCCATGCGCCTCCGCAGGCCCTGGCGGCCTTTCTGCGGGCGCCGGCTCCGGAACCCGCTCCGCTGCCCGAATCTGGAGACGCGGCGGAGACGGCGGCAGCGGCTGCGGCGGAGGCAGCAGCAAGCGCTGCGGCGGAGGCGGCGAGTGGCGGCGTGCGGGTGGCGACGGCACTCCGACAAGTGAGTGCCGCTGGCAGCGCTTCTCGGGGCGGCTCGGGGGCGGGCGTCTTAGCGGCAGGGATCCTAAAGATTTCGCGGTTTTTTAGTGTATTAAAGTCGGACGATCCCTTCGCTTGACCGTTATCCCTGACCCGCCTGCATCCCCAAAGGCGCTGGAGGGTCAGGCGGGCGACGCGGCGGAGGCCGTGCTGGGGCATGTACGGCAGGCTGCGTCGGCAGGTGCGTGCGTGCGTGCGTGTGGGTGTTTTGTGGTCGGGGCGCTGGCAGCTAGGCGAGCCGCCGGGTGCAATCCCTCCACCGGGAATTCTTGTCGTACTGGTCACGTGGTCAACGGTCAGCCGTCGTCCGGGCCGCGACGCGGCGGCAGCGCGCTTCCACGACCGCTCGGCACTCCCCGGGGGGCGCCAACCCCCGCCACGCAACCCACCTCCTTGTTATCGTCTCTGAGCATGTCAGCCTGCCTATCGAGCCATTTTACTTACTTATGTTACCACAACCCTCCCGCTCTCCGGTTCCTCCTTCCCACCGCCGCGATCTCGTCTTTCTTCCCTCCCCGCCCTTCCCCACCCTTCCCTCCCCGCCCTCCCCCACCTGCGGCGGTGCAGGCATGGCGGCGGGAACCGCCAACGCAGAATTGCTGACGGCGTTGAACCAAGCGGCGGCGGCGTCGTACGGCAGGGCCGCGACGGCGGCGGAGGGCGCCGCCGCGCAGCTGTCGGGCGCGGTGGCGGCGCAACGGGATCCGCTCAAGGTGAGGGCGGGCCGCGTTGAGCCCTCCCCCACCCAGGCACCCACCCAGGCACCCACCCAGGGGTGACCTCGGCTCCTTCGCTGCAATTCTCTTCTCTCTCTCACCTGTCCTTTTCCACCCTCAACCGCCCCCCCTTCCCTACGCTGCGGTATCGTGTTCATTACTCCCCTCCCGCCATTCTTATTATCCCCTCTCCGCCCGTTCAGTACGTCACTCCCTGTCCCCGCCCGCCCGTTGTGCCCTCAGGCCGCGCTGGCCAGCCTGGGTGCGCTGGAGACCCAATTGGACCGACTGGCAGCGGTGGTGGGCTCCCTGGAGCTGCAGAGCGCAGATATGGAGGCACAGGCGGAGGCCGCGGCGAGAGAGGCGACACAGCAGGTGGCACAGCAACCGGCGCAGAAGTAGCTGCAATAGCTGCAGGATGCAGCACCGTGTCTTACGAGGACGAGGAACGTTTTTTTGCACCCCAGTAGCTAGAGTCGAGGCGAGGGTGGCCGGGACGGTACCTTTGAAATAAGCGGGACCACGTGCTCGTCCTTGGCATGTCTCGATGTCTGGCTGGCTTCGTGGGTGGCGGAGGGGAATGTGGCGGAAGCGTTTCGTGAAGCGCCGATGTCCACCCGGTGGAAAAGGTCATTTTGCGCACCTGTTTATGGAGATACAAGGCGGTTATCCGGGGAGTTCGGGGGCAAGCCAGGAGCCGCCGCATGGTCGCTGCTCTAAGGCGCGGAGCGCAGCGTCAGCCAGAAACTCAAGTGCAAGTTAGGGACATTCAAAGTGCGTCGCGCGGGTCGCGGGTTGCAGCCGGGTGCACCAATGCCGTTCCCTGGCAGCGGCTCCCGCAAAGTCTAAAGAGTGCTTCTTTTATTACTCCTGTCACTTGATGATGTATGAGGACCGGGCAGCTTCACAGCGGGGCATGACCTGCGCACAATGAGAAGCCTGCCCGCTGCCCCTCGCCATCGAATGGCAAGGGCAGTTGGATTGTATCAGCACGGCTGGCGGCCGGCGCTGCGTGCTGTATGGTGGTGCAACGCAACGCAACATTTGCGTGCGACAGGAGCCAAGAAGGCAGTCGATCCGCGTGTAACCTGGTGTAACAGGCTATCGTAAGCACGATGAAGTGGGGTTTTATCCCCCTCGCCTTCTCCCATCCTTCTCTGACAATGTACTAATGAGTGGCCCACCTGGTTAGTTTTGCGAGGCTGGGACCTTGCAGCACCAGACCACACCCACAGCTGCAGATCACAGGTTGGTGCAGGGTCTGACACCGCTCGGTCGTACACCGAAGTTGTATGCCTGCTATTACTGCGGCCGGCTCTCACAGGTTTTAATTTAGTAGGGCTTGAACTCATAGCTGCGTCTCTCTTACCGCCCGTCAGGCAGTGGGACAACGGCATCGACGGCCATCAAGGGTCGGTCCGGGCTAAGTCTCCATCTCTCTAAGCATCAACACGATTAATACCTTGTAATAATATTGTGCCTTAAATCCCTGTTATAACGTAACAACCTTTAGAATTCAGCGTTTTATTTCGAGTGTCAAATCCTTCGGAACTGATGCGGCTGCTTCAGCGCTGTCAACAGCTCTTGAGAGGAGCTTGTCACGCAGCGGAGCAAGGCAGTGCAGTTAGCCTCAGCGGCATTCAAAGCTGGGAAGCGGCCATCGCGCAGCTCGGTCGACCGCGTGGGTTGGCCGTCGCTGCCATCGATTCCACGCTCCGGCTTGCGGGCTGGCAGGAGTGGCAGCACTCGAGCCATGGCGCTAGAAGCGTCTTGAGCAGCGCCACGGAGGGCTTGCAGACGTGCTCGGCGCGGGGTTCCGCCCTGCCCTGGGCTGTCTCGCAAGCGAGGGGCCTCTTCGGGGCCCCGAAGCCGAAGGTGAACCCGCAGATCCACACGCATGACAAGTACAAGAAGGTCTGGCCTCAGCCAGAACTCAAGTACGTGTGGGAGGGCCGCTCACGCAGACTAGGGTTGATGTGGGTTTGGGGCTGCACGACACCCAGCCACCCGGCATAACCTCCCTACAAACTCACCCAGGCCAGGGGCCCCTTTCTGCCACCATCATGCCACCCCACATCCATTCCATCACGCCCTGTCTACCACTGATCGATTGAGCTCCTTCCGGACCAGCCCCGGACTATCCCAGCTCCAGGCCCATCCGCTGGCCTCACGCCTACCACAGCTCTCCTCCCTCCCCCTCCCACGTGCATCAGCCCAGCCTGCAGCACAGGGCACCCCCAAACGCTCTCTTCCCCCTCTCTCTCTCCCGCCATCGGCCCTCCCAATCCTTGCACCGTTGCCTAGTCCCTCCCATCTGGCCGCTCTCGTGCTCTCGTCGTGACCCCAGCGGACAAGCCTCCTCCGCCCACCTCCCGCCGCCTCCTCCGAAGTCGGCTCCTTTCGTTCCGCTGCGCCTCGTCTCTCCCCAACCTCCCTACCTCGCGCCAGGTACCTTTTGGGTCGCTTCGTGGTGGACCGCAATGGCGTGGTGTGGCACCGCCAGGCCAACTTCCGCCACCAGCGCTTCTGCAAGAGCGCCTCCAACCTGACGCGACTGAAGCGCTGGAAGCCGCTGGCCAGCGCCTATGCCTCCAAGCTGCTTCGACTGGGCTTCAACGAGCGCTACTGGGCGCGACCCGACCCACAGGACGTGCCGGGTTTCCATGAACAGCCCGGCGGTGTACGAGTGCCGTACACGGAGCGGCGGCGGCGCTCCGCCGTCCCGGACCTCAACCAGACGACGGGCGATCCGTCGCTGCGTCAGAGCTGGAAGGTGCCGCCGCGGCAGGGGCTGCGATGAGAGAGAAGGAAAGGAAGGAATGGGCGGCAGGCGAGGGATGCGAGAATGGGAGGATGGGAGGGAGGGATGGGAGCGGACGGCCAGTCGCTGAGGTAGACCAACCAGCTGCTTGCAAGAAGGGTGATTGAGTGCTGTGCAGACACGAGGGTGTGTGAGTAAGGGGGCCGTAACATGCAAATGGGTGGTGTGTTCGTGCGGAGCGGGCTCGGCATGGCCATTGGAGGCTCTGGGCGCTTTTGCCGTAACCTGGAAAGCCGTACAACTGGTGAGCATTTCCTCAACGAAAGTGTCGCCTGGCGGCGCAGGCTTATTCCAAATGTAACAACCGGCATGAGCAGTCTGGGATTGCGCCGGCCCCAAGGCGACATTGTTGCCGTGTCAAGAAACGTTTGGCCGCCTGACAATGTCCTTTGGTGCACGCGGAGGGGGCTTGGCCGATGCGCGTGTAGATCCGGCGAGTTGGGGCCGGACTGGTGCATTTTGGGGGAACATGCCGGTCTCGGGTTTTGGGGCAGCGCTCTGCCGCACGCATGGATGGGATGGTAGTATTGATGATGTCGTTCATTGATGGACCTTATGGGCGTCAGAGATCAGGCGTAATAATAAATAACAAAGGCTACAGAAGCTCTGGGAACGGTGCTGTACATGCCGCACGCGCCGTACATGGTTCCGGAGCCTTCGGGACTATATTCACGACTGGCCCATTCAGCATGGCGCATACACATACATACATTTGTGTGCTGCTAGTCGCTTTGTTAAGTGCCGTTGCTTTCTATTGCACGGACTTCAAAGTACCGGTACGTGCTTGCGCAAGCACGCTTCCCGCTCGACAAACAGTAGGCGCATCTTCCTTGCCGTTTGTGGTCGTTGACAAGCAATCTCTAGGGCACGCTTTCCAAACATGGCGACCCCTCTTGCTGGCGGCCTCAATCTCCCTCACATCTGCGGGCATTCGTGCAATGTGGTGCACGAGTTCGGGAACATGTACCGCTGCGTCAGCTCGGGCTTGATGCACATATGTGACAAGGGATGCAACCAACGGCTTTGGCACGACGTGAGTGAACACGCCCGATGCGAAGTGGGCGGCGGTTTCGCAGCAAAGCAATTGCCGTGAAGTATGCCTAATGTATAGCATTGGCATTGGCGTCTGCGCAGAGGTATACCACAATCTGCCGCATCAGCAAGAAGCTCCACCCTCCTTTTGAGGAGGACGCCATGAACGAGGAGCCGACGGCAAGGCAAGTTCCCCCTTCAGTTGCGAATTCGGCAAAGAGACAGTGTTGCGCTTGATCATGTTTGTAACCGCAGCCGTGCGTACTGCGGCCATGTTGTCTTCATGAGTCAACCTTATCCGCGTGCCTCTGCCCCGTTCATGCCAATTCCACAGGAAGCGCATTGGCGACGACAGCGGCGAACTGAACGCGTCCTGGAAGCGCCGCGCGCACCCACCTGTCTCGTGCTGAGGGGCCGTGACTGGAGTTCAAAACTTGAACGTCCCTATGTACCGTTTCTACATGTGTCGGTTGCCGACTCAGCAAACAGGACTGAGTCAATTGAAAGATCTGCAACCGGCTTGTAGTTCTTAGGTGGCGTTGTCGCCACATACGTTATCGCCACCGGTTTCTACCACCACGGCAGGCTCCACGCCGGGCTGAAGCCACCTTCGACCCATGGAGGCGAGGCCAGGCATTGTACAAGGAGCAGTGGGGCCTTCCCCCGCCAGAACCCCGCCGCTGGCTGAAATTTAGGCATGTGCTATGAGTTACGTTTTGATTCGTGATGTGCGAAGGCATTTTGCTTGCATTTGAGTTACGCCTGAAATGATTGACCTTTTGACGCGTTGACGGCCGGAGGGCACCTGGCATTTGGATCCCTGTGTGCCACCCTGCCTCTGCCGGTGTGGGGGACAGCTTCGGGTCGAGCGTCCTGTAGTTGTTTTGGGGACCATGGGTGTTTGGCAGTGAACGCCCACCGGCACGGTCTCTCAGAGCCAAGTTTTCATCATCGCGGCCCATTTCAGATGATGTGTTCAGAGCCCGCGGAGTGACCGGACCCGGGTTCTGTGTGCTTTTGTGGCTTGGATGGGTTGATTTGCTTTCCAGACCCTGGCGGCCCGGGTCCGGGCCGGGGCATACATGCGCATCATGTGCATTTTGGGGCTAACCGGCACGTCGTCTGGCTGTGCGAGAGTGCTCCAGTGCTGCTGTCGCTCGCCGCGCTGGAGGGGCGCATGTGGAGAGGGTAAGGCACTCCGCTGCCTGTCTGTCTGTCTGTCGGCTCTGCGCTGTCTGTCGGCGCCCCGTGCGCCTGGCGGCACTGCAGCGCGTCAAAGCGCAGGCGCTGGCCCTCGTGGGTGTGGGGACTTGTGGTAGGGGCATGGGAGATACCCCCGAGCGCGTCCCTGATCCCATCCTTGATGTTCGGAAGTGGGGAGGATGAAGGGTTTATAGCGACCATTGGCCGAACGACCGACCGACCGACGCGATTGGCAAATGGCGATTTACTGTATTGGGTCATGGCTGTTGGCCATGGTACCGTATTCCTGCGTTGCATTTTTTGTGGGGGAAAAGGAAACGATTTTCGGGACTTCGGACTGTTGATGGAAGGCAGCGTGCATGGTTGGCTGGGTGCACGTGCGCCCCGCCCGGCTGGGAGGCCAGTTGGCGAGGAAGAGCTGCGCATGGGATCTTTGGTGTTGCTGGTTCTTGCACCTGTGGAGGCTCCATGGGGGTGGGGGTTGCAGCAGTAAAGCAACCTGCGGCAACTTTTTTTCTCCCGGCACTTGTTCGTTTTGGTGCTGACGTGGTATGTGGCTCAAGTTGTGATCAAGAGGGGCCGGGGAGACAACCCGCCCTGGCTCTGTCGGCGTCTTTTTTCGGCGACGCGGCGTGCACCGTTGCTGCGGAGCTGCCGCGCCCTTTCCCGTTGTCGCGATGGGCGACCGCCGCGGTGCGTGTGCAACCCGCCCACTTGTTGATGGGAGGCGCTCTGTGGGGTGGGGTTGTGTTGGCCAGCGGCCGCTGTCAAGGTGGCAGTCGACCGTCTCCGAAGGGTCCACAGTTGTGCGGGGGCAGGTCCGGATGTCGCGGCATGATGGGTATGACGGCTGCTGTTCCTGTTGTAGGGATGAGCTTGCGACTTGAGGCGTGGGGCACGCGCTGTCGCAGACGACCCAAACAGGCCGGCTGAGACCCGGTGGGAACCGGTTTTTTGGGTCGCAGAGATGTAAACCCTAAAGGCCTCAGGCTCTGCCCTTCCGAGGCTGCCGGAGGCCACTGTTACGTAACAGCTCAACATCGCCCTCCAGAACGCAATGCCGCAGCCGCGGGTCCGTTTCGAGCAGCCGCGGCTGACCCGTGAATGACCCCTGGTGGACTCGTACGTCGTACCCAAGGGGTTCCATACAGGGCCCGAAGGTCAGTCGGGCAGCAAGCACAGCACAGCAACGCCATGCATGCAACCGATGCAAGCAAGCCAACCGCCTGGCGCAGCAAATTCGCTGCAGCACGAAAGCGCCCTTTTCCTCCTCTCCCCTCCCCTCCCCGCACACGCGACATGTCCCCACTCCATTCCCTGGGCTTGCTTCGTTGCTCTCTTGCCCCCCTTCGCTAGCTCCCCTCAGGGAGGGCTCCTCTCCACAGTCGCAACCTCGCACACGCGGCCTCCCTCCCCGCGTACAAGTACGGCAGCACGGCGTCGTCCAACATTTCGTTGTCAGTGCTCCTGTCCAATGCACGGATTCCACCATCACACACACACACATTCACACAGCCATCGCCATCCTCCGTGCGTATGGACGCATACCGTAATTAACCGTTGGTGCTATGGGGGAGGCGCACATACAGCGCGGCCCCGAAACCACTACCTCCTCTACCGCAGCTCTCCGAAACCATCCCGAAGGCAACTCGCTGCCTCCGCCGAGTGCGGAGCCACATCCAGTGCTATACACACCCACCCACCCACACGCGGCCGCCCCGGCGCCTCCCACATCGGACCTACAAGCACACACACAGACACAGAGACACACACACACGCACACACACGCGGGCGGCGCATCTGTCCTCCCTCCCTCGAGCCTCCCCGGGGATACGGTAGCGCATTCGTGCATGTCGCCTCCCACCACCACCACCACCATCTGTGCCGGTGTCGGTCTAAGTCTGGAAGTCCCCTCAACGCCTTTTGCTTGAGCTGGAAGAAACTCCCATATCATGCAGGGTCGCATCCTCGCACATCCGCTAGGGTATCCCCGCCCTGACGGCTGACAGCCGTGGCCAAGGGCCAGCAGCGCAACACCTGCTTCACATGCCGCATGCATATGCCTAGTAAATGGAACTCGCCCCCTCCCATGTAACGAGCAAGCCCCTGAACCCCTGAACAGGAACACACGGTATGGCATGGCTCGGTACACTTCCCCCCCCACTCCCCCCAATGGCACCCGCATCGTCAACACGGCCGCAAGGAAAACGGCCGGATACCCCCTCCTAAAACCGCCTCTTAGCAAGACCGCCTTTGGAAAGGACGGGGAGCTATGGACACTGCTAGGGCAGAACCCGCCTCCCAGACAAATTAGAAAATTAGTGAGAGAAAAACCGCTCCCCTTGACAACTACGACAACAACGAGGCAAGGGAGGGAGGTCAAAACAGTCGGTGGGTCGGTCGTGTGGTCATTAAGCGCGGGACCGCGCGGGACTGGTTCCCCGGGCGCTGCGCGGCGGGGATGCGCGACTGCGGCCGGGCGACGCGGGGCGGGTGCTGTTGCCGCCGACGGTGATTCGCTCCAGGGGGCCATCATGCTCGGGTCGCCAGTGCGCCAGGTCCTGCAGCAGTGTACGAGCAAGGAGGGTACGGCGGTGTACGACAGATTGGCGGGACGGTGCACATCATGGCCCGTGGGCTCAAGTTGCCTCCATGGCCTAAAGAGTAGCGCATTCAGACAGTGCGCCTCCTCTCCAATTCCAAATCTTCCGTGCGCTTCAAACTTTTGACCGCTACCGCTGCTACAGCTCATCTCGCCACAGCTCCTCTCCCTCCCTCTCCTGCCCCTCTCTCTCCCTCTCCTGCCCCTCCCTCTCCTGCCCCTCTCTCTCCTTCCTCTCCCTCCCTCCCTCACCAGGTCCTTCAGGAAGCGCTGCAGCACCTTGGTGTGGTCGGGCCGGTTGGGGTCCACCGCCTGGAGATGATGGGGGGAGGTGGGGGGTGGGGGGAGATGTGGAGGGGGCGGAGAGAGTCAGGGGGCGGAGAGAGTGAGAGGGCGAGAATGTGAGGGGGCAGCCGAGGGGGGCCAACAACCCCTCCAACCAACCCGCCCTCAAAACCGCCGCAACCCAACCCAACCCAACCCAACCCGACCCAACCCAACCACCGCCAAAGCCAAAGCCTCACGTCGAAGTCCATCGCCAGGTTGCGGTAGGGCGTAGGGCCCGCGCCGCCTGCTCCGCTTGCACCTCCGCCGCTGACGCCGCCCTGCGTCCCGCGGACACGTGTGGAGGCGGAGGCGCGCACCCCCGCCCCCTGGCTGCCGCCACCACCGCCACCTCCGCCCCCGCTGCCGTCCTTGCCCCCCCAGGAGATAATCCGCTGGAAGAGCTTCTTCACGGAGGCCCCCTTGCCGCCGCCGCTGGTGTTGCGGCACACGACGGGCGGCGCGACGCCGGCATCTGGGTCGAAGGCGGCCAAGTCCACTTGCTGCGGGGGTGGATGGGGTGGGAGGGAGGGAAAATGACACGACACAGATCCTCATCTCTTCATTCATTCTCCACGGCCCCCAAACAGGATCACTACCGTATCCGCTTCATTGCCCACGCCCCGCAACACGCTCCTCTACGACGCCCCAGCCAGCCACCCACCTAGCCACCCACCCACCCAGCCAGCCAGCCAGCCAGCCACCCACCCAGCCAGCCAGGCACCCACCTGCATGAAGTTCAGCGCCGCCAGCCGCTGCTCCTCCGCCTCCGGACCCTCCCGCGGATCCACCGACCGCGGCCCCGGACCGTACCCCATCTGAGACAGCGACGCGCCCGTAGCCAGCGGCCCACCGTCCAGCGACATCGCGACGCCGCCGTCGCCACCGGCGCGTGACCCACGGGACATTCGTGCCAGCACGCCCGACATGGACAGGTTGCCGCCACCGCCGCCGCCGGCCCCGGGGACAGGCCCCACGCTGCGCGTGCTGCGCGCGCGCTGCAGGCCGCGAGCCAGGCGGCTGGAGACCTGCGCGGAGCAACAAAAGTGGTGGTATGCGGGAGAGGGGGAGAAGAGGGCATGTAAGCGGGGTTGTACGATGTGTAATGTGAGACATAGCTCCGGTACCCGCCCTAAGCTTTACGTCGTTCACTCCCCCTTTCCCTCAATTCCTTACTCCTGATTGTTGCCTCCCCATCGCAGTAATACTACTGTAGCCCAGCCCCACCCCCCCCGCCACCCTCCCCCCCCACCTGGCTCATGCGGTCCTCATCGTCCAGTGCCAGCACCTCGTCCTCCTTCCGCCGGGCCTTGGCCGCGTGCTTCAGCCACCTGGACACACACACAGCCACACACGGGCGAGGCGGGACGGGACGAGACATCGGGTGGCGATGGCCATGTGTCAAAGTCACGCTCGTGGTCGCCCGTCGGTGCAACCGGGTGCAGGCGGGGCATATGGCGAGGCCAGTCCCCGTCTCGGCCGGGGGTTCTCCGCCTCGTCAGTGATCACCAGCCGCCAGCACGCCACCACCGCCGCCGCCGCCGCTGCTGCTGCTGCTGCATCCACAACCACTGTGGAGGTCGGCACCGCCTCCGCTGCCGCCACAGGCGCAGCGCCCCCTCCCCACCGCCGCTTGGCGCCACTCCAGTCCCCACTCCTCCACACACGGACGTGGGGCTCCACGGGCTCCATCGGAGCCTCATCGCAGATGGCTCCATCCCGACCTTACTGGGGGCAAGACTTGTCGGGCGCCGCGATCACCCACCCACCCACCCACTCCTCCGCTTCCGGCGCCGGTGCACCCGTGTCGGGTCGGTTTGGGTCGGGTCGGGTCGGGTCGAGTCATCCCTCCCTCCCTCCCTTCCTTCACCCCCAAGGCGCCCTCCCGGGCCTGTCCTGGGAAGCGCCGACCCCGCCCCCCCACCTCCCACCTCCGACCGCAGTGCCCCCACCTGGAGAGCTTGAAGTGCAGGTTGAGTGACGCCACCTCCGAGGGGGTGCACAGCTCCGTGCTGCCCTGAGGGCGGGAGGGGAGGGGAGGGGGCGGGAAGGGCAAGCGGGCGGGTGGGTCGTAAGGCGGTGGTATAACATTATTATTATATGTTAAGGCGGTGGCGTATTACAGCTGCCTAGACTAGCCCGGCCTAGCCTAGCCTGGGGAAAGGGAAAAGGGCACGTCGCCAGTCCAGGCGCGGCTGGCACACGGCACCGCGGGTGTGCGCGTGTGTCAGCCGGGCGGCGGCTGGCCACCCGCGGTGTGCGCCCCCGGCCTAGGTGGGTGGGTTGGGTCTTGGGTGGGTGTGCCCAGTCGGGTTGGCCCAGGTGTGCCCAGGTGGGTGGGTGTGCCCAGGCGGGTTGGCGCAGGTCTGCCCAGGTGGGTCGGTGGCCCCAGGTGGCCCCAGGTGTGTGTGCATGCGCACCTGTATGAAGCAGGGCTGCACGGGGCTGGCGCCGTTGGTGACCAGCAGCTTCACGATCTCGGTGTGGCCCCGCTGAGCAGCCAGGAACAGGGCGGTGATCTGGGGCACCCGGAACAGGGTGTGGGGGTGGGGGTGGGGGATTGGGGGTAAGGGGAGGAGGCCAACCGCGGGGACGTGGCCGGGGCGAGGGAAGGGGGAGGGGAGCGCGTGAGGTGGCGAGGCACGTGGAGTGGTTGGTTTGGGGGCGGGGGTGAGGGTGCGGGGAATGGGAAATTTAAAACAGGCAGTCGCGGCGCCGTGTGGGGTGCCGGGTGGGGCAGTGGCCTGGGACGGACAGGGGGACCTAACTGGGCTGGTGGGAGGCAGCGGGCAGGCTGCAGCCATCTTGAAACACCCATTTCCTAAAACGCCGGGATTGCTCAGCGCAGCCGGGAATGCTGCTCGTGTTGAAGCGCACGGACGGGGCCGTTGGGGGGGGCCGGTGTGGTTGGCACCGCCGCGGCGGCATTGGGCCGCGCAGCGCAGCGGTACAACTATTGCAGCCCACGGTTGGCCCGCGTCGTGTGCTACGGGCTATCGACCCGCTCGATGTCGCCATCGCGCAATTCCAGCTGCGCGACTTGGGCTGTGACTGAAATGAAATTGGATGCATCCGAGCCGGTGTTGCGCGCCCAGGTGTCCACGATTGTCGAGCGGCAGGGCGCGAGCGGCGGACGTGTCGCGCACGTCATGGGGACGACTCACCCCGCACACAAGCCGCCCGTGCTGGTTGCGGAGGGACACCGTTTCATGCAGGCTGCAGGCATCGGTGATGCATTGCAGGACTCCATGAATGTCGCCTGGGCGGTTGGGGCAGCGGGCGAAAGTGGGTACGGGCGTGTCGCAGCCATCCAAGTCCGAGCTCTGAGGCCAACGAGGCAACGGAAGTATGCATAACACTGGCAGTATCACCAGGTACAGTGGAATTGCCTCCGAGAGGATGCTGCCGCATTTTACTCGGACGATGCTTCGCTCTCTGTAACCCAGCAGCTTCGCGCACCTTTATAGGCGCACCAATGCAGTCGCGGCAGCTTGCTGTTGTGGCGCTGCACACCCTGATTTTGACTCTCAGCGTAAGGAGCCCCCACGGGCGACCGAAGCCCGGCAGATGGCCCGTGGTCAACTTGCAAAGGCCCGATGTCCATGACCCAGCAGGGATATTAAATAATTAGGTGCCCCTTGGGGCTCAGAAGAGTTGAGTCAGCTCGCCTAGTGCGATGACAGCTATGCTTTATTAGAGAGTTGCCAGTTGCACGCTGCCGCAGTGGTCAACGCTTTTCCACAAATGTTTGCGCAGGCAATCCCAGTCACAGTCTTGTTCCTGCTTTGCGCTGTATGCTGAGCAGAATTTCGGACAAGTCGGACTCTTCCGCCTATACCGTACGACGCTTAACTTCCTTTTCAACCGTTATCGTTGCTCCTGTCCAGAAACGTAGACAGATTTTCGTGCGTGCTGAATTGTGTAATTGCGCCCGCTGCCTGAGACCGTGTGAGCCCCTCACGTAGGAGGCATCATGTTTACCCTTACGCGTCTGGCTCCGCGCATCCCCTGCCCGTCGTCTAGCCGGCCGGTTAATGGACTATGCTCTAGGTAGGCGCTTGCTTTTGGGTTGCTGCCTGCTATGCGACAGAGGGCGGCTTGTTGTCCATGCCTTCGGGGAGACCGCTTTTCAGCCATATACCACATCCAGAACCGTTTCTTTCTATTCGTACAAGAATGACTGGATGGCATCGGGTCATCCTGCTCTCCTGATCCCATTTATGCAGGCTAGTCGGCGCGCGGGTCGTTCCGACCCCAGGGGCACCGCTGCGGAGCGCTGCGCCGCAGTCGACGTCCTCAGGTACGCGCCCTCGCGCACCCTGCGCAAGCGAAGGACCCTACACAGTATCCGTTTGCATCATCATGTTGACGGCTCTGAACGAGGCGGCTCTGGACGGTGCTATGATGTATGGCCACCTGCCCCCCCTCCCTTGACGCTCCGCGCAGACACGGAGCCCCGAGCCTCGGCGCCGGAGACAGCGGCCCCGGCCACCCTCGCGGAGCGCGGCAGCAATGGCTCGGACCCGTCGCTGAGCGGCCGCAGCGTCGGCGGCGGCAACAGCGGCAGCAGCAGCAGCGGCGCTTCCTCCTCGTCCTCCTCCTCGTCGGGATCCCCCAACCCGGACTCGGACTACGTCAGCGCCTTTGGGCTGAAGATCAGCAAAGATGACCTCTTGACGATCGCGCTGGCCGTTGCGATCTCGTACGGGATACGGACGTTTGTGGCGGAGCCGCGCTTCATTCCGTCGCTGTCCATGTACCCCACCTTCGACGTTGGCGACCGGCTCATTGCCGAGAAGGTCACCTACCGCTTCCTCAGGTGCGAGAAACCGGATTTGCATCGTGTTGCTCCGGGTTCCGGATTTCATGTCAATCCGGACACCGGAGCGATGCAGCAAGGCGATCATCAATGCCCTTAGGGCGAGCTCGCGCGGCTTGGGGCATGGAGCTCCCCACCTAGGTACCCGCTGTCTTCCTTTCCTTCCCTCCGAGCTCCTCCTCCGAGCGCGGTGTACCTTTCCGCCACCCGTCCGCACTTCCGCCCTCTTCTCGGCCCAGCCAGCTTCCGCAGCGCAGCCCGACCCGCCTCTCCTCGCCTGTCCTCCCATCCCCTCCCCCCCGCAGGGAGCCGGTGCCGGGCGATGTGATCATCTTCCACCCGCCGAAGGAGATCTCACCGGAGCCGTCCATCTTTGGCGATGACAACGTGTACATCAAGCGGGTGGTGGCGGTGGAGGGAGACACAGTCGAGGTGCGGCAGAGAGAGAGAGGGGTTGTGGTTTGAGCGCAGTGCGATGTTGGTACTACTGGGTGCAGCAGCCTGGCAGGGAGGGAGGGAGGGAGGGAGGGAGGAAGGGAGGGAGGCGGGCAAAGGCAAGACACGGCGCCGGCCGGGCGCCCACCCGTTGGTCCGCACCGTGCCGCGCGCACACCGAGCAGTACGCTATCGCGGCCGAGGATGATCCGGCCTCTTTTTCCTTTCCTTTTCCCGAAGCTGAGGGGCAACCCGAGGCGGAGACACAGCCAACCGGACTGAGGCCCTGGAGGGAGGGAGGGAAGCGCATGCCGATGCAATACGCATCTGGGTTCCGGAGCAGGCGCATCAGAGAGCGGGCTTTTCCAACCAGGATTCTGCACACGTCAAGCGCGCCTTCGGGTGAGAGACCCTCACAGTATTGCATGACTTGACGTCCGGGAGGCGCCGACGCTGCGTCTGGAAATGTCGTTGGCAGCCGCCTTAAGCCGATCCGGCACGTCACCGCCGCGCCAGCCAAGCTTTCTGCTATCGAACACCGCTGCCCCAGCCCCCCGGACGCCGGCTCATTTTTCCATCCTCTGTGGGGCCCTCTCCTTGCGTCTCAGTAACCCCCCGCCCCATCTCGCCTTGCCCTGCCCTGCCCTGCCTTGACAGGTCCACAATGGTCGTACGTACGTCAACGGCGTCCCGCGCAACGAGCCGTTCATCGCGGAGCGGCCGCTGTACGAGATGCCAAAGCTTGTCGTACCTCCCGGGGATGTAAGTAGGGCGCTGCCCGCATCAAAGGGTGCCTCCGCGAGCGCATCACCGCTCGAGGGGAAAACCTAATCAGGCATCAAAACTGGACCCCGTTGCTGCGCGCGTTGCGTGCCATGGACGCCCCCCAACGCGCCACTGCGCGCATCCCCTGTGAATGTGGCCTCCCGCTCCCGCTCCCTTGCACACCATGGGAATTGGGAATGTAACCCCATGGCCTCCCGCTCCCGCCCCTGCTCACTTCCTGCGCCACGGCCCGCCCGCCCGGCCGGCCGCAGGTCTTCGTGATGGGCGACAACCGCAACAACAGCTACGACTCGCACCTGTGGGGGCCGCTACCCAAGGAGAACATCGTGGGTCGCGCGGTGGTCAAGTACTGGCCGCCCTGGAAGGTGGGCGGGCTGCAGGACTACACGGAGACGACGTCCGCGGCCGCGGCCTCGTCGCAGTCCTCCTAGATTGCGGGTACAGATGCGGGTACCGTGGTACAGATTGGCGCCGCGGGCGGGCGGGCGGGCGGATGAGCAGTGCTTTGGCTGCTTTGCGGTGCGATGCGTGCACGCGGGCGGGCGGGGGCGCGGCCTGGAGTACAGCTTGGACTGGGCGCGGGGCATGGTTCCCGTTGCTGAGGGGTCGGCGGAGATGCTGGGGGGAGAGGGAGAGAGCAGCGTGACACGGGGAGCTGAGCTCCTGGGGGTGCGCCTCTCGAAGAGAGAGAGTGTGTGTGTGTGTTCCAGTATGGGTATGTTGTGGTATGGGGGTTTGACCGCATGATCACGGGAGCGAGGATGTGAAGGAAAGGAGAGGACGTGGTAGGGCAGGGAGAGAGTGGAGATGAGTGGAGGTGCCCGGGGCGTGGGGCCGGCACGCGAGGAGTGCAGCGGGAGTGGAGCTATCGAGGAAGCGTGTGACGGAAGAAGGACCTCGGACAGTACGTGCGTGGCTTGTTGGGCGCACGGGCGAGTGCGTTCGGAGTGCGTTTGTATGAGGGCACGTGGCCCGCAGGTGTACCGGCGAAGGGAGTATCGGCATCCGTCTTGACTCGACGTGAACAGGCAGACAGGCTTCCGCGTGTCCCTCCTCTGTCGCATGGCTCGTATGAGCATGCGCGCGAGCTTTTTTGTGTATGGTCCTCATTGTCGTACAACATGTCTTCATGTCATACGAGGATGCCGTACAGTTTCATCGGACTATGTTAAGAGCTTACGGCCTGGCAACGTGGTGGCTCGGTGAGAACCGTCACCGGCAACTCGCTCGGTGAGAACCGTCACCACTCGCCTAGTGAAAGCTGCTGTGAAGGCTACAGGGACGGCTCCTTCGTTGTTTCGCCACAGTCTTCTTCTCAGAGAAGGGCAACGGTCCTTCCGCTCAAAGAGAGGGCACAAAGCTGCCAGGCGCCATAGCAGGGCCCTGGATTGCAGCGTACTGCAGCAAAACCCCCTGCGCTGCAGTACGTCAAGAGTGACGTACCGCTATTCCGAGTGGTTGCGTCCGTTGCGACCAACGACCGCAACCACGGCGCTCAGCGGCCGGAAACGTCCCGCCAAGTTGCGACTTCGCAAGCTGCAGGATGACCCGCCAGCCCATGCCTGACCCACCGCCCTGGACCAGTCGGCCATGGTATAGCCCGAGGAGTAGCGCCATTGGGCCCTCCATTGGGCGTTCCACTGAGTGCGTTTCACTGCCTTGCATACCATCATACGAGGACGACGACGGTTCCAATGACCAATGGGATCGCCACCGAACAGATCGAACCCTGAGGGTAATCCTAACCCGCAGCGCCAAAGCAACGCCCCAACCACAAACATGCACAAGCGAAACACGGCAGACGACCCAAAATTGCCAACAAGCAGCGGCGTATGACAGCACGGATGAGCAAGCACGGGGCAAGTGGCGACCCGGACGCCGCCCGCGAGCCCCTGCTTCCCACCAGAGACCGAACCGTGCCTGTTTTACCGGCGGCCCTTGTTCCTGGATGCCGACACTCTCCGCCGGTCGCCACCCGCTGCTGCACCCATGTTGAAGCCGTCGCCGCCGGCGGGCGGCGCAGCCCCAAACGCCGGCACCCCCGGTGCCGGCGGCGCGCCGAAAGCCGGCGCCCCCATGGGCGCCGCACCAAAGGCCGGCGCCCCCATGGGCGCTGCGGCTCCGAAGCCGGGGGATGCGGGTCGCGAGGCTCCGAAGCTGGACGTGCTGCCGAAGCCCGGCGCGGCGCCGAAGGAGGGCCCGGCGGCGGAGGCGGCAGGCTGCGGTGCGCCAAATGAGGGCGTTGGTGCGGCCCCAAACGCGGCGGGGCCGGCGGCGGGCGGCGCGCCAAAGGCCGGGGCAGCGGCGGCCTGGGGCGCAGCACCTGCAGTACGACATTGTACGGCATATTCAGGGGCGCGGCGTCGACGGGCCAAACATTGAGGGCCAGGCGGAGAACGTGGTGCCGCTAGGGAGGGGATTGGCGGTCAGCACAGAAGGAGTTTCGTGAAGGACAGGACAGGCTGAGTTCCTAGTGCAGAAGTGCGCTACTTGGCGTGTTTGGGGTATCGGCATCCGTGGGCGATGTGGCTCCTGTTCGTTCACGAACCTGTGCTTGACAAACCACCAGGGACGAAACCCAAGAAACCTGTAATCCCACGTACCGAAGGCTGGTGCAGCAGACGCGCCGAAAGCGGGGGCGGACGATGCGCCGAACACCGGCGCTGCGCCAAAGGACGGCGCCGCGGCAGGCGCCCCAAACGCCGGTGTCGCCGCGGCGGCCCCGAAGGCGGGCGCTGAACCTGAACTTGCCCCGAACGCAGGCGCCGCCGCGGCAGCCCCAAACGGCGGTGCCGAACTGGTGCCAAAGGCGGGCGCGGGGCTGGCGCCGAACGCCGGTGCGGAGCTGGCGCCGAATGTCGGCGCGGAACCCGAGCCGAAGGCGGGAGCGGAGCCCGAGCCGAACGAAGGCGCTGATGCGGCGCCGAAGCTGCCCGTCGCTGGAGCTGCGGGGACCACATGACAAATGTCACAATCACCCCCATACACGGAAACATAAAGACGTTGAGTCATGCAGTCCATGCCCTTAAGGAAAGGTCTGCGTTGCCAGTCGCCGGACTCGGCACCATATCTCTCAGAACGAGGGCACTGGCGGAAAGGTACGCTAGCAGCGAGCAAGCAAACCCGGCGCCCCACCTCTAAAAAACCCCATGAACTCTTAACTTTCCCTTACTAGCCCATGGACCCGCGGCCCTGCCGTAAACGTACCTGCTCCGAAACCAAACGACGAAGCGGAGGCCGCCCCAAAGGTGCTCGGCGGCGCCGCGGCGCCAAATGCCGGCGCAGCGCCTCCAGCGCTTCCGAACGACGGCGCCGAGGCAGCCGCCCCGAAGCTCGAGGTCGCGGGCGCACTGGCGGCGCCGAACGTAGGCGCAGCCGCCGCGCCGCCAGCCGCCGCCCCGAAACCAAACCCTGTCGCGGCGGGGGCCCCGGGCGCGACGCTCGCCTGCGGGGCCAGCGGCGGAGCGGCTCCGCCGAAGCTGACGGAGGGCTGCGGCGCGGCTGCGAGGGGCAGGGCAGGGCAGGGCAGGGCAGGCACCGCCGCTCACAATCCTTTTACTTGAACAAGTATGCTGTGTGCAATGCAATGCACATCAACCGCCTTGATCCGGGGTTCACATACGACTGATCCCAAACACGGGTTTTACAGCCACGGGATTTACAGCCAGTGAAGAAGGGCCCGGTAAGAAGTAGAGAATGGGTGAACGAGGTCGATCTCGTCCCACTGGATTCTGGCGGCGGCGCCCAGCTGATAGCAGGTGCTGCGGGCTGTCGGACCCATTCGCCGCATCCAGGCCGGGCCCAGGACCATCTCAACAGCGGTGGATTTTCCCCAGCGGCGCCAGTGGTACCCCACCTGAGCCAAAGCCGAAGGTCGGGGCTCCTGATCCCGTGGAGGTGCTCGTCGTCAATCCGAATGCCGGGGCACTGGCAGCGGCGCCGAAGGTGGGCGCACTGGCTGGGGCGCCGAATGCCGGGGCGCTGGCTGCGGCGCCGAACGCCGGCGCACTGCCCGCGGCGCCGAAGGCGGGCGCACTGGCCGCGGCCCCGAATGCCGGGGCGCTGGCTGCGGCGCCAAAGGCAGGCGCCGGTGCAGCGGCGCCAAAGGCCGGGACGCTGGCCGCGGCCGGTGCCGGGAACGCGCTGGCGGCGGGAGCCGCGCCTGTGGATCAGCCATGCAAGGCAGGGCAGCAGGAACGCATGATAACCGTTACACCGTTACTGGTAACGCGGTCGTACGGCTCGTACACGCTCATGCCACATGCCCGACGACGCAGGGTTGGGGCGCGCCGCTAGCCCTGGGAAACGGGCTAGCGGGCTGTGTCGTGTCGGGACAGGCGCGCGTTGCGACCGCTTTCAAAGCCGGCTCCGGCAGCGTATGCCAGGCCGTGCTTGAGGTCTGGAGCCAGGGCCGCCGCCGCCGCAGCAGCTGCTGCTACTACAAGACCCACCTCCAAAGGACGTCGACGCCGCTCCGAAACTGGGCGCGGCCGCGGATGCCCCAAACGCCGGCGCGCTGCCGGACAACGACGGCGCCGCCGCCGCACCTCCGAAGCCGCCAAAGGACGGCGTCGACGCCGACGTCGACGCGGCGGCGGCGGGGGCGCCAAACGTCGGCGCAGCGGCGCTTGGCGCGCCAAAGGTCAGTCCCGCCGGGGCTGCGCCGCCGGCGGGCCCCGTTGTCCCCAGCGCGCCTGGCGCCGCTGCGCCGCCAAAGGTGAAACCGCCCGCCGGCACTGCCGCCG
Organism: Pleodorina starrii; assembly: GCA_030267565.1. Taxonomy (NCBI): domain Eukaryota; kingdom Viridiplantae; phylum Chlorophyta; class Chlorophyceae; order Chlamydomonadales; family Volvocaceae; genus Pleodorina; species Pleodorina starrii. Next base: position 3,649,188 of record BRXU01000007.1, on the reverse strand, counting down.
GCGCGGCAGCGCTGGTCGCGGCGGCCGCCGAGCCGGCGGCCGGCGCCGAGGCGCCGAAGGTCAGCCCCGTCGCTCCACCGAATCCAGCCGCCGTGCCGAAGGACGGTGCGCTGCTGCCCACCGCCGCGGCCGCGGCGCTAGAGGCGGCGCCGAAGACGCCGGCGGCAGCGCCACCGCCAAAGCCGCCACCAAACTGCGGCACTGCCGGGGCCGCTGCGGGGGCCGTAGCGGTGGCGGGTGCGCCGAACGTGGGTACGGCTGCCGCCGGCGCCGCCGCCGCCGACGCTGGGGCAGTGGAAGCGGCGCCAAAGGCGAAAGACGGGCCACCAGTGCTTCCGGTGGTGGTGGCGGCGCCGAAGAGGGGCGCCGTGGCGGCGGCCGCTGGTGCCGGCGCTGGCGCCCCAGCGACGCCACTGGCCGCCGCCGGCGCCGGCGCCGCGGTAGAGCCGCCAAAGGTGAATGACGAGCCGCCGGGCGCGGGCGCGATGGCGCCAGTGGCGGCCGCGAAGGGATTGGCGGCCTGCTGCTGCTGGGCCGCAGGGGCCGCCGCGGTGCCGGTGGGTGTGGCAGTCGTCGCTGTCGCGCCGCCACCGAATGAGAAACCCGCTGCGGGCTGGGCGGGCTGGTGGCTTGGCGCGGCGGCGCCGGTCGCGCCGCCAGCCGCCGCAGATTCCGACGGCGCTGCGGGTGGAGCGGTCGTGAGACCCGTAAACGGGTTCGGCGCAGGGCCGCCAGCAGCCGCTGCTCCGAAGCTGAGCCCGGCAGCGCTAGCGGGCTTTGCAGCGGCGTCGGCCTCGGCCCTGGTGGCGGCCTCCGCTGGCTTCGCGGCCGTCGCGGCTCCAAAGCTCGGAAAGCCGGTGGCGGCTGACGCAGCGCCAGCGCCCGCACCCTCGGACGACCCGGCACCAGCAGCCGAACCAAAGGTGAAGCTCCCGATAGCGGCTGGCTTGGCGGCGGCGGCCCCCGCGGCCGTACCGTCTGCAGCGGCGGAAGGAGCAGCAGCGGTTCCCACGCTAGCGGCCGGCGTGCTCGCCGGCGCAGCCGCCGCGCCAAAGGAGAAGCCAAGAGACGTCGTCGAGGCGCCGGCCGCGGACGGCAGCGGCGCTGCTGCCGCCGCCGAGTTGGTGGCGGCGGCAGTTGTGGCGGAGGGGGTGCCGAAGAGGCTGGGTGCCGCAGTGGCAGCGGCGGCAGGGGGTGCGCCCGCTGCCGGCTGCTCGCCGGCCGCGGGGGTAGCGCCAGCGCTGGTACCAGCGGCGGCGGCACCTAGCGTGGCGCCGCCGCTACCGCCCGCCGGCGCCGCTGCAGCAGCAGCAGCCGTTGGCGCAGCTCCCGCGGCCGCAGCCTCCCCAGGCCTGGATGCCTCGGCGGCGGTGGCGGGCTCAGCGGCGGGTTTCTCAGCCGTTGCGGCGGTGCCGGCGGCTGCGGACCCAAAGCTGAAGCCCGGGAAGGCGGGCGGCGGGGTGGCTGCCGCGGCGGTCGGCGGCGGAGTTGCCAGGGCCAGGGCCGTCTCGGCCGCCTTTCCAAAGAGGCCGGGCGTGGGGGCTGGCGCAGCGGCGCCAAAAGTACTGCGCGCCGGGTTGGAATTGGAGCCACGCTTTAAGAGGTCAGGCACGATGTGGCTAGTTTCCTAAGCGTACTGACTCCGCTGGTGGCAAGGGGCGTACATCGTTAATATCATGCTACGGGTAAGGACGCAGCATAGCCGAGCCTCACATCACACATTACACATCCAAACGAGGTACACCACAGCAGCGAAGGCACGCTGTGCACGTTTGGACTCGCGCACAGTCAAGACCAGTGCAGACCAGTGCCAACGGAACGCAGATCAGAGCATACGACGCGACCGGGGCAGGGCAGGAGGGTTGAGGGCGAAATGCGTCAAGGGCACACGAAGGACGGCTCACCCGGCCTGCACGCCACCGCCCGCGACCGCCGGTCCGGGCTCCAAGACATCGTCATCGCCGCCGCCGTCGTCGTCGTCGGGTCCCGCCTCGTACCAGCGCTTCTGGGCGCGCCTGCGGTGCGATGCGGCGCGGCGCACACTCGTGGGGAAAGGGGTCGGAGTCCATCTGCCCATTTGATGGGAGCGGATCCAAGGGATACCCCCGAACAGCCCCCGCTCCCGGCATGAGCAACAGGGTCATCCGACAGGAATGAACCATCCAGGAGTCTTTCAAACATCCGCCGGCAAAACACAAATTGGCTGAATCGGTTGACAGCAGAGCACAAAGAGTTGTCAGCGAAGCATGGCAGTTATGCGCATCTGTGCGAGCAAAGTGTGTCCCCGAGTCCGTTCCGTGTTGTGTTCGTTCCAATACAGGGACAATACCAGGGCAAGGGACACGGACCAGGGCAAGGGTAATGCCACGGGCCAAGTGAGATGCTGCAAGCAAGCGCGCGGGCCTTATGCCGCACACACACCGGATGGATGTGGGCTGCGGCTGCGACGCCGGGCGGCCCTGCGCTGGTCGGATGGAGCTCACAGACACCCGCACGGCGCGCTGCCACTGCGTCCTGCCGGCGTCCTGCAGAGGGATACCACCGCCGGCTCCTCCTCCTCCTCCGTCGCCGCCGCTGCTGCTGACTGCGGCCCCGCCACTGGAGGCTGTGCTGCCCACAAGAGCCAGCGCCCAGGGCCCCTCGGCGGCGGCGGCGGAGCCGCCGCCGCTGTTAGCTGGAGCTCCAGGCGCGGCCGGGGGCCTGCCGGCACCGACTCCCAGGCGGGAGCTGAAGGGCGTGATCCCGAGTCTGCGCGTGTCGGGGGCGGCGTGCGGCTTGGGCGCGGGCGGCAGCGACGGCGGCGGCGCGATCCCCGCGCCGGCGTTGCGGGCGCCGGCGCCAGCGCCGGGCTTCAGCCACCAGGGGCCGGTGTGTGGGCCCGCGGAGGAGATTGCGTGGCGCTTGCTGGAGCGGTAGTCCAAGCTTTCAGGCATAGCAGATTCGCGAGGCGCCGCGGCCGGGGTGAAGTGTTGTGAGCTGTTGGTGGCAACACGGTTCAGGTCCGCGAAGGGCGGGGGCCGCTCCTCGTCGTTCAGCTCACTAGCCGGCCGCTTGCCCAGCTTGCGCGTGGAGACGAGGTACGAGGGCCCCACGTCGGTCGCTGCGCTGGTGTGCGCGGCGCCGTCGTTGCCGGTCCATCGTGGCGGGCTCGCAAAGCCGGCGCGCGGATCAGCGTAAGCCGCGGGCTGCTGAGCGCTAACATTTGTTTGGGCTGCTGGTGGTCCTGCTTGACGTGATGCCTCGGCATTTGACGTGCCGGGTCCGGCAGTAGAGGTGCCTGCAGATTTGAGATGCCGGACAAAAGGATTAGGCCCAGCAGCTCTTGCAAAAAGATGCAACGTATTACACAGGCCTATGCAACTGCAGCACCTTTGTTTTCAGTGAGGCCGGATACCCAGCCACGAACCGCCCGCAGCATTCTGTCCCGCTTCACTACCGGTACTACTATCTGTTCAAATTATTTTTCACTTTGTAGCGTATTTCTGTGTCCCAACTGCAAAGGATAGTGGCAGTCTGCTTGAGGCGCCGCTGGTAAAAATTCAAATCAACCTTTGGAGCAAAACTTGATGTGCATAGCTGTTCAACACTATTGTAATCCGATCCAATGAATGACAGGTAGAGCGCAGTCTGATAATGAGCGATACGACAGGCCTTGGCCGACAGCTTGCGGAGGGCCGTTAGCCCGGGCCGTTAGTCACGGGTACCCGTTTAGCGGTAAAATACCCGCATGGCCCACGGGATTCGGGGCCAGAGGCCACCAAAAGCCAGATTTCAAATGCGGGTCTGCCGAATTTCTGTCAAGCTACCCAAAAGGCATTCCGCGGCGCATGCAGCTCACCCTGACAATTCGAGTCCACTACTGGAGTGGGCAACTAAACCCACTCGACTAGTGGACAACGTTCGAACAGGCAATTACAGCGTTCCTTCTTGCTTCTTTTACACAAATATTATTTTATGTATTAATCAGGCTCGAACTGTGAAGGTGACGTAAGATGTGGCAGTCCTGCCGCGTACCCGCAGTACGCGTGGTCTGTGGTGTTACGAGAGACTCTTCACCCGACGAGCCACCAATACAGTATCACCTTACTTAAACTCTTTAACACTTTGACAGCACGCCGCAAAGAACGCTATGATGGTATCGAAGTGGTAGGATGTCCAGGCAAAAGCATCGTAAGTCTCTTTTCGCGGATATAGAAGACGATGACCAAAAACAAACAACTCGTGTTCCAAAGATTCCTTGGAAACGGAAGACGCGTGAAGAAATGCTTGAGGATCACGAGCCTGCGCCAGTGAAAAAACGCAGTCGCCCCGGCCCGGAGTACTATGCTGAACTTACGCGCAGTGCTGCTGAGTCCGCAGCAGAGCGTGCGGCAGCGCGTGCCGCGGCGCCGGCTTTGCCGCCTGGTGATGCTGATCCCGGTCTCGGCGCCGCTGCGCAAGGCACCGATGACGCTGAGGGGGCATACGATGACGGATCCGACGAACCTGGCATCGCTTGGCAGCGGCAGCCGAGTTCAACCAACCTGGAAGCCGAGTTCAACCAACGAGTACAAGAACGGCTACCAAAGCAGTGTCCTCAGTGCCTTTCGTCGGTTGGGCTGCGACGGTGCCTCAGGCCTACCCTGGAGACCCATGGGCCAGGGGACGGCGGCTGGCAAAGGTTGGACTTTTGCAGCAGAAACACGTAGGGTACCGTTTTCAGACATGGGGAATCGATTGGTGAAGTCAGATTTGCAATTTGACCGACATGCCGGAAGGCCACTTGGGCTGCGACGGTGCCTCAGGCCTACCCTGGAGACCCATGGGCCAGGGGACGGCGGCTGGCAAAGGTTGGACTTTTGCAGCAGAAACACGTAGGGTACCGTTTTCAGACATGGGGAATCGATTGGTGAAGTCAGATTTGCAATTTGACCGACATGCCGGAAGGCGACTTGGGCTGCGACGGTGCCACAGGCCTACCCTGGAGACCCATGGGCCAGGGGACGGCGGCTGGCAAAGGTTGGACTTTTGCAGCAGAAACACGTAGGGTACCGTTTTCAGACATGGGGAATCGATTGGTGAAGTCAGATTTGCAATTTGACCGACATGCCGGAAGGCGACTTGGGCTGCGACGGTGCCACAGGCCTACCCTGGAGACCCATGGGCCAGGGGACGGCGGCTGGACCAACGAAGCGCGGTCAGGGCCTCTCCTTACCGGTACGGTTACTGAACATTGTCTCATTGTGCCCTTGATAATCCACTAAGCACTCTTCGCAAGCCAGGTGCCGCAGGTCGCGAGGCTCTAGGAACGGCTCTTTCGTGACCTCGTCCGCCCGGACCGTGAACGGGTTTGTAGTGAAAGAAGCGTTGGGTGGTCTGCCCACGCATTCCTGATGAAAAAAGCGACCCGAGAGGCAGTCTTCGCCCCGATTTGAGCTAGAAAGAAGAAGTTCCGTCTTCTTCTTATCCGCCGCTGAGACCGGGGCCTTCAGGGACCCGAAGAATTGTAAGAATGCTTTTCCTACACAGGTTGTCTTGCGAGGCGCAGGGTGCTGGTCGGGTCTGATAGAGCAAGTTCTTATCCGCCGCTGAGACCGGGGCCTTCAGGGACCCGAAGAATTGTAAGAATGCTTTTCCTACACAGGTTGTCTTGCGAGGCGCAGGGTGCTGGTCGGGTCTGATAGAGCAAGGCGTGATGCAGCAGCGTTTGGTCATTTCCGCAGCGCACTGGTCATTTCAAATTATGAAAGTTGTATAAGGACTGCACATTTGAAGAGTCTAATCCTAGTGGTCTCGGGTAATAAAAAACGTAGCTTTGAACGTAGTCCACTCCCAAAGTGGACCTCATTACCCAGTCCATGAGTGGACACCGTACGACCCCCTAAGATGCAGCCGCCTCCCATGACGCCATGAGGCCTTGCAGTTTCCTCCGCGTGCGGGCACCACTATATGGATTTGACCACTCGTACGTCATGCGGGGGCCCGGGGACCTCAGCCTCCGGAAATGTATTGTTAATTCTTAAAGCCTAAGCTTCCGAAGTGCGCAGCTTTGGTGTCGGAAGGGTCTAAGCAAGCTTGATGGACCAGCGAGCGGCCGAGGGCTGGGCTTGACTGCCCCAATAAGGATCCAAGCACGGCCTGCACGGCTTCTGAGTGCGACGTGTGCACTCGTCCCCAGGGAGAGCAAGGAGCTTAATCGGTAGGGAGGACTAACGGAACTACCGAAATTACCGTTTGGGAAGCTAAGCGGGTTGTTAATGGAGAGAGCTAGGAAGAGTACTACTCAAGGCACTGGACAGCGACTGGACTGCCCGTCGGGCTTCCTGTCAGGCTTCCTGCCTCGTCAAAGTCAGAAGAAATCCATGAGACGGCATGGGATGCTAGATGTCCGTGCATCTCGATTGGTGTACTGGCAAGCCCAAGGGTACCGTGGATGAAGGATGAAGGGTCCAGAGGCGAGTAGAGATGTACGGGCGCCAATGTACAGCGCCCAGAGGCGTTTTGGAGGTGCGACCGTATATGATGTGGGATGGCGCGAATGCGAGCGGAATGAGGTCATTGGTTGGCGGGGATCCGTGTTTGGGTGGAGAAGCGCGGGCTTCAGTTTTGCGTTTTGGTCGTGTGTGCTGTTGATCGTTTCATGTATGGTTATGGGATGTCTCAGAGTAGCGCCGCAAGGGGGCTGCAAAGGCGTGTTGCGTTGGTAATGATGTTGCCGCGCGTACGTCACACGGACCCCCTACCATGCTCTGCATGCTCCGTTGCGCTGCACTTAAAGTGGGAATCACGTCTTCCAGCTCGCTCTAGCGTACGTTTGGATGTGCGCGTACGTGTGTATGGGCGTGTGTGTAGATATTTTGAGGCGCGCGGTTCGGCATGGTCTGAGTCAGCTGTGTAGGTAACACCCCCGACATGCAGTGGCGCAGCTGCCTTGCGCCGCGCGTCCAAAGAAGGCTTGGGACCTGGGAAAGCCACAAATAGTTTCGGGGCAGCCGTATGCGCTTTCGGCGGTCCAGGACTACGAAGCCTTGGCGTTTCCTGATCAGAAAAATCACTCGAATGCATGGCGCCAGGAGTCTCACCAGACCAAGTGCGGATGCTGGCCAAGAAGGAATTTGGGAACACGCTTTTGTCTTACTATGGCATTGCACCACAAAAGCATGAGACAACAGGTTAGGTCTGTGGCTAAGACAGGTCCGCTTCGATTGCATTAAGTGGACGGAAGTACGGGTAGGTTGCCCAATTATGCCCATCCGAGCGTTGCAGCCGTCTCTGAAATTGGTGGACGTACTCGACAAATGCCCAAAACATTACGTACGTACTGGACATATCCCAAACCGTTCAGCTGCAAATGAACATGGTAGCATGCTGTCAGGTAATGAACGCGGTGAGGGGTATGTTTGCCCTTGCGCTCGGCAGTTGTCCCTATTATGCCCGCGAGTGCAGAACGGTACGTTCATCAACCGTCACAATGATGAATGTTGTCTGTGTTGCAACCGTTACTCCGAGCGTTAGAGGCATTTATCGGCCTTCGTTATATCACAGACCTGCGGTGCTGCAGTAAGAAACTGTACAGTTAGCATTTTACAGGCTGATAACGAGCTCGCAAGGACTCACACTAGAGTGCACGCAGTACACGTAATATAAACTCATTTTCGACCTTCCTGATGGTCTCAACAGGTTGGGTGCATTAGCGCTGGTACTCGGCGGGACCACAGTAGGGACAACAGGCGATGGGCCCGGTGCAGCCAGACGTTAGCGCACGAGTGTAGCTCTGGGACATGTGCCTATCAGCTCTGTGGCATAAGTTTTGCAAGAAAAATGGATCAGTCCCTCACGGTCAGGCGAAAGCGCCCCGCGCTGACCTGGAGACCGACGATAGAGGCCGGCGCCATCCAGTGGTGCAGTTACAGGTAAGAACTGATGGTTATTATCAACGATATAGTTTTAGTGCAAACCCTTTTTTGCCATTCCTTCCCTGGCGCTGCACCTTTACGGGCGTTTCAATGATGATCAGGCTGCGCCGGCGCCAGAGGTGTCATCCTCCAGGCCACAAGAAACTCCCTACACGTTACCCATAAACGAACGCCCCGATGCAAAGGTAGGTTATTACGAAATGTACGACCTACATCTTGTACTGCTTGTCACTCGTGCCCCTTCGTGTTGCAGCCTCGCCTGCTGAATGCCACGCTTCCTTGCAACTTGTTTTGCCGCGTCCCGTTTTCGCGGGACGCGGCAAAACAGAGAGCTCCTCTTCCCGGTCTGCCCGGTTTGTAGGCCCTGGTCTTGCTGCCCTAAGCAAAATCCCGCTGCCACTTGAATGCTCCCCTGTACGGCAGGCGCTCCGTGACGGCCTGATCGTGGAAGCCTCCACCTCCATCATCACGGTCTTTGCCGTACAGGACGGCTCCATCCTTTTCCAAAACCACCGCAGCAGGGCGTACTACGGGGACCGCCTGCAGGGCTCACATGCCGCCTCAGCTGTGACCGGAGCAGCAGCAGCAGCGGCCGCCGCCGCCACCGCAGCAGCAGCAGCAGGGGCGCCATCTGTCTCTTTTTTGGCGGCGTCGGCATCGTCGTCGGCGGTGGTGGTGGCGACGGCACCGCCGATTAGCGCGGCCGTTGAGGGGGAACATCGATGCCGAGAGTACACAGCGGGTAAGCTGTAGCGCCCTCCATTGCGTTCCGGTAAAATCGGGGAAGCGGATTTATCGAGGATGGAACCGTGTATGTCCCAAGTGGTGCAGAACTTCGTATCCACGGTTGGGCGCACGAGGGGCTCCACAAATCGATCCACATCGCCACCGCCACCACCACCACCACCACCACGACCACCACCATGTCGTACAGCACAAAAGTACCGCTTTTAGAGTATTGTTGTACCTCTTTTGTTGCGGTGACCGCATGCCCTAGCTTGATCGTTGCCGTGCGGGGACCAGCGGGCCATGCTTTTTATTGTACTGCAGCTGCGGTAGACTGCGATGACTGCGTCGTACTCAGCCATCAAAATACTGTTCCCTCCCGGGATGTTGAGATACCGCCCGGGGGGTGCGGGGTGCGGTGGTATTTCGCGGTGGGCTGTCTTGAAGGGCTTTGGTGCGGTCCTTACTCTCGCCACAAACCCCTCCGTCCTGGCCCATGCGCTTTGTCAGGCGCTCTGGACGTGGCCCCAGGCGCCGCTGCCCTGGCCGGAAGCGCGCTGGCACAGCTCTTTGCCCTGGAGCCGCAGAAGCTGTTGCGGCTGCTGGAGGTGTTGGCAGCGGCTGCCGGAAAAGACGGCGCTGGGCGGGTGTGGAAAGGTGCGGCGTGCGGGGGGAGTGAGCTGCAGGGTCGGGACTCAGGGAAGGTGTGTCTGCCAAGCTTTTGCACGCGTGTGTGCTAGAGAAGGGAAGGAAAGGAGCGGGGCGGAAAGAAAGAAGATGGGATGAAAGGAAGGGAAGGGAAGGGAAGAGAAGGGAAGGGCGCGCTTGGTGTGCCGCCGCTCAAGGCGTTGCACACTCGACGGAAGCGCTGTGTGTCTCGATACCAAAGTTGGGAATATGAAAAGAGTAAGTAAGGAAGTAGAGTACAGGATGTGCTGGATGTCCTGTACACGTACTGTACATGACACCCCCCGTGTTCTGGACCGCAGGTGTCCTCCGTGTCCCGCCGCACTTAGTGATCTCAGACTATGAAGCCAGTGCTGTGGAGGGGGCGCCGGAGGTCAGCGAGGCCGCTGAAGCACCGGCGTCACGTGTATCTGTGCCCGTGTCGGCCAACAGCGGTGCGGCAGATGGCGCACTGCTGGTGGATGAGGACGGAGGCGCCCCAGGCCGATGGGCGCAGGGCGGGTGCGCCGACCAGCCGCCCGCTCCTGCCCGCCCCCGCCGTCTCCAAAGCCCGCTCGGGTTCTCTCAAGACCGTTGGCCGGCTCAGCAGCAGCAGTGGGGTTCCCCAGCGTCGCTTGGATACCGCTCCTCTGTTAGCCACCACCCCGCCGAAACGCTGGTGGAGGTTGCGCAATTGTGCGATGATGCCACCCATTCATCCCCCTGTGAAAGCATGGCGGTGATGGTGACGGAGGCGCCGCCCAGCGGCGCCGGCGCCGGAGCCGCCGCCGCTGCTGGCAGCACCTCGGGTCCATGCCGCCCCGCCTGTTACTCCCCACGCCGGCCGCAGAGCTACGACCTGCCATCCCCGATGCTGTCCCCCGCACCGTACGGTGCCGTACAAGGCCGGCCGCACAGCGGCGCGCAGTCGTACCGGGCGGTCAGGTCCCACACGTGCAGTCGCGGGATCAGCGCTACTGCCAGCCTCGCCGTCAGGAACGCCGCAGCCGCAGCCGCATCGGAGACGCCCCGCCTGGCTCCGGCGGCGGCGGCGGTGTCAGCGGCAGCGGACGCTGCCATGATGGCTTTCCAGCCCTTCTGCCCGCGATCCCCGTTCCTCTCCACCGACACCCTCGGCGCAGCGGCGCCGTCGATGTACGGCAGTGCCGGCGGCTCGGCGACGCCGCTGGACGGCGCCGCCGCCGTCACCGCAGAGCACTTGGAGGAGGCGCTATCGGCTGGAAGCGGCCCGCTGGCGACTTCGGTGCTCGCACTAGCACTGAGCGAGAACCCGAGCCTGGCCAGAACGTTGTCCATCGGACATCCGTACAATCCGTACAGCAGTACGCAGTACGGGAAGCTGTCGTACATGCGGTCACCTGCAGGCAGTGCCACTGGCCTCCAGCGCCTCTCTGCGACTGCCGTACTGGCCGGAGGCCTGGGATCTCCCGCCGCCGCAACCGCCGGCACTGAAACGGCGACCGCAGCCGCTGTGGCTCTAGCTGCTGCACCTGCATCACATGCTGGCGGTGTGGCCCAGGGTGAAGGCCTTTTAAGACCGCCTGGGCTTCAGTCACCGCCACCACCACCTCCGCTGCCACAACAGCAGCAACAGAAGCAGCAGGGGGAACTTGACACCAGCGATGATGAGTGTTTTGCACGACAGCTTCCCCGGGTGGCCGCACCCGCAGCCAGGTTGCTGGGGCGGCGTGAAGGGTCGTGCTCGTGGCCCCGCTGCCCAGACAGCTTCGGCTCGGGTGTCAGCGGTGACTGCACCAGCCTGTCCCTTGCCGGCTCGGATGGGATAGTGGGGGCTGCGAGGCTGGGGTCCGGGCCTTCTAGGCTTGGATCTGGCCCAGCCGGCATTGGATCCGGGCCTCGGAGGCGTGCAAGCCTTGAATGCAGACCTGCGGGATTTGAATCCGGAACTGCGGGCCCTGGATTCGAGTCCGTGGGCTTTGGATCCAGGCCTGCGGGCCCTGGATCTGGACCTGCGCGTCTTGGATCCGGACCAGCAGGCCTTGGATCCGGACCAGCAGGCCCTGGATCCGGGCCTGCGGGTCTTGGATACGTGCTTGCCGCTGGGGCCGCGGCTTCGGCAAGCGACGCCTGCTGCAGTGCACAGCTCACATCAGAACCGATGCAGCCCTCCAACTTCTCCCACTCGAATACACCCACCCTCCAGCAACGGTGTAGCCGTCTGGCCAGTGGCAGCCACGGCAGGCTCGCGCCCCAAGGTGGCAGCCGCCCTGCTTGGTGCAGTCAGGCCAGCAGCAACGGTGGCCGTACGACAGCTTGCAGCTTCCTGGACGAGCGCACGGCAGGGACCTTGGCGGGCGACGTGACCCCATCCTGGTTGTTCTCCGCAGCTGCCAGCGACTGTGCAAGTACGGCACCCCTGAGCGCACATGTGCTGCCGTACATCTGCCGTAGCACCAGTACGGAACGAATGATTGCTGCAGCCTGCGGCGGCGCCGGCTCCCGAGGCGGCCCCGCGGCGCCTATGATGAGTAAGATGGTACCAGGGGCGGCGGCAGCAGCGGCGGTGGGCGTGGCATTGCAATCCGCCGCCAGCGCTGACTTGGCCCTGTCATCACCAGTGCTGCGAACGTTGCCTAATGAGGCGCCGGCTGCGGAGCTGGGCCGAGGACATCAAGACGGCCATACACCGTGGCAGTTGGGTCCCACCACACCGCCAAGACCCAGCACGTCGCTGCCGCTGTCAGCAGCGCCGTCCGCCGCAGGGGCTCCGTCCCTTGTCGTACAGTTCCAGGCGTCCGCTGCACAACAGGCAACTGAGCAGGCAGGAGATGCGGCGCCGGTCTTCCCGTGGTCCTTGCCGCCACTTGGGGGTATCAGTGATGCGGCTGTGGCGGCGGCGGTGGTGGCCATTAAGGCGGGTGCTGCCGACGCCGGCACGCGCCCGGCACCGCCGCAGCCTGACGGGGCCGTTGAGACGATGGATGACAGTTTGTCGGCCAGCTGGCGCAGACAGCGCATCCTGCATTTGAGCCCACCGGTGGTGGCGGCGGTGGCGGTGGCGGCGGATGTGAGAGAGCTTCGGAATAAGGACGGCCCAGATGTGGCGCCAGCTCCCCACAGCAGCGTCACAGCCGCAGCGGACACTGCAGCAGCAGCAGCAGCAGCAGGGCAGGGGCTTCATTACTGCGGCGGCGACGGCGTCCCCGGCTCCTCCTCCAGTCCGGCTGCCGCCATTCCCATTGACGATGGGAAGGCGGTGCAGGCGGCGGCGCACGCGTGCGAGTCTCCGGGCCGCAGCAATGAGGCGCTTCAGAAACTACCCACCTACGTGAGCGATGAGACGGAGTGGGGCATGGTGGCGACGTTCCGCCAGTCAGCTCTCGTGTGCGCGGCGAGGTCGCAGGGCCAGGTGCCCGGGCTCGGCAGCGGCAGCGGTGGCGGCGGTGGGGGTAGCAGTGACCTGGAAGGGCGCGACAGCCCTGACGCGGTGAGCCTCCACGTGGCGCTGAAGAACGCTGCCGCAGCCGCGTCAGGGTCTGCAGCCAACACAGCCGCTGCCGTCAAGGGTACAGCGGCGGCTACAGCGGTTGCTACAGCTGCAGCCGCTACTGGAGCCCAAGCTGCAAGAATTGGCATAGCAGCAGCAGTAGTGCACCCGTCGGAGAATCCGGAGGAGCTTGGGCCCTCAACCCATCAGCAGCAGCAGGGGCAGCGGCAGGCCCAAGATAGCCCCTCGGAAGGACGGGAGGCGGCGCCCCAGCAATACCCGGGGATGACGGTTCGTGAACCCAGCCGCTGGGCTGCTCGGGCGCCCGTTGTGCCACCACCGCGACGGCCACCGCTGCCGCGGCCGCCGGCCCGAGGCCCATGCCTGCTTGCAAGGGGCCCGGAGGCTGGGCTTGAATCGTCGCCGCCGTCGGGCTTGCTGGACCGGTCGCGGTCGCTGCCGCCGGTGCCGGGCTGCTGCTGGCACCGCGTCATCGCCACACCGGCGGTGGATCCAGTCACGGGGCGTAGCGTGATTGTGGTGATGCAGGTAAGGATAGGCTGGACGGAATTGGCGGCTGCACGTCAGCGGGGTCGGCGAGTGCTCCCGCGTTGGGGAGCTGTGGTTTGGGAGGCACGTGGAAACAGCATGCGGCCTGCTCTACTTAACGCTCCTCCTGCCCCCTGCTGTTGTTCCCTGCTGCTGCTGCTCCTGCTCCCGGCTACGGCTTCGCGTCACTGCTCCCACTCTTGCTCACTGCTCCGGCTCCGGCTCCGGCTTCTGACCCGGCTCCCCTCCCCTCCCCTGACTGCTCCGGCTCACTGACCCGGCTCCGTGGCTGTGCAGGACGATGTGACGGGCAAGGTGCAGCTGGAGCGGCGGCTGGGCCTTATGCAGGAGACGGAGCACCGCCTCCTGGAGCAGCTCTACCCTCGCCACATGCTGGCGCACCTGGCGGACGAGGTGGTCACCGTGCAGCGGCAGGAGCAGCAGCAGCTGCAGCAGCAACTGCAGCAACTGCAGCGGCGGCAGCAGTCGTCTAGGGGTCACGGAGGATGCGGTGATGCGGATGCAGGCGTGGGGGGTGTCATGCGGGTGACATCTCAATGCGCTGCTGCTGCTGCTGCTGCTGCTGCTGGCGCCACCACCTGGGGCTCTCGCCGAGCTTCCCTGGAGCGGTCCACCGGCCAGCTTCAGCGCCTGCCGCTAGGCTGCTGCAGCAACGCGGGCGCTGGTGGTGGCGCTACCGGTACCAGCAGCTGCAGTCTATCGCTGCCGTCTCTGCGGCTGAGCGCCCCGCTGCATGACCACAGCTACACCATGGCGACCCTGCACCCGCAGGTGCGTCGTGCCAGGATCTCGATCTAGACGGTGTCAGCGGGGACAAAAAAAGGGAGATACCGCAGCGAAGGGACGAAGACGGTCGGCGTTAGCGGGGATGGTCTATGTGCCCGTGTGCTCTTGTTGTTAGGCTGGCTCCAGTGTCCAGTCCTGCAGACGCGCTGCCCAGTGTGTCGGCTTCGGTGTGCGAGGCGGGTAGTCTCTGCGGGTTTGCGTGTGTGTTGTACTTTGCTTGCGGGAACGGTGTGACTTGGGGTCCCAGCGCCCCGGCCCTCGGCCCTGACCGTGTTGTGGCTGCGCTTCCCCCTGCCGCCTCCGCAGGTCACGTTGCTCTTCGCGGACATCAAAGGTACGTCCTGGCAGCCGTCACGTGTGTCGCACTCAATTCTCTTCTGCACCTGCGGCCCTGTAACCGAGTTTCCTGGTTTTATTTGAAGGACGTGCTCGCAACACATGTTGTCCAGCTGCGCGGCGGCTCTGCTCCGCAGTCCGCACCCGCATCTCCTGGCGCGCTCTCGTCGCCGCTCTCCCGGGCTGCGCCTCCACTCGTTCATGTGGCCACTGCTCCGCCTCCCCGACGTCCTTGTGCCTGTCCCCGCAGGCTTCACGCCCCTCTGCAACAAGATCCAGCCCCGAGAGGTCATGGCCATGCTGAACGAATTGTTCTGCCGTTTCGACTCGCTGCTTGACAAGTACCACGTTCGCAAGGTGGGTTGCTTGGGGCTTGTGCTGTTGGGGATTGGGCCATGGCCCATGGGGTGCAGAGAAGTGCGAACCGCTTAGGGGCGGGCTCTGGGGTGCCGGGGGTCTGGGGTATGCTCACCGCACCAACAGCAACAACACTGCCCGCGCTCGACTCCCTGCCGGCCCCGTTGGCTCCCTCCCTCTCTCTCACTCCCAGGTGGAGACCATCGGTGACGCGTACTTCGTCGCCGGCGGCCTCACGTTCAGCGACGCCCTCGACAGCGACGGCGGCGCGCATTGCGACGGAGGCGCAACACGCGGCGGTCGGGCTCGGCCTTCGAATGCAGCATCCGCTGCTTCCTGCGGGAGCCCGGCAGCTCCTGCCGCTGCTGCTGCTGTTGCTGCTGCTAATGACTCGTCCTCGACGGCTCACGCCCTCAATGTCATCGGATTCGCCAAGGTACGCCCGACCGCATTTCCAATAAACTTCTTTCTGTCTCCCTCCCTCCCTCCCTCTCTCTCTCTCTCTCTCTCTCTCCCTCTCTCTCTCTTTCTCTATCTCTTTCTCTCTTTCTCGGCCCATCGCCGTCCGGGGTACCGCCAGTCTTAGCCCTTCCACCATTGCCTGCCTCGCCGTTTCCGGTACCCGGCCACACGGCCACACGGCCACAGGCGATGCTTGCCGCCTCTCAGCACGTGTCGACGCCCACCACCGGCGAGCCCGTGGAGATTCGAGTGGGCCTCCACACCGGCCCCGTGGTCAGTGGACTGCTGGGCAGCCGCATGCCGCGCTTCTGCCTCTTCGGTGAGTGCGGCAGTGGAGCAGGAGCGGGCGGGAGAGTGGGACAGTCCGAAGACTGGGAGGAAAGGAGGGAGTAGGAAACTTGGAAGAATAGAATCGAAGGGGAGAGAGTCACCCGGGAGGTTGCAGGGGCGCAATGGCGCTCCTTCCCGGGGATGGGAGGCTTCGGGCGGGGACCCGATGCGCTCACTGCTGCACCGAGGCCGACCCGTGGTTCACTGGGCAGCTGCACAGCGATGGGCCGGAGCACGCGAGTGGGTGTTGTCATGTCATGACACACGCAAACCTGGCAAGCCTGCCAGCTTAGGAACAGGCCTTGCCGAGGTTGCTAGTACGGTACGGGCTCTTGAGAAGAAAGGAAGGCTACGAGCAAATGATCATGTCTGGCCTTGGAGCCCGCAGCCGGTCTTCCACGTTTCACACCACAACTGACGATTGCGGCCGGTTGCGGCGCAGGGTCTGCTGTGGCGGTGGCGGCGCGGATGGAGACCACCGGGGTGGCGGGCGCCGTACAAATCAGCGAAACGACGTACCGTCTGTTACCTGTGGAGGACCGCGCCGGTTGGGAGGCCACGCCGGGCGTGGAGGTGAGTGCGCTCCGTGCTCTCCCTTCCCAAACGCTAACGACTCGACGGGACGGAACATTGGAGCTGCACACGATGTTCTGAGGCCTCGTCCGTGTGCCGTACCGGCGCACGCGCTGTGGCCGTCCGCAGCCCGCGCCGAACCCGCGCCGTGTGGTCACTCGGCTGCCCCCCTCCTCCTGTCCGCCACCGCCTCCGTCCGCCATGCCGCTCATTCCAGCCCAAGTTTTTCATTGGGGTGAGCATTATGTGAGCTTGGCTACGTCCTCATCTTTTCATTATCTTGCAAATTGCGCAAGCAGGGTGAGGATGATCTGATGCTGCCGGCTCTGGTAGCTGCGAGCAGCGGCGAACGCGGGTTTGTTCGCTCGGCCATGAGCGTGCTCCTGCTCGCACTCTTGTTCCTGCTCGCGCTCACGCCCGTGCCCTTGCGCTCGTGCACATGCTCTTGATTGCCTTTCAGGTCAGGGGCGTCGGCAAGATGCAGACCTATCTGTGGCGGGGAGCGGCCGTGCTCGGCGACGGAAGGAAGCGGAGCGGGGACGCCCGATAGCAGTAGCGGCAACAGCAGGGAGAGGGATGCAGAGGGAAATAGAGCAGAGGCTGCAGCGGCGGAGAAGGATGCAGGTGGAGAGGTAACAGCAGCAGTATACGCATCAGCGGCACCGTAATTATAAGCTTAAGGAGAGAAAGCCATTCATGCTGTGTGTGCAAATATATTAGCGTCCATGATTTCCATAGGGCTGGGGCACATACCGTACCGCGAACAGGATGTGCACTGACTCTAGAAATATGGACTTTGGGGCCCCGGCGTGCTGCAGGGCTCGGGGCTGGCGTCTGTCCCCGAGCGGTTCAATGACTACATGCGGCAGCAGCAGACGTGGGGTCGGGCTCCCTTCTGGGACTTTCTGAGGGGGATATTCATGTGACAGATCGTTGCGGCGAGCGGCCTCAACCTCACCGCTGTTGAACTCTTCCGCGGCGGGGGCGTGCGCGTGCCGCCATACCGGCTGTGGCCCACCCGCAACGCTTGCGGTTTCCAACCCATTCATTTATTAGTACGGAAATACGGAAAAGGTACGAGTGCAGGATGCTGGGTGCGCATGGCTTGCTGCCGATTTAGCCCCAGGTAGCAACGGACGGGGGAGAAGGGCGGTTTTCATCAACTGGAGTCCGTGCGAGGTATCTCCGTGCCCATGATACGGATGAAGCGTAACGACGTTATGCGGACGAGATCGTAGCGACATCGTTGATTGCCAGGTCGCGGCATCGCGTGTCGCGTGTCCCCGGCTCGGTCCTGCGGGCAAGGCCCCCGCAGGCCGGCATTCATCCGGACTCTGCAGCGTTTTCGAATTAGCCTCACGCTGCTATAACTCATTTTGGTTTACCCGAAGCGCGCCGCCGCCGCGCGCGCTTCTTGTTTTATTATCAGGGTTGGGTCGGACAGATGGCCCGGGGCTGGTTGAGGTTTGGGGAGTGTAAGTGGGTTGGACGGAGCTCTACTACCATGGGGCTCTCCTCGTCCGCCGCCTTTGGGGCACCTCACCTCACCTACCCTACTTTGCTAGGCGGGTGTCGCTCCAGAGGGCGGGCGGGCGGTCCTGTCGCGCAGATCACGCCCATGTGCCGCTGAGTTCAGAACGGTCAATGAACAATCACAATCTTCGGGTTCGCAATTATTTTTTTGGGGGGCTTCAACCCAACCTCCGGTGATTTGCACGGCGATGTCGACGGTTGCCCTTGGAGGCATGGCCCTGAGAGAGGGTTTGTCCCCTCCATGTTACCGACCGGGGGAATTTAACGTGGTGGAGAGCGATCCGTGCCGGGCCGCGTGGCCTGAACAGAACTCGCCTTTTGGCGTCCGGTGCTGCCGCTCGGCGCGGCAAGCGCAGCGGCGGTTTCAGGGGTGCGTCGGGCGCCTCCAAACCGCCAGCAGCGACTTGGCGGGCCCCTCGGATAAGGCCCGATGTGTGCGTGTCCTGGTCGGGGAGGGAAGAGCTGCCCCAATTGGAACCGGGTGTGTGTTCCTTACACCCCGCGTGCGTGTGTGCGTGTGTGTGCGTGTGTGTGTTTGTGTGCGTTTTGACACTTCGCGTATACGGTAGCAGCAGCCTGCACCGTGCGCCGAGCCGTGCGGTTGCGGGATCCAACCGGCTGGCTGCCATCTTTGTGAGCGTCTCCACCTGTCGTCCTGTCGAGGGAAAGGAAGGTTGCGGATATGGAGGGAAGATACGGTGGTTGATGCGGTAGAGAGACGAGGCGTGTGATGGGGCGTGTGATGGGCGAACCACGTTACCGTAAGGACAGGAAGGACTACCGGTGCTTGCCGCCCTGGTTGTACTTGTATTTGTACCTTGTCCTTGTGCCCTGTAGTTACAGTGGTGGGCCGCAGGCCCTTGGAAGGGTTAGACCCAGATGACCATCTGGGCGTGCGTGCATGCCATGGTGTTGCTACGTCTCGCGCGCGACGTCCATGCAGCGCTGCGATGGAGCTGTCTGCAAAGTTGCTGTGTCCTGGCAGCACGGCACAGGTTGGCGGCTGGTCTGCCCACGTGCTCCGCAGTCAGGAGAGCACGTGTCGCCGATGGCCGAAATGGGCGCTGCCTCGGTTGCCGCAGCTTGGCTGCCTTCGTAGCGCGTACGGTGCTTGGGGTGTAGGCAGTGGTTGGGTTGCTGTTGGCCGGTTGCGGCTTGGGTTCGGAGTGGATCTTCGACGCATTGTAGCCTGTTGAAGCCCTGTCCGCGGTTGCCGTTGATCCGGCGAAGGGCTCGGACAGCTGACTTGGTTGGGCCTCGAGGATGTCCTGAGGAAGGGCGGTCCGGAAGCGCTATGACCGATGGCAGATGGCCTGGCCGAGGCTAAGGGGCCGAGGGCGCTACAGCAGCGACTCCATTGCGGCCGACATCTCTGGCGTCCGTCAGAAGCACAAAATCATACATACTCTGTTGGCTTTGTCCTTGATGAGGGAGGACCTGAGGAACCCATCTGCTACGCAGCATCTGCGGCTCGCCCCTTGCGGCTCGCCCTCTGCGGTTTCAGCAATCCACCCCATGTTGGGCATCGTGCGCCGTCTCGGCACTGTGCAGCTCTTCCGGCCAGCGCATTGGCTGAAGTTACTTGACAGTAGACATGCAATGTATCATTTACACATCACGCAGGCTGACTTGCCAATAGAAGGACAGCGGAACTGTTGGCGAGGGTCGCGACGACGTGCAGTTGCCGACGAGAGTGCCCCACCACGTATTGACATCCGCCTCAAGACTGATGACTCAGAGCCTACCATACAGCACAAACACGTTAGATGAAATATGTCCTGCCTGCTGAGCCTCTCGACGACATGACGGAGCCCGGGCAACCACGGGACCTCGCCGCATGAGACGCACGTGAGAAGAACGGCTCCCCCGTGCGTGAAGTTTTGCCCGCTTTTGGCTCGTGCATCCTCTCCATTTCCTGTCCGGTTAAGTGAGACACTAACAAGCTAGTTTCTCCGGTGTTGTGTTGTGTTCTCCACTTACTCCCAAAAGGCCCCCCCCCCGCCCGGGTATCCCCCCGCCCGGGTCGCGGCTCTGAGCCTGCTCAGCCGCTCAATGAACGCATCGATGGGCGCACCAGTACCGGTAACAGCAGTCGATGAGAGTGTGGGCCCAAGACCCGACACGTCTTCGCCCGCGCCTCCCCAACTTCCCAGCCTGCCTCCGCACTCGGCCGCCGCAACTCATCAGCCACAGCTAACCCAACCCGTGCCTCTCACCGTCACCGTCACCCTCACCCTCACCGCCCCGCCTCGGTCCACGCTATCACCGGCACCGCTGCCACCTGCAGGTGCCCCCGCCGCCGGCATCACCGCGGTCGTCGCCGCCGTCTGCAGCCCGACGACATAGGGGTACCTGCACACACCCTGCCCTCACGCCGGCATCCTGGTCACCAGCTCCAGGAGCAGCAGTTGTGTACGTCACTAGATAGGCCAGGGTAATGAGCAGTAGTGGTCACCCTCCATTGCAAGTTGGCAGCTTTGCACTGACACGTCTATCGCTTGTACATGTGCAGATCAGCATCCTCGAGATATATAACGAGGGTATCCGTGACTTGCTCAGCTGCAACCAACATGGGCAAGTCACGGATACCCTCGTTATAAATCTCAAGCACGCTGATCTGCACATGTACAAGCGATCGATGGACGTGTCAGCGCACAGCTGCCAACTTGCAATGGAGGATGACCACTAGTGCTAATTACCCTGGCCTATCTAGTGACGTACATAACTGCATGTTGAATCCCCACCCCACCCCACCCCTACCCCCACCCCCCTTCACCCCACCCCTTACCCCACCCATCGCCCACTCCTCACCCCCACCCCCCTACCCATTCTCCACCCCTACCCCGCCCTTCACCCTACCCTTACTTTCATCTGTTGCCCGGTTCTCACACCGCTCTCACCGTCCATATGTGCGGAAGCTGTCCGTCTGGTGTGGTCCAAAGTAGTTGTACTTGTTACCCAATGGTCTTAGAGCCAGCCAGATCCACCATGTTGAGAACTCCCGACACCTGTCACTGCATGGTGGTTGGACTCGGGTCACACTTTTCCGGCCTTAGTCCAGTTGTCTAAGGCCGGAAAAGTGTGACCCGAGTCCAACCACCATGCAGTCACAGGTGTCGGGCGTCCTCAACATGGTGGATCTGGCTGGCTCTAAGACCTAATGGAAATGGCTAGGTCACAAGTACAACTACTTTGGACCACGCCACACACGCCAGGATGTCGCACGCCGCCTCCTGCGGTATCGGGACGGAGGGGGCACCAAAAGACATCCCACAAAAGAAGCCCCATGAGCGGTATCCGCCGCGAACCCTGAACCTACGCTAGATGAGGGGCATCATGCACTGCGATGGGCGCTAGGCTGGGCCGACGCGACACGGAGCACAGATAACCCCACCGCTACCCTACTCCTGCTGCCCACGTCCCAAACGGCGCCCTACAATCGCTACCTCACCCACCCGCTGGTCATTATGATCGGTAAAATAGACGCATTTTCAGGAACGGGAGACCTGTACAGCAAAGTGAGTGTAGACGCTCCAAAACCCTACCCAAACGGACTCACCCTTCTCCTGGTTAACAACGAATCCGGCCGCGCTTACGGTACCAGCCTCCGCCGAGCGCTTGCCATTGGCAACCTTGTGCGGGGAAAAGCGGGGGATGGGGCAAGGACGGCACGGGCAAGTGAGACTACAGCACCCATCTCCAGCCTCTTAGTGGGGGAAGCTGCACAAACAAAGATTCAGAACCGGGCAGGCGCGTATCGGCGATGGCGTTTCATCGACTTCATATCTCAGGCAAAAAGCTCTGCAGTAACCGCATGTGGGTCGCCCGCGACTCGGGATTTCGTGCGCAGGGACCCACGGGTCGGTCGGCAGCAAGTCCGAACGCGAAAGTCGCCGCCGCAGGCTCGCTCGCGCGCGAGTCCTTTCGGCCGACGTGACGTGACGCAGCGGCGTATCGCGCGGGCGTCGCCTGAGGCCCCAAAGCTCACCTCCGGAACATCTCGCACCGCGAGCCAAATTCTTGTTAGCGTCCACAAACGCCGGCCGGACGCGGGCATCACGGGTGGGACCATGATTCAATGGACCTGTGAGCTGTAGCGCTGGTGGCGACATCAGACAAAGCTCGTATCGGGGCTTCTATCGGGGCTTTCTTGGCGAGAAGAGGGCGCCTCCGGCGGCGGCGGCTTCCCAAACCTTCCTATCCTGGCGCTCTTGCAATATAACAAAGTTCTCTCTGAATTTCGCAGTCTTGTCACAGGTAGTACAGAAGGTGCACCGTGAAGTGTTTTTATGGGCACCGATTTTGTTTGCCGTATGTGTCCCTCCCTGCCCTTCCCGAACTGTCCCGAAGCAGCCGTGTGACTCAGTCAGAGGAAAGGACGCCCGCCAACTTAGCCCGTGGAGCCCGTCAGTCGTGTCCGTAGGCAGGTTGAGCGCGATTATTGGTGTCGATTGCAACCCGCGTCAGGCGTCACCCAGTGAGTCACCTTCCGATCCAACGACCTCTCAATGCGCAAAAATCCAGGTCGGACAACGCAAGACTTTCACGCGCGTCTCAAGTCCACTCTGGGCTTCGCTACACGCAATCGAAAGACATCAATTTCAGCTTTAGATTTAGCTTTAGCCGGGCGAATCGGATGACAAGTCGTGCGCCTCGTGGTCGTCCTAAGCACAGACACAAAATCGCAAGGAAGGCGGTGCCGTCTTGCCAGCTCTCATTGAACGAGCGACCTGCCAACGACAGCGCCGTCACTAAATAAAAGCCCGCTCGGCCACGCCACCAGAGGGCAGGACGCGCCCAGATAACGATCCATCGGAAAGGACTGCATTCCGACTTTAGCTCACAGAGGTCTCAGATACTGTAGCGATGTCTACGGCTCCATCGTTCACCAACCCGGACTGGACACAAACTCAAGAACACGCGTTTGCATCTTGAAGGATACCGGTAGCTCCCGCGGACAGCCTAGCGCGATGCCGCACGCACCACGACCACCAGGGGGGAACCCACATCAACGGGAGAGTGCCTCGCTCGAAAAGCAGAAAAGCGGGTCCGCGCCGCGTCTTCTGCCGCCTTGCGAGTTGCGACCCAGGGGCGTGGCCGCCGCCTGGAAGCAAAACCGCGCAAACCGCGAGCCGCGCACTCGTAACGTGAAGATCGTCGTGTGGAACGAGGGGCCCAGCGCATCGGCGCCATGAGCACCGTACCGGGCTTCGGCGCCGACAGTGTAATGTCAGATGCGGTCTGCGTTGATGATTGATGACCGCCTGGGTCCATTGGAGACCGATCTGTTCAAACTACGTACTACCGGTACTTCCCGTCAACCAACAACGACCACAATCACAACTGCTACTCCCCAACGGTACATAGGCACCGCTGCATTTGCACCCTTGGATTCGTACCAGTACGGCAGGAAAGGCGCTTACGGCATGCTACACCGTAACATGGTACGTGGCAAGCATCCCCTGACTGCGGGATGTGGGAGACGCGGGCCTCCTGCCAAACACCGGCTACCCGTCATTGCGCTACGCTGCTATCGGGCCTAACATGCCGCTGTGATCTGGACATGAACAGCCGGGGTGCTGGGCGCGCTTTGATCTTGGTGTCTGGAAACGTCATGCCTCGATTTGCAACACGCACCGGTGCCCGGGGACGACAGGCGCGCAAAGCCACGCGCAAGACCCCCAGGCCAGAGATATTCTAAGCCCATCCTCCTCCTCTTGCTGTCATCCGTCGATCGCCAAGTTCTCATCGGCCCCTGCATCGGCCGGTGGTGTACCAACTAAGGGTTCTTTTGCAACGGGGGGAGAGCAGGCAGCGGCTGTTGTGGCCTTCCTTTCTTGGCAACCTAACCTCGCGAACCGAAGGAAAATTCTGACGTAACCGCACATGAGGCCAAGCGCGGCCGCCCTATGGTACAGTGAGGAAGGTACATAGAACCGGTTTAACGGCCCGGTCCAACGGTAAAGGACGTCGCCGGTACTGAGGTACACGCATACTCGACTTTGCACCGTTGTGACCGTTTGTTACCGACCGCTAAGGCTCTCGCCCCTTTTGGGGCGAGCCAATATGTGACGCAGCCCGCCAGGTGTCGCCCTTCCGTTAAGGTTTTCCCTTCAGTTAATCGAGTACCTTGGGTAAACGCGGGTTTCTTCGTTCACTGAAAGGAGAATGAACGTTCACTGAACCTGCATTGAACGCTCACCGTGAACGTTCAGTGAAGGTTCACCGTTCACCGTTCAGGCCTTTGTACTGCAAAGCGAAATTAACGTCCTTCTGTGCTTTTGACTTATGAATAGCTGTCTAAGTGACCAAAGCTGCTGGGGCACATATAACGAACCGATACAAGGCCAAGCAGTTATGTGAATACCTTTTATGTGCGCGGGAACAGCGCTAGAGCATGCGTGCCGTACTATTTTGCGAAATAGTACGACCTACAAGCGCACCGGTCCCTCACCACGGTCGGCACTCCCGAATGAGTTTCTCTGCCGGCTAGTTCTGCATAAAGTCAACATGGATCTTGACAAGGCGCTGCTGCTTCTCGACAAGCATTGGCCGGCCGTGCATCCTCAGACAATTTATTTCGTCGGGTCCGGCATTTCGTTTGATGCACCTGCAGCTGCGGCCATGATTGCGTATTTGGAAGACGGGACTACCATTGACGTCGGCCACCTGGCTTTGACGAACGGGAGTACCATTGACGTCGGCCACCTGGCTTTGACGAACGTTCACTGAACATTCAGTGAACGTTCCCCGTGACTGTTCGCTGAACATTCAGTGAACGTTCAGCGAACAGTCACGGAAACACCCGCGTTTATCCTAAGTAGTGAGTTAATCCGTTGCCAAGAGCTGCCAAACAACTTATAAGCGCCGAAGTAAGAGCACACAAATACTTTAGACGAATTTTATAGTATTACTTCTGATAGGCGTTGAGTACCTTGTCCTGACCACCGGCAATCCTGAGGAACCGAGCAATAAATATAGTGCTTAACCTCCCCTGCAAGACTCCGACAGCTTAGCATACAATTATCGAGGATTTTTAGATTGACCGTCGATGTCGCAGTGCGGTGTCAATGCAATTCGCCTGGACAACTGGGCACGGTAAACCGTTCATTCCGCCTTTCCGCGATCCACCCTACCCTCGTGCCCTGTTTTAAACCTAACCTTGCATTCTGCTCCAACTTGCAATAAAACATACCAGTCAGCAGCTCGATATGGCACGGCGCGTTGTAACGAGGGATGACGTGCCCTGGCGCCTTGACGCTGCGCATCTTGAGGAGCAGGTAGGGCTTCACCTTCCGTCCGACCGCCCAGCACGCCTTTCCACACGGGCCCTCCCAATACCAGCGCCTCCACGACCCCGCCTAACGCTCATGCAGCTCAGGAGGGTCGGAGGCTTAGACATCTCCTCGCTAGAGGCGCACCCGCCCGCCAGCCCAGCAGCCGCGCAGCCGCACGGCTCGGCCGCGCCCAGCCCGGCCGACGCCTCAGCCGCCGACGCCGCCACTGCCTCTGCCGACGCCGCCAGCCCGGAGCGCCCGGAGCCGCCGAGCCCCGGTGTGGCGGCGCTGGTCGTCTGTAGCTTCCCGGCAAGTTCGGGGACGACTCAAGTACCTTCCCCTGACGGCTTGGGAAGTTGGGATGCGTGTGTGGGTGGATGTGTGGATGTTGTGTTGGGCTCCTAGTTGGTTGCCTTGCTGGGTTGCGGTGGGTATGGGATGGGATGGGATGGGATGGAGTGTGATATCTTCACACGCACGCGCGCGCGCACCAGGATGTTTTCGCGCGTGCCGCACTCCACAGGCCGACCCGCTGCGCAGCTCTATGCCGCTGGATCAGAAGGGAAACAAGAGAAAGCAGGCGGCCCTGGGGAGCCGCCCTTGGCGCCACCCCTCAGCCCCCCCTGGACCCTGCAGCTCTTGCCCTCAGGCGCCCTCACCCTCCCCTCCTGCGGCGCCTTGGTCTCGTCCCACGCCCGGGGCCCCGCCCGCCCGGCCCCCGCTCTCCGGCGTGTCGTACAACAGGACATGCGGGTGCTGTACGAAGATTACGAGCCGGTGGATCTGTCCATTCCGTACCTCCCCGGCTACCTGGGATTCCGAGAGTGCGACGCGTACGCCCGGTTGCTGCAGCGAGTGGAGGGCTCGCCGCACCGGCCGCAGGTGGACCCGTGGGTCACTGCCGGGCTGATGGGGCTGGGGCCCGGTCACGTGGGGTATAAGGAAGGACCCGCAGCGGTGGATGTGAGGGAGTCGACGTTCACCGCGAACCCGTTTACGTGGGGTCTGTTCGTGTCGGGTATCAGGGCGGGGATGTGGAGGGATCCGCGGGCCCTGTGGGCCTCTTGAGGTCCGTGCTGTGCTGTGCTGCGCTGTGCTATGCTGTGTGGCCATGGCTGCCGCTGCCGTTGCCGCCAAGGCCGGTGCCGCCCCGCTTCTCCAGGTGCTGCTGCGACCGCTGGCCCCTATGCCCCCCCCCTCCGCGCCCCGCATCGTCTTCCCGCGCCCCGCTGCCTCCACCCTTTCCGCCCGCCCTGCCGTCGTTCTCCCCTTCTCCTCGTCCTTGCTCTTGCCCTCGTGCCCCCTCGCCCCGCCCCGCCCCGCCTTCCGTCCCTCCCAGCCTCGTCTTCCTTCTGCTGTTCTCCTTCCCTTTGCCGTTCTCCTTGCCATTCTCTTTTCCTTTGCCCTTTCTCCTCTGCCTTACGCCTCCTTGCCGTCGTACGTTTTGCCCATCCGTATCCCTTTCTTCTCTGCCCCGCCGCCCCTTCCTGCCCTCTTTTGCGCCGCGTCGCCGCCCCAGCTCCTTCGTGGGTTTTTGTGTGTATTGCCTTGCTTGCCTGCCTGCTCGCTCCTTCCTTCGCTGCCATTGCCGTTGCCCATTGCCGTTACTCACGCCCTTTTTCCTTCGAAATCTTCCCGCTTCGCTTCCTCCATTGAGCGCAGGTGAGTCTACAATATGTCGGGTTGTTCTGTCCGGGCGTTCGTGCCGTTCTTGTGCTGTCGCGTGTAATCGTCCGTCTGGGTTGGTCTGGCGGCGACGCGGTCGCAGCGTATTTTCAGCTCGGTAAGGTTACAGGTATGTTCGGTAAGTATTACTGGGTTCTGGGTCCGTTCGCTAACGCCGTCTCCGTCTCCGCTGCGGTATCACTTTTTACCCCTCCCCGTCCCGCTGCCGGTATCTTCTTTCTTAACCCCGCTGCCGCAGGTATTGTTGGTGGACGGCTGCGGGACACTGCACCCGCGGGGCTGCGGGAGCGCTTGTCAGGTGGGCGACCAGGCGACGTGATGTGTACCGCGGAGCCGCGGAGCCGCGGCAATCGAGCTGTAGCGATCGAGCTGTAGCGATGGGCTGCAGCATGGTGTGGTGCGGTGTGGTGCGTTGCGGCGAAAGAAGCCAGCCGTCCTTTTCCTTCACAGCCAGTTGCTCCCCAGCGGGATGCGGTGCGGTGCGGTGCCACACCCCCTCCCGAGTCCCAACTGGGCTCGCGGCTGTCCCCCGCCCCGCCCCACACTCTGCCGGGCCCGTTCGACAGAGTACCTGTACCAGGCCGCGGGTCTTGTTCTTCTTCTTCTTGCCCCACACCCGTTCCCTGCGGCCTCGCCTGTTATCACCACAGCGCCCTGCACCGCCCAGGTGCCCTCCGAAACCCTAAAACCCTAAAACCTAACATGCTTGTGGCAGGTGGGCATCACGTGCGACTACCCCTCCGTGGGTGTCGCCAAGAATCTGTTGGCGGTTGACGGTTTGGACCGCCTCATTGTACGACAACAGCTCCAGGTACGCCATGACGTATGGTGTGGTGTAACGAGCTATACGAGCAGTGCGTTTCCGCATCGGGTGCATTTGGGTATGTACCTGATGCACGACAGTACGGCAGTACGGCATCCGAGAGCTTTCCACGGCCAACTGGGTAACCAGGCGGCTCCGTGGGTGGGCGGCGAGTGCAGCTGGTGCCCCTCAGTGTCCCTCAGGCGTAAGGCCAGCTTGTGGAGCCCGCCTGCTGGTGCGACCCGGGGGTCGGTCCCGGAATCCGGACCGGCGATGCCCGTCTCACCACAACCCGTGGCACCCAACCCCCAAACCCTAAAACCCTGACACCCTAGTAATCAAGGTTGGAGTCGCGAGTCTAGCCCCCCTTCCCAACCCTGTCCGAGCAGGCAGCCGCTGCGGCCACCGTAGCGGCTGGAGAAGCAACGGCGAGCTGGAGCGCGGGAAGCGGCGCGGGCGAGAAACCAGCGGCAGCGGCGGCACCGCCGGGGTCGGAGTCGAGATCCTCTCCATCCGCAGCGGCGGCTCCGTCGGCGGCTGTGTGCACAACGGCGGCATGCGTGGCGGCGGATGCCGAGGCTGCCGCCACGAGCGACATCCGCGACGGGCCCGCTGCCGCCGCCGCGGCCTCCGCCGCTGCCGTACGTGACGTACAGGTTCCGCTCGTGGGCTGCAGCGGCGTGGTTCACGGCACGGCGCTGTGCCCGGGTCTGACCCTGAAGCCGCTCTTCATCAGCGTGGGTGCGTGGGTGGCTGCGTGCGTGTGTGGCTGCAGTCGTGACCCACGGCATGGGTGGTGTATGACCCACACCGCGGCGGGAGCTCGGGGTTACGACCGCCGCGCCTGACCGGAGTCTCCGAGCGCTTGCGGCTGCACTCAATTTACCCCACGAGCCCCTCGCGGCCGCACATGTGGCGCCCGCGCGCCCCTGCTCACCCGCCCCTCCCCACCCACCCAGCAGGCCACCGGCTCAGCTTGGCAACTGCGGTGGAGCTCGTACGACGGTGCTGCGTGCACCGGGTTCCGGAGCCCATCAGGCAGGCGGACCTGAGGTCCAGGCAGTGGCTCCGAAACCATGCGTTCACACTGGCGGCGACGACGGCGAGCAAGGGCTAACGACTGCTGCAGCCTCGCTTCCCCTTCCTGACCAAGGCGGCTCGTTGCGGGCTGCATGGGCTGCATGGTCTGCATGGGCTTCATGGGGAGGGGGCTGATACGATGCAACGGACCAGATCAAATCAGTGGCGACCTGGGAAGATGGCGACGGCGCCGGAGCCGGCGGTGCCGACGGCGGCCCCTCCCAGTCCCCTTGGGTTCACCAGGCCCCCATGGGAGCAGTGGTACGGATACCGAACGGCAAGCGACCCAGCCAAAGGGAAAACTCCCGAACCCCCGGTTGCGGTGCGAAACACATCGCCTCCGGAGCTGGCATCCCTCCGGAGTTGCTGTCCGTCCGTCAAAACCCTCTTCTGTACACCGCAACACGCCCTACACGCAACATGTGCATTCGTTCGCACGTTTGTTCATATGTACCGATGTTGGTCCATCACCTCATTCCGCAAAGGTCAGTGAACAAAGCCGTCCAGGGTATCAGCCAGCAAGCCGTCAAGCAGATCCGCATCAGAGACCATCACCTGATCCACCCCCAGCGCCGCCATCACGCCCAGCAGCCCTGCGCACCCCGCCGCCAGCGTACGGCACCTCGCCTCCGTCAGCCAATCATACGACGCCAGCGCCGCCGCGCTGCCCTCGGGCGCCGCCAGTTGCGCCATCATGGCCGAAATGTCGTACGACGTCAGCAGCGACCCGTGCACCCGCGCCCGGTCGTAGTACGGCAGTCGCTGGTGCAGCGCCGCTAGGGTGGTGACGGTGCCGCCGGTGAAGACGACGACGACGGCGCCGTCGCCGTCGCCGCCGCTGGCGGCGTTGACGGTGGCGTTGCCTTCCGTGTACTTGCTGGGTTGCTTCCCTGGCGATGCACCGTTGGGTGGTGAAGCAGCAGCAGAAGCAGCAGGGGTAGCAGCGACAGCGGCACTGCCAGCGACGTTCGGGGCCGGGTCGTGCAAGCCGCCTGCGTCGACGGCGACGGCGCCGGTGTGGAGAGTCGGTAGCCAGGGCATATCGGCGCGGAGCCGCTCCACCGTCTGCAGCGCACACCACACCACACCACACCACACCACACCACACCGCACCGCACCGCACCGCACCGCACAACACAACACAACACAACACACCTCAAGCGGTTGGGAGCAGGTGCGAGTCCAAGGCTGAGGGCGACTGAGGGCCGGACACCGGAGGCTGTGTGTTTGCGCTTTCCCTTATCCTGGTCGTCTCCGATGCAGTCAGTCCCCGGCCAGCTGGCCCGCCCTATCTTCCCAGGATCAGGAGCCCACTCGACCAAGAACAGCAACTGGCGGCCTGGCGCTGGCACAGCCCCGGCCCAGCCCCTGGCCACCAGCAGTGCAGCACCCGCCTAGCTCCACGACCCTCAAGGGTTTAGAGCTCACCTCCCGCGCGATCAGCACGCATGCGCCGAGGGCCTCCAGGGAAGGCGACTCCGGCTCCGATACCGTGCCGTCACCGCCACCGCGGGCGTTGAGCTCCGAAACCGCGCCGCCACCGCCGTTGCCGCCATCCCGACCGCCGCCCGCCGCAAGTCCACACGCGGTGGCGTGCAGGCTCACGCAGCCGAGCGGTAGGCTGGCCGCGACGGGCCGGTCCTCCCGCTTGTAACCTGGCGTGTTGGGATGGGGATGGGTTAAAAAAGAAGACGACCGCAGCGGTAACGTCGGGGGGCACAGCGGGAAACGCATCGGTGGACTTGCTTGGGGAGGCAGGATGGGAGGGGGGCCCCACACGAATTGCCCTTTTGCGGCGGAGAGGACGGCGGCGGGAGCGCGAGGACGGCGGGGAGCAGGGTACCGCCCTCTCATCTGACGGGGTCGGGTAGGGTCGGAGTGGAAAGCGTAAACCCACCCAACCACCCAATCACCCACCCACCCACCGTACACAAACTCTGTGGACCTTCCACCCATATCCACCACTAACAAACGCGGCTGCTGCTGCTGGTGCTGGCGCTGCTCCGCGTCCTTATGCAGTTGCGGCGTCACTGCCGCCACCGCTGCATACCCACTTGGCGCCAGGCACTGCAGACCCCCCACCACGCCGCGCCATGCCAGGCGCCCCTCTTCATCCCCTGCGATGTCAACCAATGCAAAGCAGTAACGGCAACGGTCGCAGCAGCGACAGCATCCTGTCCTAGGCAAGCATCAGCATCGGTGCCACGCCACTCCTCACTCCTCACTCATCCGCACACTACCGTACCCGGCCCTCACCCGTCAAGACCTCAAGCGAACAGCCCACCAGCCGCTCAGCCGCCTCCGCAAACGCCGTACGGCTGCTGACGCTGGCGTTGCGCACCGCCGCCGTCGCCACCATGCGCGCCGCGATGCGGGGCCGCCGACCCGATTCGCCCCGAGGATCCAGCGCCGCCACATTTGCACACGCCGCTGTCTCGTCCACCGTACCCGCTGCACCTGCCTCCGCCGCCGCCGCCGCGGTGGAAGCCGCCTCCATAATGCTTTGCAGCGCTTTGAGGGTGCGCTGCAGTGCCTCGGGGTTGAGATCACCGCCGCCGCCGCTGCCGCCGCCGCCGCCGCTGCTGCTATCCTTGCTACAGCCATCGCGCTGGGCGCTGGGCTGGCCGAGCATCGTGTCGTACGTAAGTCGCGCCTGCCAAGCAGCACAGGGACGGCAGGGACGAACTGCGCCAAGTAACAGCACCGCCTGCGCGACCGCAGAACTCCCACGTCGCACCTTTCCCCGTTCCCCTGCAAGAAGAGTCCCCAGGCGCCTGCCCGCCCACCCACCCACTCACCAGCTCCTGGCGCCCGTCGTGGAGGACCGCTCGGGTGCAGTGCGAACCCAGCTCTATGGCCGCTAGCACCATACCGCCGCTGCCGCCGCCGCTGCCGCCCGAGCGCGACCCACCGCCATCCACGGTCGCGAGCGCGGGCTTCAGCGGAAGCGTCGCTGACGCCGCAGAAACCTCTGCCCCGCCCGCCGCCACCGCAGTTGCCAGCACAGCGGCGGCCGCCGCGGGTTCCCTAGCGGCAGCGGCAGCAGCGCCTGGGGCCTCGGCGGCAGCACCGCGCTGCGGCGGCTCGCTCGGATGATTCAACCCCGTGTCGCTCCTCCGGTGATCCGCCGGTGCGCTCGAGGCTCCCGTGTGTGGTGGAGGCGGCGGCAATGGGTCGGGGCCGGGCTCGGCGCGATCACGCGAGCACAGCACGGCGGCCCACTCGTCGCGCTCCGCCGCGGAGCAGTAATGCATTGGGAACGGCTCCGGGAAGGGCTCTCGCTCATCAGGCGGTGAGTCTGAAGCTGCGCCCGGAAGTGGGTTTGGGAGCGCGCCGCATGGAGATCTGGGCGCGGCGGGACAGACGGCGGCGAGCAGGGCCGCGGGAGGCGATGTGCGGGTGGTGGTGCTGGTGGAGGGCGATGCCCGCGGTTCCGCTGAGGAGCGAGCGCCGACGGATGGGCGCTCCAGGGCGGCCGTCCAGTCGTCGGCCCATCCGACGAGAGGGGGGTCTTTGTCGGTGCAGGCGGCGGAGCGCATTGCGCATCGCGACGGGAGGCAGGGAGGGCCGGAGGCGTTCTGGCGGGGACGAGGGAAGCGAGCGGCGCCCAGCAGACGTGACCCCAAAAGGCGCATCAGTTGCAGCCGATGGATCGTAAGCTACTTCTACGTGGGGGACACCTGTGTCTCAAGAGGACTGTGATGGCAAGTCACTGGGCTTCAATAGCCCGGGATGCGCGCGCTAGCTGCCAGAACCATACATTAATATTAAATACGCGTAGCGAGTGTGTTTACGGTAGCGTGGTCTGTTCTCCTGGGAAGCTAAGATTATGCATGCGCGAACAACCTCTGTTTTCGGAGCTCATCGCAACATTGAGTTCCGCTGCTTTCTCACAGCCACATTCCCATGTTCCTGATGCACCTTCAACCTAGTTGCACACTAGCAGCTGGGCAGCATGTGGATGCGCTGAACGGCCGGCAGAACGGGCAGAGGGGCAGAGGGACTCGCTCAAGTCAATTACTTCTTAGGAGATAACTAGCAATTTATACTATAGCTTCAGAAAAGGACACTCAAGCATTAATCCAATATCTTGTCGTGTTTAGCTTGCAGCAGCCTGGAGTGAGCCAAGCATTGAAAACCGCCGCAACCGTCGTACCAACTGTCGAGTCCACGCGGCTCGCGGCAAGCCTTTGTCCAAGTGTCCCCATATTGTCACACATTATTAAAACAAAAATAGCAACCCTCTATCCTTTTATAAGCTCGTCATAAGTACTGGGTGTCCGGATGGAGTTCGACTTCACTTCTCTTGCGTTCGGGGTGAGAAACAGACGGTACTAGGAGCAGTTATGTGCTTTCCTTACAGGCACATAATTGACTTTTGGGTGCTTTTGCAGGGCGAACAGCATATAGTTGCGTGGGACTCTAAACGAATAGGTGAGACAAGGAGAGGATCAACCGTTACCTGGTCAATGCATCTTCAGCTTAGAAATGCTGCAATCTTGGCTTTGAAGGTGCTCTCAAATCGGAGGACCAGCAGAATTTGTCAAAGCTACTCGATGTCTTTGGCAAGAAATCAGCAGTTGCTCAGGTAAGCTGCGGGTTATGACGGTGTGGATCACGTTATGGGATCAGACTCAATTGTTCGATATCGGGGTGCTGACCGCAGGGGCTGCAAACCCCCGTCACGGACATCCACCGCCTGCGGACGACAGACCAGCGGCTGTACCTGTACATGTATCGACAGTCTTCAAAAACAGTTGTCTTGGGAGGTCTGAAGGTCGGGACGAAGCGCCTCTATCTGCGAACGGTGCGTAGGCCGCGGGCAGGGGAAACT
Organism: Pleodorina starrii; assembly: GCA_030267565.1. Lineage (NCBI taxonomy): Eukaryota > Viridiplantae > Chlorophyta > Chlorophyceae > Chlamydomonadales > Volvocaceae > Pleodorina > Pleodorina starrii. Next base: position 3,615,806 of record BRXU01000007.1, on the reverse strand, counting down.
GGGCAAGACACCCCCGGAAGACAGTGCCCTTCGTCGCGGCGCGGATTGCCAATCGCTTACTTGACCAAGCGGCAATGCAACCCGCAGGTGTCAGCAGACCTCAAGGAAGTCCAGCCTGTGTGCGTACTGGACTTTTATGTGCACGAGTCGTGCCAGCGGAAAGGCGTGGGGAAGGCGCTGTTCGAGGTGAGCCTGTCCATCCTGAACCGGTCCCACGCAACATACCGCACATTAGCGATGGAACGGGTCAAGACTTCTGGCTCCAAGGGCTGGGACCATACCACACCGCACTTGTTACACGCCTTCCGGATGCGTTTACGTCGGTACGTCGGTTGTGGGCGGGCGCTCGATTCCCACCTGCTGCGATTCTACTCATCGTCCAAAACTGAAGGAATGTCTTTGTGTCAACACGTACGGTGTGTACCGGCCCACAGCACTTTCTGAACACGGAAGGCTGCGACCCGGGCTGCCTGGCGTACGACAGGCCGTCGCCGAAGCTGCTGGCCTTTCTACGGAAACACTACGGTGAGTTCCAAAAGGCGCGCTACCGGCACAGCCTGGTCCGGAGACTGCCGCCACCATTTTCGCTTCGCGTTCAATGGGCACCTGATGATGGTGATGAAACACCCATGCCGGTGAAGTGGGGCGCACCGAGCTGCCGCCTGTTGCCTCCCAACCACAGCGCACGATGTCGCTCGCGCCCCTGCTCGCGTCACCTCTCGTCCCCACCTGGCTGTGCCGCGCTCGCAGGTCTGCAGGAGTATGTACCACAAAGCAACAACTACGTCGTCTTCAACCGCTACTGGGAGCTCAACCCCACAGCAGCCGCTCCCTGCGGCTCCCGTGGCCAGGTAAGCGGGCGGCTGCCGTCGTTTCAAGCCTCGGAAGCCGTGGCCTGTGTGAAGCTATTTGGGGCCGGTGCGATACCTGCTGGGCCCCAGCGTGACCGCGGCAGCCGACCGCAGGCGGCAGTTGTCTGTCCCACGGACCTTCTTCTCAGAAAACAAGGCGCCTAGCGCCCACATACTTTGGGCAGTATACCGGTAACTCTGGTGAAGAAGCTTTCTGCTGTGCTGCCACCGCGCAGGGCCGGTTGAACAGCCGCGGCTCCGTCGCGTCATCAGGCGGCACGCCCTACCACGTGCACCCGCTGCACGGCCCCCGCTCCACGCCGCTGCCGAGCACGCCGCCGTCACCGCTCCTGGCGCCACAGCCGCTGCTGCCGCCGCCGGCGGCGGGGGCGCCCGTGCCGGTACACCCTGCCTGGGCGGGCGTGGGCTCGCTGTCTGCCCCCAGCCCGTCCCTGGTGGTGCCGCCACAGCCGCTGGGCAACTCCCCGAGCTTCGGTCAGCGCTGGGCAGCATCCAACTTCGGGCCTGGCGCGGGCCCGCAGGATGTCAACGGCGGCGGCTGCGACGGCGAGGCAGGCAGCTACGGCCACTCCCATGGCGACTCTTTGGATGCTTTCTCGCGGTCGCATGGCAACCCCAGCTCCTGTCCGCCGGAGCCCGGCTACCAGCCGCAGCCAGTTGGGCGGCAGCCGGCGCCTTGGGAGGGACCGGGGCTGCCCTCCAGTGCAGGACCCATGGGTCAGCTGGGCGCGATGCCAGGCGGGGCGCCACCAGCCAGTCGCGGCGGCTACAACTCCCGGCCGCCGTGGGCGGTCGACGACAGCCCGCCAGGCGGCGGCTTGGCAAGCAGCTCAGGGCGCGGCGCGACGGTGCCGCCGTCGATGTACGGCGGGCGCCCAGCGGCGCGGACGCCGCAGCCGATGGAGCGGTTAGGCACCGGCGCGAGCAGCTCGGCGGCGCGGGGACCGCTGCAGACCATCCTCAGCGGGGGCGGGGGCCGGGACGGCGGCGGCGGGGGGCCGCACACGCGCGCGCTTCAGCAGCAGGTGGCGGCGCTGCAATTTGCCGACGCGGCGGAGGTGGGCGGCTCGTTAGGCGGATTAGAGCCGCGGCAAACGGCTGCGCCGCCGTCGCGGCAGCAGCAGTGGGGCTCGAGCGGGACCCTAGCAACGGGCGGCGGCGCGGAGGAGTCGGGCGGGGGAGCCCGCGCAGCTGCGCGGATTATGGCTGTGGCGCAGCGGTCGGGTGCCGGAGCGGCGGACTGTTTGGTGTGGTGATGAGCGGGCGCTGAGCGTGCGTGCGGGTTCATGGTGGCTGCGAGGCTGCCGGTGGTGCGCCACTCGTGTGCACCAATGCCACATGATGTTGGCGTATGGACTGTTAGGGAGATGGCTCGGCAGGTCGGTATGGTACTTTCTGCACAGGGCTGGCAGTCGGTTGCAGATAGTATCTTACTAAGGTTCGCTTAGGTGTGGGCCCCGCGCTGATACGGTAGGATTAGCAAGATAAAATTGGGGAGCGCTGAGTTTGTGTTGCATAGGGGGGAGTGAAAGCTTTTAAAGCGGGAGTGAAGCGTGAATGAGATAATCGCGAGTGTAACAGGACGAGGCTGTGTGTTAAGTGTCAGGGGTGCGTCGGACAGGCACGTGCGAAGCTCGGGCGAATTGATTTCCGACTGGCTCATGATCTCTTTTTGTGTGGAGGGGCCCCACCACAAGGGCCCAGGCGTTGCAGACCGACGTTTTGCGACTTGCTGAGGTTGGCCAACTGTCTGCTGCTCCAAAATGTACATAGTGCTGGCTGCTGGGTGTACGGAATCATGAGGCGGCCGCAAAGCCTCCAGGCCCAACAGCTGTCCAACCCCACGAGCGCAGGAGTTTCCACAGCGTAATATTTACAATTGCGCAAGCTTTGCGCCCAACTGCTTGCTTATGAATCCGCCCCCCACCTCCGCGTGGGGTAGCATTACAACGAACATTGGCTCGAGCTCCTCCTCCTGGCACAGAGCGTTGCTTGGTTCCGGGAAAACATAATCGCCACACATCAAAGTAATGCAGATCCACCCGTGGCGTAAAGCTGCGCACTCCGCATTGAAGGCTCCAAATGAAAGCGCGCCATTCGGCATGGAGCATTTCAGATACAGATCGAGAGAGCATACACCTCTCCGGCAAAGCGACAAAAGCGACCGGCGACGCTTTAGCAAGTCCGCGCAAAATCAGCTATATGGAGCATCGTCTCCCATACACACAACTTTCCCAGGGCCCCGCCACTTGCGTAGCGGCGGTAAGCGCGCCATCCTCGTGCCGACACCCAACCAGCTGTACAGAAACCCTGACCCCAACATCATTTCATGCCCACTCAAAACCCAACCCGTCAGCATCGGACTCTATTCAGTCCTCCATCCCCGTCAATCCGCTCACATTTGCGGCCCAGCCTCTGCCGGATGGCCCTCCCCCGGACCCGGCACGTGCACACCCGGCGGTGCGCCCAGCGCCCCCTCGGCCTTGGGGTGGTGCGCTTCCGCGTGCCCGTGCGCCGCCGCGTGCCCGTGTGGGTCACCAAGGTGCGCCCCGAGCCCTCCGGCGCCGTCAGTCACGCCGCCCTGCGGCTCACCCACAATGGACGCCGCCGCCGCCGGCGCGCCCGCCAGCATCAGCGACAGCTGCTGCTGCAGTTCCGGCGGCTGCAGTTCGCCTGGAATCGGCGCGCCCGCCTTGAGAAGGCTTTCAAGCAGCTGCGGCTGCGGGGCGGCGGCAAGGTGCTCCGCGTTAAGTGTTTGGAGAGCCAGCTGGAGCGCTGCCTGGCTCGCATCAGCAGGCGGGTTCAGGCCGTTCAGTAGCGTCTGCGGCAGCGTGTTCAGAAGCGCCGCCAGCGCGTCGTCTGCAGGTGGGCACGCCAACACGGAAGCAAACACACACCGGCGGACCGAAAGGTTAGGTTGAATAATGTGCATGGATGCGGTCATGCTCGACTATGGCTAACTGTTCTCCTGACTCAGGTATGCGTGCATGGGGCAAGTCATAACGCTCTCGCATGGGTGAGTTGTTCGGGTATGTGGGTTATGCACTCCTGAACCTTCAGCACACACACCAAGATAGCGCTCTTGATAGGGAGAAGCCGCGACATCGGCGTGCTCTGTTACTTGAGGACGGCCCCGTGATTGTACGCCCCCAAAACCCAAGGCGTAAATACCGTAGTGTGCAAAACGAAGAGCAACGCAACGCACCCGGCTTGGGCGCTTTGGACGGGTCTTGGCCCACTCCCGCCAGCGCCGAGTTTAGCAGGCTCTCCATGCCCGGCTGCTGCAGCAAGTCTTGGAGGTTGGGTTGAAGCAGGCCGTGCTGCGGCTGAAGCGGCTGAAGGCCAAGTCCGCCCAGACCCTGTGCTTGGAGCGCGCCCTGCCCGGCCGACACCGCCTGCGACTCGGCCGCCGCGTTGGCCATCTGCTCTTCCGTGCGCTTCCGCCGCCGAACGTTGTGGCTTTGCAACCTGCAGACAGGACACGCAACACCCAGCTCGTCCATACGCGCTACATCATGTCCTCCAGGAAGGAAGAAGCGTAGGATTTGCCGCCAGGAGCCCAGGATATGGCAGGCGGAAGCCGTGGACAAAGCTAATGACGCATTTCGCTTACAGAAAACTGTCAGCGAGTGCACGATGCAGGGCCATGCGCATCGCGAAAGCGGCGCAACCAACTCTCCTGGTACGCCAGTATACGTCGTTCGCGTTTCGTTCAACCCTCAGTCAATACACACCACGCTGTTTCCCAGCACCCGTGGGCGCTGGGCAGCCCCCTTTCCCGCGCTCCGAACAGCCCCCTTTCCCGCGCTCCGAACAGCCCCCTTTCCCGCGCTCCGAACAGCCCCCTTTCCCGCGCCCCGCTGTCAACGCCATGGAATAGGTAGCTGAAGTGCTAAACAACCCCGATATTATATGCAATGAAGTGCGTTAAACAGAGCATCAACCCACCTTGAGCGGCAGCTGCGCTTGTTGCCATCGAACTCCGTCAGCTCGTGAAAGCGGCCGCACTGCTGGCAGAAGCGCTGCTGCAGGCCGTCCTTCATGATTGACGGCGCCTTCAGGTGCTGCTCGCACGTGCGGTACCGCTGGTAGTACGATGATAGGCCCGTGAGGTCGGCGTTGCAGCCTTCTACGTGGCACTTGCCCTTTAGGTGGGGGAGGTTCGGGATGGACTGTATGTGCTCGCGCAGGCCCTGCCGAAAAAGGCATTGGAAAATGGTGCGGGCACGGGCAGCGCTGAGGCGAATAGCTGCGAGCTGAGGTGAGGTGCATCGGGCCACTGCCCGCGGCACACGCACACTGCCGCCGCAACCCGACTTCGAGACAAGACGACAGGGTCGCAGCCGCGCTATCGGCGCGGGAATTTGATATGTAACGCCTAGAAGATCAGCCCCCGCCTACAAGCAACACTACAGCAAACGGCGCCCGCTATTGCCGAGCGAACGGCTTTTTGGAGCCCCGCATCCACGCTTGCCGCGTGCATCTCGTGTCCACCCGCTGTGACGCGCAGGGTGACATCCCTCGGACGACAAGTATGACCCCCCGGTTCCTAACCCACGAGACCAAATCCAGCGGATACCGCTCACCTCTCGCGCGCGGCCCTCCTCCGAGCGCTCGCGCTTGTAGGGCGCGCCCGCGCTGCCGTCAGCTGGGCGCTTAGATCCTGCGAACCCTCCAGCCTTGCGCGATGGATCCAAGCCCGACAGATCCGCTCCCTGGCCTTCCAGGTCAAAGCCGCCGGCCCCCAGTAGCGCTGCAAGGTTGAGCTGGTTGAGGTTGCCGTCAAGCCCGAGGGGCGGCAAGGCAAACGGCATGCTGCCGTCGGCGCCCATGCCCCCTGCAAGGCCTGGTAGCAGCTGCAGGTAGGAACCCAGGCCTTGCAGTCCTGGCGCGTTGAGGAGTGGTAGGCCCGCCGGTAGGAGTATGAGGCCCGGCGAGAGGCCTGGTACGCCACCCTGTGCGCCAGCCGGATTGCTGCCACCGTTGCTGCTGGTGCGGTTCGCGGTTGGTGATCCTCCGGGACCTCCTTGACCGGGAGTGGGCGCTAAAGGGGCACCGGTGGGAGGGCCTGGGGGCACGGCTGCCGTGGTGCCCTGCAGGATGCCGGCGATGCTGGCCAGCAAGTTCTGCGTCGCGACAGTGTCTGCCGCTGCCGCGGCCGCATCGTCACCGGATTGCATGATAGTGTGTGATCTGAGATAGTCCTTTTGTAATGGGCCCGCTGATCGCCGTGCGCTTCCTGCGTTGGCAAAGGGCAGAACAGAGGTCCGTTGACCGGCCTGTAACTGCCAGAGAGCTTTGGTGCTGTCAAACAAGGTTATTTGCTGTCTTCAACAATGCAGGTGGCGCAATGCATTCTCAGCGTGCGCTCAGACCTTGCGCAGGGGCGATTTCGCAGGTCCGCGTCACCAGATTAGCCTCGGACCCTGGACAACGCCGCGCCAGGAAGAAGAGCGCAAACGAGTCTTGGTCAAAGGCTTGACGCTAGTTGATTGTTGCTTTCTGGCTTGTCCTCGTGCGCTGGCCCTCCGTAACGTCAAGAACGCGTGATGGCCCGCCCTAAATGGCGCACCGGGGTGGTCCAGGCGAGGCCCAGCCCCGGAGTCAGCAGTGTGTGAGTGATCGTGTAATGCCTTTGCCGCGCAGTGTCAGGTACGGGTCGTACCCCTTCTTGTCGTGAAGAAGTTCGTGCAAAGGACTTTAAGAGGGACCTGACCCAACGCGAGGCTCCAGGGTGGCCCCGCCGCAACTTCTCTTATCTCAGGCTACCCGCCTACTTCAGTTGATGCGCTCCATGTGTATGCAGAGATTCAGTGCGCTGTCCTATGTGCAAGAGTACAGAGATGAGCGGTGCGTTCGGGCGGGGGTCGGTTTCCTCGTCTCGGTTTCTTCGCACTCGGAATAACAGCAGGCTCAATATTTCGTATAAAACCATTGATGCCAAAAATATGCAATTTGGTGTTCTTTTTATGTGGCGGCCCCGCGCTCGGTTGTCTTACCGGTGGCGTTGCTGAACAGACCTGGTGTTACCTGTCGACGCGCGCTAACAGCAAACTTTGGGAAACATTAAAATTTGTTATGGGCGTTGGCGCCGGTTCGACCCTCTTCTGCCAGTCCCGCGGTTCCGACTGGGCAGTTCGAGACCAGAGCGCTCTGTTCGAGACGATGAACAGGCAGATAATTGCCCGAGCAACTTCTAACCGTTGCAGCATTGCACTCGTTATCATGCAGCAAACGGTGTAGGCACGCAACAGGCAAACTTATCAACTGAAGCAACTTGTCTCTCACAGAAGACGTAACGCTCCCGTGCATGTGCAAGTTCTCGTATCCCGTTAAACAGTCAACTCGTGCATGCCAAGAAGTCTTGTTGCAGTAGCAGGTTTCTAGTGAGCAGGGCCTCAAACTCCACGGACGTACCTGCTGTGACCCACTTGTCCCCACTTGTCATATATGTTTTACCTGACGCGGGACGTGTGGGACATGGCGCAGTAAGCCACTGGCAGGAAGGAGGTAAGAAAAACGATACCGCAGGAAGGGGGTGGCAACCCAAGCGGGCCGGCCGGTTGTGTATGCTGCTGAGTCGCAGAGGTAGTTGTGGTTACAGTGGGCTCCTGACCCACCGGTGGGTCGTTCGGAGGGCAGGGCCAGCGGGCCGTGCACTGCAGCGGAAACGTTGAAGCCAATGGAAGGCGCAAACAACCACCCATGCCCGACAGCACGGGCTACCCAGTAAGCAGCGAGCGAACCCTGGGGAACAGTGCAGATTCCCCCCACCAATGGGTAATTAGGCACGGGGGCCCTGACACGCTAGTGGGGCTTTGTGGGGCCACGTGCCTCCCCTGGTTGCGGGTCCTGGCCTCCCCAGGCTCCCTCGCTCAAGGTGTGCGTCCTGAGCTTTTCGGGCGACGCCCCGGGCGCGAAGCGTCTTCGGGATGCCGAGCCCCCCGGGGTCACCGGAGCCCCTGCCATTGTGCGCAAAGCCACATGATAAGTTGGGGCACTAGCAAAGTCTGTGGCCGCAATGCGGAATTAGCGGCGAAGAGTCCTGCCTCATCGACGCAATTGTCGCCACCCGGCTGGCCCCTGAAGACGTGTCCCCTCCAAAAACGATTACCTGGGGAAGAGAGAATGCCCGCGCGGTGGCCTTACCCGAACCGAAGGTGTAACCGATCGGCAAGGCGCCCGTACTGCCCCTGACGAAATACGCGTCCCCTGACTGGCACCGGGTTCGAGCCCTTTTTCGGCATCGAAGAAGCTGACACCACTGGTCTCCTGCTCTGATCGTCTCTGGTGCAGTGTTCGGCCTATTGGACCGCTGTCTCGACCCTTGCGTGGATCTGCAGACATTGAAAAACCTAGCCCCGCTTGACTCGAACTGTGAAGACCCGAACTGCCTGTTCGGGTGCATCGCCTAGGACTGACCAGATGTCACCCGCCTAGGACTGCCCAGATGTCACCCCCCGGTGGGCGCACATGCCGCCGCTGGTCTATGATCGGGCCTGCATGGAAGCGGCCAGAGGCTACGTACGGTATGCCAGTCCAGCACGTAAGCTTAGGCCACAGCGAAGCATGCGTGTCCCGGAAGCTGCTGCTCGCCAGCGGGCTGCATATGCATATGACTAAATGTTGGTGGACCCCAAAGGACCCCGAAGATGTTTGCAGGGGGTGGGCATTGTGGGGGAAAGAATGGCAAGTTGAGGGAAGGGGAATGAAAGGTAGGCAAGGTAATCTTAAGACATGGGCCGCGCGTCGGAGTTCATGTGAGGGTTTCTACTAGCTGGAACTGGCTACGCTAGTTGGGGAGCTTTTTTGGCGGTTAGGTTTACAGCGCGTGAGGCACATATCGCGTGCGGCACGTATCGCTTCAGAGGAGTGGGTCTTGGCGCCGGGCGGGAACGCAGACGGGTGAGGTAGCCGGGGTGCTTCAACACAGTTGCAGCAGCGGCAACGACGTGGGCCTTGCATTCTTGTCAGAAGAATTCTAAACCGCCGTTTGAGCCGTCGCCCACAAAATCGCGGCGCGCCTATATGCCATGGCACTGCAATGCTGTAGGCGCAGGTCGATGCGAAGGACTTTCGACAGTGGTATTGCCTTCATACTTGATTCAGTATCTGGTAACGTAAAGTGTATATACAGAATCTACGAAGGGTTCATAAACATGGTGGACCCCAGGGTCACTCTGCGCTGGTCTTCCAAGGGACGATGCGTTGAGAAACCAGAATTGATCAAAATTAAGTCACATACAAAGTAAAATGTTTTCGTGAAAACGTTACAACCGGTACAAAGCGCGCGTTGAAATTAAAAGCTTGCGCAGGAGCGCTCTTGCTTAGCTGCAAATCTGCTAAGAATAACATGCTACATTCCTTCAAATTAAAATGAAAATGCCAGAATAAATCGAGCAATAATGCGAGTGAGATCCTCATCTCTCTGGCCGTACGATCGTACTTTTGGGTTCTGTCTTTGAGCTTCGCGACGTGCAGATGCCGGTGTGTCACTGTGTCTGTGCCACCCCTGCCTATTCCGAGCATCAAAGATGATTGCTGCTAAGAGCCAGGTTGCGCTGGGCCGCCGCGCCCCGGTTCGCGGCCAGCGCGCCGTGTGCGCTGCGACTGCTCGCCCCACCTGGCTGCCTGGCCTGAACCCGCCTGCCCACCTGAAGGGCAACCTGGCCGGTAAGGGCAACGGCAGCCTTAGCGCAGGATTCATAGGCAGCGACTCGGCCTTGATTGCTTCAATGATTCGCTGTTGGTGAACTTACATCCGAACAACTCATGAGCCAAGCATAAAGTCGTTTCATTAGGAGATCGGTTTGATTGAATACGTGATCGCCATATTAGCGCGGTGGAGCCTGCGAGCTTGCCTGGGCGCTGGACTTGCGGACGAACAAGAACTTTTCGCGCGGCGATCTGACGCTTGCTACTGCTATTTTGATGTAGGTGACAACGGCTTCGATCCGCTTGGTCTGGGCCAGGATGAGGGCCGCCTGAAGTGGTAAGAAGATTCGCTGTCACGATGAGCTCCGGAGACCTTGCAGCCCAGACTGAGACTACGGTTCCGTCGCGCTCTGTTCTGTATTCGGTTAGGTACGCTGAGGCGGAGAAGACCAACGGTCGCTGGGCCATGATGGCCGTGACCGGCATCCTGGGCCAGGAGCTGCTGGGCGTCTCCCCGTCTTGGTACGAGGCTGGTGCCAAGGAGTACGACATCCCCGCTACTCCCCTGACTGCCATTGAGTTCATCGTTATGGGCTTCCTGGAGATCAAGCGCTACCAGGGCTTCAAGACGACCGGCACTGTGAGTTCAGTGTAAAGGGTCATGGTGGAAGTGACCACGGTTTTTGGTGCGACAACGGATGAAGGGAAGCACGCACGTTTCATTTGCAGGCATGCACTTCTTCAAAATGCAACACCCAATGTCGCGCGTAGATACTTGGTTCGTTTATGGTTCCCTGAAGCTTACACGCCGCATTCCCCCCATGCTTTCCTCTCTCGCAGTCGGGCTTCATCAACTCGTTCCCCTTCGACCCGGCTGGCCTGAACTCCGCCTCGATGGCCACCAAGGAGGTCAAGAACGGCCGCCTGGCCATGGTAAGATTAACTGCTGTTGGGCCATCGATGTTGCCAGGACCAGGGACCGTGTATGCTGGCCCTCAGCTGTGAGTGTCCTGTGGCTCCGTCACTCCCGAGCTTTTCGCTGTCTACTCAAATGCCGCGTCGTCGCTGATAATCATATATGCGACTGGTCCGATTTGTGCCTCTTCTATGATGATGCTGATCTGCATCTCGCCATGTATGCGACCCTCTCGCCTGCAGGTTGCCTTCGTCGGCTTCGCCACGCAGGCCCTGGTGACCCGCACCCAGCCGATTGAGGGCCTGACGAAGCACCTGTCGGACCCCTTCGGCAAGAACATCACCTACTACGTGACCCACCTGCCCGAGGTCCTGGCCGGCACTGCGTAAACGCAGCGCCTCGCGCTTTTTGGAGCTCTGCTCTGCATTCCTCCCTCGCGGAGGACTACAATTCGCCGTCGCAGGACGGCAGGTTCAGCAGCCTCGTCGCACTCGCGGAAGCGCCAAGCCATGGTTCAGTCGGCGTCTGCCCTTCACGATCCCGTCGTTGTCGGGTGGATGTCGACCGACTCGCTGCGTTGCACAGGGTCGAAGGGCAGTGGTTTTCGTCCGGGGCCCCCTCGTGTTACGCAGTTGATTCGTTTGGTTCGCTGAAGGGGGCATGACCAGCGCAGCTCAGATGAAGGTAGTGTGGTTCTGCGCTTGCTCGCGAACGAGACCTGGCGTCTCGCCTCGTGGCAAGTTGTGGCGTCCATGGGCCATGAGCCGCGGGCTCTTGGGCGTGGAACAAGTGGTGCGGTTCGGGTGGTGGCGTGGATCCGGGCATGGGGTTTTTCCCCCAGGCAGCACTCCTTATGCGCGGATGTTTTGCACACCGGCCCCGCACCCGATGTGACATACAGGCCTTTGCGGGCCAGAGAAGACAAATCTAAGTCCACTGGAAACCAGTGCACGTTTTGCGGGGCAACGGCACTTCTTGCCTGGTCTTTTGTAAAAGAATCGGTTGAGTTGCTGCTCTCTGGGCTATGAACCCTCATCGTCTGAAAAATTCCAGCAGTTCCAAAGCGCCAACACGCTGTGTGACGTGAGTTGTTCCTTGCACGTGCGCATACAGCGACAGCATTACGTGTGCGTACCCTCGATGCACACCGGCAGCTTCGTACGAGAAAGTTTTGCTTACAGTGCCAAAAGCACCCGAAACCGTGCGCGGCCCCGGTTTGAGATCTGCAGGCTGACATCAGTTGCGTCACGACTTCATTGTCATGTCATGCGAGGGCATCAGCCACAAACGCATTATGCGCCCAAACGAAAGCACGAAGCCACCCATCGGCTCACCAACCGTGATGATGGGGAAGTGAGGCCGTCCTGAGGCGTCCGATTTGTCTTCCCGCCTGCCCCCACACCTCCTAGGCACAGCAGCTCCGCTCGCGCAGCCGTCCCCGGAGGCGTCACTGATCATGAACAAAAACCCTTTCATGCGCACACTGGTGGGTTGCCGCCCACCTACCCGTTACCAAACCCACAGCAGTTTATGAACACAATCCATAAAACCCCCGCTACCCCATGAGAACGTCAGAACGTCCCCCAAACGAACCGCACGCCTGATCGCACACGCTCGCTGCAGTGCCATGTGCCAAGCAGCTCGCTGCAGCAACACACATCGAAATGCACTTCCCCCTTGTAACACACCCAGCATCTGCTAACACCACGGCTTTCCATCAGCTCCACAACAGCGTCACTGAGCGTAAATGTCGGTCAGCCGTGCCCGCGAACGCGATCAGGCGGTAACGCCCCCGGTGGCGCATGTCGGCGGGGCAGGGCGTCGCCAGCGCGCGCCGCACGCCCTTCCGCAGATTCCCGATCACGATCCGCCGACCAACGTTAGTACGGAGATCCATGCCATGAACGGCATTCTCGTCGTAGTACACCACGGCCGCATTTATGAACTCGCCCGCCTCCACCAGGTGTTCCCCCAGGTCGCCGCCGCCGTCGCCGCCGCCGCCGTGCGCCCTGGCGGGCGACGTGCCGTACACGACCTGCAAGCTGTCGACGTACTCGCTGGCCTTGTGCACGATGCGCGTGATGACGTTCTTGCCCCATGACGCGTACGACAGGTCGTCGAAGAACTCGCCCTCGTCGGCGGAGCCGTACGGCCCCATTATCAGGTTGCAACCGCTGCTGATCACGCCCGGTGGCGGCGGCGCCGCCGACGCCTGCTGCTGCTGGCGCTCCAGGAACAGAGCGGTGAAGTTGTCGCGGCGGATGTCGACTCGACGGCGGCGATCCTGGTCGGCCCCGTCGAACCCCTTCCCTGCAAAGACAACAGCAGCAATGGCAGCAGCAGTGGCGGCACCAGCAGTAATGCGTAGCTTGCACACACGCACGTGCGCGCGCGCAGCTTTGTCGCTGGCCCTGGTCTGGTTCTGGGCCGCAGCAGGAGGCTGGCAGCAGAAAGGGACCGCGTCCACGGCCCGGCACACCGCCAGCTCGCCGCCCCCATCGCGAGGCGCTCCTACGACGCCCGTCCGCGCGCCTACGCGCCCACCGGCCCGCGCGCCTACGCGGGGCCTGCCCGTCACGCTCGGCCCGGCCGCACCAATCCACGCCCGTGTTCCGGCACGTGCGTCGCCGCGCCTCAGGCTGGCCGCAGCCCCTCCCCCCTTCTCTCCACGGCCTCCCCCCGCGCCGCCCCTGGGGCTGCCGCGCACTCACTCAGGGGCACGCACTCCACAAACATGTCGCTCGCCGTCTCCCGCCACAGCGACTGCATGCGCTCCAGCGCGTCACTCTTCTTCACGGCCGCCCAGGGGACCTTGGCGGGCACGCCGCCTGGGAGCGGGCCGTGGACGTCCTGCGGTTGGCCGACGGATGGGGTGGTGGGGGAGGCGGGCAGTGAATGACGGTACGGTACCGCGGCGATGGAGCGGAGGCGAAGTCGGGGCGGGTGGAGGACGGATGGAGGAGGATGGGTGCGAATGAGGGACGGATGAGGGAGGAAGTGGATTGTGGCGAGCCGGCGGCTGTGCTGCCCGGGGCCCCGGTGCTGGCAGCCGACCCCAACCCACCTGCGTCCAGGGCGTGTAGGAGACGCGGATGGAGGGGTCCACCACCACCCGGCCCGAGCCCAGGCGGCGGTAGTCCTCGCAGAAGATGGAGCACTCGCTCGCGTCGCACTCGCCGTCGGCGCGCATGCCCGCCCGGAAGCGGAGGCCTACACGCCGGGAGCGGAGCGGAGCGGGGCGGAGACCCAGGGCGGAGAGGGAGGGGAGAGAAAGGGAAGAAGGAGGGAGGGAGGGGGAGAAGGGGAATGTGGGTGTGAGCGAGGGAGGGGAGGGAAGTGAGGACAGGAGCGCCGGTGAGATGCGAAGGCGGGGGTCACGAGCCAACTGAGCCAGCAATGGAGCCCCTGGCCCCCTTCCCCGGTCCAAGCCCTCCGGTCCAAAGCGGCCCGAATACGGTACCGGACTGTTCAAGCTGCCCGCAGCCACGGCTCCTGGCTGTCCCCGCTCCGCCTGCTGTTTGCGTCGCCTGCGTCCCATCGCTTCGGTACCGCTACCGGTATCATCGTTGTTGCCCTTACCCACCTGCCGACAGGTGCGATGCGTTCAAATACACGGCGCCGTTCCAGCAGCACTTGACGGGGAAGGGCAGCCCGCGGTGCACCAGGTCAAGGGTGCGGTAGTCGCGGGCGATGGGGTCGTGCTTGATGAACTGCAGGGGCGGAGGCGAAGGCGGAGGCGGAGGCGGGGAGGGGGCGGAGGGGCGACACACGGCGCGGAGGGCGAGACGGGTGGGGAAAAGGCAGCGGCGCACGGTGATGGCGCCCAAGAGTGATGGCGCCCGAGAGTGATGGCGCCCGAGAGCGGCATCCCAGCCCCCCAGCGGGCGAGGCACGCATGCAGGTTGTGGCCCGATACCGCCCGCCCGCTTTGCCGTCACCACTTTCGACTGGTCGTCACTCCCCATCCCGCTGATCTGCAGTGCTTTCGACAGTCCCCAGCCATCAGCAAGGGGATGTCCCCTCGAACAGCCTCACCGCATCGCCGGCCAGGTCTCGGGACACCCAGATGTCTGTGGAAAGCGGATCCAGATCCAGATCCGGGCCCGGATCCGGGTACCAGCGGTCCAGGGGGAAGGGCAGGAAGAGTTCTTGTTGGCTGCCGCACGTGCTTGATTGGGTAACGAGGGCATGTGCTCGGCAATGGGAGAGCGGGCCAGGCAGGAGCGAACGAGCAACAGGGAGGCCGCAGTTTCCCCGCCGCTGGCTGCGGCACCTGGGCTAATGGCCAGTATGTGGGTCCGCTGTGCGACACCCCATGGCAATACGCGGTGGCCAGGCCAGGCCAGGCCAGGCCGCAACGCCTGCTGGCACCTCCCGGCTTGAGCTCCCCGCCCCGCCTGGTGGGGCATCACGCACCCTCGGCGCTCAGCCATGTCGCAGATAGCCACATAGGCAGGCACCGCACCGCACCACACCGCACCGCACCGCACCGCACCGCAAGCAGCCAGGCGCCCGGCCGCCCAGGCGCTGCCGCGAGGGTACCGCATATCCGCGACCTCCACCTCCGCCAGCTGGCTGGCGCATCGTGACTTTGTGTGGGAGTCAAGCGGCGCAGACACACGCACACACCCCTTCCCGCGGGTGTGCCACCCCCCTGCCCCGTCCCCCTGCCCGGCTCCCGCCCTTCACCCCCCGCCCGGGCCCGGCCCGCCCGGCGCCTCGAGTTCACGCCTGTCACGTGTTCCCACGCCTCATACCGCCTGCAAACCGGGCCAACCAGGCACACGCACAGGCTCACCGTAAAACTCGTACCGCGGCTTCAAGAGCGCGTCGGCGATGCGGCGGTTGGCCTCCTCCTGCGCCGCTGCCTCGGTCTCGTGGAGCTTGGCCATGCGATCCGAGGCCGCCTGCCAGCTGGCAGCCAGGTCGCCCCCGCCGCCCGCTGCAGCTGCCGCCGCTGTCGCTGCCGCCGCTGTCGCCGCTGCCGCTGCTGTCGCCGCTGTCGCCGCTGTCGCTGCCGCCGCTGTCGCCGCTGTCGCCGCTGCCTGCGCAAGCGACCGGCCCCCGCCCCCGCCCTTAAGGCCCGCATCCCCCGCCGCGCCCTCAAGCTCCAGACCCATGCCTAAACTCGAATTCAGGTCCCCGGCCGCCGCCGCAATGGCGGCGGCGGCCGCAGCTCCGCCGAGTTCCGCGTCGTCGGCGGTGGATTGCGTGGCCGCCGCTGACCCCTCCGCCGCCGCCAGAAGCTCCCGGCGCAGGCTCCTGCCGCGGTTCTGCTGTTGGCGCGCGTCGCGTACCTTGGGTACGTGGCCGCCGATCCAAACCTGCGGCGGCCGGTGTTTGTTGGGGCTGTTACATTGGGC